>OU565276.1:11822544-12447544 GCA_913789895.3 Seladonia tumulorum
TTGCTCGACAGCGGACATTTATTGAACTGAATTCTTTGATTGGTCATTAATATTATATTATATCAGGTTTAACGTCAGGTTTAACAGGTTTAAAGTTGTTCCAATGATATTTTAGCAAAAAATTTGATACATTTTCTGCAAGCTTTCAAAGATAAATGGCTTCTATTTTTTGAGACGTGAACTGTCATAACTTTTGTGATATATTCTCGAATATTTTGCAGAAAAATTGCACAGTTGACTGATCGGGAGCTTCCATCATTTAGAGAGAATTCTCCATGTGAATCCCAAATGCCGCTTCATAAATCACTTCCACTGTCGCTTTTTTTTCTCATTAGAATGACAATTTAAAACGGGAAAAGTAGAAGGGAAATTCTTCGGATCATTCTTTCTATAAATAGAGGGGTATCTGCGGTGTAATAACAACGAAAAATTCCGAGTTAATCGAATCAGGTTGGGAAACGTCGAGAAAAGACTTAGCGGCGGAGGTAGACATAAATGGCGTTTCACGGTAAAAGCAGAATTTCATTTAATTTACGGACAGAAGTTAAGAGACGGAAGTTTTGCTTCCGACTCGTCGAAATTTCAAAACAAATAAAGCAGCTGCGAAAGGGATTCCCGAGGTCCGCTTGCACTCTTGAAATTGCCAATTCCGGGTGACAAAAGAGGGGGTAGGAGACGAACAATTGGCGTGGATGTGACGGGGGGAAACGGTCCTCGCTTTGACGTCCGCGAAATGTCTAGGACGAGGTGTTTAGGAATTGTTGAAACATCCAGAATTGCAGATAAAATAACTTATTTAGCGAAATAAAAATTTTAAAGTTGAGATGTATGATACAGAAAGTGTTCTTTCAACCTGCTTGCATTTTTTAGATCCTAACTATTTGCTATATTTATGAAGGGGGTGACCCACCCTGATAGTGTAGGTTCACATTTTTTAAATCGAATGGAATCGAACATTTCGAAAATCCTTATATTATATTTTAGCTGGTACATTTCTGTTCAATATAGAATTTTTAAACGAGCAAATAACTGTCATTTTATAACATTTCGACTGCAAAAAATTAAAACCCAAAGCTGCAAAGTATATGTGTATATACAAAAAACAAAAAATTAGAATTTTTCATTGAGTAATTGTCTCGGAAATAAATTCATAAGTTATAGGGGACAGTTGCCGAATGCGTACCACTTAATTTCGGAGGCAGTTTATATATTCTTTAATAGGAATTTGAGCAAAAATTATGTTTTGCATCTATGTATTAACTATCATGATATGAACACTTTTATAAGATCATGCAAACAGTACCATTTAGGCAACCGGTATCCTAAATGGTACCAGCCGGTTTCCAAAATTGTACCTCATGTGTTGGATTAAAAAGATACAAAAAAATCATAAGAGAAACTGTATTTTGCGTTTAATTTCAGTTTAATATACAATACAACATAAAAATAAAATGAAATATTACATTACTTAACGTAAATACAACTAGGACAATAATAAATATTGTCTTTTTTCAAAACTCCTCCACAAGCTTCATGTACCCACTTTTGGCACTTTAAGCGTTGGATCATGTCTTCTAAATAAGAATTATTGCAAAGAAAACAGAACCAATCGTTTTCATTCTCCACTTCTACGAGAACTGGAGCAGCGGTGCTGGTTGAAGGCGTGAAATCAATTTTTCTTTGTTTCATTTGTTTTGTTTTTATTGCAACTAATTCCTTTTTATAGGGGCTACTGTAAGCTACTTTCCCATGCTAAAAAAATTTGAAATATTGTAAATCGTTTATTTTCGCGGTAAAATTTGAATAACAGTATCTTAAATCGTACTGGTACGATTTAGGAAACCACAGTGTGGTACGATTTAGGAAAAAGACGTCCCGCTAAATAATTGAAGCTAACCTTTAAAACATTATCAGCATGTTTTATAAACTAAATAGAAATAAATAATATAACATAGCTAGTTTTCAAAAATATATAAGACTACCTCAGAAACTGTAGATTTATATTTAATTCAGCCGATTAAAATCGTTTAAAATTGACATCAGACTTGCCTGATTTCTTTGTGCTTCTGTCATTCACAAAACAACACTTCATGCGAATGACTTTTTGGTCCTACTTTATCGACATAAATAAAAGTTCATATCTTTACCACCAAGAGGCATCAAAATGCATTAATTTTTAAATAAAAGAGGTGGTACGATTTAGGTGACCAGTATGCATTTGGCAACTCTCCCCTACTTGCATCATGTATGTTTTAAGCCTGGTTTAGTTACGTACCTTGCAGAAGAAAAATGTTCTCAGTGTTATTTAATTACGATTTTAGAATGTTCATTCTTGGCACTGTTTAGAATTCAACGCTCTCCCTCTAATTGTGTGTTGCTGTCAACGTACACGGAGTAATTGGTGGTTTAATTAGGGGCAGTGTTAAGGAATGGCTGAAAGACGTGGTACCGCGAATCGAAAGGGGAAATAAATGTGCAAAGACTCACCGAGGGAAGTGTCATAAGCGCAAATGTAATCGCTGGTGGTGAATTGAGCGGTGAGGGCGGTCTTGCCAACCCCCGACGCGCCCAGCATGCCGACTTTGTAAGTGGCCACTCGTTCGTTGCTCGTGTCCTCGCCGGCCTCCATGCCAGAAAGCTGCGATGCCAAGCTGGAATAGAAAAAAGAAAGCCCGTTGGAAATCTCTGTCTGCGCTTCCGCCACACGAGATCTCGCGGAACCAGATATCGACCGGTTCCCCTCGGTAAAGACAAAAAGAGTCCGAGGGAGAGTTCGCGCGAGAGCTGCGCACGTATTTCTTTGTCATTCTCGAGAGCCCCTTCGCGCCGTTCCTTACCCGCCGGCGAAAAAAATGGAATGACGCGAGCACCGAGGTCGTGGAACTCGAATCTGGAGCCCTGCTTTGTGCTTCTTGCAGCCCCCGTTAACGGCAAACCGCGGAATCTTTGCCCGGATCTCAAGGATTCAGAGGCAGGAAAATTCATTCGTGAAAATTCATTGTTCGAAATGGGGACTAATGTACCCTGCATTTTACTTCCTTTTATTTTCCGTATGAAACGCGATTGCGAAATGGAGGTCCCATTTATTCAAGAACTTGAGTATAGTATCTTGTACTCCTTGCTTCACAATATAAATTAAACTTCGCTTCAGCAAACCAGAAATTTTTCACTCCTTTTTATGTAATCCTATAGATTTTGGCGGGAAAATTCCTGAAATCCAAGTTTTTATCCTAGGAGATCAGTAGTTCTGATCTCATCTCAAAAGTTATGACAGATGAGGGCGTTTTTGACAAGCAAAGGCGCCACCATATTGGTATGTACTCGAGTATCGTCCAATGAGCGCAGCCGCGAGGAGGTTGGGCGTGGTTGGATTCGTGCGTAGGGCGAACAGAGCATGTTTAAACACGCATAACTTTTGAACTGCTGATCTCCTAGGATTAAAATTTGGATTTTTGGCATTTTCTCGCCAAAATTTACAGGATTGCATAAAAAGAAGTTAAGAATTTCTGGTTTCCTGAGGTGAGGTTCAACCGAAACTACTATTTCCGTCATGGTCCGTAGACTTATGAAATAATTGCCAGGATAATGTGTTAAGGAAGAAAATAAATGTCTCTTTCGCTCCAGTTTGTTGCTATTCAGGCTTTCACTCGGCGGTGAGAATTGCATAATGTTGGATCATGAAAGCCTCGAATCTTTCATGAGAAATATATTTTAAGAAAATGTTTGGAATCTCCCTTTAGAATGGCAACATGAACAATAAAATTCAAAGGGATGCTTTCACTCTTCGGCTTCACAATTTTCAGTTTCTTGTTCGCTTGGATCTCGGGATGTTTCAACGAACGGCCATAAACTGATTTTAAATGAAACGACTGAGTTATTGCACCTTTCGAGTTAGCTTTCATGGTCCACTTTCGGATTAAATGTCCACGGCAGACGCACTTTGTTTTTGTAATGCTATAATACTTGATTATGTATGTATAGAGGTCGTGACGAATTCGAATGATAATAACTCCCACCGCTGTCGAGTATGACGAGTGTCCGTGTAGAAAAAGTAATTACCTGGCAGCCATTGCGAACCTGGTGGAATAACATTCTATAGCAGTGCCTGTCTTTCAGAAAGGTCGTTGCTGTTTTGTCAATTTAGATGTAGATGTATGAATAGAAAATATGTTGATGAAAATGTTAATTTCTTGCGTAACTTCTTGTTGTTTGGTTACTGTTCACGTATTGTTCCCGGTTTCTCGGGGGAGTTATTTATGCCTCGAGCTACGTAGGATATGAATACACTGCACAGATCGGAGGACAGAATAATACAATGCCCTCTTAAAGGAAATTGTTTGCCGGATAAAATAAAACAAATTCGAAGTAGACACTACGATTGTTGTTCAGCAACTAACATAATCCCAAATCACATAATTATTGTTCTTGGAAATACAAGAAAGAAAATGAAAATTTTGTTCGCAAATATACTAAGCAGAAATAGTATCAATACAACGTTCTTTTAACGGAGAAATTTATTTCATTAAAAGAAGCAAAGTGATAGGACTAAAATCATTTTTATTCAATAATTGACACGATTCTAAATGGCGTAATATATTCAGAAAGGAGTTCCAGGCCAGTAACTGACATAGAAGTAATAAATAAAAGCAACTAAATGGAGAAAAGTGAATTAATGAATTGTTCATCTGGTGTTAATCCCTATCGGACCCTGGGGCTTTGCGGCTGGCGACCGTGACGTGGGAGGTGACATACGAGCGAAAAGGGTTAAGCAGAGTAAATCTTTCATGAAACAACCACGAAGGGAAACAAAGCCGAAAGGAAATCGGTGTACGTCACGCGGAAAATTGTAGAGACTAGTGGAAAACCCTGGCATTTGTTAGAAATAGGGGTCGGCTTTCGTCTTTTGCCAACTGAAATGAACTTCCTGTCCGCTTCGAAATGCTCGCAATATGTCTCCTCGAACTCGTGAAAACTCGTGAAATCTCGCGAATCTGCTGACGTTGCTATTAGAGATCGGACGCATTTTTTCTAGAGCAATCAACACACAAATAAGTAAGAAACAATTATCTATCGTACCTAATTCTACAGGGGGTCAAGAATCTAGTACTTCCTTAAAAGGGCTGATTCCTGAGGTGATTTCAAGTAACTTTTTCCTTCGCAATAATGTTCTCCGTAGCTTCGTTAAGGAGTTATTAACGAAAAAGACGGACCAATCAGAGCGCGGCTACAGTTCCACTGAGTGTAGCGTTGGATTGGCTGAGCCGAAATCCATCCCCTGTGGCCGCGCTCTGATTGGTCCGTGTTTTTCGTTAATAACTCGAAAACGAGGCCACGGAGAACATTTTGGAAAAAGAAAAAGGTGCTTGAAATCACCTCAAAAATCCGCCCTTTCAAAGAAGTACATTTTCGGGACATTCCGTATAAAAGGAAACGTAACAGTTGCTTTGTTAGCAGCTTCGATATCGAATAATGAAGCCCTTTTAAAGGTATCATTTTAAAAGCATTGTCCAAGTGAAAACAAAAGGGATTTAAACAGATTTATTGCAAAAATGCACGGTTTGCTGCGCCGACCACAATAACATCAAATTTAATATCGCAGATTATATTCCCTTGAAAATTATACATGGGTAAATTCGAGAGGAACGAATATCCTTGGTATCCTTTGAATATCCTTTAGATTAATCAAAAGATTCTGCGAACTGAAAATTGGTGGCATTTACGAATTTCAACGGCAACGAGAACGAGGAGGGCACAGTGATTGATAAAACATGGAGGTTTATCGCTCAGGTTCGTTTTTAGCTGGGGAACGCGATAGTTACGCGAACAGAGTGGAAAAAAAGTAAATTAAAACCGGCCAGAAAAACCGGCGGAGAAGAGTCCTCGTATTATCAGTATATCGTGCAGGCTTCAGGCTGACGTCATTTTATATTCGTACGAAGGTCACTTGAGTTTCATAAAAGTGAAAGATAAAACGGCAGGCAGATAAAACCTGCGGAGAGCCCGACCACCGCGATAAAGAGGATGACTGAATCGTGTTTGTCCGACTTTAGAAAACGATTGTTTGTTGCACGGTTTTGTTTCGACTTTCTGAATCGTGTGTTCGTTGTTCCGGACGTTGTAATATCGAAAGCCGCGGACGTTTGACATTACCTTTGAAAATTATCCGGCAATTTGTCGCGTTATATGGTAATATAACGTTTCGGTGGATAGCGAAAATTTCGACGGCCTTGGGTCTGAAATGTCGCGGCAAGTGGAATAAGCACGCTTAAAGCAGACTGGCTGATTACATATGCTGCCGTTCCACGGAATATTTCATTCGCCGCTTTCGAGAGTTGTTACTTTCATGTTCGCTGGGAATTTAATAAACGTAATCTCGCGATATCGAAAGAGAGCGTGGGGCGTTCTCGTCGATATCAAGTTTTTCGACCGAAACGCGATTTTCCATTCCTGAACGATCGCTCTCTATCAAGATAAAAAAAATAGCGGGTATTTTAGTAACGATCTTACGTTCCAATCAAACATAAAATGACTTTTAAACGAAATAGTTATTTCCTGCTGAACAATGATTCTTGCTCGTGCCTTTAAGTCTGCAATCAACAGTTATTTGATTCCCATAATTGTTTAAAATTGTGATTTTTATATCCAACATTTTATTTGAAGTTATCGACGTATCTGAAAGTCATTTTTCCGGCCGACTAACAATCGAAATTTATATCGAAATCCTTTTAGGATGCTGTACGCGAATTTAATGAGATTACAGCGCGGCGAGGGAAGTAATTAAGTTCGATGGTCGTAGCGCAGATTTATGTACAGGGTGAACCGAGTAAAATCTTTCGTTTCGAAGTGAAAAGCGTCGAGGAAAAAATATTTGCCGCAAAAGAAGCCGTCACAGGGACGAAAAATCGATTTTCCTCGTCGGAAAATAGCACGCATTCTACAAATTCCTCTCGTATTTTTTCCGTTTCTCTGATTTCCAAGAGCGACAACAATTTTATCGATCCGCTCTGCGCACAGAGTATTCAGCATCCGAAAAATTTCCTACCATTTTCCCGGGTACACATTCTTTATCATTCTCTCTACCGAGAACTAAAAATTTGACTCGGTGAACAGAGCAGTCTTCCAGAAACACGTTTCACGTCCGTGTTTTCTCGCCGAGTTACGCGCCGTCTTTTCGCATTCCCTGCAAAATACAAATCAAAGAGTGCCGCGGCAAGTGCACTTCAATGTGTTCGAAAAAAAAAGAGAGAGAGAGAACCGGAAAATTTTACCCTCGAAAAATCATAGCTCGAACGAGTGGTTCGAAAAGTGGAAAACCGTCGAAAAATCGAAATATTTTTACGCGCCTTCAAAAAACGAAATATTTGTTCTTCTGCCTTTTTTAGTACTCGTAATTTTTACTCTTTTGTAAACGTGTTTACCAAATAAAATCTTGACAATGTTACAATAATGTTTAGACTGCAAAGTTTTATGCAGTAATAACAAGTACAATCTTTATTAGTTGCAAGACACAGGTGGCAAATATTCATTCTTTTTATCCGAATTTTTTCAAATAATTTAAGTAGAGATCAAATAAAGATAAAGATGAAACGTAAAGTTGTAGGAGGATTAAAAGAATTTAAATAATCGCCTTACTGTTTTATCTATTTTATCTAGTCTGGTTTATTAAACGTGCATAAAATCCACAATCTCTGGTGACTGCGGCGGTCTGTTTAAATAACCTGTAGACTATAGATCTTTAAACTAAAATTTGTCTAAGGCAATTGTAAGACATAGAAGCTAAATAAAAATTTATTTCCTTTATCACTCATCTTGGTAATATTTCGAAAATAATACAACAATATTCGTGCAATAAATCTGTTTAAGTCGGCGACCGAGCACTCCAGTGAAGGGGAACCGACTAACAATGTAAGATCGTGTAGCTCCGTTCGGCTTAGATCAAGACTTTACTGTAGTATGATGACTCTTTATTACAAAATAATTTTTTTAAAAATAATCCCCGTAAAAACGATTGGATCGTGTTCCCGAATAAAAACACAATAATTGCTGCTTTTTCCTAAATTCTCACAGCCGTGAATTGTAATTTCATATTACTAGACAGCGGATCTTTATGCATTTATGGCTTCTCGAAATGTTCAAAAAATGCTATAATATAAAATTCGAGAGAATTTAACACGATTTTTATTTGCTTTGGATCTACAAAGGCTGTCCCCATTAAAAATAGGATTTTACTTCATTCCACTTTCTTAAAATGTTTCTATAAAAATTGGAAATTGCATAAACATCCGATGTCTACATATTACAATTGAAAGTTTCACTCAAATAGTAACGGGTAAGTAATGCGTTAATAAAATTATTTTCAACCGGTTTCGTGGAGTCTGTGCGAAATATTCCTCGTGAATCGGACTGCATATTAGGTGGTGAGTGGCCAATGAACAATTTGGCCGATAATTCGCGATAATGGCAGATAATGGGGACGATTTCGATTGGTCGATTAGCAGGTCGGCTTTCGCCGAGCATTTACACCTCGATAGCATTCCGCACGGTCGGGACGACCGTCTGCTCGACGTTCTTCATAATTTTCGCAATTTTTCCCCGCAGAAGAGCACTTGCCGAGATTAGATCTTGTTTCGCCGCAATCCACCCACCCTCGCGACCAACGAGCAGGATAACCTTTCGGGATTCGAGGACGATGGGCACCGCGGCGGAAGATCATGCGAGTTAGACGAGGGGAGAATCGCGAAAAAGATAGCCGAACGAGGCCACTCTAATCTCTTTAACCCCTGGGCTAACAATGGCAACGTGACAGCTCTTGGCCGTTTTGGTCCATTCGTGAAACTTCGTTTTATGTTATACCCAGAGACAAGCGGATCTTTATGCGAAATACAAATTTTCTGGCTGAATTGCAACAAACTGGAGTGAAACAGAAAATTTTCTTTCTTAACTCTTTGGGGCACGGTGGGATTAAAAGTGTCCCACCTTTTTGATGGACCGTAATGCATGGTGGGACATTTTTAATCCCACCTCGTAAAGCAGTTGGTAATATATTCATACAATGTTACAAATGTATGCACTTATGTTGGCGCACTTATGTCGGCAACTTTCAACATGCTAATACCGGTTCAACAATTGTTGTAAGCGGAAGGTTTATTGCGATAATATTTTTTTTCCTGGTTTTATGTGAAAAATCGTAGAGGTAAGTTAATTTATATAAAAATTAGTTCTATATAAACAAGTGCAGTGTTTTATAATAAAAACTAAAGATTAAATTTGTTTGCAAATGATGAAAGTATGGTGGGATTTTATTCGTCCCACCATGCAACTTGGGGAGTAATACAAAAAAACATATTTTTATTTATTGTTTATTAAAAGTGTCCCACCTTTTTGATGGACCGTAATGCATGGTGGGACATTTTTAATCCCACCTCGAAATTTTGCAATAGCTGCATGTGTATAGGTTTATATTTCGTCTTATTTACGTAAAGCAGTTGGTAATATATTCATCCAATGTTACAAATGTATGCACTTATGTTGGCAACTTTCAACATACTAATACCGGTTCAACAATTGTTGTAAGCGGAAGGTTTATTGCGATAATATTTTTTTTCCTGGTTTTATGTGAAAAATCGTAGAGGTAAGTTAATTTATATAAAAATTAGTTCTATATAAACAAGTGCAGTGTTTTATAATAAAAACTAAAGATTAAATTTGTTTGCAAATGATGAAAGTATGGTGGGATTTTATTCGTCCCACCATGCAACTTGGGGAGTAATACAAAAAAACATATTTTTATTTATTGTTTATTAAAAGTGTCCCACCTTTTTGATGGACCGTAATGCATGGTGGGACATTTTTAATCCCACCTCGAAATTTTGCAATAGCTGCATGTGTATAGGTTTATATTTCGTCTTATTTACGTAAAGCAGTTGGTAATATATTCATCCAATGTTACAAATGTATGCACTTATGTTGGCAACTTTCAACATACTAATACCGGTTCAACAATTGTTGTAAGCGGAAGGTTTATTGCGATAATATTTTTTTTCCTGGTTTTATGTGAAAAATCGTAGAGGTAAGTTAATTTATATAAAAATTAGTTCTATATAAACAAGTGCAGTGTTTTATAATAAAAACTAAAGATTAAATTTGTTTGCAAATGATGAAAGTATGGTGGGATTTTATTCGTCCCACCATGCAACTTGGGGAGTAATACAAAAAAACATATTTTTATTTATTGTTTATTAAAAGTGTCCCACCTTTTTGATGGACCGTAATTCATGGTGGGACATTTTTAATCCCACCTCGAAATTTTGCAATAGCTGCATGTGTATAGGTTTATATTTCGTCTTATTTACGTAAAGCAGTTGGTAATATATTCATCCAATGTTACAAATGTATGCACTTATGTCGGCAACTTTCAACATGCTAATACCGGTTCAACAATTGTTGTAAGCGGAAGGTTTATTGCGATAATATTTTTTTTCCTGGTTTTATGTGAAAAATCGTAGAGGTAAGTTAATTTATATAAAAATTAGTTCTATATAAACAAGTGAAGTGTTTTAGAATAAAAACTAAAGATTAAATTTGTTTGCAAATGATGAAAGTATGGTGGGATTTTATTCATCCCACCATGCAACTTGGGGAGTAATACAAAAAAACATATTTTTATTTATTGCTTATGTTTTAATATTCTTAAAACTATCAATGTGATTTGAATATAGAGTGTAGGTAATTTTTGACACTTCAGCTTCAAAATGCAAAGAACAAATCCATCAAGTACTTGTTACAAAATTCCTGTGCAACATGGGTCTATTTTATGACCTGAATTCCTGTGCCGCAAAGAGTTAATCGGCTTAATGGGTCGAAAATAATATAACGGTATTTTTACTCTTCCAGTTCTTTGAAACTTTCTGCCTAAATTGCAACAAACTGGAGCGAAACAGAAATTTATTTTCTTTTTTTAGTAGGCATAATAAGTCCAAAATAATATAATTTTCTATCCGAATTGCAACGAACTGGAGTGAAACCTGAGACCGAGTCTTAACAAAATCATAAGAATAAATCATTGCATAACAACAAAATATTTCTGACAAAAAAGTAAGCAATTCTATCGGGAACAGGTGTGTCCTTTTTCAAAATGCCACATCGAGAAAATCACACTTTCGGCATGCTAGTAGCCCCATTTATTGTGCTCGGAGATGATTACAAACAAAGCAAAGTTTAGTTGAAAATATTATAAACAGTGATCGTTTTAAGAACTGGATGATCCTGACTCGCTCACGGGATTGTTTGTTGGGTTGAAACACGGAGCATCTTGGCTGTTATCGTTCGTTTCGTCCCACGTTCCTGAACGCGCTCTGTAATCGGCTGGTTGGCAATTACGTCGACGCCGCTAATTACTCCGTGGGAGGAAGGTAAGTGCTGGGTTTCGGCAACCTGGCCGATTTCGCGCGATTCCGGCGTTCAAGGTATGGAATTTAATTAGTCCGCGCTCGCGCAGGGTTCGACGCCCCGGGGGATTGAAACCTTTTGACTCTGTGCCAGCCGCGGTTCAATTTCCTTGATTTTGTTTCTTCGCAAGCTCCCTCTCGCTTTTCCCTTTGCTTTTCCCTTTGCTTTTCCCTTTGCTTTTCGCTCGACAATCTCATTCGAAATGTTTGAGCAACCGCACAAAGGTGTATTAAACTTGACCACGCAGTAACTCCTCCCGAGCTAATTTTGCAAGATTTTAATGAATTTAAAAAAAAATTTCTGGCACTTTTTGTTACAATTCTTTTCTGCTAATTTGTTTAGATGCCTACTGGTCGCACACAGAAATTTTTTACACTGTTCTAATTAAGTCTTTCTCGGTTTCTATCTCGACCACAACAAAAACTGGGCATTTCAATCTCGACAACGCATAAAAAAATATTTTCTTCATTTCTTTTTCGTAATAGGAAAATAATATTCCCCGCACTCATCGCTTCGCGGTACAGAGCGAACGTTCTAATTGATATGCAAAACGTTGCGAATTTACATATCGCGATGAATTGAAAATTACACAAATTACTGTGAAAGTCGACTAGGATAAACCGGAAACACTGTATATATATATAATACACTATAAACTATACTCCAGCGAGTTAATTGGTATCGTCACTAAATTGAGGTCCATTGTCGAGTTTCCTGCGACTGGTTTCCAATTAAAAAAATTGAAATGAACATTCACAATGCAATTGCACATCGCCTTTTTCTCCATGCAAGTTTTGAAAAAAAAAAAAAAAATTACATTAGAGAATAATTGCAATCACCGCAAACTTTCCGTGCTTATTTATTCAGGAGCCACTCGGCAAAGTTGTGTCGTTAATTTCTTTTCCACGCGGTCGCTTCATCGGTGAATCAGGTTTGTTATACTTGCTTGTTTTAGATTCCCTCTATAGTTCGCCAAGTATCAGTTATTTTTTATTTAACGACGATGTTCAATGGATTTTCTATTTTATGCACAGTTCTTTCAAGACGAAGAAGAAAATATCTACTTACCGAATCAATATTCAGTTTTAGGTCTTTAAAAAACTGTAACTTAATATTCGGTTGTTGTTTTCTGGACATTCTTGTTGCATTTGTAAAAATAAGTGGCGGCAAATTTGAAATGCCACGCGTTTCACAGTTATACATACGACAATTTAAATTTTCATTAAAACGAATTTATTCATTCGACATTTCATAAAAATTCATATTCACATTATTTCTCTCAACTAAACAATCGTATTACGGACACTGTCCACTAAAACTTCACTGAACTATTTTCCTTAATAAAGAATTCACACAACCAACGAAGTAGCACAATTTTCAACGCAAAAATCAACTCACTGAAAATTTCTCACTCTGCCACGAAGACAGTATGTATTTTTTGAGATCTTTTTGAAAATCCCGAGAAATTACTAAATTATATTACTTGACGCGATTCATTAGTTCGCGATTGAAAAATTGAATATGAAATCCTTAGCTGAGATTTTTAAAACATTATGAAACAATTACTAGTACCATAGTACGTTAAGAAAGGAAACGAAATGTTTTAAGTTCGTTGCAATTCCAGTAGAAAAACGTGCATTTTGCCCAACTACCCACACGGTCTAGTAATCACCATGATTTTATGCGACAGGGGGCAAAGTAAATATTCTCGATCGAAAACTGGCGTGATCGTGGGAGTGACACGGTCATCGTTGCGTGCCTAATTTTTAACGATCCGGTCGCCGTGGCGTGCATCGAAAATGATCAAGTGTAATCGAGTGAGCGCAAGGACAGAGCAGGACAAAGGGACGAGTAGAGCTCGGTAGTAAGGCGAGATGACGGGTTCGGGTAAACAGTTAGCCGGTAGTTAATTAATTCTCACCTGAGCAATCTCGCCTCCCTGGTGCTGCTGCAGCTAGTGCCGGAGGATGTGACACTGTTGATGCTCCTGCTACGGCGGCTCTTCAACGAATCGCCGAGGTTGTAGACCCCGTTCGCTGTTATAGAAAACGATCTCAGCCTGTAATATTCCACGCCATCCTCGGTGTCACCCTCTTCGGCCCTACCGGCGCCGCCGCGTTTCGTTTCAGCAAGCATCGGCTGCAACAGGAAAAATTAACTCTGTCAATTGATACGGTTCCTCGTAAAGGGCATCCATCCCACTCCCCCTACAAATGTCCGTAGACACAAACACTTTTCCTCTGTATAAACAATCGCGGCAGATCACGACCCTCGGTCATCAGCGAAAACATAATCGAGAGTCGTCTGTCAAGAGCGTTTCCGGCTTTCACGAAATTAATGCGATGCTTACACATTTCTTTTTTCAACGAAACTAGTTACTATGTCGGATAATTGATTCGTTTGCGCATCTTTCGAGAACATATAGGAATTTATTTCGTGAAAGAGTCCAGCATTGGAAATTATAGCAGTTCGATCAGGATTTATTACGAGGTTTATTCGGTTTGATGAAATTGAAGCTTTCACATTTTTTTTTTTGGAAGTGAAACTTCTTTGCTGAGGGTTACGATTTTCTGATGTGACGGAAACGATGCGACGGAAACGATGTTACGGAAGTCGGAAAGTGGCGCGAAATTTTAAACGGAGATTCGAACCCCGGTCTACCCCGCTTGGTAGTCCAACTCCTCAACCGTTTGGACAACCAACGATATTAGAATATTATAGAACATTTTTGGTATATATCGCAATGAATAAAATGCTGCAGCGATAGGATTTTAGTAAAAATTACGGTAGTAGGATCAAACGAAAAGGTTAGAAATACTTGCTTATTTTATGACAGCACATGCATCTATTTACATACGTTTCCACTAATTTTATGTGATTCCAGACTTCTTGAACACTATTGATTATTGTGGCATATACAACGGGTTGCAGATATCTCCAAAGATAAAAAAAATAAACGCGTGAAAAACCACGCGCGACAGAAGTGAAACTACTTGCAGTCTAGTAATGTTTAGAAGTAAATTAAGATTGGAAATGGTATATGAAGTGAAAACAAGATCAGGAACAACTAATAAAAAAAAACAAGATCAGGAACAACTAATACAAAAAAAATTATGAAGTGAAAACAAGATCAAGAACAACTAATACAAAAAAAAAATCATAGAAAAAGTTTCATTTCAAAAATAATGAACGATCAAAATTTGTGACACAAAGAAGGAGAGCGTATGGGAAATGCTATGAACTATGTCTCTTTCTTTCCCATACGCTCTCCTTCTTTGTGTCACAAATTTTGATCGTTCATTATTTTTGAAATGAAACTTTTTCTATGATTTTTTTTTGTATTAGTTGTTCTTGATCTTGTTTTCACTTCATAATTTTTTTTGTATTAGTTGTTCCTGTTTCTCTGTATAAACAACCGCGGCAGATCACGACCCTCGTTGATCGGTCATCAGCGAAAACATAATCGAGAGTCGTCTGTCAAGAGCGTTTCCGGCTTTCACGGAATTAATGCGATGCTTACACATTTCTTTTTTCAACGAAACTAGTTACTATGTCGAATAATTGATTTGTTTGCGCATCTTTCGAGAGCATATAGAAATTTATTTCGTGGAAGGGTCCAACATCCTGTTGGAAATTATAGCAGTTCGATCAGGATTTATTACGAGGTTTATTCGATTTGATGAAATTGAAGCTTTCACATTTTTTTTTTTTTTTAAACTATCTGATAAACGTATTCGGTTCAAATCGTGAGATATTGTTTGTGCATCTTTAGAGAGTATACAGGAATTTTCTTGTGCGATAATAATGATCTTTCTCGAAGTTATAGCAATTGAATCAGGACGAGGTGATTACGCTTTGACGAATCGCGTTGTTTATGAACGGGGATGTTCGGACATTTTTTGTAGTAGACCTAATAAAGATATCGGATTGAATCTATGCGATCTTGTTTATGAACCTCTGGAGAGCATACAGGAATTTTATGTGACGCCAATGACGCTGTTCAAAGTTATAGCAGTTTTATCAAGATCACTTTAATGGTACTTCGTCTCCTTATCGAAGGAAATTGTAGGCATGATCGGCATCGTAAAACCAGTTTTCATAGAAATGATCCAAGAGGGAAATCTTCTTAATTTTTACGTTACTATATAATGTACCGGCAGCTTTAATGTTTATAACGGTATTATTACTCGATTTTGTTGGGAGGACAGACTTTCTTCCATTTGGTTTAAATAAGGTGCAGACACTTCTAGGTCAAAGCATTGCTTCACAGCAGCTGTTTACTATGGCTTCTGTCCGTTCCAACACATAGGAACAGCTCTGGAGGATTTCTCCTAATGTCACTGGGATTTTCTACTAGCTATTGAAACTTTCCATACGTAAAGAAGAATCTCCCTATAGTTATGTCCTCGTAGTTAAAGTTTCCGTCTTGAAACTAGAAAGAACTGTATCGAAAGCTCATTGACTCATTGACTCGTTTACTAATTGACTCGTTTACTCATTGACAGGTCTATACATTGACTCATCGACTCATCGACTCATTGACTCACCGACTCCTCGACAAATGTCCTTTTTCTCTCAGGAAATTATTAAGGAAAAGGAACTTCCGATTTTGAAGTTTCAAGGAACCGTGTCTAATTGGTCACACGTAATAATACTATAAAACACTTCAGGAACGGCACCACGCGAGCAAACTTTCGAGTTCACCGGGTTCAAGTGTCGAAAACTCGGCAAGTAGCAAACTGCCGTCGAACAGAACTATTTTCAGCGGAACCGTGGGGTAAATGCCGTTAATTGGAAATTCGTCGAATCGTTCAGAGAGTAGGGGGCCAACTACGGTGAATCACAGTTAGAAACTTATAGTTACGAGAGTCAGCGGGCCGGGTGTACACCGCTCTGCATCGACGACTGGGTTATCATTAACTTCATTCCGCGTGAACTGTTTCGAGAAGGCGGCACCAAAGCTAGGAAACTAACGAATTGCCAACTCTCTTCAGTCGAAGGATTCTGTGCAGATCACTCTAAAGCAGGAGTTGCCGAAACCCAAACCAACCGGTTTACAATTTGCTGTTAATATTAAAAAATGCTGTACATCTGAATATGTCATAAAAAAATGCCTGATGTGCTTAAAAGCTTTTGAAACGTTTTCGCGCGTCAAGTGGTTAAGCTTCGCAAAATTAATTCATAAACGATTCTGTGGTCGTTCTGGGCATCCAGTATCTTATGAATCATCGATCCTGCTCGGCAAAAGTTATTTTGGCGGCTGGCATGCAATTTTGTAATTTTTATTGCAAGTTAATTCATAAACGATTCTGTGGTCGTTCTGGGCCTCCAGTAGCTCGCAATAAAAATTACAAAACTGTATGCTAGCCACCGAAATAACTTTTGCCGAGCAGGATTGATGATTCATAAGACTACGAGGTCCAGAGAAATGGAAAAAGCTCCGAGCTTTTCGCGATGGAGGCCGGATAAAGGCTTCGAGACGACGTTGACCGGCTTGTTTGCGATAAAAATTGCCTTATCGATTCCTTCCCAGCGTCGACGACGACGGCACACGGGTCTCTAATATTGCTCGCGACGTATTGTCATAAATATACCAAAAGATAACAGGCGTTCTTTGTTACTCGAAGCCTTTGTGCTCCCGCGCACAATGCCGTACGAAAGGTACGTGTCGATGAACAGTAAACACGTGCGTTTGATGTCCGCTTCTTTCTCACGGTGTGCCTCGCGAGTGTTTTATTGCACCTGTAGGTATCTTTGTGCGACCCGCCATCGCTAGATTCTGGACGTTTATGCGTTTTAGACACTGTTTTACTATGCGGAACACTGTAAAAAAAAAAGTTATACATCCGCATGTATATTATCTCGACCACGGTGAAGCTTTTTACGAGAGAAATCAGCTTCTGTTGAGTAGTATCTTTAAAAATTTCACAGACCGAAGCTGCGTACGCATCCTGTTGAGTGAATTTAATTTTTCGAACGTACAGTCGTTTTTCTAATTTAAAGAAATTGTGGCAAAATATTAATATTTTATTAGATGCAGTATCAAAGAAAGTATGAGCCTGAATGTTTTTTTTTTAGACGATCACAAGCTCCAATATTCTTGTAGAACAATGTAAAATGATTACAACCCTGACTAGTTTATTAGAACGATATCAACTTCAAGCCATCGGTAACTTCAGAGTGATTCAATGGAGCCTCAAGGTCCGGTCACAAAAATGAATTCTATCTTCTCCGCAGGATCTTAAGTAACAAATTCGTGGATCTCGGTTCCCATCGACTCCGATACAGAAGGACAAAGTCTTTCTAGGTCTCAGCAGGCAGGTTACATTATCGATGTTAACGCTATATCCGGAAGAACCCGTGAGCAGCAACAAAGGCGACAGAGAGAGAGAGAGTGCACCGGGAAAGTAGAAAATCCAGCTGGTGATAAAAACCGAATTACAATGGGAACAGAAAGATTTCACGGGAATACGTCAGGATTGATCTTTCAATACGTCGCGGAGGAGTGAGCTTATCCGCGAATCGTATCGATCCTAGCCTAACAATGACGTCCGACAGATTTCTCGTTCACGTTCTCCAGATCAACGGGTTTCTCGAGTAAAAGGATGGAGAAGGGCGAAAAGACTTGGAGATAGTGGTCTCATAAATTTGCAAAGTTTCGGATGTGGAATTATTGCGTTTTACAGGGTAGCCTTTCTCAGTGTTCCAGAATTCCCAATTTTTTTTTAGAAGTGGCAACTCAAAGCGTTGTTTGTGAAAACCACCCCTGAAAAATGATTTTTTTTCAACCCTCGATAACTGATTTAAAATTTTGAAAAAAAAATAATCCTAAATAAAGCTAGTTTGCAGCTTCATTTTCGCTTTTGTTTCATCTGGATATCTTGAGCAATAGTTGAGAAAATAAAAGTTAAAGTGTTGAAGCTTTTATATATTAAACGAAAGGGTAGACATCTGAAATTTTACAGAATGGCAACTGTTTAGCAGATAAAAAAATGAAAATCGGCGTGGAGATCGATTGCCCATGGTTGTCCTGCTAGACCCTTCAACCCTTATGTCGATAACTAAAATTCTGAAGTCGAAAAGTCTAAAAAGGCCGTGTTGGTAAAAATTGTCGGTGGAGGGCTAAATTCATAAAAAGAATTGCAATCAGTGTCATGTGCATAAAATGAAAAAAATGATGTAACGTGGAAATATTCTACGTCAGAGGAAATGCTATTCGAGTTACGATAGTTCAAAGGGTTATAAAAACTACCTGTGTACTTCGTTATTGACAGAAGGGTTCACTGAGCACTGCTTCGTAGCAGACGGAATCCGAGACTCGCAACTTTAGAACATTTCTCGGACATTCGAGTCTCCTCGGACAGGATTCTCCACTCGGTTGCTTGACTTTGGCTTACATAGATGTCCCGGGGTTCGGGAAACTTTCGGGTAAACTGGCCCGACAAGATTGTCCCGCAAGAAAGAACTTGGTTCGGAACCAAGCGCAGTGAGTTACTCGAACCCATCGGTGACCCGCGCGATTTTTATCGAAATTCTTTGGGACACCGCTTGTGCGGAGTATCCCATTCTTATCGAGTTTCAGTTTCGAGGAAATAGGGCTTAAAGGTTTAGCGAACTCGAGGCTTGGAAATAAGACTACGAAGCTTTCTGCATTTATGGTATACGGAAATGTATATGAAAAAATATTTATATTAACCAGAACTGTTAATGTTTGTATTTTACTTTTAATGTGAATGTGAAGATAAGAATTTGAATAAAGATCCACAGTGTAGATGTAGCTCGTGATTGGTTACAGTGTCGGAGATATTTATTAGATTACTCGAATATATGATTGCTTATCGCTTGTAATCGTTCGAGTTGAAAGCGAATTTCAATTATTTTAATTTGATTTAATGAATGTGTTATCTAATTATTTGAAAAAGGAGATAAATAAGATAATACGATAGAATATAATTGATGTATATTTTTGTCGAGTATTTGTTATTGTAGTTGCAGTACTTAAAATCACTTGTTTATTTGCACAATTGGGAAATGTTAAATTTCGTTCCGTTCTAACAAAGAATGCCAAGTCTCGTTAAAAATTTGGATAGTTTAATATCTGTGTACAATAAAAGGGAAACCGCCGATGTTGCTAGCAGGCATCACAGGAAATTAGGCTAACACGCGAGAGACGTCAGCTCGTAGCGATGCCAGAGCTAATTCGCATAATGGTTGTCTCGATGCAACGGGATTCACTTTGACCCTAATCTCCGGTTCGTAAGTCTGCCTCGAAGATTACAGAGTCCTTATTGGGTCATAGGACGTTTAAAAGATTGATTCAATTGAGGCCGGGAAATATATCGACTAAAAGGATGACCACCACTGGCATAAGTTCTTAGAAACCGTATCGCATAATACAGGTCACAAGTTACTTCTTAAGAATTCTATTTATGTACATCGTTCGAAAATAAAAACGTGTGCTTTCGAGCGTTTTACAAGACGCCAAAAAGAAAAAGAAAAAAAATTGTTATACAATTTTAGCGTGACTCGCGCAAAACAATCATCCTTCAATATTACAGAATTTCATAAAACTTAATTCCTCATTATCCAATGATTAACACGTTCAGTGCCAAATATCAACCCCAGAGATTCTTACAAATTCAGAGAAATTTAATTAAGGAAACCGAAACTAGAAAATATATTATAGGGGATGCTGTCTTAACCCATTTGAATTCGAAAGGCTCAAATAAAATTCAGTTTATCTGGATATCTTCTAATAAAAGTGAATTTCTAAACCCAGTCGAAAATCACTACTGTCAGTCATATGTGACTGACGTGGCAGTGAACGTGTTAATGCTTTTTGCACCGATTTTGCTTTAAGCGAATATGAATATCAATTTTAACAAAAAGAAAGCAGGCTTGAAAATTTTAAAGGAACGTGCACATAAATTTTTTGTATTAAAGATCGACTGCAGAGACGTATGCATTCCCACAAGTCTTCAGAAGTGCTCGATAAAATGTCCAGATAAAATTACGAATTTACGAGGGTCATTCAATAAGTAAAGAGACAAATTCTATAATTTTAAAACTATTCAATGAATGTGTACAATCTTTTCAGGGGTGTTAGTTGGCAACCTTGGGATATGCTCTGATCAGCTGTTTCATCATTTTATGTCAACATAACCTAAAAATTTTCAATTCACCATGGCAAGTTCACTAGAAGATTGCACCTTAGAAGAGCAGCGCTCAGTCATTAGATTTTTAGTCGCAGAAGGTGTAAAACCAAGTGAAATTTTTTCTAGAATGTTAATACAGTACGGTAAAAGTTGTATGAACCGTGCGACTGTATTAACATTCTAGAAAAAATTTCTCGTTGATCGGTCATCAGCGAAAACATAATCGAGAGTCGTCTGTCAAGAGCGTTTCCGGCTTTCACGGAATTAATGCGATGCTTACACATTTCTTTTTTCAACGAAACTAGTTACTATGTCGAATAATTGATTTGTTTGCGCATCTTTCGAGAGCATATAGGAATTTGTATTAACATTCTAGAAAAAATTTCACTTGGTTTTACACCTTCTGCGACTAAAAATCTAATGACTGAGCGCTGCTCTTCTAAGGTGCAATCTTCTAGTGGACTTGCCATGGTGAATTGAAAATTTTTAGGTTATGTTGACATAAAATGATGAAACAGCTGATCAGAGCATATCCCAAGGTTGCCAACTAACACCCCTGAAAAGATTGTACACATTCATTGAATAGTTTTAAAATTATAGAATTTGTCTCTTTACTTATTGAATGACCCTCGTATTTATCGAAGCTGTTACGTACGAAAAATGGGGGAAAACTGATCGACACAATTTCCCTCTAAATTGCCGAGAAAAGGGTGTAGGTTGTCACGAAGTTTCCGAGTAAAAGCGATCAGTGTAACGAAGATACGATCTCGGTGCCGCCAAGTCCCGACTTCCGGCAAAGATTGTAATCAGAAACGCGAGCAACGAGCGGCGACATGAAAATGCGAGAATTTTTCCCAACGGCCAGGCAAGGCAGGCACGTGGACGAAAGCGTAAACATGCGACACGAACGCGCGAAATAAATTTATCGGAGATTCAAGCCGACACGCGACCGTCCGCAGAACCAATTGTTCGAAACGCGCCGAGTCTTTTCGCCCCGGCATTGTAAATAAAACAGCGCACGTGCTGCTACATTAACGCGCTCGAAATGAGCAAATCATTCTACCCGGGGGAGGAAGGGGGCGTAGTTATTCCAACGAGAGCTGTACCTCGAATGGAACCGGGAATTTGCGTTGCGATCTCCCACGATCCCGATAAAATATAAATATTAATTATTTGCCGTTTGCTCGTTTCGAGCGCTGTCATTCGATTGTCGCAAGCCCTCCGGGTAAATGTCCACCATCGTGTCCCAGTAACGTCGTTCACATTATTGACAACTCTGCGAATGAAATTGTACACAGTGAAACTGCTTTACCGGAAGTATTAGTATATTTTACACTAGAGCTGCTCCACATGCCAATTAGCGAGAAAGGGTGCACAGTGGTCTAAAACGGGAAAAACATTTTGCCAAAAAGTCAACTGTCTCATATTGACTTATGTTGAATGCTTACTGCTATCTAGATATCCAAAAACCTTGGAAATTAATCAAATTTGATAAATACTATTACTGTAATAGACGGTTAAAGTTGGACGTTTTGAAGATAGTCTTCCTCTTGGAAAAAATTGCTTTTCTTCTTTGAGATGCCTTGACGATCCTTTTTAATATTTTCGTTCCAATTTTTTTTTTTTTTGATGGAAGGTTTATCTTTAAGCTGTAAATTACCATTGTCGATTGAAAATTACTATTCATAATGTATTAAACATGTTATGCAAAGTAGAAAATTTTCAAAATTCTTGACTTCGCAAGGAATATCTTTTGTATCATACGAGATCATAGTATATTACAAAATGGAGTATTTTCAGCATACTTTCTTCTACACGATAACGTAAGAATTATTTCCCATCTCGTCCCATACCACAAGTTATTATTGTTTAAAATCGCCCGCGTCCGTGCGGCTATGCGCATAGGTTCTCGGATACTTCAGAATACTTTGTCCATTAGTTCAGTATATCTTCTATGACAGAAGAGATCATGGAATTTTACAAGATGGAATATGTTCGGCACACTTTCTTCTATATAATCGTGCAAGAATTATTTCCAATCTCGTCCAATATCACGCGTTATTACTGTTTAAAGTAGCACGTACATATCTATCGAAATTATAAATTCTATGGACATTAAATCGTGGATGCTGTATTTTGTTCGAACAACCTATAAATTCGGTGCAAATAATTTGACTGCAATCAGCATGCATGTGGTGTGGAGCTAATTCGACTTTTAAAAAAGTTTGAGTACGTTGGATTGATTTCGCGAATGGAATATATCGTTTAATTTATGGCTGCGACTTTTTTTATTCTCATCGTGGCGGCTATCAGATTCTAGTCTCCACGTGTAACGAAAATTTAAGCCTCCCGTTGGCTATCTGAAAACCACTTAATCGGTGGGAAATAATAGGCGTCCGGGGCTCAATTTGTCGGCAATTGGGAAATCGATATAGCGATAATTACGCACTTAAATTGGTACAATCGATGGTCTTGTTCGGCGAGTAATCGCGTTATTAATAAAGGACATTGAAAAAGATTGTATTATCCAAGTCATCGCAGACATTGATTGCTAACGAAGTAAATATTTGAGCTAAATAGATTTTCCGTTCAGGGAACAATTCCTTAGTCCCGAGCCTTAATTCCTCCGGGATTAATTACGATCTTGCTTAGGAACACGAGGAGCATGATTACGCTACAACGGAGAATAATTTTCAAAAATGTTATTCGAAGGAATAACCCGTACCCGTTTCATTATCCCGTACTCTTCCGAAGGTGACATTAAAAAATCGTTTTCAATCTAGCAAAGACATAAGATTTTTGCGAAAGAGAAATGAGTATGAGCTGTGAGAAATTTCTTAATTACGAACACGAAATCCGTAATTACACTATAATCAAAAAAGATTGAAAAAGATTTTATTTGAAGGGATTATCCGTTGTCCTATATTCCCCCAAAAATGACATTAAAAAATCGTTTCCAATTTAGCAGGGACATTTTACAAGAAAGATAAACGAGTACATATCAGATATATTTCTTAATCTCGGATCTTAACTCTTCCTTAATTGCAACCTCGCACAGCAAAACATGGGCCATAATTATAGAATAATAGAAAAAGACTGAAAAATATCTTTTTGACAAGGTTAATCCACCATTGTATACTCCTTCGAAAAAAAAGATCAGTTCTAATTTAAATTAGAGGAGAAAAATGTCTGGTAGAGTGTCAGAGGAGTTTATCAGCCTCGAATCTTAATTATTCCAGCTTTAATTGCGATCTCGCTTAGTAAAACGAGGGCCGTAATCGTAAAATAATAGAAAAGAAAAATATTTTCTCTAGGTTGTCCATAATTTCCTATTTCCCCAAAAATAATCTGAAAATCGAGTTTGCTGCAATAAAGAAATAAAATTAAGCGAGAAAAATGAACGTTAGCGTATCAGAGATTTTTGGTTATCGTAACATCAATTGCGATCTCGCTTAGTAAAACGAGGGCCGTAATCGTAAAATAATAGAAAAGAAAAATATTTTATTTAGGTTGTTCATAATTTCCTATTTCCCCAAAAATAATCTGAAAATCGAGTTTACTGCAATAAAGAAATAAAATTAAGCGAGAAAAATGAACGTTAGCGTATCAGAGATTTTTGGTTATCGTAACATCAATTGCGATTTCGCTTAGTAAAACGAGGGCCGTAATCGTAAAATAATAGAAAAGAAAAATATTTTATTTAGGTTGTCCATAATTTCCTATTTCCCCAAAAATAATCTGAAAATCGAGTTTGCTGCAATAAAGAAATAAAATTAAGCGAGAAAAATGAACGTTAGCGTATCAGAGATTTTTGGTTATCGTAACATCAATTGCGATTTCGCTTAGTAAAACGAGGCCCGTAATCGTAAAATAATAGAAAAGAAAAATATTTTATTTAGGTTGTTCATAATTTCCTACTTCCCCAAAAATAATCTGAAAAATCGTGTTTAATGCATTAAAAAAGTAAATCGAAAGAGAACAATAAACGCGTACGCGTGAGAGATGTTTACGAGCGACCTTAATTTCCTCTGTTAATGACTAAATAACGAGGACCACCGAATGCGCCAGTGTTCATCACGAACGAAACAAATTCGAAGACCGGACACAACATTGTGAAATCGCCGCCTTCCACGACGTGGCTCGGTAGTGATCGTAATGATTCGTCCTAATCGCGAGAAACGTCAGTGGCCGTGTTATCGACTAATCCCTGTCAGAACTGATAAGTAGGATCTGTTGACTAGGATATATCCCCCGTGATCTCGGCGAGCGATCCACCGTTTCGACGAAGGTTAAGGACGGCGATGTTGCAGACCGTCGGATGGATCGTCGCCGAGATTCGTCCCATCGACGTTGCAATCTGGTAAACGTTCCCCTAACCCCTACGCTCCAACTTCCGGACACGAAATTACTATGCCCCTGCATTCGCAATAAACCGCAAAAGCTCGCCGAGCCCGTAAACGCATTTCGTCCGAGCCAGTTTCGATATTTTCAATCATTTCACCGAGAACCGAAAAACCGGGGTCGTAGAAATGGCTATCTTTTTGCAGATAATCCGATCGGCCCCTATTTCGTTATTCGTTCGTTGACCTATTCGCATCGTCTCATGCATCATGAGCGTGCCGAGTTACTCGGACCTGGGGAAAAGCGCGAGGAACGTGTTCAAAATGGGCTACCACTATGGCAAAAGTCTGATCAAGCTGACCTGTAGAAAATCTGGCGAACCTTTGACTATGAACAGCGATTTGGCCCTGGACTGCGACCACAAAAAGGTAAAAGGGTGCCATTTGTCAATTGTATTTATTTATTTCAATCCTTCGTGGGCTAAGGGTTGATCGAAGTATAGAAATTGACTAGTTTCGCTTTTTTCTTTTCCTTAAATATATTATCTGTGATCAATACAAATTCTTGTGAAATGTTTTGTAGGAAATGCAATTTATTTCTCGTCAAATTATTTTCATATTTTATGCGCTAATGAAATTCACCCACGCGATACAGACCAAATTTTGTCAAAGAAACAAATTTTGTTGGTCTCATGGGAACCAAATTTTTAATATATATTTTTTCATCAGTTTTCATTAGTAATTAACCAGCGAGATCGCTTGTTATGAAACGTCCCGAACGAGTGTTGAATATTTAAATTATTTAATAAATCCGAACCTTTTTACTAGTCTCTCTACCTTTCCATTTTTTACGACCAATAAAAATATTGTAACTTTGCACAGAGTTATTATACGCATGATAAAAAATTACAGCATGTACATCAAATATTTACAAACAAATGCACGAAATTTAAAGCCAACGTTCTTTTCAGCTTGGCCTAGAAAAATGTTCAAACATTTTTTATCAAAATAGACAGATTCTTCAAAGGTGTTTTGATAGTGTTCTGGTAAAACTGCTATAACTTTGGACAGGGCTGTCATGTGTGATTTAAAAAATTTCTATACATTCTATAAAGATTGTTGAACAAATCCAGAAAGTTTAAATCACAGAAGTAGGATCGCTTTCGATCGAAGTGTAGGGATTCTCCGAGCGAGTGATTCGAGCT
Source organism: Seladonia tumulorum (assembly GCA_913789895.3). Classification (NCBI taxonomy): domain Eukaryota; kingdom Metazoa; phylum Arthropoda; class Insecta; order Hymenoptera; family Halictidae; genus Seladonia; species Seladonia tumulorum. Next base: position 11,848,693 of record OU565276.1, read on the forward strand.
CAAAATAGTTATTGCTAATTTCGTAATTGCAGTTGTCTGGCACCGCAGGTGCAGAATACAAGACAGAGGAATGCGGGACGTTTTTGCAAAAATGGACGTTGGACGGAACGATCACGGTCGGTCATGTTCTGAACCCAGCCGTGATTGCGGACGTCGGTTTTCAGACGGAGATTAGTTACAACCCGTCGACCACCGCGAAAACTATCAAAATCGGCGCCACCTGCGCCAAGGAGATAATCAACGCGAACTGTTCGATCTGTTAGTTTGTTTCAGTCTTTAAATAATTTCCCGAAGGCCGGACCGAGAATGAGAGCGCGTTTTCAGAGAACTGTCTACGCGCACGCAGGTTTTATAATTGCAACGCGAGAACGAACAATAACGAATTGAACGTTGCTTGGTTTATTTAAAACTCGCAACGGTAACGTTACGCCCACCATCGGCTTTCGAAAAGTTATGATATTTTGTCGGATATTACTTTTCTCCCACGAGTTGCGTGTGTCGCTGGAAAAAATGAATTCGAGTTCGATTTGCTCGTTTTTCCCTCTTTTTTCTTGGGGAATGTTGCAAAATGCGTAACGACTATTTAAATTCCACCTTATGAGTTCATTTAATTACTATTTACGTTTGATATTAGTTTTTTTGCAATACAGTAAAGTCTCGATCTAAACGGAGCTACACGATCTTAGTCAGTTTACCTATCCCCTCCACTGGGGGGGCAAACCCCGAAAGGGGCATTTTTAGGAACAATATATTTTGTGCTTTTGCAATTGAATTCAAAGGTCTGATAGCGCTGATCATTTTTGTTACGTTATATATAACGAGTATTGCATTTTTATGCAAAATATAAAAATTACGTAGATTAAATGCACGACACAAGACGTACATAGACATTCATTTTTTTCTTTTTTAATAATTTTAATGAGTTGAATATTAAAATTTAAAGGCTGATAGATACGCAAAATTTATAAATTGCTATGACGTCACCGATTGTCCCCTATTACCAGTAAAAGAATCTTGAGCAGTCAATGTGTTCGATGCATTCCGTTGCGAGAAATCGATCAATCATTACGTACTTAATATGTCGAAACGTTCGTTAAATAAATTATTCCCGTTTGCACGTTGTGCCCGTAGAATATTGGCTGTCCTCATTTGAATAAGTGATTTTCCACCTGGCGTTATTTGATTTTACAGGAATTAATGATTCCAGGAACACTGTTTCCTCGCCCGTAGAGCCACGGAATTAATGCGTAATTAAAATTTAGGAACGGAGATTAATGTCGCGGTTTGAATAATCAAACGTCGACAACCCGTGTAATGCAAATTTTTGCGGATCACAGTTCCACCGAGTGTCCGTATCGAATCCGGACAACGGGAGTCGTTGTCATTTGTTGTCCCGAAAAACTAGCCGGCTCCTAATTAATTACAACGCGAGGTTAAACGTGCGAAGGTGAAACGATCGATTTCCTAAGCGGACCTTTACTAGCGGACAGCAGGATTTTTTTTCTTGTTATTTATTTATAACTATGTTTATAATATTTTGGATATTTGACGGACACATAAACTACGAAAATCTCACAAAGCTCCGGGGTTTTTAATTTGTTCTCCAAAAGTCATTTTAGCAGATATACTTTTAAAATCTGTTTTCATTTATCGGAATTGATAATAATTCACATGGAAAAATCCCAAACAATTCATTTTTAATAGTTACAAATTGACGTCGAAAGAATATATTCCGGTCCCGAGATCACTTTATTATTAACACTAGAATTACCATTAACTGAACTTTTTGATTTTTGGCAACATGACCGTGAGTAAAGAACTATGCTAAACCATTTTTCAAGAGAATATTTCCATAACTTCACGAATTGTAACAGAAAAAATCTGATATTCGCCATTTTTACGAACTGGGTAGTTAAGAGTTAAATGTTAAATGTTGTTCCAGAGAGGTTTTACAATTCGGACATTTAGTTGAGCGATCTAATGAGAACACTCACGTTTTAGACAGCGATGTAACACTGGAATGAAAATCCAAATTGATGCACTGCGCACGACACACTTCACTGTCGACATTGAACGCGTTGTCGGTGGAACAATGGTTTCGCGAGTAAATTCGAGTTTCGACGTTCGAGACGGTGGGAATAGGGTACGGAACGTTTGATGTTTACCAACAAAACGCCATAGACCGTCGGAGGCGGGAAACCGTTTCCAACGATATTCTTGTTCCCGCGGTTGCTCCGCCGTCGAAAGGTTAATTAGACCAAGAACAAATCGATCTGATAAAGGTTTGAACGCTCGGGTCGGTCCGAATTCATTTTTCTCGAAAATATTATTTCCGCCCCTTTGTCCCGATAACAAAATTTAAGGGCATCTTTCGATTCACGTTTTTAGAGCCGTGATTTAAATTTTCAGTCGAATAATAACTTCCAACTCATTTCCTTTATAATAGCAATTTTTTTAAATTTTACTTATCATTTTTATTGTGCATATGTGTACTTAATACAGGCAATTGTTTTCAATAATTCGTAATTACTTAATTTCAATACTTCGTAATTACTGAAGCAAATGTATTCAATATTTAGAAAAATCCTCGGTAATTATTTACATTAGGGGCTTCCTCATCGATTTTGATGACCTTGAAATATGTTGTCAAGGTCATCATTCTGAACAACTTTTTCCTATACATGTTACCGCCGCTCAACTTTAGTTTCCGAGATATTCGCAAAAAAGTTTTAACTTTTTTTAACATCATTCAGAATGATGACCTTGACAATATATTTCAAGGTCATCAAAATCGCTGAGGAAGCACCTAATGCAAATAATTACCAAATCCTCGACAGGACTGTTGTACAAGTTTTCGTAATTTTTATAAAATCGTGAATCGTGTAAATCCTCTTTGACAGTGAAATAACAAATCGATTATTACATCCTAGAAATTAGAGGACTGAATTCTTTCTGCAGCGGTGAATTGACCTGCGTATCCTTTATTAGCGAGCGAATCTATTTGTAGGAGCGGAGGAATTTTAATGAAAAAATTCAACCTTGCAAGGAATTATCTTTTCTGCGCGTTTCACTCGCTAATAAATCCAATCAACGTTTCGTTTAGCGCGTCGTATGCAGAACGCGGCCCTTCAAAGGCGAACGACTCCGCCGCGTCCTCGAATAAAAATGATTGCCGCGAGAACTGCGTGGACTGAAAAAATATTTTTGATAACTGAACTGAAAACATTAGCCCTTTGAACAGGCATTAATTAATCAACGCTAAATTTTCAACAATAAAATCGTCGAAATTTTTCCAGCAAATAAAAAACCTTCACGATTTTTTTCGGGTTTTTAAATGGAACAGTACCCCTCGTTCTCTGATTTAACGAGAAAGTTGGACAAGGCACGTTTGAAACATTTTTTCATGCTCCAGCTAAGTTCTTTGCCCATGGGCCACATTAATTTTTATATTAATATTTTATATATTTACTATTCCATTTTTATATATTTTTGCTCCAACATGGTACTAATCACAATATCAATACAGGAATCACTTTTTCCTCATTGTTTTGTATATTTCATATTTAATATATAGTTATACAAATTTTTTATGTAATAAGTATAGTTAATATGGGCACAGTAATTGGGTCCCTTACCCTGGGTATTTGTCCTCGTGCCAAGTACAGGTTTAGTCCATTTGCAAAATGTTGGAAATTATTTAACGGTTGTCGTGTATGTTTTTGCGCAATTCAATGCTTCAAAATAATTTATAATTTTCTTACCCTTTTTACTGTAATACGACGCGAAAGAGGTGGGTGGAACGTCTGCAAAAATGCAAGCTATTCGATGCTACAAATTAATTTATAATTTTTTTAGCGTTTATAACATAATATGGCATGAAAGAGAGGGGCGAGACGTCTGCAAAATGCAAGCAATTCAACGCTATAAATTGGTTTACAATTTTGCTGCTCTTTTTAATATAATATGACATGAAAGAGGTGGGCGGTACGTCTGCAAAAATGCAAGCAACGCAACACAACGGTGTAATTTAATTTATAACGGCGTCACTATTTTTAACACTTTGACGTCCGCACGCGTGACCAAGATTCATTTTGCCTGGCGTGTTTCGGGAGATGGTAAACATTGTGATTACTAGACATCGGATGTTTATGCAATTTCCAATTTTTATAGAAACATTTTAAGAAAGTGGAATGAAATAAAATCCTATTTTTAATGGGGACAGCCTTTGTAGATCCAAAGCAAATAAAAATCGTGTTAAATTCTCTCGAATTTTATATTATAGCATTTTTTTAACATTTCCATAAGCCATAAATGCATAAAGATCCGATGTCTAGTGATTACAATACATTTTAGCAGAACATAAAAACACACGCGTATGCCACTGTTCGATGACTTTCCAAGCGACACCAACGCGGCGTCACCGGCATTTGTCCGATAGTTTTTGCGCGACGCGAACCGTTGTGTCACCGGGCAGTGTAATATTTAATACAAAACAGTTCAATTTAATACGCTTGAACGGAACGTCTGTGACAATGCAAACGATTCAACGCTATAATTCAATCCCCGAATGGCGTCACTGTTTCCAATGCAACGCACTATAATTTAATATAAAAAGGGTCGGTGGACAGTTTGTGAAAACGCGTTAAAAATTGTTGGAATGATCGGAACGATCTTTGAAAGGCGTCCGCGCGCGTTCGCATACTACGGCCATTGTGTTCTCTGTTACAGCCAGCGACATGAACTCGAACGTGAACATTCTGGGCTCTATAGTTGCCGCCATCAAAGGTCTCTTAATCGGCTACCAGGGTGGTTTCAGCACAGAGACGAGCAGGATGACGAAGAACGACGTCGGCATGGCCTTCAGTTACGGGGACGTCGACTTTCACCTTCGATGCAACTCGATACCGCAAGAGTTCGGACTGTCCGTTTTGTACAAAGGTGAAGCCTCAATTTACATTCATCTTCGTTGATAACCATCGATTTCTTACGTTCAACGCAACTCGCAAAAATTGATTTTACAATTAAAGTATCAAAAGTACAGGGTGTAAAGAACATCTTCGGATCGATGAAGATGCGTAAAAAATACTTGTCGCGAAATTGTCCTTGACCTTAAATTTCAAGTTCAAATTTTGTTTCTCATTGAATCGTATTGCGCGTCGTAGGGATGAAAAAAAATTTCATCTTGAAACTCAAAGTCAAGGATAATTTTATGGCAACTTTTTTTTTCACAGATCTTCGTCGATCCGAAGATAAGGAACACAAACGTTTATTTAAACCCTGAGCAAACAAATTAATTGAAAAGCTATAGCTATATAGTCTATACTTCTTGCGAAACAATATAAAATAAGTCGAATGGCAAATTCACTGAAACGCAGATACCTTAAACAAACAGCCCAGAAATCACTGTTACCAGTCTCCACTATTTCCAAGTCGCGTAAAATTCATCTGACCTTGGAGGGTTTACCCTAGGTAGACTGAAAATGAGGTAAAAGGGAGCACAAATGACTGTGCTCATCTCCGTTAAGAGATTCAAGTATTTGGAAGGGTGATTCTTCGCTTTTGCCTTTGTGATTCTTCGAGGAAACCGTCGAACGCGTTCGTGGAGTTGAAGGTCGTCGTTCTAGGAACTTGTGGGCGGGGGATGGACGGGTGGGGGTTGAACACTGATTTCCTCGGCAGCGTGTAATCTCTTTCGCAGTTGAGAAAGAGGGATGAAAAGGGTACGAAAGCAACGACACACCGATCAGTTCTTCAGGGCCATCGACTCTTCCGGCCAGCCAGGGACCGGATCCTCTCGCTGGCAATCTGTTCGCGAACTTTGGTCTACGAGCGCGGCTCAAACGTTGCGAATGTCCGACAGACGGAAGGGTGGTACCATCACAAAGGGAACATCTTGCCAGAGGAGATGCAAAGGGGATCGCAATTTCATTAAACCGTGCATCGCGAATCCCAGATGAAAAGTGCATCCTCTTGTACACGTGCCGGTGCATCGTTCTCAATGATCTTGCCTTTCTTCCTTTTTTTTATTCGGGGTCACTCGGTTTACGTGTTTTCGATCTGGGTTGGCAAGAGAGAAGCGGCAGATAGTTATACAGGGTGGGGCACCACATTTTACCATCTAGATTTACGTCATTATTATTACGCATAGCAAACAATTTTTTAGGTGAAGTTGCATAATCATTCTGCATGTGTTGCACTTTTCCCAGCTTCAAAATAAATTGATAGCATGTCTATCTTTTCTTCCTTAGAATACCCCATTATGAAGTGATAATTCACCGTATCGCCGTATTCGCCGTATCAGAGACGTAAAAGAGACTAAATTTCACAATAAGTAGGAGAGCAAGAATTGTCAACACAGAAAATGTAAATATTTACATTGATAATTCTTGCTCTACTACTACATTATCACATTGAATTCATAATATTGACCAGAAAGAGTCGAGATTTCCTAACAAATTAAAATTAAAATATCTCCTAAACTAATGATTTTTTTACATAAATAGATTAATACTTTTTGTAAAGAATATATGATTCCATTTAAAAAAACATGAATGACCTTCATATGTCCTTTACACGTCCACCTACAAAAGAAAAATGTACCATCAGAATGTGTCCCTCCCAAAACCATTCAACTTCACCTAAAAAATTGTTTGCTATGCGTAATAATAATGACGTAAATCTAGATGGCAAAATATGGTGCCCCACCCTGTATAATATCTTTTATCAATCATTGTATTCCATTTTCAGTACGTTTGTGGCACTTGGCAAATTGGCGACGCAAAATCTCAATTTTTCATCATTCTCTTAAACCAAAAGGAACCTTTATTTAAATGATCGTTTCCTATGGTCTGGAAAAATTAAATGTCTTCAGGACTTTGGGGATGCTTGTACATTTTTTTTTTTTCAAGTGAAGGACTTTCTTATGGATAAAGTTCTTTCTCTCCGCAGATAATTTCTAAGGGAAGCAATTAAAACGTTGCTCCGCGTTTCAAAACTCCTTGCCAATTATCGACTTCCGAGCACCGAGTTAATTAACGAGTTTCTTGTCCGCGACGATCGAAAACGAACGGAGTACAATATTGCTGGCGCGTTTACTCGGATTGTCGGGTTTGATCGATAAATATTGGAGCTCTGATCGATCGCTTGCTGCTCCAGGCGAAGAAACAATAATACTAACTTGTCTGTTTACCTGTATATTTCGGGTCGAGGCGGACGAGGAAATGCAATTTGTTCCTATTACCTCGTTACCCATACCAATACGATAGGAAAACAGTAACTCGAGTCCATCGCAAACATACGATAACGATTTTTATTTTTATGTTACTTTTATGTTATCGCACGGTTGATTGTATCGTATCGTCTTTAATAATTTAATTACAATTTGCATTAATTTAAACTTTGCTATGTTTACGATCGTTATGACACCTTGCTTAACATTACTTTGATCGAAAGAGAACAATAATATCTTTTATCCTTTGCTATATTTCGTATTGTCATTCCATACTGCTCTGCTTTATTTTTATCGAGTGTCAATAATAATTCACGTTATCCCCTGCCATGTTTATTACCGTTACACGTTGTCATCGAAACAGTCGGGCTTTTTTGTCAATAAAGAATGAACAATGGACACGTTTTTTCGACCAACGCATATTTCATAAAGCAAATGTTGGTTTAGAATTTTTTAACTTTTTCTTTATACTGTGAAATATCAATTTTTAATCCCATGTTTTATGAAAGAGTTTCGATTCCTTTTCCATGGTTGACGCATTTCCTCTTTCTATAAGTAAACCTTTAGAAATTGTCAAGGTATTCGCCTACTCTGTGGAATTACTAATGTGTCGTGCTCGCAATCAAACTTGAACGAAAGAGTTCTACAAGTATCACGGGAGCTACATCCAAGTGACAACATAATTCAAGGTCTCTCGCTCTTTTCCAGATAATCGCGAAACTTTTCCCCGATAAATAAATAAAGCGACAATCACAGCCCGCAAACCATTCGATCAACGCGCAGTTCGTCGAATCGGAGAGCAGAAACGAATCAGCGGAGTTTCATTGAAATTTTAAATAACGGGTACCGGATCGTTAAAAAAGCGGAATGAAAATTGCCCGGCAGGTCATTTTTGTTCCGATTTCCGTCTATACCCCGAAACCACGCTTAAAATTGTATCCGCGTGCCCGTTTCATACCGGAATCATACCGCGCGAGGCTAATTCTTTTCGGATGAATACTAGAAGCGGGTAATTCCGATTCGGCCGATCCAATGGACGGCTTTTCGCGCGGACACAAAGCCTGTGCATAATTTCTACGCGGCCATTTTGCACGGGGATTGCCGTCGTTCTACCCCGAAATCGATAATCGCAATTACCGTTGGAAACTTACTTCGGCGATCATTCTCGGTTTAAAGGTGGTCCCCTTCTACTTATTTCCCCGCGAAACAATGATACAGCGGTGTCTCGATGTGTGTGAAAAAGCTATGCACGATAGTTGCGAAAAATTCTAATATCGCAAGGGAGCCCTGAAGCTCGTAACATGATACGGGATTAGATTTATCGGTGAGACAAAAATTGACGAAACTTTTTTCTTATTAATTATTTCTCTATGAAACCCTCGCTGGCTTATTCGTGACATTTGTCCGATTAAAACGAGTCCAAACACGATACCGTTTGGATCGTATTTACTTGTTTAATCCACGATTTTGTGGAACCTCGCTTATCCGAACTGATGTTATCCGAAATAAATCCTGAACAGTTCAACCTAAAGCAATCCATATACAATTCTAACTCGATTCATTCTACAGATCAGTACAAATCTTAATTTATACTGCTTTATCAAATCCATGATAATTATTAGTGTTTGTTAATGCACATATTTTCTTGAATTTTAGATACCCGTAAACACATTCGATTGCATAAAGATCCGAGGTCTATGAATCAGTGAGCTGCTCTAACTTGTAGCTAAGTAACTGTTCCATTATGTTCCAGCGATCAGTTCGGATAATAGAGTTTCCACTAAATCGTGGATTAAACGAACAAATAGAAATCAAACTGTATTATGTTGGGTATCATTTTATTCGGAAAAATGTCACGGATATGTTTATGAAACTTTCATAAAAAAATAATTAGAGACGAACGAGTTTTATCACTAAATTAACATTGTCTCACTGGTGTCGATATTTTATTTGCCGACTATTTTTTCCGGATATTCAGTACTGGGGACAAGAGATCGAATTTTGTGCATTCGGTGCAATTTCAGTGCATTCTTCGTAATCCCGGGCCTCCCATCGAAGGAAATGTAATTACGTTTCTATCAAGAGACGAAAATAAATCCGAAGGAAATAGGTGAAAATAATCCTGGACTAACAGCCGCCGCGGGATGTGGGGGATCTCGTTTCTCTTTTTTCCTCGTTTTTTCTTTCTGCCGTGGTCGTCTTCTTTTCTCGATTTTCTTCCCATCCATTTCGTTTTTTCGAATCGTGCTACTTTCCTTTTCGCCGCTTTTTTACATTCCCCTGCGGACGGGCTTGTTTGTATGCAAGTTTCTTTTTCTTGTGTTTCCCGACCAACTTGTTCTGCCCGCTTTGAAAATTAGAAAGGTATTGTCTTTTTTGTCTTTGTACAAAATGTCCGAGAAAATATGATCTTCCCTGTAGGAACTAACTATTTCTGACTGATTCTGTTACACGGATTAAATTGTTCGTTACGTGGTCTGGTGCAAAGTTTTAAAAAATGGCGCAACTTTATAAATTTCATGTTTAGACAGCTCCGATTACTAGACTGCGTGTTTTACGCATTTACGACGAAAATGAGTAGATGAAATTTAAAACAGTAAAAACATCAGAAGAATTCAAAGCTACTGTTATATTATTTTCGGCCCGTTAAACATATTAAGTAAGAAATGAAATTTTTATTTCGCTCCAGTTTGTCGGAAATTAGGTGGACAATTTTTATTTTGCATGATGATCCGCAGTCTAGTGATCACAGCGTCTGATAATAGCTCCCGTCGTTACTAGATAGTTATTTGTGAATCGACTCGGTAATATTAGACCCCGATGAATAATATAATGTTATTTTCAACGGATTGAAATAGCTGGGCGTCTCCAACGAAATATTTTATTCAAAAGCGGCGGGTTATTAAAAATTGATAGAAACTTGTGGAACTGGCACACGGTGCTTCCTTCCGTTTCAATTTCCCCTTTCCCATTCATTAAAATACATTTTGAAAACCGTGTCCCCGGGAATTGACTGAAATTGCGAAACCTCATGTCCGTTCTCTTAGTCCCGTTTCATGCGACTCGATTAACATAATCAGGCGTTATGCCAATCAACGAATGCCTGCGTCAAACGACAACAAACAACATCGAAATGTTGTCACTTTCACTAATAATAAAAATTTCTTGCTTTTAATTGTACGATCACGATTATTTTCTACCGTGGAAATTATAATTAACACGTTGACTCCCACGACGGTCATGTGTGGGTGACACAATTCTTTGACCATTTCTAAACATCAATTTAAGCCAAATTAGATCATTATTTATAGTAATTACAGGCAACATGTTAAAACGTTTAATCATAAAATAATTTCTGTTTCGAATAAGTAAAACAGTAAAAAATTGAAGGAACCAAATAGTTTCTGATATATTATTTACAACTCGCTGGTAATTTAAAAAAAGAGATAAATGCGCAGCTTTTTTCTCCGTATTTTGCAACAGATCGGACAATTGTAATGTCGCATAAAAATTCGTAGTTATTACAGTAGAATGATAAATTGCCAAATTCAGCATCGCGCTCTCGTTAACGAAACTGTTCGGCTTTTGTTTAAAATGCATGAAGTTCAGTGTTCCGCGCGGATTGAAGTAACGCGCGAAGACATTATTCCGGATTAATAAACATATAAAGATTATTCCGGACGGTAGTTATGAATTCGTCAGTTGAAACGACGATGCATAATTGCACGTGTGTGCCCGTATCGCCGGGGCTCCAATTACGGTCCGCAACCGTGTAAGCTGTAAACGAACACCCCATTATATTCGTACAATGCGTGCGTTACGCAATTAACCGGGCCCCTAAGTAACGACCCGTAGGCTAACCGTGCGTTTCATAGCTCATTAACAACCATCCGCGATTCTTTTCTCGCCGACAGAGGCGAAGATCTTCCGTCGGCCATCTCTTCTTGCGGTGACCCAATTAAATCGGAAAACTCGATATTCTCTGTGACGGTTAAACAATTTTTTATCCGGCTTTCTGTGCCGTCGACAATTTTTGGTTACGTCCAGCTTTCAAAATATCGACTTCGTTACATGCTTGACCCGTATGCAAATTACATCGTTTATGACGTCATCAGAGATAACGGTGTTCCGCAAATATGTTAATAAAACGATGTTTTGCCCTTTTACCGAATATGAAATAATAAACTGCTCGACTCTATGCGAAAATTATGAAGAATTATGAGAAAATTATTAATTATTATTATTAAATTTTACTATGGGAAAATTTACACACGCATAACTTTTGAACTACCGATCTCCTAGGATCAAAACTTGAATTTTCGGCTTTTTCTCGCCAAAATCTACAGGACCGAATAAAGAAAAGTTAAAAGTTTCTGGTTTCCTTAAGTAAAGTTCAGCCTGGATTTATATTCACAGGTTACGATAAATGTTCACAGTGGCTAACGAAAGGTTTCTAATTGCTTTCAAGTGAACGAGGAATGGGAGGCCGCCGTAAACGGTCTGATGTACAAACACGGCGGAAACCAAGATTACACCGTGGGTGCAGCAGCGAAATACATCATCGACGAAAAATCGACGTTCCGGTGCAAGTTCAACACGGATCTGCAACTGGGCTTCGGCTTGGAACAACAACTCGCCGAGCAAATCACGGTGGCTCTGTCTTTCAACGTCGATTGCGCGAACGTGCAACGCGGCGGGCACAAAGTTGGCCTCGCTTTCCAAATTGAAGGGTGAACTGCAAATCCGAGACTTTTTCTACCGATCTTCTTTCACAGACCGGTATCCGGTGTCCGTCATTTTGGAGTACGTTTGTCTTGTATTTGTGATCGTCGATATTGAATCGTCCGTATTGCTATTAAACTATTATTCTTATAACGATCCCCGAGTTACTGTGATTCTTTAGCCAGTGACCTGGACTACTTGACTATTATTATTATTTTATTGTTCCATACAGATGTTACATTCGTTGGTGTAAATATTCATATCCTAAAAGTTTGAACGATTTAGATTTCAATTTATGCTTTAATGGAGTCATTTTTGTTCGCCGCAGTGGAACATGTAAACGATAAGCTCGCCGCTTACAGAGTCAACTTAAATTTGTTTAGAGTTCGTATAAAAAATCTGAACCTTGAAATAGGAAAAATATTCAAGGTTTCTACTACTTTCTACTTTCTAGGATCACGCAAAGTTATAAATAGACCGCGTTTTATCACAATTTCAACGAGATGTTTGAAAAATTCGACACGCTAAAAAGTAGTCGACTAGTCTGGGTTTATCTACAGCATATCTTTTTATAAAAATTCTGGGACGAGTTTTTCCATAAAATGTCCGTTTTGAGAGCACTTTAGCGAGCAGATAAGTTCCTATTCTCAAAGGAGACATTTACTCGAGTATCTTGATTATGATATTCATACAGTCTAGAGAGAGGAATAAAATGTAAAATGTGTTTTATGACTGTACGGTTTTTACGTTTTGATAGAACATTTCTGAGAGTGAGATGATACAGCTTTTCTATCGATTTTCGGGAATATTTCACAGTGGCAACTGTGCCAAAGATGCTTTCCATGGACTTTACAAACTTGGAGTTCCACGGAAACTCATATTCTTCGTTCAGAATCTCGTTGCACCGAGGGAACAGTGGAAGTTCGGTAAAACTTCATTGAAATTGTTGACTCTTCTGTTTTGTGTGATCATGTCGTGCTATTAAGATCCATTGTCTAGTTACAAGGGTTTCCCGGTGTCTTTGGCGAAGTTAACTCATTATCTCCCTCGTTGATCGAATATAATACACACTTTTCTATGACCAGGTTTAATAAATAATTTTTATCATGGAGTGTTAGTGTGAGTTAAGTTTTGTTAGAGCTTGTAGCATGTAATTACTGTAATCAATTTGAACTTTTCAGTTTCAATCTTGGCAATTGGTTTCCTTGGTTTTTAGGGATTTTTGGGAGTTTGAAAAATTTTTGGAGGTTTGGGGATTTTTGGAGGTTTCGAATTTTTGGGGGTTACAACTCTGTAGTTACCGTTTTAATCAATCACATTCCGTATCTTTAATACCCGCTTTTCTCCACGCTAAAAATTTGCAAGCCTCTTATATTTCATATTTTACATGCTCAACTATTTACTATACCAGGTTAACCGAAGCAGTAGGAAATGGTATTATAATTTTCAATTTTCTAAAACCGTGACGGTTCAACGTCTTAAAGACTGTTCGAGTTCCTTGAGCTCAGGGGGATTTGAATTTTTTATGAGCTCTCGAAGCTGTCAGCACGTGCTAGAAGTTTGCGAACGATCGATAACTATGAAGCGATATACGATTCATCGCAAAATCTGGCGCACGCTACAAATTGCCAGTGTCCCTCGCAAATACCGCTCGCATAATTGCCCATCAAATACAGTCACTGTAATATGGCTTCTACAAACATCATTCGGTCATATTTAAAACATTTTTCCTTACAGCTAAAATTACCGATAAAAGAGTTGAAATTCCTATATATGCTTTAGCATAATTGCTAAAACATTGAAAACAGACATAATTTTCTACATTCCACATTTTCTCTGATAACAACATGAATTATTATTATGACACGCTGTTCGGTCTGCCGTTACGCGCGTGTAACACTAATTATATTTTCTTTAATCCTGCGTCACCGGAAAAGCCAATATCTGTTAACTTGAGTCGGTAAGAGTGTAAAAATATCATAAAAAAGGAAAAAAGCTTCGCTGGAGATTTTTGTTTTATTAAAAGGCTAGTGAAGTGTGCTATTAAATTGGCGCAAAACTAATAACCGAATTGCATTTCACGTGTATGAATTTAAAAATGCATTTCTTAAACGCTTCTAATGTCTTCACAATTTCACATCATACCTATTCATTATTGGCACAAATGCATAAAACCTAGTCATTATTTTTGCGCTAATCTGATTCGACACGATACAAATAACATGAAATTCGCAGCCCATTATTTTTGCACCAGTCTAACGTCCCATGGTTTAAATAACGTAAAATTCGTACTCCCCGGCCATTATTTTTGCAGTAATTTAATTTCGCATGATTTAAACAGCGGTGACGTTTTCTCGTAAATCTTAAAATTGCTTTCACCATAATTCACGGGCGTCTCCGTTCAATTTTCAAGGGAGCGTGTTCGAAACCGACGGTGATTTCACGGTTTTTAATAAAAGTTTACGGCGACACTTCGCGCTCTCGCTATAGCGTTCTCGAAGTTTATCGCGCACGGCACGCCGTGTCGAAGTATGAATAGCAACGTGACCGGAAATTAATGAAACCGGAACGTTATTGATCTCGTTGCAATACGCGCACTCCCATTGTAAACGAAGAAGTAGTTTGTCGGAGCTTTTCACCGGCGCAGATGAAAATTTCCGAACTTAAAGGGGATCGCTCTCAACCTCCTTTTCTAATGAGGAGAATAATGAGAAACAGTCGGGAGAGCAGTTGGTGTTTAATTCCACAGTTTACTTAATAGGAACGACGAGCTCGAAACACGAAGAAAAAAGTGCTTGTTAAAAACTACTGCAATAATATTAATAATTCGATTTCATTAGGCGGACGGAGCGCGCTGCTAGAAGCCAAGAGCTGAGAAAGAGGACAAGGTGGCAAATGGGTGAAGCTGAGAAGAATTGTAGAAACAAACCATGAAAAATCATATAGGCTAAATAAATTAGCTTTTGCTAACTTGGTTTACTAAACAAAAAAAAAAAATCGCAGAGAAAATTTACAAAATAGGAAACATTTCTTTTTAAAAGTTCTTTCAATTTTCGTTATTCGATTGTTTATTTTGAATGGTAAAAGTGATCTCAATCAATCTAGCGATTTGTGAACTTCTCATATTATGGCTGGTTTTTCAGAAGAGGATATCTGAAGTCCTAATAATGCACTATATAGTCCTGTGTGTTGCAAGTGTGTGGTAATGGGAGTGGAATAGGCAGCTGCTACGACTTCAGGTATCTCCTTTCGATAAACCGACACTGGAAATGCTTGAATAACACGGTTGATTAATTGGTCCCCGTTATTCCATACCGTGTTACACGAGACTTGGAATTCTCTTAAGATTTTACGAAGAATAATTTCCTTCGTGTTGGCTCTTGACTTACTATTCAGTTTGAAAGTCGTTTGCAATGATTTTTGCTACGAGAACGATCGAAAACACAGTTGTGGTTTAAAGCCAACAAGACGTACTTAACGTATAAATGTTCTTGAAGATATAGTTTATCGGAGAAGTATCCGCTGCCGGGCTGAATATCGACAACTTGTCAATAATCACCGCGATCAAGCTGAGACATCTATCTTTCCTTCCCTTTAACTTTTCGAACTCCTTCCGTTCCAATTTGCAATTACGAGGAACCATCATTAATCGTAGCTATTAATACACTACGGGAATAATGACTTTTCTGCGCTCATAAATTGATATAAAAGCGTCGCGCGACGTAAATGAGAAGAAATTGGACCTAGGATCTCCATGTACTGTAAAGTCTTGTTCTATGCCCGATCCTCGGGTCATAATGAATATTGAGAAAGAGATATTAAAATTTATTCACTAATATATACGTTGAATATCTCTGTTTTACTATTCATTACGCTTTAAAATTAAGTAAAATTAATATAGGCACAGTAATTGGGTGTAGTAAAAATAAAGCGACGTTTTTTTGACATTTTTACTACGACTAAAAATATACATTCTATATAAAAGAATCGACGCTAATAAATCTGTTCCTCCTTTCTCAGCGTTATTTCAGAGGTACTGCTTCACCGAGAATAGCAGCACAGGGTTATAAACCTCACGAGTCTAACGCGATGTTATAGGCAAGGGGTCAACAATGGAACCAGCATTCACTCACGGCGTTTGTATAGTTCTATAAAAATCGACGGAACTTCATTCATTCAGATCTTCCACTATCGTGATCCAGAATCACGATGAATCAACTATATAAATTGCAGATGAAAAATTCTAACAGTCGACGTGCCATAACTTGCAAATAAATTGAAAATAAATTCATGAAAATTATTCAATTTTGCAATGTTCTCAACAAAAATGTTCCCCGACAAGATTAGATTTTAGTACAATTCGAAAAATCTTTCTTCGACCTCTTCAAATAAAACTACGTCATTAAAGACAATGCTGGATGAAAATCAGTAGTACGAAACCACTTCTATAAGACATCAGTACTACTTCTCTTAAAAGCGTCACAATTTGATTAAAAAAAAAAATCCAATTACAGAACACAGGTAAAACATATGCGGCATACTTCGAATGATTTTGAAAAGTCGATTTTCCGAGCGTTATAAATAAAAATACACGGGACAGGAAGAAAATCAGCGGAGCAAGAACATTTTTGAAGGACGCCGGTCGAATCGGAGCCAAGCAAAGGTCAGCGGCGGATGAAGGTCGGCCAAGTTTGTTGCCAATATTGCCCGACGAACGGCTTTCACCCTGGCATTTAGGCGTCGCCGTGACTGTTCAGCTGAGAATTAACAAAACCGCATAAACGGCACACATAAATCACGACTCACCCTGTGTCGCGGTACTGCTGGCATGCTGCTGGTCCTTCCACGATACTGCCTTGGCCCTGGACCACGAGATCCAGATGTTGCACCAGCTGGACCAGCTGGACTGGTTGGACTCGGGCCACCGGGGCTTGTCCCTGGACTCAGGTGAGACGAGGAGGACATGGCACCTGGACTGATCGCTGGTGTCCTCGTGGGGCTCCTTGGAGAGGGTGACAGGTGACCCCATGGTCCTGCTTCTGCTTGCAGGAACCTGTCATTTCAACACTTTTGTCAGAATGATGATTTTAATCAAACTTAGAATAACGAAGGGTTTAAGTGCAGGATTCAGATATTTAAATATTTAAGTTTGCAGGGTTCAAATATTTTTTATTGTTTGGCTGTGGATCCTTATGCCCTTATGTATGTCTAGGTAAACGTTTAATACAATTTTTACCTCCTTTGCAATATAATATTTAGAACCCACCATGGAGCAGCTATTTTGTTTCAGATTCTTTGAAACCAATAGGGAACCAACTTTTGTTGAACCGTGGGTCTCGCATAAGCTTGACCTACTTTGGAATATATTTCCAATTTTTATAGGTCAATGAAAATCTATAATTGCATAAAGATCCACGATAAAATAACGAAACTATGGTTTTTCTGAATTTGACATTTATAATGATTCTTTCATTTCATTTTGAGTCTAGTAAAGCTGACTATTAAATGAAATGGTCATTCGCAAAGGAAGAAATTAATGTACGAGTGTGTATATTACTATGTAGCTACCCATTCACGTGAGGAACTACATCATTTATTCAAATTCTTTCCAAGCGTCGACTAAAGCTGGTACTCTGCAATGAATGGAGAAAATGACGAAACGAATGAAAAATTAAAGAATGATGAAATACATGAGACTGAAAAAAAAAAATGCTTGGTGTATCTTTGCATACGTGAAATACTTGAAGCTTCTCAGTACAGAACTGGCCTGCAACGATTTCGCACAGAGCATAGCAACGGAAAATAATAACGGTAGAAATAGAATGAAAATTGCAGGAAAACTTTTCCCTGGACAATGGGAGAGTGCGTTTCGCGTGGAAAACGTTGAAACGTATAAGGGACACCATTTGCATAAGGAAGCGGCTGTAATACGGAAACTTTCGAAACAATTTCAACTTGGTCAACGTTAAAGTGATCGATGCGGCAATTACATAAACGAATGCTCGAATACATGTATCGAGAAATAATTTCGCCTAGCTGAGAATCAACGACTGAATCCGTAAAACTTAACTGTGTGATACTTTGACGCAAAAACGGGCCCGCTATTCTCCTTCGAGAAAACATAAAAACAGAAACAAATTATATAAGCTGTACAAACAATTATTCTCATCTTTCATAGTTGAAAAATCTACGGTCTAGAGATGATTTGTCATTCATACGTACAAAATGAAATGTTAGGTCGAGTCTCAAATAAATATCAATTTTATTTATCAATAAGAGAATCAACGATTAAATGGCTAAAAGTTTCCTGCATCAAGAAATGGAAACCACGTAGAAAAAGTGATTAGCTAATTAAAAAAAAATTGAAAAAAAAAAGAGAAACAGACTCCTGCGATTAAGGCAGACAATTTTTAATTTGCATAAAGGTCTGCAGTCAAGAAACGGAAATGATGCTCAATCTAATACTTAAGTGGTTTCCTTCGTTTAATATTGCGATCAAATTCAGGTGGATATATAGCTCACCTGTGCAAATCGGGGGTGGGTCTAGCGACCGCGATGCTGGAGCTACGTCTTCTGGATGGCGTAGGCGATTTCGGGGCGTCGACTGTCGCGTGACCTTGGGAGCTCATCATCGAGCTGCGTCGGACCTCGACCTCGCTGCTTCGCCTCTGGAAAGCCCTTTTGCTGCTCCATCGTCTGCCCTTCGAGTCGGCGTTCGGGTTATCCTGCTGTCTGAAAACGCCATCGCGATGACTTTTAGCAACCGAGCTAAAGTAATTGCTCCCCGAAGTCGTGTCGGGGGTCGGGCTAGAAGGGTTTTTATGCTCGCGATAGAACGGCCGGCTTATTTGCCGGAATTTTAAACGAAGCGGAAGAAAGTCGTTCACGGTTTAAGCGTACGCAACGGGGAGCGTTGTGCAAGAGAGTAGGGTGGAATTCTTTATGCGAATGTAAATAGAAATCGTGAAGCTTCGACGCGGGACATTTGCCTAATCAGATTTGTGGACTGTCGAGATGCTTGAATACTTTATTCGACTTTTTAAGTTGCAGAGACGCGTTTTGATTTCGTTAGATCATGCATGCTTCATGTTGTCATTGCGATCCCGTGAGAAATGTTCAAGAAGTTTTTTAAATTTTTTACTGGTTTATTTATTTCGAAAATTATGGACTCTTGAGAATATTTTATTATAGAAGTTCGCTGTAGAGGTTTGCTTAGAAGGCGGCACTCTTAACACTAGAAAGACGGGAGCTTAGTATATACCTATATTGCCTGAAAGCAGTCAAAATGACTGCATTGTGAAAAAATAACTAATGCGCAAAGAAACTTGTTTAACAGTAATTTTTAATATATTTTATATCACTTACAGTCATATAACAAGTTATTAATAAGTATTAGCAATAAAAAAAATCGAATTCAAAAGCAGTCAAAATGACTTGCTTAGGCAATCTAGCGTTAAACTAGTGAAAAAATTAGGAGAACTTGGAAACGTATTATTTCCAACTTATAAAAATTGTCAAAGGAAGAATTTATTGCTTGACTCCTGGCTTTCAATATTTTTATTTTCCATAGAGATCCGTAGTCGAGTTACAAAGGTGAATTGAAAAAGAGAACGGATCTTTTTGCAAATATTACTAAAGAGCGTTAACATTAAATTTTCTTTAGTGTGACGAAGGATTAGAACTTTTTCGTCAGCGATGCACCGATAGCTATAACGAATAACGTTCCACGCTCGTCACTATAATATCTCGCCGTCGAAGGAAGCCTGCTACAGGGTAGTGGATTAAATCGACTAATTAACACAAAAGTTCAAGTTGTCCGCTGGTACACACTCGGCCGAGTTTACTTCCATTAAAGCTGCACGCGCTCGATAACAGAGTGCTCGCGTTTCCGAGAGAGATCTATGTTGCTTGTACCCAATGGTTCCAGCTGAAATTCCTCCACCAGAGCTCGCTTATGTGATCAAGATCTCTTGTAGATCCCTCTACGTCATGTCTGAGCTTTGTGCCAAACCTTCCCAACAATTCAATTACGACTATCATCAAGACCCATCAAGCTGTAATCCTTTATTCGCAGGCTTATGTCTTCAATTTCAAATATTAAAGTTCAAGATACTTCTCTATATTTTAAAACTATTTTTTTAATGGACACAATACTCTGCAGTTAATAATAATATATTTTAATAATACTTTCCATTGTGTTATAACAAAGCATCGATTGTTTACAGTTACTGCACGATGGTAATATTGAAAGATATGGTTTTCAGCATATTGATTTTCACGAAAATGAAATCCCCTGTTTTTTAATGCATCACTCTCACTGGAAAATATTTGTGAAATAATTTCTGTTTCCGTTCTGCGAGAAAACTAATCGATTGTGCGACTGTCGCCTCTGATACGGTAAACAAATAATATTACATAAATTTTTACTAAATATATTTTTCCGTTCATTTGATTCTTAAATTTAGCTCTTTAGTCCATAATTTTGTTCCGTAGAGAAAACAGATATTTTTGATTCATTGAAAAGTACAATACTGATCGTTTGTGAAGGGTTGATATTGGTAAGTGATAATTGACTTAATTATCGGGTCACAGTGTGTCATAATTACGCCGGAGGGTTTACAGTGATTCGCCAATTTGAAAACTGGAATCCGAAAAGTTCGACGCTCCGTCGACTCATATATCGTTTCCACCACTGAAATCTTCATCCGAGTTTGTTATCCCTCCACCAAGATGAAATTTCTGCTGGAAGTCAACATCAATTAGGCGCGGACGCTGGTGGCGTATAAAATTCGACCTGAATCGCGGGAAGAACTATGAAAATATGTCACTCGGGCTCCACTAACTCCCTTGTATCTCCCGAAGGCGATGTGTACCTAATATTTTCACCATATTTTCACCCCATCTATTTGTACGATCAAACGAATACGAAGTAATAATTACAATCATCACGAGCAACGTAAATATATTAGCAAAAATTTTTAATCTACAAACATCCGAGTCTGCGTTGCTCAGCGTGCAACGCGAATTATTCACAGCCAGCATGAATAATGTATAACCAACTATAACAATAATAATAATAATGACACGGGGTATAACGTATAAGCAATTTCATGTGTAAACGAATTCAATAATTAAACGGCGAATATTTATGCTTTACGGTGTATGCAAATTGTGCAGAATACAGGAAGACATGTATATCAGTATACATTAATGATAAGCTTATTCTATTTTTAGCACAGGGAATAACTTCAGTCGAACAAACAAATATTTTCCATGTTTCAGTTAAACCTGTAGAAAACTGAATATGGAACTGGAAATACAGAAAATAAACAAAAAAAAAATCCGCGATGTAGCAGGAGATGCAACAACCATCAAACTAAACGACAACAAATGGCATTCCGAGCAGTGTAATATTATTAGTTACGTCCACACATCCGATCTCTGTGCATCAAATAAACAAACAACGCACACGATCGCGACGGCTAACAAACTAATAAGTCTAGATATAAACGACGAAGGAATGCGCGCCACGTGTTTCGCGTACGAGGGACGAAGCGGAAACAAATATAATATCGAGAACAAACGGACTCGCTGAAAAATTGCTGCGCAATTCCCCGATATTTTTTCCATGTACGCCGCGTGTTCAAACATTTGCAAAAACGAAAAGAAAAGATCAACATCATTGACCCACATTTTTTTTTCGCGCGCCGGGAAACACGCACGCTGTTATCCGAAAGTTTTCGGCGTACGCCGCGGAAAAAATTATACACAATATGAAAAGCAGTTCGCGGGAATACGGTTGGAAAATAACGTCGGGGCGGATCCGCTCCGCGGTTTAATCTTCCTCGCGCAAGGATTACACGCGTCGCTTGCACGTCGACTTTCAGTCGCCGGGACGAGCCTGGGAAACGCGTCTCCCGCAAGTTTTAATGAGTCCTCTTGAAAAGGAGGGGGCCAATAGTAGTCACTAGAAATGGCATCGAGCCCCGGTGTGTGCTCGCGAATTGCTAATCGAGCTCTAAATCCGTGTTTCATTTCGCAACGCTCGAAGCCCGCTCGAAAACGATGCTCGCCTCGTCACTTTTCATTCCGGCTGCTTTCGACCCCTAGAACGAGCACCTGCACGCTTCGAAAGCTCACTTTCAACAAAAAGGAAAGTGGAGATAGGCAGTGCTACCCATCTGAAGAAAGTCCGAAGGACCGCGTAACCAAACCTGTTGAAAGATCCATGGGTTTTCGAGTGATTTTTTCAATGAAAACTTGTTTATTTTCAATCGTGTCTTTATGCAAGCTTTACAAGCGTATTCGTGCCGTTTTTCCGAGTAAAATTATACCCCACATGATACAGTTTGGATCGCGCTTACCCGCTCAATGCACGATATTGTAGAACCTCGATTATCCGAACTGATATCTGAATTCGATATTAAAGCGATTTAAACACAATTCATATTATAAATATTTAAGCAAATTATATTAACACTGTAGCTTGGAGACTGTTCTATTACCTGGACATTTAACGAATTCCACTGATCAGTTCGGATAGTAGAGGTTCTACCGTACCGTGGATTGAACAAATAAATACGCTTCGAATTGGGTCGTGTTTGGTCTCGTTTTAATCAGAAAATTGTCACGGATCTGTTGGCAAATGTTTCAGAAAAATAAGATAAATACAAAAATGTTTAAACACTGATTTATTATTATTTTACCGATAGATTTGATCCCGTGTTATGTTACACTTCTCTAAACAATTTCTGTGTGTTCGTACATAACTATGGTACACATCTCTTTCAGTTTCACACTATCTGACCAGGTTTTAGCCTAATCGTAGTATACTCTGTGCCATGTCCGATCAATAAAAAGTATTATGCGGAATTATTTGAGCCAGGTTTCGAACGAGCTCTACAGTGGCAATTTTCCATCTCCGATCGAATTTCATTACAATTATCACTGGTCTCGTCCTCGATTAGGATTTACACGGCAAATCGATACAATCTTCCCCGGAAATGGAGTTGTTATAATCGAACTCACAATCCCGTCTGATCCGGCATTTTAAGTTGGTCACCCGCGGTGGTAGCGCGCCGCGCATAATCGTTCGAGTCCCGGTGATTTCACACTTCGCTCCAGTTTTCAAAGGCAATTATTAGACGTCGTGCTGCACAGAGCGTGACCGATCTTCGTCGACCAACTACAGTGGCTCAAGGAAAGTTTAATAAGATCCCTGATCTTCTTTGGTGTATTATGGACGAACAAACTTGTTTCCCCTTTCCTTCGGTCCAAGTTTTTAAAATCAAATCGAGATCTGGTGGACGAGGTTCATAAGACGTTCAGTAAATTACTGAAACAAGGGCTCAAGTGTCTTAGAGGCTGTAACTGCTTTAATGAATCTTACATCTCAGCGACATAACGAGATCTTAACTCTTTGACTAGTACAAAGACGTTTCAAGAAACTTTATACGTAGTTAAATATTGTTTAATATTACATGTCTATTGTCATCAACATATTATATTTTGTCTTGAATTTGAGTCGCTCGAGAGAGCTTCACGAATGACTACCGGCATAGCGTACGGAGTTTATTTCAAATTAATTGCAATGTTCTAAATTTTCTCGACTAAGAAAATGTGCCTTTCGAGTTGTAGAATTGACGTTGCAAGCTAATATTTTGATTTTCCAAGATTCTTGGCAACGGCGAGCGCGTCAAACGAGTCGGAAGTCGCCTAACAATTTCCAGAGGCGACTGTTATTTCGAAAATAGGTGAATCTAGCGTGATTCGCGAGGGTGGCTCTGATTGTGCGCAGAAATTCGATATTCAGGAGGGCCAATGCTTCCGTAGGACTTTGCGAAGTAAAACAATTCCTCGAACTCCTCGTGGGAAACGCGGGCGCGAGCATCTGGAGCGTGTAAACCCGACTCGAAAATTGTCAGGTGTATATATATGTATGTATATATATACACACGAATGATTTACGGTCGCACCGTCGGACACAATACACCGTAATCGGATTAATCTAATGAGATCAGTCCCCCAATGGTGCTCGCACTTATCGTTCGAAACGAGGTGCGCGGTCCTCTGAACCGAAACCGGAAACGTTCCCTTTGAACTCCGTCTTCCTGGTTGAACGCTTGGCAAATTCATGAGATCTGACGTCTATTTCGATTTGACAACTTGCTGTGCTAATAATTAGCGAAAATTGCGGCGACAGACTTGGTTCGCCAACGTTTCCACGGGGCTGCGCGAATCGGGAAAGCAGCTTTTCCCTTGAATTGGAAATTTCTCGGTCTGTTCCATTTTTATTCGAGTCCTTGCAAATATATTTTTCCGTCACGGGGGATTCGTTCTATATAGTTTATTTACTTTTATTTTTATAGAAAATAAAATGTGCATGCAACTTCTACGGGAAGAAGGAATTATATTTTCTTTATGTTTCTTCTTCTCATTTCTTTAATACTACGTGACCATATTCTTCCAATGCTCTCACTGTTTCATGTTTAACCTGCGCATTTTTACCACAAATGCATAAAATCCCGAGTCCATTTGTTACATTATTTAGTATCAGTTACGTTAAAAATGCTCAGATCCAGCACACTAAAAGCTTATTATGGTTTCTGGATGAAAACAACGTTACAAAATTACTAAAAATCATTGCAAGTTAAATTTCAATATTTCCTCCATTACTGATATAGTTTAGCATCAATTTTATTTTTTTGCTACCCAATTACAAGGTACATACGCAATAAAAAAAAATGATCTGTTTGCACCTTTAATAATTGTGCACATTCGATTTCGGAGGGTCAATATTTCCAATAAATTGATAGACGATAGTAAGATCGACGTTAGTAAATTTATATTCATTCTTCGCATGGAAGCATAGAATTTCCAGCCTGAAAATCGCGAAGCCCATCATATTTACCTGGGTATCAGCTTATCCTCGAGCATGCTGGGTAGGTCGTTCGAGTCCTCGTTCAGGGTAGCAAAGAAGTCTTGGAACCTGTCAGGGAAGCTGCTCGGCGGGCAGCTGTTCACGGAAACCCGGTCGAAAGTCGCGGGAATTTTGTGGCCGTCTTCATGGTGTCTGGACGTGTCCGGAGTGTCCATACAGTCTCTTTTTCTGAACCGTTCTAACCGAAGCTTTCCCTCGTCAACTTGTGCAGCCCCACTGTTCGGCGCCCCATTCAAACAAACAGCCGGCAACTCACCACATAAACAACCGAACAACAAAAAGTGTTCTTCAACGAACGTCCGTCAATGTCATTCAAAGACCCAAGTCGACCTCGACCCAGACGAACCTAAAACGCACTATTCAACGATATTTGATCGCCCCCGTGTGGGGATCGACAGTCAAGATTTCATTCAAGATCTACAACTTCGTCCGAACTCTCAAAGAAGACTGAGGCCATCCAACAATAGACTTTCGGTCATCGAGACGGACCGCGTAAATTCGAACACGTGGATCATAGATGCCTGGTACCGCTAGATACGCGTGATCTCGAAGTCTTTTTTATCGACTCACTCGACTCGAAGATGATCCAGAGGACGAACAGAATCTCGGCGTCGTCGGTGAGATCGCGAAAAATCGCTAGATCGTTTTCGCGAGACCGATCCAGTCGAGTGGTGTGCAGATCGAAGAGCGATGTTGGTTTTTTCCCGACGAGGCCCTGGAGAAAACTGAAGCTCGCATCGTGTGTTGCACGTCGCTCTAGCCCCCGCTCAGAGTACGCAGCTTGCGCAAGCGTCACTCACCCCCGAAAGCTCGACCGAATCGCCGGATACGCGCGATAACCCGGTGAAAGTGACCAGCCGTTCCTTCCCCGTGTCCGCGATGACTTTCTCCCTATCCACGATTCTCTCTCCCTTCCTTTCACTCTCCCTCCCCCCCTCTCTCTCTCTTTCTCTTTCTCTGCTTAGCAGCACGTTCTCTCGCGTGTTTCAGTTGCAATCGTCACGCGACTCTCTAAAATTGAAAGGGAACTGGGCGCCGGGCGTGCTTCTACCGAGCTGGATCCCTTTTGGAGGGTCATTTGGCGAGGGAGCCATCTCGCGATGACACCGAACGACGCCGGCGAATAGACTTCCGGAATAGAGTTTCCGTAAATAGACTTGAACGGTCACGTTCACTTGTTTCGTCACCTTTTTGCTCGATTCCGTTCCCGTTTTCGACGCCAGTTCCGCCGAGACAGACAGCTCACCGTTGCACCGTTGGGACAAATGGTCATCGTAGGTGGAAAAAAAAAAGTCAGAAATCCTTTTACGCTGTTTATACCACGAACAAATACTATTTTAACCCGTTGCGCTCGAAGCTATTTTAACTCCAAAGCGAAACATCTCTTACGATGTAGAATATTTATGTTATATGTACATACGAAAATGGTACAATTCGTACTCGTACGATACCGAAGCGTTTAGTAATTTATTACATACAAACAAATTTAATAATGTAAAAAATATTTTTAATAACGATACAGCAATTTTTAGTGGCGCCTTACAGTCGCCATTCCAGTGCAAAGGGTTAAAACTTGAAACTTGGCTTTTCAGTGTTCTCCGAATAAAATATAAACTGTATACGATGAGTAAAGGATTTTTTATTTATGTGTACGAGGTGTCTACCTTGAACGAGGCCATTCCTGAGATCATTTGAAGTAATCTTTTCCTTTGCGAAAATGTACGAATTACAACGCGTGAAGGTCATAATTAGACATCGGATCTTTATGCATTTATGGCTTATGGAAATGTTAAAAAAATGCTATAATATAAAATTCGAGAGAATTTAACACGATTTTTATTTGCTTTGGATCTACAAAGGCTGTCCCCATTAAAAATAAAATTTTATTTCATTCCACTTTCTTAAAATGTTTCTATAAAAATTGGAAATTGCATAAACATCCGATGTCTAGTCATAATATTACAGGTCATTGGATTAGTCTTGATATCTCGGGCAATAATAAAAATATATCACTCTGTTACAAATAACTTCGATGACCTTGAAATCTCAAAGAATGTTACCTTGAACAAATTGTATTGCCTATCACAATATTTGCCCCTCTGAACCAACTAATGTTTTCCTCTGGCATTTTTTTTTCTATCATAAAAAACAAGCGAGATGTTATAGATGCTCGAGTTAGATGAAACACCCTGTATATTAATAAAGTATAATATAATTACCGTATAATAAGGGAAAATACAGTGAATAATATTTAGTAAAATATTTCGCAAAATCATAAGATCTTCGCAAGCACGATTTGCTGTCTCAGAGGCTGCTGAAAAATGGTATGAAACGAACAAAATAACGCGTTGAACGTGGGAAATCATTCCAACGAAATACCAAACAAGTTATGCTGATCCCCTAGGTAGATTAGGCGCGCAAAAGCCGTGCGAATCCTATTTTCTTGGAATTTAATCTCGTTACCGTAGACAAGATGTTCAGCGCGCCGTAGTCGGTCATTACGTGCGAACGCGCGGGGCGTGCTTCTTTTTTCATCGTTACCTTTTCCATTAAAATACATCATAAATTTCGCCCGTTTCTAACACATCAACGGAATGTACTCGAGAGGCAGGAGAGAAGAGAATAATAGGCAACCAGGGAGAAGTGACACTGTCAAAGCGTCCCCCTTTTCTTCCACGGTGAGAAAGAATTTCATCGAGGTGCGCTGATAAATTGCGTATCCATAAAAATCTATGCCGTCCCCTCGTTCTGTGTTCTCGCCGGTCTAAACAATGGCCGAAGAAAAATAGAAATTGAAGCACCGGCCGACAGAAAGGAATCGCCGAGAAATTGGAATTTATTACGAATTTTCCCGCGACCGTGTTCACAGTGACAGGATCTCATAATAATTGCGACGTTCGCGTGAAATTCTCGCTCGTCCACATATTTCTTCGGTGTTTACGAACATAGAGTGCCGCTTCGAGTATTATAAAATTAGAAACGGCGGAAGCAGATGTGAGTCGCAATTTTCGTTTCATTGAAGTGTGTGCGCGACCTGCATTTAGTTTTTGACGAATTCAACGGCGCTCTTCAAACATTCGCGTTTCTCATTAATTTCATGAAAACCGCGGAACCGTGAGTGCACAACAAGCGTAACTGTCTTTTCGAATGCGTAATTTTATATTGTAACGAATAGTCGCGGGCAAAATTAATTTGCAACCAATCAGTTGTGCCATATGGCTCTCAACACCTTGTGACGCAAGCGCAAATAATGACAAAGATAAGGGGATGAAAATAAATCCGATATGACTGGTATTTCAATGAAAAATAATTATACATGCCACTTCCTTCCCCGGGAAAATTATACTTCTTGTTTTCGCGGTAAATGTTTTCCATCAAGGTGTAGAAACGTTAGGAACATATACAGGCTGTTTCGTAAATGGCGGGCGAAACTTCAGGAATGGATTCCTTATGCTTGGAGAAGACACAGAAGTTATAATTAACACTTTGAGTGCCAAACCAGAACCCTAAAAAATTCCACGAAACCAAAGTAAGTTATTTAATGAAATAAAAATTGAAAATAATTATATGTGTGATATTGAGTAGTCTTCCAACTGTCTTGCATTTTACAGATCCCAATCAAATTTGGTACAATGAATATATTAACCCTTAGCACTCGAGTGGCGACTGTATGGCGCCACTAAAAATTGCTGTATCATTATTCAAAATATTTTTTACATTATTAAATTTGTCTGTATTTAATAAGTTACTAAACATTTCAGTACTCTATGAGTAAATTGCACCATTTTCGTATGTATAGCATGAAAAAATCTATATAGAAGGGTAATATTCTAAGTCGAGGAAGAAATGTTTCGTTTTAGAGTTAAAATGGCTTCGAGTGCAAAGGGTTAACGTAAAAATCCATTTTAAAACCTGGACAAATAATTCCGTCACCCACATCTGGATGACATGGCGGTCAACGTGTTAAAAAAAAACTTTAATAACTCAGAAACTAATCTTTCCCGGACCTATCCTCTTTTCTTCTCCAAGCATTAGGATTCCTAAAGTTTTGCCCACCATTTAGGAAACACCCTGTATCCAGATTCTTTCTCCCGGGGAACCTACGCAAGTAAGAATGACATTCTCGAATACTGTATTCCCTTGTTGCGTGCTCAATATGGCTGCGGAGGATGTTGTGCGAAAGTTCGCAAACAACCATGAGCGGCTATCCAACTTTTAACATTAATTAACTGAATGACGCGTCGCTGCCGTCTAAATATAAGATGCGTTATTAGATTCCATCTCGGTTCTCGTCTGCAATTTCGAGTACGACAAAAACAATTTTGTTGTCGCGATACACCGAACCGGTGAACGGTAAACTATGCTGGAAAGTTATAGTGTAGACTATGACTGAAGTTGTGAGTGGCAGTGCAATTCTGCACTTTAGTACCACAGCGTGACAACTAAGTAAGCGCGAATCTGCGTTTCTTGTGTTATTGTTCCTTTACATTCGTTGAGTCTCATTTGTGAATGCGGATAATGACAATTGGAACAAGCGAGTCGCACTCCTTTATTCTTGTTCAAAATAAATAAAATTTTGTTCATAAACACTGTTTTGTTGCTTGCTTAGGTGGCCACAGTTTATGAGATACATGTCAAAATACGTACAATAAACTTCTTAATTAAGTTATTCCATAAATCTTACAGAATGTGCTGCTTTTTCAACATATAGGATTAACCACCACTTTCATAAGCCAGAAATGATATTTATACTTTTACAATTTTAGTCCCTCGCATTGATTCTCAAAATGATTAACAACGCAATTAATATTATACGTAATATTAACGCACAAATGCAAACTAAGGATCACGATGATTATGCCGCAGAACCTGAGTTTCAGCGAATGAAAGTGTGCACATAATTCTTTCTCCTGCACTAATGGCTGCACTGAAAATGATCACGTCCTAATCTTGAATCGGGAACGTAATTGTACGCGAAATTAATGTCTCGCCGTGTTTCACTCGTCCGATTTATTTTTTTTCCCGACGAAATTGATCAAGCTCCATTCCCCGCACGAGCAGTCATTAAAAAACCATTAGAATTCAGCGGTGGCACGATTCTGTTCGAAGCCATTAGAGGACCCCGTGTTAGGTGGGAACCGATGTCCAAACTGTCGGCTCATTCCCCTAACGTCCCCTATAGCAGAATGACCAGCAACTTGTTACGGGACGTCGATCCGACGTCGTGTGAAAGAGAAATGACCGGTATCTGGAAGTATCGTGCCGATACTGGCAAGCTAAACGAAACTAGAAGATCGGTGGGAATCAGAACAGAAATATCTTTGGCGAGCCGCGAAATTGAGGGAAAAGAAATAAACGTTCAGAGACAGGGGGGGGGGGTAGAGAGACACAGGAAAAGGGGGTGATCATCGAACTGTCCGTAGGATTTCGAAGGGTGAACCGGGGACGATCGATTGATCCTTATCCGCAGAAAGTGTTCACGGAAGTCAAACAAAATTACTGGACACGTGCACAAACAACGTATATTGCTGATTGCAATCGGTTTTCGTGGCTGGAACGAGGAACAAAATCGCTGAATAATTAAATGCGCATTCTAGGCGGCGAATTGTATGCGTTCACGAGAGAAATGAGTAGCCGCAATTTGAAAGAAGGATTAAAATGATTGAGGAGCATCGATATACAGTCGGGGACAATATTAAGTGGACACTTTTAAAAATTGTATAACTTTTTTAAAATTGATCCAAATGACTTGATTTTTTTTAAGATGTTACACTGATTAGTTTGCTAAACAATGAGTAAACAAAAATTTCTTTAGATTGCAATTGGTTCGAATGATAAAAAACTGAAAAAATGATGATTTTTTCACTTTTTTATATAAACCTATAATGATAATTTAAGAAATGCGTTTTGTAGATTCCGGTAACGTATATGCATACTGAAAATTTCATCGAAATCGGTCAACGTTGCAATGAGCTACAAACTTTTTAATATTAGAGTTTAAGGGTGAAAGTCGCAGATTTTCGATCTTGCCAGGGAATTTCAATGAAAGGATTTCAATGAAATTTTCAGTATGCATACAGTGAGTAACGAAAGTATTCGAACGCCCTTTAAATCAGTATAACTTTTTTTTTAAAGTGAATCAAACGACCTGACTTTTTTGAGGAGTTAGAAGAATTGGTTTTCCAAATGATGTGTTAAAAAGATTTTGAAAAAATTACAATTGGTAAGAATTACATGAGAAAATAAAAATGGCACTTTTCACAACTTTTTTATTTGAGCCTGTAATGAAAATTTAAAATATGCGTTTTGTAGATATATGTTAGTTATATACATACTGAAAATTTCATTGAAATCGGTTAACGTTGTCATGAGATACAAACGTTTAAAGATGATTACATAAGGGCGAAATTCCCTGGCAAGATCAAAAATCTGCGACTTTCACCCTTAAACTCTCATTTTGAAACGTTTGTAGTTCATTGCAACGTTGACCGATTTCGATGAAATTTTCAGTACGTGTATAACTAACAGAGATCTACAAAACGCATATTTTAAATTTTCATTACAGGCTCAAATAAAAAAGTTGTGAAAAGTGCCATTTTTATTTTCTCATGTAATTCTTATCAATTGTAATTTTTTCAAAATCGTTTTAACACATCATTCGGAAAACCAATTCTTCTAACTCCTCAAAAAAGTCAGGTCGTTTGATTCACTTAAAAAAAAAGTTGTACTGATTTAAAGGGCGTTCGAATACTTTCGTTACTCACTGTATACGTTACCGGAATCTACAAAACGAATTTCTTAAATTATCATTATAGGTTTACATAAAAAAGTGAAAAAATCATCATTTTTTCATTTTTTTATCATTCGAACCAATTGCAATCTAAAGAAATTTTTGTTTACTCATTGTCTAGCAAACTAATCAGTGTAACAACTTAAAAAAAATCAAGTCATTTGGAACAATTTTAAAAAAGTTATGCAATTTTTAAAAGTGTCCACTTAATATTGTCCCCGACTGTATATTCGTTTCAACCTGCTGCAGTTATTCGAGAATAACTATATCGTATATTGTACTATATTGTGTTATTGCGAAAGAATACGTGTTTCCTCTTCGACGATCGGTACAGAACTAAAGGCAAAACAATTTCTTTGGAAATAATTGATTAGTTATGGCTACCCCTAATATTAGTAAGAGAGCGAGGTTTTCTTAGCAATATTTAAATTAAAATATCTCCCGCACTGACCATAATCTACGATGATACATAAAAAATTTTGTTCAAAATCCTCGGAACTTGAAATTGAAGAGATTGGTGGACTTCCCGTGTAAAATGGATGACGAGCGGAACAGTCTGAGGAAATTCCAGCTGGAAAATGGCGGTGACCGTTCGAGGACCGATCGCTCGAACGGCTCTTCCGGCAAGAACTGTGTCAAATGTTTCGTTTCCCTCTCACATTGACAAATCGGGTCCAGCAACGGCTAACACCGGCTTTGTGTCAGCAGCGTCGAGTGACGCCGGATAAAAGGGGGGTTGACAACGAGGCTCGGGACGTGGAGGATTACAAGAGATACGCGGAGGAAGCGACGGAGAACCTATTCATAGATCAGTAGCCCTTTCGAGAGTTCGACGAGAGGAGAAGGAGGAGGAGGAGGAGGAGGAGGCTGAGGCGGTACACCGAGACAATGCTCACTATCTTTAGACGTTACTCAAGACGCCGAAAGAGAAACGCGTGTCAGCGACACCTTTCCCGATCGAGATTGCAAAAGGACCGCCGAAAATTCATCCGCCGCTAATTGAACCTTGCACTTCGCTCGACTATCCAAACGGGCAAGGACAAGAGATATAATCAGCGACGATAGAGGAAACAATCGATACCTCTATTTTGCTGTTCCGACGCTTTTTCTCTTTCTCTCTCGAGAGAAAGGCATGTATTTGACAAACAAATTCTTTGCCGAGATAATACTGATTTTTAAGCACTCGTTTCGTAAAAATAGGCGCGATAGCAAAACACAAACGTGAATTTGTACGTTCGAGAATGGAGAGAAACCTCGATGATTAATTTCGATTAGTGCCATTTCATATGAAAACCGATGGGTAAGTTAATTACAAATATATTTTAAACAATTGTACAAATGGATGCAACGAGAAAATCAACGAAACCAGTCAATTACAAATATATTTGTAAAAATTGTACAAATCGATGCAACAAGAAAACCACTGAACAAATAAATCACAAATACGTCTAAAAAAGAATTGATGAAGATCAGCCTGAATGGGATTAAGCATTGTCATGAGCATCAGCTTCGCAATTTCGTCGACAACTTTCCACGATCCCCGAATTTTTCGCAGATCCTCGACCTTGAGGACAAGGTGTATCGTCCCTGGGTTCACGGCCGAAAAACCTATCCTCGCCTCCAGAGTTTTTTCCCGGGCCGAGTGACCCGGCCGTAGACACGTCTTAATCATTTTCCAGCATTAACGAACGAGCTTTGATGTATCCATGGTAACAACCGCGATAACAGATATCGATCTCCTCGGTTCGGGTCGCCTTCCATCACTCTCGGAACGATAAATTAATAGCGGGAAAATTTCGGGACACGCACTGGTCTGCCTACAATGCAACGCAGCGGTGGCTAATACAGAAAGAGAGAGAAACAAAGGGAGAAAGAAAGAGAGAGAGAGAGAGATTGTCAGATGGCAACTAGAGCGGGATAATTTTATTTCCTGAAATTACCCGTGGCCAATGAGTTATCAATTCGCCCGTTAAACCGGACCTGTCGACACAGTTTGCGTCTCGATCCGTCGAGCAACCCCCCCCTCCCTGCTCCCCCCATCGACGATGCCTTTAACGGCGCGCGATTCAATCATCAGTCTTTCATTACGTTCCAATTAACCCCTCGGTGCCCGTGTTGGAATCAAACGTCCTTCTGCATCACAATTTTGTTATTCCGGTTATTTTCTGTGTTTCCGATCCCGCGGGACGGATCGTTGAGCATAACTGTGTTAGCCGCGTTTCGCGATGTATCGTGGACCAATATTTACACTTATGGGAGAGATTTTAGCAAATCGGAGGGTCGAAACAATTTTAAACATAGGCCACGTGTTGCTCGCGCGGCAGGATTTTTGCTTTCTCCTGGGAAATTGTCCTTGGGGGTGAAAGCACCCTCTTCGGGAAATCATTTCGAAACACCCTATCGGAGATGATACTTGAACCCTCTAAAGGAAAAACTTAAAGACGTCTTCCAAATTATCTTAGAGAGAAACACTCATAAACAACCTCTTAAATAAAAACTGTTAAAATCACCCTCTCGAAGAAAACAGTAAAAGACACCCTCTTGACTTTTTTTTATTATCCTGAACGTTTATAAAACAATTGTATATGTACGATACAGGTAAAGGCACCCAAAAAATTATGGGAAAAGATTACTTAACTTTTTATTCAAGTTATGCTCAGGGAAAAAGTGTTCTGATCTTCTGTTATTCAAATAATTCAATATTTGCAATTTAAAGGACTGGTTACGCGAACTTGATGCAACAATACAATGATATTTGCCCTCAAAAGGTTGAATAAAATGGCCATTGGATATTACAATAACTTTTCACTAGGGATGATTTTGTTGGTCCACGTGCGAAATTGTGGCCGCTATTAAAAATGTATTTACCTTCATCCGCTCCCCAAAAATAGCACAAAAGGGTCCAGATTAATATTCATCCATTTCCGTTTTACACTTTAGATCGGTCAATTATGTTTTATTCATAGCTCGCATACTAAACAAACGCACCAACACCTGCAAAACCAGTCATAAAGACACGACAAAAATTTCACAACATTTAAAACAGAAAACGAATTTTCTCCGGAGAACCATATAAGAATTGATCAATCCTTCTCTATGATCCCATAGATCTCTAGAAATTAGACGCTGCGCTAAAACTGTTTGCATAGCACTCCAAGCTCGTAGAACAAAGAGAAGAGAGAGATAATAGGTAATAAATATTTAAAAGCGTGACGTGTGCAGTAAAATCGATCTGAAGGAGAAAGATAGTAAATCCTGCGTCAGTGCACACAAAAAAGAAAAAAAATATCTAGTATCAGTGATAGAGATAATTCTATTTCTAGATCGCATTGCTCGAAAAATGCGAAACAATGTTACCCAAGTTTCGCGAAATGTGATTCACTTTCGTGAGATTCTTTCCCGTTCGGATACTTATCAAATAAAGGTTTCCGCCCCCGAGTTCCCGGACATTTTCCAATAGGAAAACTTCTGCGAGACGGTTATTAGAAGTAACGTGCTCTCTCTCCCTCTTTGCTTCTCCTTCTCCGCCAGCGAAAAATTCAACCTCTCTTCCCCGTGGCTAATTACTACCGGCATTGACGTACTTCGTTATCATCCGCACCGTAACATCCCACAGTCAATTTCTTTTCCGCCCCTCGCGAAGTTATAATTGCCTGGCAACTTTTTCTAAAGCGGTCGCCGCAGCGTCCTTACAGTTTCCCCTCGTTGATAGTTATCCAGGCCGAAAGAGCCTCCTTCGATCGAAATCAAGACTAAGAACTCGACAACTTACCCAGGCCAGAACCGTCCAATTTCTGCAGTCCAGACTTCGAGCTAATGACCTTCGGCAGCATGCCGTATTCGATTAAATTGATGGCCCCGTGACCCGTATCCGCGTTTGGGAAAGACGCTGCATCGATGAGCGTCCAGAAAAAATTACCCTAAAACGTATCACGGTAAAGTCCTGATCTAAGCCGAACGAAGCTAGACGATCTCAGTCAGTTTGCCTACCCCCTCCACTGGGGGGGTATACCCCGCGAGGGGCCAACAAACTCGAGCTGTGTAGAGTGTAAACATGTCGCGTAATCCGACACCGGATCGGGTATATCGGTGTGAACCACTACCGACCCAATTACAAAACTTCTTTGTTTTTCATTATTTTTTTACGGAACTTTCAGCAATTTATTCGCAGCATTTTTTCCGATTAAAATGACACTAAACACGATATAATTTGACCTGTATTCAGTGGTTTAATTGACGGTACGTAGTGCGCCTTCGGCCACACGCGCCGTCCTTTTTTACGTTCGACGCGGTCGCAAGAAAATAGTAACCCAACACGATCTATGTCACAGCACAGACTCGAGAATTGGCCTTAGATCTAGCGTTTACTGTACTCATCGATTGTATGTCTACAAATAATCGTATATGTGGTACATACAAAAAATATGAAAAAATAACGTTGGACACAATCTAGGAAAGACATAAGCAAGAATTATGTGACGATGTTATTGTACAACAGGAAACGTTGTCCATAAATAAATGCGCTTGAAGACACTGGGAAATTTGCCGAACATAATCTGCACTATATAGGGTAAGGAACCTAATTACTGAGGTGGTGCCAATTATTGTGTATTAATTAGACTTATTTTCAAAGCCTGATGAATATTAAGAAAGAGATGTTGAAATCAGTTAATATATTATATATCTCTTTTTTAATATTCATCGTGCTTTAGAATTATATTAATGTAAGTCCCCTAGCCTAGTCTAATAAAATTAAATAAAAAATATCTTCCAATCCTTTTTACAGTCACATCAGTCATACCACTGATTCGTGTCCTGCAGTAAATAAATGCCTCCAGTTTCTCTGACCCGAAACGAATTAAAATAATCCCCGAACGCTAACAAGAAATAATAATTCATTATGAAACATGAGAGAGAACAAAGCTCCAGTGAAACATGCGTTAAAAATCGCAAGAGAAAAGGTTGACACGTCATGCGTTTGCAAAATTGATGCCTTTCCAATTTCACTTTAATAATGTGTACACTAGACATTTTTGCCGTTGTTTCTATACATGCCGGCGAAGGGTAGCGTTTAATATCATCGATCTCCGAGGACCGATTCGTCATACGCTCGGTTAACGGCGACGGCGATTGCGAACGTTATATTAGTGCTCGACGGATATTCAATCATTTACGAGCGACAGTGCGAGCAGGATTCCTTCGGCAAACACATTCTCTATTTCATCCTCGGCGAACGGCAACTGTCACAGTGTGGAGAGGAGGCGATTGGTGACGCGAGGAGAAGAAAGATGACAGTCTATGAAAACGTTTTCCTCAAAATTGATCTTCCAGCCGAGGTAGCAGGATGTATTCTCTCGACGATGTGGCAGCGCGTCTCCTGCATTTCAAAAGCCGTATACATACAGTGAGTAACGAAAGTATTCGAACGCCCTTTAAATCAGTATAACTTTTTTTTTTTTAAGTGAATCAAACGACCTGACTTTTTTGACGAGTTAGAAGAATTGGTTTTCCAAATGATGTGTAAAAAAGATTTTCAAAAAATTGCAATTGGTAAGAACTACATGAGAAAATAAAAATGGCACTTTTCACAACTTTTTTATTTGAACCTGTAGTGAAAATTTAAAATATGCGTTTTGTAGATATATGTTAGTTATATACATGCTGCAAATTTCATTGAAATCGATTAATATACACACGAGCTACAACTAGTTAAAAGTGGTGAAAAGCGTAGATTTTCACGACTTTTGGCCAGTTTCTGCTTAAAATCCTCAGATTCTAACATATTTTGATACGTGCCATTTTTATCTGCGTCAGCCGATTTCGATGAAATTTTCAGTACATGTACATGTACAGTACAGGCTCAAATAAAAAAGTTGTGAAAAGTGCCATTTTTATTTTCTCATGTAATTCTTACCAATTGCAATTTTTTCAAAATCTTTTTTACACATCATTTGGAAAACCAATTCTTCTAACTCCTCAAAAAAGTCAGGTCGTTTGATTCACTTAAAAAAAAAAAGTTATACTGATTTAAAGGGCGTTCGAATACTTTCGTTACTCACTGTACATCTCGAACGAGGGAGGACTCGCCAGAGGCACTTGACGAATTTCTCTATTCCTGTAACGCCGGAAATGGACAATTTATTAAAATTGTACGACGTTGCGTAACGCTGTTGATTCTGCGTCCTCGATGGAAGACATTGACTCAATATTTACTCTCCAGCCACTTTGATTATATCAACGAGGAAGTGTACGTACATCTACAGTCCGCGACAATACTATAAGACATCGCTTAAAACAAATTAAGTGTTATGTGGGGAGGGGGCAAAGTTACCCTTCTCTCTGCCAGTACAGTAAAATACAAGAAGACTCGTATATCGATAAATTGTAATATCTTCATTTTAATTTTACTCTTTCTCCACTTCATTTATCGCAAGGTTAAATATAAATGTACAGAAAGATCTGCATTTCGATGATAATGATAAGAGTTAACAATACCCAGATAGCACTGGACGGCTTAAAGACGTCTGTTTTACGTCCATTTTTGGTCTGAACGTCTTACGTCCTGAAAAGACGTCTTTAAGACGTCTTAAAGACGTCTCGTAAAAGACGTCGTTTTTACGTCTCATTTCAGACGTCTTTAAGACGTCTTTTACGAGTCGTCTTTAAGACGTTTCATTTCTTGACATTTCAGTCATTCTAAACTGCTAGAAAAAAGCTTTACAAACTGTACACACGCAACACAATATAACGCAGTTTTCCATCCTTCGAATAGGCGTTTATTTATTTAGGAAAGTTAAATAACTAAATTGTTAATTTAGTACTATTCTAATATATTACATATATATTCGCAATAGAATTTAGCAATAAATATTGTTTAATAATAAAACTATACATTATATATCACAAATCCAAAATCCAAAATAATATATCAAAATAAATAGATAAATAAATAAATAAGTTAAATAAATAAATAAAGCATAAAATGTTAATGTTCGCGGATATGCTGAAAAACATTCTTTTAATTTATTTTTTAATTTATAAATAAATAAATAAATTAATTAATTAAATAAATAAATAAAGCATAAAATTTTAATGTTCGCGGATATGCTGAAAAACATTCTTTTAATTAATTTTTTTTATTTATAAATAAATAAATAAATAAATAAAGCATAAAATGTTAATGTGCGCGGATATGCTGAAAAACATTCTTTTAATTTATTTTTTTTTATTTATTTAATTTTTTTGTTATATCAAACATTCAATTTATATTTCTTGTACATGCATACAATATTCAAATTCAATATTTTTCTCACAAGAAAAAATGTGGCTTAAAAAATATTGTTCCAATATTTGACAAACATATCTATCTAATATTTTTGTGGTACTAGGGGTCTGTTTCGGGACGTCTTGAATACGTCTGTTCGAGACGTCTTAAAGACGTCGAACGGACGTCTTAAAGACGTCTTTAAGACGTACAGTTTTTTCACAAAGACGTTCCAGAGACGTTCAGAAGCCGTTCGGAAGCCGTTCGTAGGACATTCAGACGTCTAATAGACGTCTGAACGTCTTTGACAGACGTCTTAAAGACGTCTTTAAGACGGCTCTGTGCTATCTGGGTAGATGGATTCGAGATTGAGTATAATTTATATCTCTGCTTTTCTCTGCTTTTTCTTGTTCCACGACAGGAAAGAAAGGGATTACCTATGCTCCTTCGCAGGGATTTCTTAAAAGCATAGTGCACTCTTCAGTGCAGAATAAAGTGAACGAATTAGTTAGAAAATACAGAATCAGGCCAAGAAGAAAATCTTCTGCAGTGAAGGGAAATGTGCTTTGCAATGAATTTGATCTGCCTTCTTCTTCTAAGAAATGACGAGAAACAAAGGGATTCGTATCGCTGTAATCGTGGAAGTAAAAAATCGTAGTAGAAGAGGTTAAATACTGTTCCTCGCCAGTGTCTTTTACGTCGATTACGTCGATGCTCGGGCTTAGCTTCTTTTTATCCAGCACGTCGGTGCTGTTTGCTCCGATTGTGCCGCTTACCTGTAATCAGGGCTCGTCGCATCGAGGGGTTTCTTTTTCTTTTTCGCTGCGGCACCGGTGTCTGGTTTCGACTGTTCTTGACCGACTGGCACGCGATCACGTTTTTTCGCGAGCCGGTAAAGGGACAGCGGGTATATCACGTGGAACGTCACGAACCGCGGCCAATTCTGAGGATCGTCGTGCAACTTGCAAGCCAAGCTTTTATTCCGTCGGCCCGGCCCCGCTGAAATTGAATCCACGACAAGAATATCGGAACGACGTCGCGTCGCCTCGAGCGCTGATGAGAAAAAAATCTGTCCCCCAGGAAATCTTCCAGGCAAAACCGCAGCCGACGTCGCTGCGCGCGACTACTAATGCTGCATCAAAATCGCATTATACCGGGATCAGTCGCATGAATCTGTGCTCGGCCCGCGAAACGATGCGGGACGGTTCTCGCAAACGAAAAGTCGCAGGTTGTTTCGCGCACGATCATTTTTAAAAACGAGAAACTGCTTTGACGAGACGTTGTGATTACAGATTAACTCGTAGAAAATTCTATAAATTTTTTCAACTATTTCTGATCCCAATTTCTGGCCATTTTGAGAGAAAGTTACGTGTTTTGCTGGTCCTCTTATCAGTAAGTTAATCTTACAAATTTAATTTATAACAAGTAGCATTAAAGTCAGCGTGCTCAAAAAAATTATATATCATGTTGAGTCTTGTCTGAATATATTCCAAAAAGATTTTTAGCTCTAGATCATTTAGTTTTCCTGTAATCAATTTTCAAAGATTACATAATGTTAGGTATCTCAACGAGAGCGTACCTTTAATGGTGATCTTTGAAAATTGTTTTTTCATAAACCGATTAGCTTACCTCCATGAAACTTAATACACTTATTCGTACATACAGGAACTACATTCACAAATTTTTGTTCGCAATTGTCATCAACATTGCAAAAGTTATTCATCGAAGAAACAGAGAAGGTTAGAAGAATACGTTTTCGTGTTTTATGAGCGAGTGTGCAGTAACTTTCATTTTATTGAATGATTCATTGTTGCATTTCACATTTCAAGCATTCACGAAGCATGCACACGTGTGGAATATGTTGACGATTAAATTTGTTGGAAAGCCCAGTAGCCCGCCATGAAAAATGATAAACAGTATTCATTTATTTAATTTCGTTTCGACGTTTCAAAGATTAACACGCGCGAAAACCTGAATTGAAGCGTACATCTCTTATTCGTTCATTATCGGTAGTTCAATACCGAAATATGTCAAATGTAATTTTACGAAGTTTATAATCCTTTTAGGTGCGTCAGTGAAATATTTTCAAAATGCGCGTAGTGCATGCACGCGGCTGACGTCATTTCGTCCGCTCCACGTGAATCAGCTTCGTTAAATGTTAATGTTCCCATAAAACGTAATTGATCACGAACTGAACATACCAACGTGCATATACCCCAATATAAATTAATATTGCAATAATAAATTTGGCTTTATAAAGCCGTCTTTATTTAGATTGCATTTAGAAAATTGTCACTTAAATAGTAAAATTAGACAGCGCACTTTATGCATTTGTTACAAAAATTTAAGCATAAAACAACAAGAAAGATTCAAGCACTCGATCTTAGGTCAATCGGTACAATTCGTTAAAATTACTAAAGGAAAACACACGTTTCTATTCAGCTACCAATTTCGCATAAAAATCCGCAGATAAAATCCA
The DNA here is from genome assembly GCA_913789895.3 of Seladonia tumulorum. Classification (NCBI taxonomy): domain Eukaryota; kingdom Metazoa; phylum Arthropoda; class Insecta; order Hymenoptera; family Halictidae; genus Seladonia; species Seladonia tumulorum. The sequence goes on from OU565276.1 coordinate 11,890,116, forward strand.
GAAAATCCTAGATAAATACTAGATTTAATGTGAATTTCTATAAAATCGCAGTGTTTCAAGAAACAAAGGTGGCTCATCGAGAGATCAACGTACCAATGAGGTTCAGCAACTCGTATTTCACGGAAGCGCATCATTTCCCGCGAGCGGTTACTCGCGAACAGGACGGACTCCATCATTTTTAAAATTGAAAGTGCTTCTCCGGGTACGCCGCGGAAACTGTTCGTTCCGGACGTAAAACAAACATTTGTCAGCCGTTCTGAAGTCTTTATTCGCCGGTCCCGGGATAAATAACCTCGAAGCTGGCGGCAGATTTTCGTCTCGCAATTTCTTGCGTTTCTTTCTACGGTCGGCTAGCGTCTCCGAGATCAGATAATAAAGAAACTCGACGAAACTTATGACCGAGCCGCCCAGACAGAGTCCGAAGATTCCTCCGAAAGAAGCTGAAATTGCAGTTTCATTTCTTAGGTCGTAACTGGTCCACTCATGCCACTCATTATCGTCCATTTCATTCCCCTTTCGATCCCAAAAAATCAATTCCAGTCCGCGTCTCGTAGAGACATACCAAAAATTTGTTTATATAGACTTGTAATTACATTGAGTTATTTATAAAACTATTAGGATCGTCGGAAAATCTTGTTGCACGTCTTAAAGTTTGCAGATAGGTTTAACTTCGTAACAGGACTCTTTAATTTCATGATCTGATTGTAAGCAATTTTTGGGAATTTTTTCTAGAAAAACTGTTAAGCATTACGGTTCTACATTTAACATGCTCATTAAGCAACATCTGAAGAATGTGCGAACATTTTTATATACTTATTTTATCTGCCAAAATACGAAGGAAAAATTTCTGACTCATTCCTGAAGCACTTCCAACTCGATTTGACTTTATTTTAAACGTGTCAGACATAGTCGCCAGATGAGGCGAAGTTAGAGTGTGGGGCGGACACTATGGTGTCAGACATGCACATTGAAAAAGTTTTCCTTACCCAAAAGATTGTCCCAGCCCAAGATGGTTTCCGTGCGGTACTCCATATACGAACCATCCCCGAAATACACGGAGAGAAACGAGATATTATTTACATACAAGCCGTGCCTGTAAAGAAACTCTCATGAAATGTCTTGCTCGTGAATGGAACGAAAGAAGCTTTTGCTCGCGAGGCCTTTCACAGTGCTCCATAATAAGAAGCATCAACGATAATATCCGTTTTCACGCTAATGCATTCTATTGCGCTCGACGCTTTCAAGTGGGAATATCAAGTTTTTCACAAACAAGTTGAACATCGTTATTATTCTGATCTAAAAACAGCTTCTTTTTAATTCTACTAAAAATATTAGGCTGCAAGCCTGGAGTCAGAAAGGGGATACAGTTGTTGTTGGTTTTTAATTTCACTGTGTCAATGCAATAAGAGATTCATCTAGTAATTAATTATTTTTCTTTACTGCCTAATTTCGAAATTCTGTGTTTGGGTATTCGGTTGGTGCACGAAACATCTTCGAGAATTTTCTTTTTGGAATTTTATGTCTGTTTTGAAATATCACCAAATTCGCCGGATTCTTCTTTTTAATATTTGTAAGTCACGAAACGGAGATTTGCGATATCTTTTGAATTCTCGCCATTTTGATTGAACAGGGTCCATATAATATTGCTTATTGTAATAGACACTTAATGATAATCATTATTTTCAGAATTCTCGGTTAAGAAATGTTATCATAATTATTAAGATTGAGTGAAACTTACGTGAGCTCGGACTCGAAGTCCACATTGGTTATTGCAAACGATTGGCTGTCAACTTGGAACGTCTCATCGTTGCATTGCGGAAGGCAATTGCAATCTTTGTTGGACAAGTACATCTGCGAAAGAATGTCTGCAAAATATCCAAGAGAAATTCTCTTCTTCCAAAACTCGAAATTTATAGTGCAATTTGTTCATTAATTGCAGAAATGCATTGCTACTTACGCCTGTGGGTAAGGATACAATCGACATCGGTTAAGTAGCATGTGCGAACGTCTGGGTCTGGTAACAAACAGTATAAACATTTTGTTAAAGTTCCATAAAAACGAGTTAGAAAATTCATTTTATCAAATAAAATCGAGGAAATGTGCTCTAAAATGAAGTCGGTGTGCATGGACCAGTTACTCACGTTCATCGGGGTAAAAGAAAGGCAGACATCCGCAAGGTTTGTAAGAACGTCGCTGGATGCACTCCGAGATGCACGTCTGGTAACTATACTTCTGTTCACCGGGGCTCTGGACGTCGCCGATAACCAAAAAACAATTTCGAATGATATTTTCTATCGTATTTTCGAAAAAAAAGAAAGAATAAGAGTAGAATACATAAATGAAAATAAATTAGATGAAAATTATGAGATATTCAAGAGTACTCCAAGAGCGACAAAATGGCCTGTGGCATCCAAACATAATTTCAAGAGTTTTAGGGGAGACATACGTAGAACACTGATGATCGCGAGCTTGCTATTTTAAATTTTTTAAATATAAAGTGTTTTTCGTGCGTTTTTCATAACATATGTTAGTGTTAGGTATTTAAGCCGTAACCTGCGTTCTAATTATTTTTTGCAAGCCTTAACCGTGTTTTTGTGTCGCACCTCTAAACTCGGTTCGGGTTAATTTTTTTTTTTTTGATAAAGATAAATCGATGAGGATGATAAATCGAAAAGCTACACTTTGAAAATTAGTTCCAACGAAACGTATGGAAAAATGGATGAACTGATCTGACAGCAAAATTTTACCTCGCCGTCGAACAAACACATCCTCTTGTTCAAGGGTATGTTGCGGATGTTTTGCGAGCTGCTCACTTTCGTCCCGGAAAGTGCCAACGTCATTACATGGCCGGGGACCAGGGATGAGGACTGCGCTCCGACATCCGGATAATCTATCGGATCGTGTACCATCACGGTGGCTCCAATGAACGGTCTTATCGAGCTTTTATAGTTCGCAGCGTCGATGTTTAGGGCGACCGATAAACCAATATCACGGCCTGATCCCGGTGCACGCTGCAACATCACCGTTCAACCTTTCTGTACAGGATTTGCCAAGATGGTGTCGTTGATAGGGTGTTTCGAATTTTGAAGTTGATAAGGGCAATTGTATCGTGTCGATACGTCTCTCTACGTCTCTCTCTACAAACTCGTGGAAACAAATTGGATTTTAGCGATTATTCCAGTTAAATGTTCCTTATTTGTTATTATTATACCGAGGATTTTATGCATTTATGACAAAAAATATAAATATTTAAATATAACATATTTAATCTATATTAATATATTATTATAATATATTTATTATATATTTTTATGTACAGTGTTCGACTATAGGTGGGAGAAAATTTAAGGGGTGGTTTCCTATGACAATATAAAACGAAAATGAAGAATAAACATATTTCGATTTCAGCTTCATTTAACAGCTATTAAAAATTAAAAATCCGCCTAAAATGCGGCAACCCTGCCTACACAGGTGTACGTTGTGTTTCGTACGTGATAGGGGTGCGCGACAGTCTTATAAACAAATATGTACATTTTTGTTAATACTTGCACTTGCGAGGATTTCATTCAATATTTACGGACACAATGGATCTATGCAAACCACTTTATAATGATCACGAGTAAATTACTTGTGCAAGAAAAGTGTGCCTGAAAAGACATTGATCCTTTCTACTCGATAATTCCATAGGGCGGATATTAGAAATACCATTGTGCATTTTAACGAGTAAGCACGTTCAATATCGTCCAACGATTAATTTGTGAATCCGTAAAGCATTTTCACCTTGCTGGGGCATCAAATGAGTACCAAGGTGAGCATGTATTTATCGCTTGATACGTGACCGTCGCGCGCCTCTGTGATGTACACAACACGGACACCTCTGTTGGCCGGGTTATCGCATTTTAGGCGGATTTTATTCTTCATTTTCGTATATTATATATTGTCATTAAGAATCACCCCCTTAATTTTCTCCCAGTCGAACACTCTGTATATTTATCATTGACTGGCAAAATACAAAACTAAAAGGACATTAGAAGAATTTAAGGTTACGTTGATTGCTTGATATTGTGTAATCATGAAGTCGACAGTAAAAGATTCAGTGTACTATTACCAGAATTTTTTTAACACCCGGTAAAAACTCTGAGGAATTGTCGGATTGTATCGGTTCTTTGTCCACGGTAATGTTCGCCAGCCACGAATCGTTGCTTCTGAAGAAAGGATAAAAATTTTCTATGAAGAATCAATATTGTAGCAGCTTAAAATAGAAATGAAAAATTAGAATTCGAAAGTTACTGATTGCCAATCTGAGGATCTTTATGCAAAAATATTCTGCATCAATTGCAATTGTTTTAAGAATTTTATAGGAACTAGAAGATAATAATCTATTAATTTTTATACATACATTTTCGAAAGGTCATAGTGATAGTTAAAGCCACAGCAGAAGCCATCGTTCGATTTCACAGTTTTGAAAATTTTGTCGCAGTTGTAGATCTGACCGAGCCAGGAGCATCTGACCAACAAGGCGTTGCAAGGTTGCATCAACTGCAATAAAAAGGCAGCGTCATCTCAAGCCATAAATATCAAAATATTTCAATCGACAGAAATACCCCTCATAAAACTGATCCCCACAGAATGTGCTTGATTTTCTTAGGAATTAATACTGAAGCAAAAAACCATTTTCTGTAGTGTGTAATATTAATAAGGTATTTCTATTTATTAAAATATTTTGATCCCCACAGAATACGTCTGATTTTCTTGGGAATTAATACAGGCAGCTTGTCGAAAACAACGAACTTCTGTAACATGTACTAGAATGTTTAAAGCAAACTATCGAGATAACAAGGGGTATTGTTCACCTCGAACATTAGTTTTTCGACGGTGTAACCGAGCGTGTCGAGGGCCCACGCCGCGGTTGCGTTATCGATCTCGATTTTATCAGGTCGTATCAGTTTCATCAGTGAAGAAAACAGTCTGTTGGTCATGCTGATGTCGAATCCATTCATCAGCCTGTTCGGACAAATTGAATTCAGTGCACGAAAGGAATTAGAAAACATTCAGGAGAACGAAGTAAATGAGAATCTTAATTAAACAAACTGTTTCTCTGTTCGTAACGACGAAATATCAACAGAACAAATGAATTTCTCGCAGGCTACGAACGCATTTAGACAGATTTGCAAGCTTTAGTTTCCATTACCGACGACTTTTATGGTGATAAAATATTTTACACGATAAATTATACAAGTGTTCTGTTAGAGAAAACTTTTGTTTCAGCTTGAAACCAGCTCAAAGAAATTTGCTTTGTCTAACTTCCAGAACATCACACACCGAACTCTGTTCTGTTGCTTGATTTCATAATGTAAGTTTTAATTGCAAAGCCGCGGAATGAACGTGTGGCGCAGGGAACTTTACTCAATAAAGAATCGAGGTGAAATGTTTCTGACATACTACCAGTCGAAACTCTTTTAATTAATGGAAGTAGTTCGAAAATTTTTAATTACAACAAAAATACTAAACGTCTGGCCACAGTGTTAATTTCACAATGTTACCCGACGATTGATAAAAAACGAGAATTTTAATCGAAACAATTAAAAAAAACATAGCCTGACTGCGATAAATTAGAACGTACACTCACAATTTTCTCGCAATTACGTCAGCGTGCAGTCCGTAAACTTTATTATTGTTGCATATCGTAATCCCCGGGAATTGTAGATCCTTAATCGGGTTCGAGGTATCGATGATCGTCACTGTAGGATTATTTGAATAATGTTCCCACAATCGTAGCATCAGTGCCAAACAGAAAAAAATGGCTGCCACACAAATCTACGCAGAATTCTCCGTCAGATTAAAATAATTTTCCAGCGAATTTGTAAAGAACGTTTTACCCACCGCAAACCAAATCATTCGTTCGAATCTGGTTTCGGCCGTGACGATGTAACGAAATCCGTGCAGACCGCTATTTTCGCAATAAACGTGGAAAAATTTTTTCACGGATCGTGCGATGCTTGACCGACACACAGATCGCCCTACAAAGAAAAAAAAATCTTATCGGTCCTCTTGATCTGTTTAACTCTGTGTAATATTATACATACAAAATGAAAGATTGTGAAACAGTTATAAACGATTTTTAAAATGTTACAATGAAAGGAAAGTAAATAACAAATTATACGAGTTCCCTTGATTTTCCATCCCTTGCAGCTCGAAAACACATTTTCCAAAGTTCTCGTTGTAGCATGAACCAAACTTATTACGAAAATGTCCACAATAATTAATTTTTAGCGAATTCGATGGAAGAGAATGCTACGCAATGAAGGTAAAGAAAGCAGAATAGCTGCAAACAGTATCAACGCCCACAAGATCTTGTCCACACCCACACTGGGAAACTATAGCCCGGGTGATCGGAAGATTCTCGGTGAAGCTGTCTGATCAGTTAGACGTTTCGAGTTGCAACGTGCAGCTCGTTACCATGCAAAAGCACAGCCGTAGATACGGCGTTCCTTCCTCTTTTATTCGCTCGGAGAAGCGAATTCCATTACAGCGCATTATAAACAACGACGAACGGACAAAACACTCAGCTAAGCAGCTCAACTCGCTGTCGTACAAGCCCTTTGTCGCGGACACTAAAAGGCTGCTACAATTATATTGTAGAAACCGCGGGGAGAACAATGGCGACCTTGTGGGAGGACGAGTGACTTCTTCACTGTTCTTCTAATAGGAAAAATACCTAAAACGCTACCTGATCATAAAGCATATTATAACGAAATAAAATAATGAAACAATGAATTAAAATTCTATAAAAACTATTTTAAATAAATTATGAGTATCGTTGAATTTGGTAATGTCCGGAATGGAATATCCGCTTAATTGATAACAGGATCGTTATTTCGCGATAAGTACAGCGCCTATAATCAGCGAAATGGATGAGCCGTGAATCCTCTTAGATTACTATAGCCAGTCACTCACCAAGCCTGCTCGCTTTCTTAGCTGAACGATAACCGTACCGCGGTAACCTTTGCATTCTGACATTTTCAGGATCGACTGTGCCAGACACCAAATACGAACGTCGGCCAAACTGGCTGTCACAAGACCCATCAAACGAATGAACGAATTAGTATCGCGAATGATACCGAGGTACGCCCTACGCGTCCAAGCAATACCATTTTCTACCAATTTCGCGCGGCAAATTCTCGGAAATGGCATTATTAGGCTAATCCATAACCACTCAGGCAAATGATACAGAGGTAAGAGGTCAGAAAAAATAATAGATCGTCGGCGATCGATGGACGGTCTGTCATGGTCAACGAATTGGTTTAACTGCGAGTTGTAAAAATTGGAAATGGACTTGAAATTGAACGTGTCGCAGTGGCAATCGATACTCAATTGTTATGTACGGCTTTATGGAACTGGTTACGAAGAGATGTTAAGGGTGTAACGAGTTTAATATTGGTGGGAAGTCGTGTCCGTAATGATATTTTAAGTCATGATGAAATCACTAAAATTCAGGCGTGAGAAACTTATTTTTAACGTTATGTATGGCAACATTTTGTAGTTCTTAATCGGGATGATTTTCATAGGAAATGGAATAAATTCTTAGTCACTCGAAGTCACTGAATCGAACTTAAAGTGGTTTAATACATGAGAGATTTTAGAAAAATTTAATTAGTTAGTGGAACATAGAATCTGTCAGTTTACGACGATTCAGTTTTCAGATTTCAAATTACAGCATTAGAATGAATAGTTCTTCAGGATGTACTCACTGACGAGAAGAGGCCGCTTTTATCAGTCATTTAAAACTTCTAGATCGATAAGGCAGTGTACTCGAGCTTTTATCACAGGCGGTATAGAAGGTATAAAAGGGGGAAAAAAGCACAGACGAGGTATAGGAGTAGACCAATCACCATATGGGGTTTTGTGTCCCACGATCTAAAATACCGACATCTTTAACAACAACTAGATTTCTCACGCCCTCTACGCTGACGAACGATAAATGTTGCAACTAGATCCATGAGAAGCTTAGACAATATACTTATATTAACTTGTATTAATAATACGATAAGATAGAGTGCGACACGAAACAGCATAAGATGAGATCACCGACGAGGTCGTCTGTGATGAAATGACTGAAGTGGCCTATTCCTACACCTCGTTTGTGATATTAGTTCCACAATATTAATTCCGACCGATACGGTAGGCTGTGACAGAAACATCGTTCATAGAGTCGGTTACATGACCATCTCACGATATCTTCTGCAGCTGCAAACTTATTTATCGACAAAGATAATGCAAATTATTTTGTATTGCTACATTTTGCAATCATTCTTTACTTACAATCTGTAAACCATACACATTATAATTATACATAATATATTAAAATAACTTACAATTTACTAGTGCAGACGTCGGAAATGTAATATTTTAATAAATAAGACCGGAACGCACAAATCTAATCCTATTCGTTTTATTTAGATTCTTATTAATAATTTAGATACTATTACAAACTTATAATTAGAAATATGTTTCAGATACATAGATAATTCATGTTTAAAATTATTAAAACTTGTACCATCAGGCCTCTTGGTCTAGGGGTATGATTCCTGCTTTGGGTGCAGGAGGTCCCGGGTTCAAATCCCGGAGAGGCCCGATTTTTTTAGACTTTCAATTTTGTAAATGCAATTAAAAAATACACAGACTGGGGTTGGTTTACAACGATGATATGTTAAAAAATCGTCGCTATTATTATTTCACTCGCGTAATGTTTTCTCAACTAAGCTAGTTCAAGACGGAAGGAAAATAAAAATTATGGACTGCAATAAATTAATAATATAATATTAATAAATATAATATTTCGAAAGACAGAAAGGGCTTGGGAACATGGTACATAGCTCTCTTATCAAACATATTTTGATTCATATTTGTAATTAGGTCATTTACTTCTTTATCAATCTACATAATTTATGCCGGGGCTCTATCACTGAATACACAAGATCCCCATCAGTTTTATTGATGTGACGTTTTGAGTAAACATTTACAGAGATGCGGTCTAATTAGTCACTCATTTTAACTATCCAAAGTTTAATTAAGCAAAATATATTTCACGAAAATGGAAGTCACGATATTTCAATACAGCAGCACTGCACGTTAAGATAAAGATGAAAGTGGAATTTTACACGTAATTTTATTACATTGTAATATCGGTGACTCAAATCTATACAGTACATAACCTTTTATTTATATTCTATGTAACAATCAAGCAAAACAAACGTGAATAAAAACAGCGACATTGCAAAAATGCATGTATCGACTCGGCAATGCATTTTCTAACCTCTTCGATTATTATAAAAGAAAATTTTAATTAAACACTGACTCCTATGCGGATCATTAAAATTTACTACAATGTCCACTAAATTAGATTTCACCATATTTAAGATCTTACAAGTATAAATTAACATAAAGTTATCTAAAGAACGGTGATCTAAAACAGTTTCGCAATTTTTCAATAATCCTTGAAAACAAGTAGGACGTGTACATTAACATAAGAATTGACATTAAAATTCGTTAATCATACAAGTTATTCGCTAACACACATATAAATGCATGCATATAAACTAAAATGTTCATTAACATTCTCCGCTGAGATCAATCAATTTTCATTTACGAAAAACCGAAGATTCTCCATTAATTTCCCAGAGTGCCCCACGGCCGTTTCAAATCTCGCGCGGCAAGTTTCCCTACTCCTCTCGAATATCCAAGATGGCGTCGCGAGCTCGCGGCGCGCATGCACCAGTTCCTCAATGGTCGGGCAAAAACACAGCTGGTCTACGATCACCGAAGCAAGCTGACGGTCGGAACGCTATCAATGTGATTTTCGTGTGATTCTCACCGATCTACCGGTCAGATCGCGAGAGTACGTGGCGAGAGCGTGCATCGAAGAATCGTTCAGTGCCCGGGGCCAGTGTTTGATGTGTGTGCTTAGATGTATGCAAACCTCGGTAATCTCGGTGTCACGAGGATTTTTCACTGCCCTGGATACAAAGGAGTCTCGAGAGGTGGTTCGAGCGTCCTTTCGGTGAGTCCTTCTCTTTTCCTAATTCGATTACAATTCCCCGAAAACCATCATCCACCGTGCAATTCCACCATCGATCATCTCAGCGAATTCGAGTGACCTTTTTCCACCCGAAACGTTGGTATGCGATCTGTCCGGGAAGTGCGATTCCGAGTCCCGTGAACCCGAACTTTCGAGTCACAAAAGATTCGATCCACCCGTAGCAATAAACAACGATTGTTATCGTTTATTGCTCGCCGACTCGTGACGGTATCAACAATAGACTCGGTTAGCAACCGCGGGGGACGGTGATGCTTTTTGGTAATTTTGTAGGGTTCCAGATTATAATTGCTGGTTAATTATAAGGAACCAAGTGTGGAACAATAGATTGCTCCCTCGGTAAAAAAGCGTTCTCGAAATCGGAAGCCCGGCGTTTTGCGGGCCGTGGAGCAGCAGCATCATCGGTAAATAGGTCAGAGGAAAGTTTCTGTAATCCCGCAGCCAGAGATCCCGGACAGGTTCGCCTGTTGAGAGGGAGATTCTTATCGCTTGTTATCTGTCGTTGCTCCTCGACTGCATGCGGAAAACCGTAGGACCCTCGACGAATCCCCACGCACACGTTGTCTTTTGTTATCTCGGATGGTGGAGGATCATAGCTCTCCCCCGGATTTTTATCGTCGTTACGCAGGGTACGTGCGCACCGACGGTAAACAACAAGGACGGAAGTCTTGGTTTCGTCGGGCCACGCGTACTTAGGGGATAAGATACAGTGGCTGGAGACAGCACACCTTGTGGTTTTTCTTTCAATTTGTGTACACCGTGCCGGGACCATGGCTGACGCAATTACTTCCACGGACTTTAAAATTCGTCGTCGCGACGGTGCCTCGAGTACACCGTATTTTCTTGACTAGCTATAAGAGCTGCTGGAGGGTTGAAACAGTGGAATTTTTAGCATTTGAACACTTACCATGAAATACTTTATTTATTATAATGGGTATATTATACAATACTTACAGAAATGTTGTATACATATTTCGATTCATTTGAAACTTGACCTGTATAATCTAGAGAGTCATACCTATCTACGATGTTAACAATATTTCTGTAGGTATTGTATAATATACTTATTATAATAAATAAAGTGTTTCATGGTAAGTGTTCAAGTACTTTCGTGAGTCACTGTATTTAGTTTTATATTTATTTTTTATTCGGTGGTTAGTTGCAAAAGATGCTGGAGGGTTGAGAGTAAAATTCTCGAGCTGAGTCTTAGCATCCAATAAGGTAGTATTCATTGTGCTTTAAAAATAAGTATAATTAATATTGGATCCCTCAACCTAAATTATCTAAATTTTTGGCAATACGTGTGGACTACATTTTATTACCGCTTACTTGTAAAAGATGCTAGAGAAAGAGAAAGAATCTTGAGCCGAGTTTTAACTTTTTAATCTTCGTTGCATAAATTATTTCGGATGTCGGAACTTTTTGTGGCGGCTGCTACTTCGTCAGCGGACGCGTCAAAGCAAATAAGATGTGGCGAGTACTTTTTATCCCGTATACCGTGTGTCCGAATAAATAGGCAACGTTTGTTCATCCAATCTAGATTGTTCTTTATTATATGCACTTATAGTTGACGAGTATTACTCTGTCATTTGTTGTGCGTCTTCACATCATACTCTCATTGTTTATACCAAGGGACAGAGTTATACACGGTAAAATTGCCAACGGAAAAACAAATCGCCCACTCGAGAAAGTTCGAACGTATTTTTCTCATGCTTACAAAACTTTAACCCTCGACCAACAAACCGGAAATACCGTCGCTGCAAACGAATATCGGGTTACCTTTGACCCATATCTAGCTTTCTGTACATGTTGATGTGCTTCAAGCGTGGCTATGTGGACAAAATATTATTTAATAACGCCTACGGTATTATTAATGAAATGACTGTGTATTTTTCTGCAAAATTGTGTGCACAATTTCAAGCTATAGGGGCCACATAGGCGTTCATTCTTTTTCTAATGATTGTAAAAAATTATTCAAACGTTTTTGCCATAGATACAGACTGGTACATTGCACTGTTTCCGTCACAGCTCCAAACCGGAAGTAAATCATCGGAATTGGGTCTTTCGCCAGCTCGTGGGTCCATTATTTCGTGAGTCACCGTGTACACGGTGGACTCGTAAAACCTTTTTTTTTTTGTGCTGATCAGCTTTTACATCTCAGGACCGGGAGAGCCAGACGGAAATTTAAGACGGGATGGGTCTCTGACAAGAAGAGCCTATCGATGCCGCAGGACATTTTATTGCCCGAGAAAGGCACTACGGTCCGAAAGAAGAGACCCGGGCAACCACAATAGCTGTCCTTTCCGCTCTAAACAGCACGAGTGTCGTCTCGAGCTATCTTGCCGGGGGTGAACAGCTGTTACGACCTCCGGTGTCTCTTTTGTTGAAAAATGGCCCATAGAGCCACCTAACGGCACTGTCTATAGTCGTCGAAAAATTGGAGATTGCGAACAACATTCCCTACCAGCGAATCATCATGGTCGGAACTTTGTTTTTGCGTTCAAATGGCTATTGACGTTACACACCGAAACAGAGATTAGGAGAAAGATACTCCCGAGTTTCTACTCGTGTTTCGGTCAACTCGTTTGTCTCGGGACTCGAAACATGAGCGCACTATCTCCCTGTCGATTTTACACCCTGTATACTTTTCACGTGGGGGGCACATCCAGCTCTGCTTACAGGGGTGGCGCGCAATCGAGACGCTCGGGGGGTTGGAGAAACTAAATCTCTAATACTGGCTACTTTTACGCCTCCCAGTTGTCGCGAGGACTATCCTAACTCCTCCCCTTGTAACATGAAGTCCTCCTCGCGACGAAGAATTCAAAGAAAATTCGCTAAGTATGTTTTCAGTTTTATTTATCAAATTTAGAATTAATTCGTCTGGTGTCGATATTTAACTATTGGGAAGAATGTACGACGTTTTTAAAAATGGTTTTGAACTTTTTGCAGAGTATCTTCACAACCAGTTTACACTACGCATCTCAATGTCTCCTAAAAATTTCATTAAAAAATATTCCTGAACGCTGATGAATTGAGGATACAATCAGATTAAGGCCCACTAGACTATGGATCTTCTCTTGAAGAACTTATTTCTATTGAGTAGTTTTAATGAATTTTAATGAAATTCATTTAATATTTCCAGCAGTGGAGCCCACCCATTTTTCTCATAAATGCATAAAAGTATTTTCTCATAATAATACTGGAAATTATCGATGAAACCAAAAATTGAGGCACAACTCCGGACTCGAATGAACGAAGTTGCACCTACCGTAAATTTGTACGTACCGCTTTTAGAATACTGTCTCTGGCAGCGTAAAAAATCGTTGATTACGACGTAGGGGCTTAGTGCGCCATAGTTGGTGTCGTTAGCCCGGCCCGCGTGTTTACGCGCAAACACAGCTGTGCCGTAATTCGACGGATAACGTTATCATCTGAGCGCAGTGTCTGCGAGCGAGGTCTTGAACCCCATCCTCGTCCTCGTCTGTCGAACTATTTTTATTCCACGTCTTCGTTGCTCTACAATTCGGCGACGTTATCGAGCACTCGACTATAGTAATATCGCTGCAGTCGTCCTGGAGGACTCTGACCTTGTCCTATGCAAAACGATGCCTCGCGTCCGGGCTTTTAATCGTCGCACCAATTAACGGGGGCCGGCAACTCGGTGTTGCGGCTTAATTAGTCGGCCCGTGACGAGCCTGGTCAACCGGGCATTGTTAAAAACATCATAAATTGTCTCCCCGTCTTCCGAGCTGCGACTATCTGACCCTCGAGGCATCGGTTCGGCGATATTGTTCAACAATGCTTCTTTTAAAATTGATCTGCGTTGGTATTTTTAATATATCCGTGTCCTTTGTATCACACGAATATAAAATTTTTGGTCATTTGCACAATGGAAGAACCACATTTTTTGCTTTTCAAGAACGTCTTGCGCTTAAATCGGAATAGCAACGCAACTCTAATTTGATTAGCAGGGTTCTGTGAATTCTCCCGAACAAGATGATATAGTTTAAGATTAGATTATTAGTTGGTAAACTTGTGTAAATAATGGAAGTGAAAAAGCCGCCTAGAATCAATTCTCGTATTCTTCTCGACTATTTTTTAATTTGCTTCAAAAACTAAATGTGTGAGAGAAAATCTAATTACTCCGAGGGAAAGAGCGACTCTTTGGTCTGTGAACGGCGTTGGAAACATTGAAATATCACGGTTCATCTCGAAGATAAAAAACAACATGTTTTCGCAAGATGCGTCGCAGTGGCAGTGGTTCTGAACCTCGCCGCGGTGGTAATTTTTCGGGTCGTTCGAAAGTAATGGAACTATCTATTGCATGCGATTACGTAATCGTTCTACTGTTGTACGCGTTCGTTACAAACAATTTAATTGTAAAATGCCAGATTAGATTGTGATATCTCGCGACAAACAATAATATCGGGGCGTCAGAAGATACGACTGTCGGCGCGACGCGTCTTGCGAAGCTGTTTCGTTTGTCTTTCCCAAACGGGACGTGACTTTTAGCTTTTATCAACGCTTTTGTAGGTCGAAAGATCGCCCTTTGAGATGGAATAATTAGATGTTCTCTGACGTGCTGAATTTTTCTAAATAAATTGAAAAATGTCCGCGAGAATCGTCAGCGTATGAAGTTTATACAGTTTCTGTGTCAGGGAAACGTGGTCATAGTTTCAATAATTAAATAGAAAACCGGACATCTGACCGTGGTAAGTTTACTGGTAAAATTCGCCGGGAAGGTTGAACTTGTAGCGTTTACTCTCGATTGCTTTCTCGGTATCGATCGGTATGCGCATCGATTATCCCCGGCGCTGGTGCATATAAAACGTTTGGTAACGATCCCGGCGGATCGCGTCGTCGAAAATCGGCGACGCCGGCGAACGAATGGCCGCTAATTTCGAACGGTAGGCAGCTGTTACCGTTCGACGCGATTTGTATCGGGTAATTAACCGGCATTAAAAATGCACGCGACGCTCCGAGGACGGCGGATCGAAGTATCGGGTTTCCGAGCTCGGCCTCGATCCGGTTTTGCAAACTCCTCGGTGAAAATTCCGGGAACACATCGTGTTCCGCGGTTCGTCATATTATTCCCGGTAGCTTGGTAGGAAACTCCGTGTCTGTCGCGAAACTGCGCGAATCATTTCTGCACGGTGTTACCCCGAGTTTCTGTTCCGCTTCGAGCGACGAGAATCCGCTCGAGCGTTCTGTCTTTCATCAGTAGAAATTCATCTCCGCGTCAGTGGTATCTGGTTTATGCAATTTGTCTCCTATCTGTAACAGGATGCAGCATAATTGATAAAAGTGGGCGGGTGTTCCCCTGTATGTGCACAAGCCGTCGCTAACCCGCGAGTTGATAACGTTCAATAAATTGCTGACGGAGGAGGTGATTTTCAGCAACGTGGACATTTGTTTTGTGTGTATTTACGTGTCTGAATTTCCGGTTTTCTTTGTCGTGGAAAATCTGTCTGTGATGATCCACTTAAACTCTGTAAATATGTGTGGAATTGTTCATATATTTTCAGTGTTCAGTCACTTGTTGTGAAACTATCCCAACAGAGCGTTAAACGAACTTTTACGGATATAGTTTCACTGTTTGTTAACTAGATGGTCACCAAAACCACTCGCAACAATCCACTTACTTCGAAACAAACTTCACACAGAAGAAGTGAATTAGAATCTATGTTTGGTAAATCCTCTGTGAATGTTCAAAAGAACTTCTTAACTATTTATCGCTAAAACATTTGTTGACTTCTCTTTTTGTACTTCTAGATCCAACAAAAGTTAGACATTATCGGACTAATAGCTCCAACAAGCATCGAGAAGCGAAGAGAATAAAATTGTTATAATTCACACAGGAATGATAATATACGGCGGTACGTACTCCACGAGTCGAATAAAAATTTCCCCATAATCCCAGGTCTCCCGGTGAGGGGTACTAAAACGAAAGCTCGATAAAATAGAGAGAGAAAAAAAAAAGCCGAGAACTGGAGCGTATTATAAAGTTGGAACAGTATTATAGAGAATTCGGTCTGCAACCATCAAAACTACGAAACACGGTCAGCGTGTATCTGTGTCAGCAACCACGAATGCAGCGAAATATGCTCCTAGCACTCTTATCATCCCTTTTTCTGTCATCAAATAACTTGCTATCAAAGCTCGCACCGGGACAGAACTGCACCATCCCGAAGTTGCAATTTATCTCGCACAGAGAATACAATGTTTACACAACGATTGCGATCGTAAAAATGGAAACACGATATTGCCTGCAAATTACTATGTATCTATGCAGTAAGAAGAATACATTCGCGCGACGATCATGATCGCAAAAATGAAGACATAACGCGGTCGACTGCTCCGAAAATCAATAGACACCGCAAGCGATGAAAGCATCCACTGCTATTGCTCCGCTCCGCGCCCTTATTTTAGGGCGGTTAATGATCGAATAACAGTAATAATTGTCTAAAAAGTTTCCGTTCAATTCCAACAAATTTATCGAGCAACTCGGTACGTCTGTATCTGGACTGTGGTGATTCATAAAAAAAGTTGTCGTTTTAGGAGACTCGTTGCTTAACTGCGGAGCAAAGATATCTCGTCGGTGAATTATTAGGAAGAACGAGGCGGTAGCGAGACTAGCGTTACGCTGGCGCCTTGGTAGCGAAAGTGGAGAAACTTTCCGATCCTCTCGTGGCGAAAGAAACATTGCGATACGAATTATGCGGTTCGCGTGGCCATGAATTTGTAACGGACCCGGTGGAAATTCGCCGGACCATGGGACGCGGCCTGGAAGCCTTGCACTATTTTTACGAAGAATTCTCCTTTTTGTAATAGAGAAAATTGAACATTATTGGAACAGTGTTTTATTTGGGTACCCATAAGTAATCAATTATTTTGAAATCTAAAACAAACTTTGTAGTAAATTCAAATTTTTATTTCTTAATTTATTATATAATCTACATCATTATCAAGGACAGTTTGCCATTTTTCCTGCAAATTTTCAATCCCCTCTTATAGAAATCCAGGGTTCAAATACTTTGCAAATAATTGATTGCTTGTATGGGTACCCCTAATACTTTCGAGTTGTTCGACACCGGACCCGTGATCCATCAGTTTTCCATCGACTGTTTTCCACGTTGGACGCACCGAAACCGAGAGTCACGTGTGCACACGTGCCCCGTTAACTGTTCGTCCCGATAACGCGACGCGCATTTCTTCGTTATCGTCTCTCGTTGCTGGTGGGCGTTGCTTCGGGGGTGAGCTAGCCGCAACGAAATAATGAACAGCGTTCGCGTGAACGTGGTTGCCGGCTGACCTTGTTTCAGCCGGTTCTCGTGTATCCGTAATTTTCGGTGCCGATCGAACAAAACCGATTTTGCAGTCTGCTTTTCGTGCAGTGCCGTTCCCAGCCTTGACCAAACCGGCTCTAAACAATCTTATCCCGAAGCTCAACTCGGCAACAGATTTGTTAGAAATTTTTCAGACTTGCTAAGAAACGGTTGGTCCGGGTACCTGAATTTTTAGAAATTTTTGTTTCGAACAGAAACTGAGCTCGTCCACGAACAACTACGTTCGTTGACTTTTGTCAAAAATTTACTTCTACAGTCCAATCATTTCTATGCGTTTCATTTATGACTGCGCGTGCAAAATGTAAATTGTCCAAGTCAATTGTAAGAAAGAATGAAGTAATTAAAAATCCTCTTTCACTAACTTTTACAGGAATGATACATCAACGTTATTAAATTAATTTAATATGTCTGTAGTTTCGATGGATCCATTTCTGTTGTAAATCCACCAAAATCTGCGGTCCGTTTGTTAGTTGTAATTTGGTAAAACTGCAAGAAAGAGACGATTGTACACAGAAGTCTAATTGCAATTTCGAAAGGCAAACATCGAGGATGCAACTTTGTGCAACCTAATTGTCCCTGTGCCGTCGATTGCGCTCGTTACTATGATACAGTGGTTATACAATCTCTTTCGTCGTTTTCCGTGGCAGCTGCAGGTGTGTCAGGTGTTGCATTATTAATTCACGGTAGATCCGCAATTCGTTCGTGGGAATGGCACCTGGCAGAAAATAATGATCGGAGGATTGACCGAATTAATTTCGAGACGGTCGCATGCACGTTGGGATAGAGTTGGTAGAGGGCGGCCGGAGACGCCGCCATTATTCGTCATTGTATTGTGATGACTTTCACGGCGGCCCGTTATGCCCCAGGAAATTAGACGGCGTTGCTCTTTGTGTGCGGCACATAATACGCGATCGCGTTCACCGCTTTTGCAGTTTCGAATCATTGTTGGGTTTCAACGCCGCGAGCCTGTACACGGGCTGTAATAAATTATACCGGATATAATAAATCGTCGACGTTCATTGGCAAGCCGTCGTTAGTATTTATTAAACGATAACGACGCGGGACTTCGTGATTTACCGAGCAGAACTTCTCGGAGATCGATCGGCAATGTCGCCAGATGAGGGGAGGGAGCAGGGATCGAGGGGAAAAGGTTACCCTCTCTCTGCCAGTGACGGATTATTCGCGACAGTGACGAAACGCGTCACGTGACCGGTCCGCAGGGGGGAATAGCGCGGTAGAAGGGGAAATGAGAGTGGGGGAACAAGTCTTGATCTGGCCAGTGTCAGATGAGGGGAGGGAGCAGGAATCGAGGGGAAAAGGTTACCCTCTCTCTCTCTCTATCTTTGTGAGATTTCTCCTGTTAGGAGCTTGAGAAAAGTGATCTTTGGGAATTTTTTTCTCAGGAACCGTCAGGGTTCATTCGAAAAATGTTTTTGGCATCTTAAATGGCATATCCTACAGAGTAGCTCTTAATTTTTTTATAAAAAAATATTCATCAGTTACGGAGTTAGGATTAATTTTTGGAGGACCTGTCAAGAAGGCAATGTTCACACGAAACGTAACACAACTTCGTAATTGGTGAATATTCTTAAACAAAAAAATTGTGAGCCACTCTTTAAAATACACACTTTTAAATTCCAAAATGGTTTCTAAAGAAAGCTGTACGATTTTCTGAGGAAAAAATTCGCTTCACTTACAGTCTTCTGATAGAGCACAATCCCCCAACACACAATATTTATTCTTCTTCTAATTGTATTTCAACTTTTCTGTTTGCTGCATACTTGATAATGTTTCCCACGGTCTGTCAAAGTCCAGCATTTCCATTAAACTGAAAGGGAGGAAACGAAGTTTATACTGTATTACCTTCTTATTAAAATAGCGACTAGCCCGTCGACTCACAATGATCGCTTTTTATTCTGTACCATAAATACCACTTTAAACATAATTCTATGCATTCGGAACGAGAGTACGTATACACGAATTTTTCTCATTTCATTATATTCATTCGGCGTTATGGTTTCGTGTCTGAACTTTAATGGACATTCATTTTCCACGGATATGTGGAAGCTCGGTTTCCAACGGTGTGCACTGCCAGCCGATGTGTGCTTTCATCGTGTTTTTTATTGCCTGTACCCACTCCTTGCTGAGATTGAACTTCCATGTATTGGGTGTGCTAAAAATAATAGTAGGTTTTCATGAAGCAGAAGTATTGATTAAACTCGGTTATGAATGACGAAAAGTTACTCGTAACTCGAGCTCACCTCTCTTTCCCTCTCTCGGTGGCTCGTGTTAAAATTAATGTTCCTCGTTGGCGGCAATATTTTTACTATGTACTCGAAATCGAAACTTTTTAATGCCAAAAAAGATTACCCATTGTATTTATAACACTTCCAACGCGGCACGAGGCTGTTCGATAGTGGATTGCATCTGTGTGCAATGCAAATTTATTAAAACCGTTAATATTAATGGATTCTCGATATTTTTAAATTTTATGAAACACATTTATAACTGCAGAAAAATTCACAAAATATTCACAGCCTAATCATGAATGAACCATGAATTTTTGTCTTAACACTAAATCTACCACGGTCAAGATGACCGGTTTTATATTTTGCAATTATGGAAACTATACAACATTCATTTATGGAAAATAGTGAAATAAATGTCCCTGTCCAAGCATTTATTGTATTGAAAATTACGGACAATCTGAATTTTAGGCTTGTCATTTTTGTAAGGCAATATTTACCAGATGATGTTAATGCTTGGTACGTTTAGTGTTAAACATAGGAATTTGAAACATGCAATCAAATTTCGTAAAATATACTACTTCAGGAAGTTGAAAAATCTTGTTTCAAATTTCAGCAAAAAGGGGAGGCTCAAAACGCGAAACAAGATTCGTTTCTAGCCCGTGTCTTTTTCGAAAACATTCGTTTTGAATGTCGGCCAGGTGCTCGTGCTATTGAATGGGACTTTGCTGGCACGTCTGGTCATTACTTACCGTTTCTACTTATTCTAGGCACGAGTGCATGTGCAACGAACGCGCGCCGTTCAATGCCGATTTTCCCGAAAGCGGAGCTTCGCACGCAGAAAATCCGCTTCTACAATTTCGACCTATATTCCTCCTACATGCCCGTTGCGGGGTTGGAATATTCGAAACAGGTCATCTTGATATCAACGTTGAAATTCCGTGATTAAGAAACATGTTACAGGGAAGACGGATAGTTCCAAAGGGGACGAACACGACTCGGCAGAAAATCTTGTTTAGTCATCGCGCTCTCCTCGAAATGTTGTCAGTTCACGTTCGAAGCCTTTCTCTCTGGTAGCATTTTACCATTTCATTCTCGTCTGTTCGCTATAATGAAACATTCCCAGACCAAAACAGATAAGTCAGAACAAATGTCGTTTCGGTAAATTGAAGCCGAATATAAAAATTCGCTCTTTTTGTTGCCAATTAAATTAGTTCCTTTCTCGCTTCGCGGCTCAAATAAACAAGTGGAACCAATTCAATTAACTTATTGATCAAATATTCTTTTAATCTTTCTGCCATGCTTAATTTCATTCATTGGTTTTTAATGTTACTGCGCATAAGGTTCGTGGTCGTTCGAACGTTCGTCAAATAGTTCCTTGAATTTATCTGTGTGTCAGCAAAATGGAGAATTATTTATTCCAGTCTTAAGAAGAAGCGAGCTAGAATTATTAATAAATTTTAAAATTTTCTCTATAAAGAAATTATGGACAATATAAATAATCCACCAGATACTTTTAACGCTTGGTAGGTTTAGTGTCAGAGATAGTCAAATTAATTTTGTACATGTTATTTAATATCAGAGAACACAATGTTTAGATAGCTCAACAATTTTCTTCTACTGAATTCTTTTAACATTTCACGGAGCAAGGAATAGGAAAACAAATGGCGGTAGTTGTCGCGGGGAATGGAAACATTTTTATTTAATCAATGCGCAGGAGGAAAATAGTGTTGTCGGAGGGAAAAGGTGTAAAATTGTCCCGTCTCGAGCGGTTCACCCCGCATTTATATCCGGTGCGTCAACACCTGGAAGGATGTCCTTTCTTGCTACCCGCGTATCCTTTCACGAAGGACTCGAGCCCACCTACGCGCGTCGAGGATAATCCGTCTTCCGATCGCCAAGGATCGGTCCGGGCTTAAGAAAGAATTTCAAGGGCTCTGCTCTTTTATGGAATCGAGCGTGTCGACGCGGAGCGCCGCCTGAGAACGTGGAACTTTTCCTTTCACAATGTGTCCGTTACATATTTCCCCACTGTGAACGACGATTTCTAACGCGGGGAATCGTAATCTACCGCGGCGAGCACAATTAAACGAAACCGACACTGCTCGATTTTAATTATAGCATTACACGCCTACTAAATAGCCGTGCACAGCTAACAATCTGAAAAATACCGTGCTCCTCAGAATTCTTTTCTGCAAAAATTAATACCCTTTTGTATTAATGAGTGTCCTGTTTAAAAATACATGTATCCAATGAGTTGCAGAAATTTGAGCGACAGCTTAACTTTTTCTAACGTTAAAATGAACAGTGTCTGGATTAATTGGCACGTAGATATTTATTTCTTTTTGGAAACAACTTTTTTATGACTCGAAAACGATGTAACAGTTATTTTTGTCACAAATGCGTAACATCCGCAGTCCAACCATAACGTATTGTATAACCGTACGTACTTTTAAATCAGACACTCGTTTAATAGGAAATCCATTGGTTCTTTTTTCTGGGAACAATGTCTGAAGTTCACGTTCTCTTTGTAGATTGTTAACAAGGTATTATTCGTTAAGAATTTATTTTCCCTTCGAAATAGCAACTCATCGTTGACCGTTAGGGCGGTAGTGTAGTCGCAAGCCAATATTTTCTGTTTAATAATTGAACCAGGTAATGTTGAGTTTGTAAGCATAGGGTATTGATTAAAGTGGTAACATAAGTAGTAGACTGTCAAGGGCGTTTGGACTGCACTTTACTAACAGTGCATCCTCTACTGCACTTGTGTTATGCATTATTAAATCTAAATCTCTCATCGTTCGTTATTATAGTGTCAGATTATATTCATAGCTCATTCGTTATAATAAAATATATTTTAATTGATTCATTTGTGTATATCTTAATACGCAATGTTTTCCATCTTCATTTTATTCTCTGTTGCAAATATGTTAATATATATTTCTCCATTAATAACAATTTCATGTATTCCCATTTTCTGTATAAACTATATTTAGAAAAGAAACTAGAATTTATTAACCCGCAGAATCACGATACCCGTGACGCATAATGTTATTTAAACACATCGCTGTAATGATTAGTCGTCGCAGGGGTGTATTAATGCCTGATAATTATCAGTTACGCAAGAATTTTCTCCATAGACAGACGAAGGTGTACAATTATCCAATTCGTGCGAAAATTATTGCATAAACCTGGCCACGATTAATCGTGGATCGTAACGAGCTACTTTCTCGATGAGTAGCGGAAAAACTTAATATTTCATTGTCACGCTTAACTGCGACGCCCGTAATTTTCACTCTTTCACTATCGTCCGCTGTTACTTCGATTGTATTATGCCGGAGGAATATACGGGAAATCTTAACTACCTGATTACGAATCATTATGCAGATCGTCTTGGGAATCTGCATAGATTGATCGTTTATGCTCGACGTTGTACGAAAGTTTGTTTCCTCTGAATTTTGAGAGCTGCGACGGAACTACTGTCTTCCATTTGTTACTGGCTCGTTCTAAATAACGTTTGCGACGTTTATGCAAATTTAGGGAAATCCAGTAACTATGGAGCTACAGGACCCCTCAACATTTCCGGATCCATATTTTTATTGGCTTAACCTTAACCCGAGGAAACCAGAAATTTTTCACATTCTTTATGTAATTCTGTAGATTTTGATGAGAAAATACGCATAACTTTTGAATTAGTCATCCCCTAGGTTTGAAACTCGGATTTTCCAAAATCTACAGGATTACACAAAAAAAAAGTTACAAATTTCTGGTTTCTTGAGGTGAAGTTTAACCTATTCATACTTGTTTGGATACGTTATATTTTCTGATCAAAATTGCCAAAAATTTAAATAAGTACATTCTTGCTATTTTTGTAATAAAAGGTTGTTTAAAGCTGAATCTTCCGTCGCGTTTGAGAACAGTGCAGCTTCCATTTTGATCTAACATTTTGCAGGAGCACATTTCCGAACGATGCTAACTAAACGAACGATTATTGCAGAATCAGCAAACGGTTCATCCTCGGTTGTTCATTCGCCGATCGTCTTCGGGCAAAAACATTTACCTAGATGCGGCGAAGCAGTGAAACCATAATCGTGATTCGCATAGTCAACAGGACCGCTAGCGTATTATCTTCCCGAATCCTTGAATCCTCCGTGCAAACGTTCCGCGTATAGAAGGACACCCATAAATTTCCGCTTTGGGGGATTAAGCATCAGGAAAAAGGCCACGATGATTCATCAACGTCCGTCACGAAGACTCGGAACTATAAACGGCGAGGTCTCCGCAGACTCCAAGAAATGCTTCATACAGCGTTAAAAGTCCTTTATTCTCAAGTATACTTCCGCTAGTTGGCGTCCTGTTTGATCCCGAATCGACTCGCTCGAACACGCTCCGATATGCTTCGTTCCGGTGCTCTCTGACAATCTATGCTTTCTCCTTAGATACTGCGCGGCTCGTCGCGCACTCCTTTTTAGTCCTTTTAATACACTTTGTTCTTCAACGAACACATCCTCGATGCAGTGCGCCTTGATACGCTCGTCTTTGGTCCTGTTTGACTCTCGGCGTCCTCTACCGTCGTCCTTTTCGGTCCAGTGCAGTCTTCTTTGGTCTTGGGAGATGCCAGAGGACCGATATGGAGCGGTATATAATTACTATAGTTTCGTTCTGTGTCCTGTGATACGTTCCAGATCTTTTCGATACACTTTCTTTTTTATTAGCTGAATTCAGTTTTGGAGCTTCTTTCTGCCATTCATTTACTTTTGTTCCATTGTGTTCTTCGATTACTCAGGCAGTTAAATGATTGATGTTCTATGATCAGAATTGTACCGCCTTGATTCGTTCTAGTTCAATTTGGTTCGCTCTGATCTTCTCTGATCCGGTTCTAATTGTCCCTAATCTGTTTCCAGTTAATTTTCTTAGCTACTTAGAACATTTTTAACTATCGGGGGGCCCATAAGTATTCAATCAATAATCGTTGAGATATTATCCTATTTGACTACATGTCAGCTGATTTAAACAGAATTTTATTAAAAATGGTTTCATCATTTGAATTTCAAATTACACTACAAAAATTAGCGCGTATAAATTTAATAATTAATTTAGTTACTTTGGTAACCTGTTCTTGAGGTGAAATTATTTATCACCTCATCTGGACAATGTAATTGAAATATTTTAATAGTTTTAACCTGTTCCAACTACTTTCAGTGTACATTGGCCTTGTTCTACCCAACTTCGGTCTGTTTTGACCCTGTCACAGTTAGTCTCGATCTGCTTTGTTCCGTTATGACCAGTACCAGACCGTTTCGACCTGTTTCGGTTAACTTTGAACTGTTTTCAGCACGTTTTAGTTAGCACCGGTACACCGTAGCCTTGTTTAATTAGTAGTTTTGTTCAGTTTTTACGAGAATCCTCGTCGCAGCGAATCAGGATTCGCCTCGGGCGTATAAATCGGCCGGCGCCGGGGATTATACTTGTGCAAAAAATTAGCATGATTCATTAGCGACCGCGGACACGGCAACGGTAAACTGGCCGTGTCCTTTCAAAGCTCCGCGGAATATTTGACGAGCATTAAACGCCGTGTAATTTACTTTCCGCGCGCGAGCACACCTGCGCGTCTAAAGCCGTGTGTACACCAACGGCGCACACGTTTAACACTCGATCGCGCCGCGGCTATTCATGTTCCGCTGTCATTCACAGTGACCGAGCCAGCCGAAGAAATCCGCTATTCATAAAAGGATATTTGTTACGGGACGCTAACCCTCGTCTCCGAGGAAGTTCGAACCGCGCGGCGGATACGGTCAATAGCGCACCGATTCCGGACCATTTGTGAAATCGAATTGAACATGACTTGAGCATGCCCGCTCGTTATTTTGTAAGACCATTCTCAATTTGGCAATTCGTTGCACGGAATTTCTATATTGTCCTTCGTTCGACGGGCCCGTCAGAATTTATTTTATTCGGCGAATTTTACGTACGTCTTTTTAACACGATGACTGTCAAACATATGTAAGTGACGGAATTATTTATCCAGGTTTTAGAACGAATTTTTACGTTAATATATTCACTGTACCAAATTTGATTAGGATCTGTAAAATGCAAGAACGTTGCCATTTTTGTTAATTATTTACATTAGGGGCTTCCTCTCCGATTTTGATGACCATGAAATATGTTGTCAAGGTCATCATTCTGAACAACTTTTTCCTATACATGTTACCGCCGCTCGGCTTTAGTTTCCGAGATATTCGCAAAAAATTTCAACATCTCAAAAAGTGATCGGAGTAGGTGTGTGTAAGACTGCGTAAAATAGTATTTCAAATAGTTGACAGAAACTTATATTTTTACGATATTTTGTTGCCTGTAATGTTATTACGATATTGTAGTCTGTTTATCAACATGTTACATATTCCTAATTAAACTACAAATAATTCTGTGCTAACTATTATAGCTTCTCATGTTAAAAATTATAATTTATAATATTAACTACTTGCTCAACTTATTTTCATTGTAAGGAAATATTTGAAATACAAAATAAAAATATTTCATTTTATCTATCTGATTGTCAAAATAAAAATATTTGATTTAAAGTAGTATCTTATTTGAATACGTCTTCTCTAATGTAAAAACTTCTAATGTAAATATTTACCTTCAAATCTAACCCATACCTACTCCGATCACTTTTTCAAGGACATCAAAATCGGTGAGGAAGCCCCTAATGTAAATAATTACCCCATTTTTATTTCACTAAATAACACCTTGTTTTTATTGAATTTTTGAGGTTCCATTTAATTTCGACCTTGTGTATTCCTCAAATAAAAATATCGTAGTTTATTGTATTCTCTTTTTGGTGAATTATCGCAAGAGATGTTGCAAGTACAGATTTTTATAGATGTTCATTTTTTTTCGGCTTGAATTTTTTACGAAGTGATACTTTATCATACCTGTATTTTATTAATACGTGTAGAAATTCTATTTAAAACGAGTATCTTATTCTTGCTCCGAGATCGTTCTGAATTAGAAGCGTCAGAAAATCTATAATTCATGACGATTTCGTAAGATATTTCATTATTCATTATTCAATTATAATGCATCAATTTTTACATAATGAATCCATCCAAAGTTTGAATGAAAAGGTTTAATTAGGAACTCCTGATTTAACTAGGATGTTCATAAATAGATAGATTTGCATACATTTACGGCAAAAGATAGATCCTATGCAAGACAGGGAAAACATTCAAAATACTGGTCCATTATTCACAACTCGTTAATCTTATAAAAAAAAAAACAACTGAATATAGTTCCTGTATCTCGAAACGGATACAATTTTCATGTTGCATAAAAATCCGCTGGTTAGGAAATATATTCGGTGCTGTTCACGTGAAGATAATTAATATCCAGTGAACCATGTAATCGCAGGATCCACTGTATTATCAAACTTCGTTAAAATCGTTCTTCTGACCCAGTATAATGATATACTAAAATTCTTCGTGCACTTAGCGGCGCGGTCAAGCCTTTCAAAGTTCCCAGATGCACGTAATCGATTCTACGCGGGCTCTTTACCACCATTAAGACCGAGAGCTGCAGCCGGATTCGCCCGGTTGCAAAGAAGTGTAATTAACGGCCATTGAAAAACGTTCTTCTTCCCCCGACAAAGCCGGTACTTCGTTCTCTTCGTTACAATTTACTCTCACAGCGATTTTCTAATGGACAATTCGATGAAAGATGGCAGATAAAGTTGCTTTATACGAGACCCGTTTCTTAAACGAAACACAACTTTCAGCTAAAAACTCCTTTATTAAGCCGTGCTTCGATACACTTTTCATGAGATACGTGCTCTCTTGCAATCTACTTTTACGGCAAAAACGACTCGGCGAAAATGACAAAATGAAAACAAAAAGAGAACGTATGCATAGTTTAATTATTAGACTGTGGATTTTTATAACAAAAATGAGTGGGTGCAATTTAACACAGTAGGCAACTGAACAAATTTTTTTAGACTCTATTTAAATTATGGAAAGGAGAATGAAGCTCTTGTTTCGGTCTTGTTATTTGTAATTGAAGTGAATAATTTTTATTTTGCATAAAGATCTATTAATTTATGTACATAACACACGTTCTCTATCTTAATTTTTTCAAAGCGGATGCTTAACTTTCTGCATTTAAAATAAATGCCCTTAGTAATTATTAGACTTTGTGCAAAATAAAAATTGTACGCATCAATTACGAGGTGCAGGAGGTATACATTAAAGCCTGCTGTAATGCTAATTATAAAATAACCGCTAGATTCGAACAAGGAAAATATTCTTCCATAAATTTCTCGGTCGCGTTAAACTGGAATGCTCGGTAAAAAATCGATTTTTCCGTCCGAGAAAAGAAATTCTCGGGTCAATAAGTGTTCCTCTCGTTCCAACGGAATTCCGGTGCATTTGTTTTGTGTCAGCAGACGGTAATCAGTTCGATCGAGTGGTGCTTGGCCACCCGGTAGAAAATTCTTGATAAATCGTTCCGGGACGTGCTCGAAAACATTCCTGTTCCGGATACACACGTAGGCCCGCTGAAAGTCTCGTGTGCTCTCGTTGCATCATCGCTCCACCCATCGGTTTAATACCCTAACCTCGTTTCGGTTAATTACTCGCGATTAGCTTCGAAGACAATCTGAACGAAGAGAGGGAGAGAGGAGGAGAGAGCCTCGTCGTTAGTATACGAAGCCGCCGCCGCTGCTTCAGTTTACAACGTGTTATCATTACGAAACAGATAATGCGATCTTCGAGGAAATAAATGTTTCATTGAAACTACAGATGGCTCCCCTTATTGATGTTTGCATTATCCGAACCATTCGCGATAGAGCTAAATCTGATGACAGCACTGTTTACATCGCGTTTCATCCTGACCGTTAATATCGGCTCTGTCATGTCTGCTGCTTTTTGTGCTTCAGTATCGGTCTTCGAATTGATTTGTCTCCTAATTAACCCGGATTAACACGGATTAAATACACGGTTAATTTAGAATATAAAACGGTGAATATAGTGAATTCTCGTTCCGAGTCAGTGCCAATCTTACGATTTGGAGTCAGTGGAACTACCCACGCCACCGCGGTGAGGCTACGTGGAACGTTTTATAGGAGAAAGACATTTTCTCAGTCTTCTTGTCACTATCTAGTCATAAGCTTATGACTAGACTACGGATCTTTATGCATTTACTGGTTCTGAAAATTTTCAAAAAATGTTGTAATATAAAATTCCACAGAATTTAGTACAATTTTTATTTATCTCAGATCTACAAAGGCTACTACCACTAAAAATTAGATTTTATTTTTTTTCCACTTCCCCAAAATTTTCCTACAAAAATTGAAAATTGCATGAACATCCACAGTCTACTTATGACTTATAGACGGATGTGACTCTTAGGTTTGCAGTGTGCCTTGTATATTTCAAATGGGACGCTCGGCGAGAACCTCAGATTTCGTCTAAGAGTC
The DNA here is from genome assembly GCA_913789895.3 of Seladonia tumulorum. Taxonomy (NCBI): domain Eukaryota; kingdom Metazoa; phylum Arthropoda; class Insecta; order Hymenoptera; family Halictidae; genus Seladonia; species Seladonia tumulorum. The sequence continues at coordinate 11,919,273 of OU565276.1, forward strand.
AGTCGCTAGAACCGCGTAACTGACTCGTAACGAGAATTCACTGTGATAATTTTGTGAATTTCTTGATCTTGTCTTGTCTTGATCTGAAAGCCCAATCCGTGGGTCCGTGCTGTGGCACAGATCGCGTAGAGCTATTATTATTTTTTTTTTTTGTGACTTCACGTTTGTAACAGCGCGTGTAAACACGGACCGGCCTAAGGCGTATCGGATTACGTCATATGTTTACACTTTGCACTGCTCGGCGACCGAGGCAGCTCGAGCTTCTTTGTCCCTCACGCATAATACACCCCAGTGGAGGGGGTAGGCGAACTGACTACAATCGTACAGCCCCGTCCGGCTTGGATCAACACTTTAAAACTGTACTAAAATTGAATGCACATAATCAGTATGTATATGGCCGCCACTGTACATGTATTATTCTTTACGAGCTGGAGAGGAAGAACAAACTTCTTTCTCGTTCGCGTTAAGATTCAATCGACTTTAAATCGCTATCGATCCACCAGTTCTCTCAAATAATCCATCTAATTAACCCAGGATTAACATAAAGTTAACAGAAAGTTCACCTTCATCAAAACTGATTGAATCGATCCATTGATTATTCCATTTATTCTGGTTGGAACATTAGACGGTTCGAACGTATCTAATTATTTCGATGCAAGCCTTGCCTTTGTTTGAATATCGTACTATTTTTCTCCTCTTATTGCAGAAATTGATGTGACGGCTTAATCAAAGGATGTTTAAAAAATGTACTATTGTTTCCATCTTCTTTCCGGTACCTCCGACGCGTTCGTGGCAAGCCAACAGTGAGTCGCCGTGCGACAGTCATTTAATGTTTTGAGTTCGAGTCCCCCCCGAGTCGTGGAAATACAGGAAAAAAGAGTGACAAACGTCGGGTATGAATGAAAGGTTCGATCAATTCCAGGAATTGGTGGGGACAGCTTGGCATTCATTACGCAGAGATTACCGTTGGCGATATTTACACACAATGTGCCATACACTTTCCTCTGTCCGATCGAACGTATTGTGAGCGTTAAGCGTGGAATGTTACGCGGTGCTTATGTAAAAATTTGCGTAATTTTACTTTTCAAAAAATGCCTAAAACAATACATAAGCGGTCGAACGCAGAAACACCCAACATCCTTTTTATCTCTCTCTCTCTCTTTCTCACTCTCTCTTTCTCCGAGTAAGTATTTTCTTGCAATTTTTAGTCGATACAAACAAAAATGTCAAGCGTCAAAAACAAATCTGTAGATCACCGGGTCTCGATCTTCCCAAAGATCTAAGATCGAAGCACGCACTCCGTTCCGATGCAATTTCGCTTATGCTTCAAGCATGCTCGCGAATTCGATTATGCGAACAGGAATTCGGAGACGGGATCAGGAACGAAAACGAAAATCGTGACACGACGTTGACACTCTCGCGCGATCGATTCGATAACCGATCGACCTTAGCCTCCTTTCACGGCGGAATGGGGAAATCGACAATTATGGCAAACTTGTGTACACACGTACGTACTTTCTCCGCGCGTGTATTACGTGGTGCTTCTCGTTACCAGTGTAACACGTAAACACACGAGTCGCCGATTCGGAGCCAGAATTTTTTGTTCGAGCACGGACCGCGGGGGCCTGGTCCTCATGAATATTCCCGGCGAGCCGGCAACCTTGTTTCGTTTTTGGGGACACGATGGAATTCTTTCGTGAGCAACGCTGGAAATATCCTGCCCTACGAAAGAGAAACCGAGGGACGAGCCCCGACACTCGTCTTTTCTCTTTTTTCTCCGCGGAGAAACCGACCGGAGTTTAGAGAGTCTGAAATGTCCATGCTAATGCCGGATTCCATTTTTTTAACACGAAAGTGTTTTAGAGATGGGGGGTTGTTTCAGAAAAGATGTAACGAAATATGCAACGGAAATGCGTCACGCGACGATAATCGTCCCAGGTAAAATTCCTTAACCCTAGTAATCCGTTACCTGGTACTGATGATCGACAGAGTCATAAAGCGAGTAGAGAAAAGAAAAGGTGAACATATAAAGGTAAAAGTAAACGGACGGGCAAAAAGTACAAAAATCTTTCGAGAAGGGACTTCTCGTTCGAGAGAGAGAGAGAGAGAGAGAGAGAGAGAGAGAGAGAAGTGTTTTACAGATGGGGGTGATTTCATAAAAGATGTAACGAAACATGCAACGCAAAATTGTCACGCCTATTACTTCCCAGATAGCACAGAGACGTCTTAAAGACGTCTTAAATAAATTAAAAGAATGTTTTTCAGCATATCCGCGAACATTAACATTTTATGCTTTATTTATTTATTTAACTTATTTATTTATTTATCTATTTATTTTGATGTATTACTTTTCTGTGCACTTCTTTGTTGATGGAATATTCAGTTTGATAATCAATTACAGTTTGTAAAGCTTTTTCTCTAGCAATTTAGAATTACTGAAACGTCAAGAAATGAAACGTCTTTTGCGAGACGTAAAAACTACGTCTTTTCAGGACGTAAGACGTTCAGACCAAAAATGGACGTAAAACAGACGTCTTTAAGACGTCGCGTGCTATCTGGGTTAAGTGTATGTACAGAGCGCACACTGTTGAACGGGGGGTTTGCACAGCTGCTCAGAAAACATTTTCATGTTTAGTACGTGTACAGGAGTACAGGTTTTTTGTCGTTGCTTTTGGATTTTATGCATTCATGAGAAAATTTGATTGGTCGAAGAAAAAACTGTACCATTTTAACGAAAGTTATCCAGGGATCGATGGCAGTTATTCTGGCAATGAAAGAGTAGCGTCGTGGCACAGTTACAATTTTACCGCCGCCATTCCAGCGAATCTCTGCGAAAACAGTTGTAGTAAATGATCGCGGCTATTTTCTTAGGACGGAACGAGGAGCCCCGCAACGATTTTCCCATTTCGCCATCGCGTTCTCCGCGAATATCGATTTCCGGCCAGTTACGCGCGGTCCCGGTGAATTATTACAGATACCCGTAAGCAAACAATTATTTGCAAAGAGTTTGTTTTGCCTTTAGTCCTGTACCGATCGTTGAAGAGGAAACACGTGTTCTTTTACCGTTTTCGGTGAAGCAGCCTGTGTTCAAAATATTCTGAAAAGTATAATTTTTTTTACAACCCTGTAATAAAATGGCGGCGTCCCTTCCGAGGATCATATTCGTAATTGCATACATTTTCATTATCACGCGGGATTTAATGTAACAACAAAGAAAATTTGCGATGTTTATGGAGATGTATTGAAGGTCGACAAGTGTCAACGTTGGTTCAGAAGGTTTGCTGCTGGTGATTATGATCTCTCCGACATGCCTCGAAGTGGACGACCAGTTGAGTTTGATAATGACACCCTAAAATCTCTAGTGGATGTCGATCCAAAATTAAGTATACAAGAATTATCGAGAAGCCTTGGGTCCACATGGTCAACTATACAAAGGCACCCACACGAAATGGAAAATGCATATAGGCAAGGAATATGGTTACCGCATCAATTGTCTGAGATCAACAAGAATATTCGTCGATCAATTTGCACTTCATTGTTATCCAGATTTCGTAGAGATCCATTTCTTAGCAGAATCTTTACCGGAGATGAAAAATGCATTCTTTATGATAATATAAAGCGTCCCAAGCAATGGCTTAAACCCAGCTTATCACTTAGAAAGGTGTTGCTGTGCATTTGGTGAAACTGTCGTGGCATAATTCACTTGGAGTTATTGAAACCTGGTGCACAGAAAAGGTGTAATACTGCAAATTGACAATGCCCGGCCCCATACAGCGAAACTCACTCAGGAAAAAATCAAAGAATTGCAATGGGAAGTTTCATCACACCCCCCGTACTCACCGGATATTGTACTCTCTGACTATCATCTTTTCAGATCTCATTATTTAAGAAATAAAACATTCACTTTTGTAGAAGATGCAAGGAGGCACCTTGAGTCATATTTTGCTTCATGAACCCTGGATTTCTATAAGAGGGGAATTGAAAATTTTCAGGAATGATGGCGACATGTCCTTGATAATGATGGAGATTATATAATAAATTAAGAAATAAAAACTTGAATTTACTACAAAAAGTTCGTATTAGACCCTCGTTTCCTAGACTGCCAGGAGAAAAACTCCGATAACTTTCTCCTCCGCTTTGTCCGTTTCTCTTTCTCCGTTCCCGCGGAAGAGTGATTGGCAAATGGCGCTCGCGCGAAAATCATAAATTCTCCAATCACGGTTTCGGATGAGAAGGAGGCGACCGTCGTGGATTTGTAACTGCTATTCGCGCAACGCTCGCCGCTATTCGCAGCCGAGCACGTAATTTACAATCTGATCGAGACGAAGAAGAGAATCCTCCGAGGAACAGATTTACAAATAAATCGAACACAGCAGGACGAAGCTTCTCAAGAGAGTTCCCCGGAAAAATTCCGGTTTGAAAACTCCACAGGCAGACGCGAGCGTCCTCCATTTTATGCTTCCGCTCGACCCTAAGCTGATGATTATTTCAGTAGTCGTGGTTTAGTAATTTTCGGTCGGTACGGCGATCGTCTGCAGAGAGAAGAATATACGCGGGAACAAATTAATGATACAGTACTGTTCCGTAGGACGCTATCAGAATATTGTTTAAGAACACTGCATGTGTATTTTCTGTCGCAGAAAGTGTACAGTCTTTTTAAATAATTGTTTGTGCATTTTATGTACATTAATGTGACTTTAATTGGTCTTGTGGAGGAAGATTAGAGGAATTTAAGAATATCGGGATATTACTTGCAACTTGTTAGAACTATTAGAGTATCCCTGTTTGGCTGGAAATAATTTTTATTTTGCATAAAGATCCGCAGTCTGGTAACCTTTAGTACTCCGAGTAGTCAACTTGCATTTCACACAAAAATATTATATTTTACAATTTTCGAAACATTATAAATGCATCAAAATCGACACAGTCCACTTGTTTAATTTAACCCTTTGCAGTCCGAACCATTCTGGCAGAAATTTACAAATCCTCGTATTATTTAGTATAATTTTGGAACCAAGTAACGTATTATAATGATATTGGACTTATATGAATTGGTTGACATCGAGGAATATATATTTGCAAAAAAATCAATATTTTATTTAAAGTTGCGGTGGAATAAATTAATTCCCCGTAATCGCTAATAAACTTTAATGTCCCCTGAGAGGGGACAGCGGAGTGCAAAGGGTTAATCAGTTTTTATTTTGTACAAAGAGAAAGTTCTCGTTGGATTAGAGGGACCGGATTACACTTCCGTTTTCAATTGGCGTCGTGATTTCCACGAATGTCTGCTAATAATGTTAGTCACGGCCGGCCGGATCGAACCGGCCGCGATTAAACAGAACACAGTGAACACGGCTTTTCCGGCGAAAATTAATTAATCGTTGGAAAAGGGATTTTCGAGGGGGCCGATCCCGAAACACCGATAGGTCAATCGGTCGCAATCGACGTCGAGGATTCCGATGGAATTGAAATGCGATGTAGCGCGTGCGAAATTGGGCCGCGATTCGATAAGTGTTTTCCCCGGTTCGAGATTGTTTGCAAGAATAATGTACACCGGGGCTCGAACGTTTCGATCTCTCGTTGCGTTTTTCGGACTAATGAAATCCTCCACCTGTGTACCTGTTCCGGCGAAAATGTTATTCCGTTCCCAGGATAAAACAGCGACGATGTAGCGTTAACTCGTTGCATCCAAATGGCGGCTCTGAAGCGCCACTAAAAATTGCCGTGCTGTGATTTAAAACAATTTCTACGTTACTATATTTGTGAGAAATTGTACCCAAGTAATTGATAAAAATTTAAGTAAATAGGAGTAACAGTATATTTGTGTATTTATAATAAAAATGGATCGATGCAATTAAAAACAGTGGAAAGATTCGGAGAATAGAAAAATAAAGATTTCTGTCGTGAACGTGTTAAAATTGTTTAGAGCTGAATTAAGTGAGCATCTGGCTCGCATTTCTTGTAATCAAAGCAAACAATTTTGATTTTCCATGAAGATCCGTAGTAACAAACTGCACATAAAAGGAAATACAATATTCAAGGTCCAGAAGAAGAATCTTTCGGAGTTGGAACCGGTTCGCAGGGTTGCAATGGACTGCGTTTTATTTGTTGTTCATGGGAAAAAAACATCGGATCGATTCAGACTGTGGGTCAGACGGAGCGCTCCGTTGTCGACCTTTGAGGAAGAGAAAAATGTCGTTAGCGGTTTTAAAAATAAGTTTGTTAGCAGAGGGCGGAGGAGGCGAAGGGCCTCCCACGTGAATCATCCTCCTCATCGGCGAGGATGATCCCACTATCAGCCCCAGTCCTCCCTTGTGTTCGCACGTGTGTAGAACCCACGCGTCGTTACGACCCCTCAGTTTGGTCCATTGCTCGCACGCACATACGCACACACGCGCACACGCGGTGTTCATTTGTTAAGTGTAACTCGAACACTGCCACTCTAAGTTAATTGGAAGAGAGAGAGAGAGAGAAAGACGTGAGTAAGGAACATTTCTTTAAACATTGATCAATAACGGTTCGATTCGTTGCTTTGTCGATGCAACGTTGTTGAGAATTGTGTTATTCACTTCGTTTAATTAATTTGATAATGCCGACCGTTTCCTCGATTTTTCATTAGTCCTCTTGGTCACTGATGGCAAGACAGTTCCATTTAATTTCGTTCAGTTACATTGAAAATTGTCAACGGAACGTTACTGGAGTTCTTGTATTTAGTTAATTTAATTAATGTTTTAATATCAACAGCTTCTTCAATTTCCAGTACAATTTCATTTATTTTTGATCTATTTTTATTCGGAATTGTTTGCAAGAGGATACAGAAAATATTGTTTAATTTATATAATTGATTTTTATACTGCGGAAAGTACTATTTCATTCGTGCAATTAATTTGATATTGGGGACATTACTATTTAATTTGCACGATTAGTTTGATATGATTGTACTCTTCATGTCAGTGATTCACGTAGTATACTGATCAAAATACATCGTAAGGTAACTTCGCGTGGTACTTCATTTAATTGCATATTATTTATATCGAGGTCAATTGTTACGATATTATATACCGGTTTCTCAATGAGCTCGCCATTCGCCATAATTGCACTTCACCTTGAGATGATTATTTAACTCAATTTAATTTATTATCCGGAGAGGTATACTATAGCTCTAGATCCTCTCTGCTACGGTTTGGTATGAATTTGGTATTCTCTGAAGTTCACTATTTCGTTCAATTTAATTTACAACAAGAGCGTGTACTATGAAGACTATGTACATAGCGAAACCTCTCAGGTTCCCGTTCGGTGCAAACTCAATATACTTTTAGAATTATCAGCTTTTCTTCCGAGTATTTATTTTATTTATTTAGAATGTTTTTAATTTACAATTATTGAGATTCGAAAGATGCATTTATGGGGGATTATTCGCTGGCCTTTTTGGACGTCTACTATGATAAAAATCTAAAAAGGGTTAAACTTCACCTTGGCAACCCAGAAATTGTTAACTTTTTATTATATAATCCTGTGCATCTTGGCGAGAAAAAGCCAAAAATCGAAATTTCAAGGCGAGGAATTCACTGATTCGAAAGTTTTGCAAAACAATTTTCATGCGGAAATAAAAAAAAATAGTCACTTTTAATATTTTGTGGATTTAGCGTTAAAAGAAATGCTTTACAGTCGATGAAACTTGTCCCGATCTAAAATTCAATCATTATGCTGCAACGACACCCGGCAATTATCTCTCGGATCGTCGCCTCGCAAATTCACCGAATCACAGCGGAAGAAACATGGTGTCCGACCGCGAGGTCGTTCGACCTCGTGCAATTATCCTCGTCCCGGAGCGGATCGTAGAAAACCTAAATGCCGTCGATACCGTTTCACCCGCCAACTACGTAAATACAACCGTATTTTCGTTGTATTGACGTCGGGATACGATAAGCGAAGGCGTGCTGCGCTCGAACCGCCAATAAAGCGTTATAAGGTTGGCAACAAGGCGGCGCATAATTTCGCCTGGCACCGCAAGACATTGCGATCAGGAATTAGCATTGTAACAGCGGTTCTACGGACGGTTCTGGCGCCGGTCCAAAGCCAGCGAAAACCCTTGACGGGGGGTGCGACCTGCCCGTCAACGAGAGAAATCGAACGGACGGGGTGTCGATCGATCGATACCGATTTCGTCTCAATTTTAACCAAATGAGCAATTTCTGACTTTTTAATCACTCACGCCACTGTGTAGCTTAGTTTTTATTTTACTCCAGTTTTCATTGGTTTTTGCCATTTTTAACCCAGTTTTTATGAAATAGAGATATTTCTTAAAATAAAATTATAGTTTGTACCGTCCACGATTACGATATCAACGATTGTTGTGTCTGTTCTCCAGCTTATGGGACATGAAAAATTGTCCGAATTTTACCCATTTTATGAAATAGAGATATTTATTAAAATAAAATTATAGTTTGTACCATCCACGATTACAATATCAACGATTGTTGTGTCTGTTCTCCAGCTTATGTGACGTGAAAAATTGCAACGGAATTTTTAAGTAAACTAAATTCGATCCTCGATGGCATCAAGTGCGACGAGTGCTATGCAGCAGTCTCGCCAAGGACTCAGGCTCGTCGACCATGCTCTGGCAATGAACGAAATTTTTCTGCTGCCGGTTCAACAGCTGTTGCTTCCCTTCTCGTCATTCTTTCTCTTTCTCTCTCTCTCTTTCTCTCTCGTTTGTCCTCTCTCTTGGTCTCCGTTCCGAGCCCCGTGTTCCCTTTTCTCCGTCCGTGAATCATCGACCTCGACAGTGATGTCACACGGAAGCGATTGGCCAATAGCTTTACAGTTATATACTCTTCGTTTATTTTGGTAGACCCGATACCTGGTTCACTTCTCCTCCCTATTGACCTCTGTTTATGGCTTCGTTCTCGAAAGAAGGGATTCAGAATTACGACACCCCATTGCGGTACCTACTTTGCGAAGTTAGGCCCCGACCGATTATGGGGGGGGGGCAGTTATATTGCGAGAGTTATGGTTTCAGCGAAGAACAGCCTGTGGCCCCTCGACCTTCCTGAGGTCGACGAGTTTGCGGCAATTGTTGTCACCGGACCCCAAGCGTGGGCGATGATTGAAGCAATTTTACGAAACTTGGACGAAAGAACGAAGAAAAGAATACAAATATGAGATTTTATTTTTTTATGTAGACAGTGTATTTGTAAGTAGAAAAATCGAGTGTAGAAATCTGATACAGAGTACAGCTTTTCTATCTAGGCTTTAAGCGAATATTTATGAAGTGCATTTTGTACATAATTTATTAGACAATTATTTTATACACCAGCTAGTAGACTAATCCTGTCATCTCACAAAAAAACCCCGTCGTTCGAGTATATTTTACTCGCACGTTCCTCGTGTCATGATTAGGCTGCATATACGCAAAATAAAAATTGTTTGCATTAGTTGCAAGACTAATAAGCTAAACGAGCACTTATCTCCCTTTTTAGTGGATTTATTGTGCTGTAAAAAATGTGCTGATACTCTTAAATCCAATTAACCTCATTACTGTCTAAATTCACACCCAGTTCTTTTTAGAAGTTAAAAATGCAAAATAAAAATATATAAAATGCATTTTTCTGCAGCAAATCCTCATTCTCGAAAACTCGAATGTTCATCTTGCTCCTCCATCAATATCATTTCGCTCCCTCAAACTCCAGCCAGGCTACAAGTGTCGTTCGGCTCTGTCAACCCGCTAATTACTCTTCATTAGCACGTGGAGCGGTCCGGTAATCGTTCGGCGGTGACGTTAAATCCTGCCGCAGCTGCGTGTGCTCCGGCTAAACAACGAAACAAAGAAACGAGCAAACAATAAAGCACGAACGTGTCGTAAAGCGGCAACGAGACGCAGTTTCTTCTTTTTTCACTCTCTCTCTCTCTCTCTCTCTCTCTCTCTCTCTCTTTTTCTCTCTTTCAACTACCGCTGTTCGACGCGAAAGGAGCGTTTCGGTGTCGTTAGCACCGGTAACTACCGAGAAGGTCCGAACGACTGGTCTCTAGGTTCTAGAAGAACTGAAACCGGTGTATTTCATAACGATTCGCGACGGGTGTTATTGTCGCTTTATTGCCGCGAACAAATTCGTTCGCTTATTAATTGTTATCGTGTTGTTCGTTGAATAGTTTCGCGGGGAGGGGACAGGCTCGACACAAATCAGGATTATGGGATTACTCCCGCAGCTACCTTGTAAACCAATAAAACCCTGAATCCCCTAATTCTTCGGTTTTCCATTTTACTCGACCGCTAATCGGGCTCGTTAACCCATTCTGCCGGTGGCCGCCGGCCAGAAAATTGTTGACCTCAAATATTCCGACTATTAAATTGTGTCAGAATTGGTGCTCGGTTTAAAAACACACAAATCTTGTACTGGGCACTGGTGTATTGATTTGCGTTTTAACTGGGCCAATGTGAACAGTTACGAAAAACAAATAAAAGCGATGTACAATACAATAACGCTCATACCAATGTGGATGCTACAACATAATGGTCATTGAAAGCTTATGCAAGGTAACAGGATAATTGAATGACGAACTTCATCGTCCTTGGTCACAAGGTTTACACAGGAATTAACAGCAGAATTTCGGGACCCCGCACATCCCTAGTTTCTTCTGATTACAGCGAGTTCTAGATATATGTCAACAACACGGGTCTTGCCAGCGACATATACCGTCCAGAAGAGATACTTGAGCCGTGTTATGTTTACCAAGGCCTCTCGAGCTTCGTGACCCCTCACGTGGTATCCCCCGCGGTAGTGGGGATAATTCCGCGACATTTATCGTCCAGGCCTTGGCGACATACATAGAGAAATCACTGTATTTCAATTATTTCAGGCCCTCGCTGTAATTTATTGCAAATAAAAAGGATCCAGGAGGCCTGTACAATCATAAACTGGAAGTACCGTTACAAGTTGCAGGTGTTCTCGCGAGCATTTTCGTGCACAAATTTACGAGACAAAGAGAGGCTAGAGATTTCACGAGATCCGTTTCGAACGTATAACTATATCGAACGTCGGGTGATTAAAATCGCAAAAGCATAGAATTTACAACAGAACAATAACGCGCGGCTCTCGCGCCGTTTCTCTCTCCGCCTGCGGATCGTTAAAACCCGTAATAAACCGTTCGCACGGCTCTGCGTAGCGTGTTTTCCGCCGTCAATAAACATTGGCTGCAACAAAATCGCCGTAGATCGGCGGAAGATAGAACGGACACGGGGAAATCCTCGCGAAAGGAAACATCGAGAGAGCCAGCGCGCGGTATACATACATATACTTGCGCGTATGCCCATTAATCGGCTACCCTTATCTGATTTCAATAGACCAACGGTATTATACCTGTTCGACCGTTCATTCAGGGCCCGTTCTAATCCGCTTAACCTGCTCTCGCAGGAGAATGGCGCGACGAGCTCTCCATGGAGGCGGTCTCGAACGATGACGCCAAAGTCAAACGGTGTTCCTTTGTCGCATGTTTGCGCGCGCCTCGTTATCCTGCCCACGGTGCGTTCCCGTGGCCGTGGAATTTCCCACAGATCGAGATCTATCCTCGATCTACCGAGAAAATCTTTGTTTCGCGCCCGGACAAGATCGGGATCCAGACGAAACCAGTCCTCGGCCACTTTACTCTTAGCCCGTGAGTCATTAGGCGAGCTCCAGTCAGGCTGATTAGGCGAACGCTTTTTGACATAAATTTTTTAATTCTAGCTGACAAATTTACCGTATTCAGCTGTTGCAACTTTCGCCGGCAATTTTTTCTGCATCAATTGTAAGAAATATTAGATGCAAGAAGAAGAAGTTAAATCGAAGATTATATTATTCTTGAGATTCTAATAATATTTCTACTGATGACTAGGCTGCGGATGTTTATGCAATTTTCAATTTTTGTCGGAAAATTGTAGGAAATTGGAAACAAATAAATTCCAATTTTCAGTACTAGTGACCTTTGTAGACCCGAAATAAATAAAAATCGTACTAAATTCTGTGAAATTTTATGTTGTAGCATTTTTTGAAAATTTCCAGAAGCTATAAATGCATAGAGATCCGCAGTCTACGGATGACTTTTCTCAAAACGTAACGCTTAATTATTTAGGCGGCCAGATTACACAATAAGCAAGCTTAGAAATGCTTTATAAGAAGCAATAAGAGCGACCTGATTTATTAACCCTTTGCACTCGAAGCTATTTTAACTCCAAAACAAAACATTTCTTATGACTAAACAGCGGATCTTTATGCATTTATGGCTTCTGGAAATGTTCAAAAAATGCTATAATATAAAATTTGAGAGAATTTAACACGATTTTTATTTGCTTTGGATCTACAAAGGCTGTCCCCATTAAAAATAGGATTTTATTTCATTCCACTTTCTTAAAATGTTTCTATAAAAATTGGAAATTGCATAAACATCCGATGTCTACTTATGACCAAGAATATTTGCCTTGTACATATTTTTTGTTATGTCATACATATAAAAATGGCGCAATTTACTCGTACAATTCTGAAGTGTTTAGTAATTTACTACATACAAACAAATTTTTTAACGCAATAAATATTTTGAATAACGATACAGCAATTTTTAGTGGCGCCGTACAGTCGCCATTCGAGTGCTAAGGGTTAAAGAAATTATTTGCGAAGCGAAGAAGTTCTTCTACGAATAAGCTTTAGAAATGACGCGTAACAAGCAACATAAGATTTACCGAAGAAGTCATTTGCGAAGCATAAAGCGAAGAAATTCGGTCGTTCATTTTGCAGGAGCTCGAACAACGAAACAAAATTTCATTCTTCCCCGATTCGTTAGCGAATCAATAGCAGCGGGTTTGATTGTTCGACAGGTCGATGCGGTCGCGCTAAAGACTTACTGTTATTGTTGTCGAGAGTCCCCGGCTATAGTTATAGAGGGTTTTTAGAGCGGCGAGGCGGCCGCCGGCATTGTACGCGAGGCGATAGAGATCGGGCGAGGGCGCGCTAGCCGGGCCTCTTACAAAATTAACAATTGAGGTCTCGTACGTTCTTGCAACCTGGAAGAGAGCGAGGTCAGTCCTCGACTGCGAGATCGAGTTGAGACCGTAATCTCCGGGATCGTTCTGCAGGAAACCCGAGACCGGCGCGGCGCACAGCGCTCGAATCGTGGGCAGGATAATGAGGTCACGCGTACAAGAACGCTTCTCGATCTATCGCGATTTTTTTAAATGCGCCTTTCGTCCAATTCCGCCCACGGCGCGATAGACGGATCCATTTTTAATGACCCCCGGGTTGAACATCTCGGAGTGCTCTGAATAGGGTGCGCCCTCGTCATCGACCGACTCAGATCCAAGGACACGGTACGATCTTGATCGGTCCTGCTTCGATCCAAATTGGTGGAGACTCTTCGTACTTGCATCGCACGGCGAGACCCTTTTAAAAATTATTAATTCGTTCATTGATAATAATACGCATAGAACGAATCCTTATTTTATTGAAAAAGTTTTATCCAAAATTGCCCATATTTTTTTTAAATGGCACGGTGAACCTCTCTTGAAAATTATTAATTCGCTCATCCGTAATAATAGCCACAGAACGAATTCTTGTTTGGTTGAGAAAGTTGTATCCAAAATTGCTCATATTCTTTTTTAATGGCATGGTGAACCTCTCTTGAAAATTATTAATTCGTTCGTTAAAAATAAAAATTGTATTAACTGCAAGACATGGGAGCAACACACATTTATTTCTTGTTTAAATGTTTTTAAGTGTTTCGATAATACCAGAAAGTCCCCAATCTAATTATTAGGTCTATATACGAATATATTTTCACACATGAAGGAACAGGATGAACGGAACGAGAAAGTTGTGCACGTTTGATTCTCAATGTATTCATTGAAAAAATCGAAGGGAATGCAATTTACAATGTACATAAGAAGATCATCTAAAACTGTGCTACCAAAAATGAATATCAAGAAAATGGAACTCGAAGAAGTCGACCATTAATTAGAAACTGTACGACTCTATCCATCTATCAAGGCCCTAAAAAAATGTTCAGCTAAAAATCAAAGTTCACGACGTTCACATGATTTTCATTCAACAAGAAACATCGGTTCGATGTACATATGTACACCGCCGCATAATTACGGAAAGGTGAATGGCTGGTGCGTGCCTCCTGAGTTATTACGGAGCAATAAATCATCCGAATTAACGTTGACTCTTGCGAAGCCGATTACTCAGAAGCCGGACGATAAAAAAAGAAAATTCAAAGTTTCCCGGATGATTTTTTCGTCCAAATAGATTTCTATTAACGAGGCTAGGGAGGCTTGCGTAATACGGAATTCGCGTTTTTAAAATGCACCGGAAACCGGACTCGTTCCATCTGACTCGCATTAACCGCAAGAATGGTCCGTTCTCCGCGGTTAATGAAGAGATTTCAGTAATCCGCGTAATTGTGCCGCATACACGGCGAACCTAAGTGGATATCTGCCTCTCTCCCTGTGTATCTCTCCTCCCTCCCCCCTCTCTCTCAAGGAACGATTTATATTTAGAAGTCGCGAAACGTTTGCTTGCAAAGTCCAGCCTTTAGTGTCCCGGATAGCGGCGCAAGGCTCGCGATTAAACACGTGGCCAGCATTTCAATTAATCGTTTGCGTGCGGATGCTCCTTAAAAGTGGGCTTTCAATGTCCCCTTTCGGGGCCTTTCGTGGAAACATTGATCGCTATCCGCGAAACATCTGAGATTTTCTTTCGACGTTTACGGCCTCCGTACTGGCCTGCTCTTTATGGAAGGTTTTTATTGTTTGCTTGAAATGTTACGGGAATGGGAGACGTGTTGCATTAAATATGGGGAATATAGTAGCGTTGGTTTTTAGGGAAACAAATTCCTCGGAGCTGGTTTCGCGGAAAATTAAAATTCAACACTATTCGACTCCTCTGCTCAAGATATTTGACGATTTGATTCCTCCGTATTGTTTGTATACGATCACAGTAAAATAATGAAATTCACATCACAGCTAGATAAACTAAAATTGAAATTTATTGTAACTGCAAATATTAAATGTGTGCGAAAACCCGACGATCGGATGTGTCGGGTTCCCGAACGTTTCCAGAGATTCCCAATTATTTCGAGACTCTTTCGAGAATCTCGAAATTTTATCCGTCCCGATCCCGAAAAAATGTGTTCCCGATATTTCGGGTTGCCGCACACCCCTGGTAAATACCAGTTTGTAAAATGAACAACGAAAAATTGAGGGAATGCAGAATAAAATATTTGATAGTATTAAATTTCTGTTACAGCTGCGACTACCTCCAAACCAAATACAGACAAGATCTTAGTGACGTAGTTAGAGCAAATAAAAAGGTACAGCAAACAATCTTTCATTTTACTAGCATGAGTAATGAAATTTGTATCAAGAAATTGGTGCACTGTTCAAATTCAAACTTGACTTAACTTATTAACGATAGGAAACTGCTACTAACAGAATTGAAATAACTCGATAAAGGGACACACAAATTGGCTACTATTAAAATAGAATTTTAACGAAGATTGACAATGCTTCGCTGGAATTCCTATACTTGGAAAAGGCAACTCTTCGACCTCTTTGTGTGACGGTCCACAAAAATAGACTATGTTGCTATTGCACAGCAAACAGTTATTTAATTGAGCAATTCGACAGGATGCAAGAAAATAATTTGAATCCTATGAACAAATTCCAGACTTCCCTTGGGTTGAATGTTATTCTTCTAAGATATGACGATAGTTGATATTGCTATGAGAAAATAATGAAAATAATTATCTTTGAGCTGCACGATTGGACAATAGAAAGTAATTCGTGAGCAACCGAGGTTTCCGTCCGGTTTAAGCAACAAAAAGGGCGAACAATGGACGAATTTGTCTATCTCCCGATCGCGAGCGCCATAATAACAGGAATTATCGTTTCGCCGGGATCGGGGCGGCGTTTGCATAATTAAATGTTCGCCGGATTACGCGCGTATTGGGGGAAATGATGCATCAAAAGTGCCTTAACGAGATTATCTGCTGGAAGTAGTACCTGTGTGTACGCGCCCCGGGAAATTGGATGGAAGTTCATCGTAATTAGTTTTCCTTTTGCCATACGTTTACATAACCCCCTGATGCAGAGAGATTGTCGTCTGACGTCTTTCGCGATCTCCGTCATAGCGGATCGCGACATCTTACAAGATTCCGGTCGCGTCAGGCATTGATTGCATCATCAAATTCAATTATTATATTGCATTAGGCGTCTTAGAGCCTCCTTCGTTTACGCAGAAATAACGATCTTGCTCCCTGCCAGCGAAACACAGTCATACGTCCAGTTTGTCCACCGCGCTGTCTGCATTTTATGCGAACCGATGCATTAGCAACGACCTAAATCCTAGCCGTCCGAGAAATATATTGCAAAAGGTTATGCGAGTCGATTCGACGAACTTTTCACCACGTTTATCACAGAACTGATAAAGAGAAATAAATGGAATTTCTCCCCGCAAAATTGTAATTCTTCCACAGCTTTTATAAATGTAACATGTTGCCTTATAAAAATGACAAGATTTAATTGATTTACGCGGTGCTTATTGCAATGCGTGCTCTACTAAAGGTATCTATAATTTCAAAAATTTTCCAATAAAAAATCCAGAACCGGTAATTTGACCGGTGGTGGTACGTTCAGTGTTAAGTAATGAAGATGGAAGTTCACTCTGGTCAGTTTGGAATCAGTTTGACACCATTTAGGCTCGTCCCGTGTACCGTAATGGCGTAACAGAAAAACCGGCGCTGTTTATAGTCGGCAGGTCGATCAGATAATTGTTTGAAGGATCGATCCATCGATTAAGTGATTAAATTCGTATCTTCAATCTCGGTTTATTACCGATGCCGTGACGAGACAAACTCGATAAAGGACACCATGGGACGAACCATACGCCGACCATTCACGCGATAGCAATTAACATTACCGGCTTCTCTGAACTTGACGGTTTTCGATCTGACGATAAGAACACAGGCCCGTTAACGATTTTTATGGCCAATCATTCAAGCACAGCATTCTTTCCAGTTCAGAACAACATCTTATTTTTATCTTCGGATAGAATACACCAGAGCTGTTCAGCCCGTACGGGCACCGATTTTCTTGCCCGGGGCGTATGCAGAACGGCGGGCACGAAGCCACGCCCCTGCGGGAAAGGCTGCATGTATTTGTCACACGCATCGTCGCACGCTATTAGGTCAGTTACGGCTGTGCTACGGGCTTCCCCCACTCCGCTAAGTCGTCTGCCCGCATCAAGACTTGTCCCCCACTCTAATTTCCCCTCCTACAGCACTACTCCCCTCCTTCCGCCGTGACCGGGTCACGTGACGGGTTCCGTTTCTGTCACGTGCATACTCCGGTACTGGCAAAGAGAGAGAGAGAGAGGGGGTAATTTTCTTAAATTTTAACCCTTTGCACTCCGCTGTCCCCTCTCAGTGGACATTAAAGTTTATTAGCGATTACGGGGAATTAATTTATTCCAGCGCAACTTTAAATAAAATATTGATTTTTTTGCAAATATATATTCCTCGATGTCAACCAATTCATACATATAAGTCCAATATCATTATAATACGTTACTTGGTTCCAAAATTATACTAAATAATACGAGGATTTGTAAATTTCTGCCAGAATGGTTCGGAGTGCAAAGGGTTAATGTTGCAGTCTCGAGTTTTTTGATTAAATTATTTGACTTGAGTCAACTGTTGATCTTCGGTTTTAACCTCTTAACTTAACAATTATTTTGTTAAAGTGTGTATTATATACCCGAGTGTTCTCGAGCTTTTAAGTTAAGAGGTTAAACAGACAGTTTAACAATTACTGGTGCGCAAAATGTTAATGGCCTCGGTTAGTGAAAATCACGAAAATCCACATCTGAAAATTGGAGCTGTACAATTTTTCCAGCCTAGTGGCGGACATAAATTTCAGAAATGGGAATATTGAAACCGTGTAATAGCGCAATCGGATAGCGCAAAATCAGATGCAGTGTTTGCGCAAGAGCTAACCGCTTCATCTCGAACCGAATAAATTGCAAGCAAATTGGACTCGGCTCTCGGCAGCTGCGAAAGCAGAATTTTTCAAGTGGCTCGTCGATCAAACGCGGCAGCAGCTTCTAATCGGCGATTGGAGTGTTCGACAAACCGATTGAGCAACAATTTGAAAATAAAGGGATGAGCCAATCGGGTGTTCAACATTTATTATTAGCGTCGGGGAACGCAAGCGCGCAAACCGGCTCGCGACGTTGCCTCGTTTGAGCAAAATTCACAAGCCGACGCGTGTGCATGTGTTCGAACGAAAGTACGTCATGCAGTCGATACACTGTAGTAAGGAGCGTCGATATAATTAGTATGAACGTCACTTTCATTCTCCTCGTCGACCCCCTGTCGCGTTCACACGTGTCCCAGGCATTCCCCTCTGTTAGGCGACTCCGGAATATTCCCTAGGGTTCCTGGAAGTCTCCGGATCTCGTCTCCCGAAGGAAGTATGCTCCTCGAAAAATTTCAGTCATCACCGGTTCACCAGAAATAATTCGAATTCGTCGCACTATTATTAGTAATGACTGCGCCGGATGTTTACGCGGATTCTCGGTTTTGTGGACTAATTCACCGAAATAGCAATTAAGCCGTTACACTCCGTTCGGAAAATATTTCATCGATTCCAATTAAAAATATTCACCAGACTGCGGGCTTTTGTGCAAGATTCAAATTGTCTGCGTTAATTACAAGACATTCCTTTTTTTCAACAATTCAGTTGAAAATAATTCAGCATTTTCTCGATTCTTTAAGTGCCTTTTATATTTTGCAGTTGATCTATATTTTTACCGCGAACGCACAAGCTTGCAGTCTAACTGTTTAAATCTAAAATCGTTCGAACAGTTCCTTGTTAAGGACTGTTATTTTAAAAGTTTTTGAAGAAACCAGCCAGGAAGTGGAACCACTTCCTCCTGCTTCCCTAGAATTCGGTCCACCGTACGGTGTTACAAAGATTAAAAAAAATATAAAAATAGTTTAAACTTAATGCAATAAAAATTTCAAGATGGAATCTTTTGAGATTTTCTAGTTCTGCTCTATTAAAGTCAACTAACCGCGGCATAGAAAACTGGTACTTAAGAAATTCCTAAAAATTATTGTAAAGGACTTTACTAACGAACTTTGTGAACATTAATGTGAATATTTACTTATTTTAGTATAGAACATCGTGCATAGAACATAATATTAGCATAGACATAATTTTCTTCAGAGCAAACATAAACGTACGATATCGCCGTATTACGGTTCGGACTTTTCAGGTATTGATTCGATACTATTAAATGAATTATTATGGGTATAATTACGAATGTTATATCTATTTTTCGACATGTCTTTTTTCCACCTAAAATGGCCACTGTGGTCCGTTCTGGACGATTCCGTGAAAATGCAAAATTGCCGGAAGATGACCCGGTGATAGGGCCGATGCGGCGATTATGCACTGGCGCACAGCGGCCGTGGGGTCGTTTCGATGCATTAGGGTATCGACATTCTGATTTCACGGTGGCAGTGTCGCGTCTAGTCGGTGATACGTTGCACGGCGTCAACGTTGCGAGGAAGAATTAGTGGTGCGATTCGCAGAGGCGCACAGGTCACCGGTCGACTTGTATGCAGCCGGGTTTATAGGCAGTTATTAACAACCGCGGGTCGCATCGGTCGGTGCATGTTCTCGCGACTGCAGTGGTTACTATCGCGCAGTCAATATGTCCGGTGACCCGAGGATCGTTTTCGTTGCTAACAGGTATATGCGATCCAGACCAAACGATTCCTACAAGTGTAAATATACGCGTACGCATGCACAAACGCGCGCACACACACACAGAAACAGATGAAAAAAAAACTGGGACCGTCGCGTTCTCGAGAAAAACGATGCTGAAAGTTTATATTCGATGCACGAGCGGTTGCCCACGGCCGTTGTTGTCGTTGGCAGACTGCGGATGTTTATGCAGATTCACTTTTTCCGAGACGGATTCACTGAAGCGCCGACTAAATCGAGATTTATGCACCGGGAGAACTGTTTTATGGCGCTGCCAGTCGAATGGAAAGCTCTCCACGGCCTGTTAATTATGCGATCAATTTTTATAAACTACCGAGCCCGGTTCTTGCTAGTAGAAACTGCCGGCAATGGTCAGACAACAGTGTAACCGCAATGCTGTTGGAAATTCTTCTTTCGGGGAAAACTGTGTTGCAGAAATTGTTTTTCTGTGTTTTGAATTTGTTTCGCTCGTTGTCCGCATTTTTATGCGACTTTTAATGTTGCTTGTATTTTTAACGACGTTAGTTCATTGTTAGATGTACGAATTAATTCTTATTTTATCGAATAGCAGTCACCGTTACTGTAGATTGTAGCGAAGTGGAAATTTCTACTGCAATTTTTAAATTTGACTTTTTCGAATTGAAAAGGGTTACTGGTTCGAGAGTGGGGGAAGAGTCCTTGGTCGGGCCACATAGTTCGCAAGGTCCTGTATATCGCATTGGTCGCATTATATTTTTCTGCAGTACAGCATAGCGGTATGTTATTGCAGTGCCAAAAGTTTCCGGCTGTGTTCGCTCTATACCGGGTGTCCCGTCTCCGATTTCGACACGGTATTACCTTCGCACCGAAATACCTTGGACATTCGGGGTGGGAGGGCGGCTGTTGAAAGTTTCAGCGAAAGTTTCGGATTCGCTGGAATCCGTGGTACCAGTAATTAGAGAAGTTTTCTTTCACGATGAAGCAATTATAATCGGTCACGAAGCGACGAAGCCCGATGAAAGTCGAGGCTGATCGAACGTTTCATTGGCTCCGACCCTTCGCGAATGTCTGCTGGTCCTTGCAATTTTTATTTGCACTTTGACCCTTCCAGTTTCTTCGCAAACTATTTTCCTAATTGACCTTTCGTTTTACCTCTGTATAACTAAGCTGTTTCGCCGGGACACGACTGCTACAATTAAAACGCGAATTTAGTCGAACTCGCTTTAGACAAGGACGGACATAGTGTGCTAAGAAATAGGTTTCAACTTTTTTTATTTGAGGACGAAAATGCTGTACTTTATTAAAATACAGATTTGAACTTTCTTTTAGTTGAGAACAAAAATAGTGTACTTTATTCAAATATAAATTTCAATTCTTTTAGTTCGGAGAAAACAGTGTACTTTCAATTACTCAAGTACTTCAAGCATTTTCAGTTAGAAGAAGATAAACCTAAGGACTGTTTACTGCCTCATTTATCAATTTTTAAAATGAGTCCTATTGTACGATCTATAAATTCGAATTGAAATTAATTTTTAAGTCACCACTAAGTTGCTTTGCTCACCAATAAGTTGTTCAAACAGTTCAAACACAACCAATTAATAGGATTAATTCATGAATTCACAAACAGGGAACGATATTTAACCTCGTCGATGGGATTAACCATGTCCAAAAAATTGTTTCATATTTTTTATACAAACCACGTCGCCTTCGTCGAGCGGGTGACGGAAAAATTTTTGCATCGGGGTTTTTATGGTTTGTATTATCTAATCGGAGGCTTTTCTGGGGGGGGGGGCGGTGGTGCTGGCGCAGCAACGGAAGTCGAAACTTTTATTTCCGTTTTTTGATTGGCCGAGCGTCCGGACAGGTATATGTCTGCCGACCAGGTCCGCTAGAGATGCGGTAAATAACGATATATGGGTCGCTGACGAATATAGCAGCTTTTTGATCGTTTTTCCGACGGGGGCGCTCCTCGCGAAAGGAGTCGAGAAATGGACGAATCAGTGGAAATTCACGTCGGAGAGATTCGGCATCGTTTTCCCTTTTAATTGATGCGATAAGTGGCCGAGCAAATTGGGCTTCGATCGGACCGTCGGTTTTACCTCTGGCTGAGGTATTCCGGAAATTATTTGGACAAGACACGGAAATGTCTAGGAAATAGTAAAACAGAAACCTTTGCAGTGACCAGTTTGTAAATGTTTAAAAGAATAATGTGATAACTAGTCTGTGGATTTTATTAGGAGATTTAATAAGATTTAATAAGAGTAAGATAAGAGTTTAATATTAAAAATAATATTAAGAAGAACATTTTAATGTGACTTCTAAGAAGAAAAGAAATTTTAATGTATTTTCTGTATCATGTAATTGCTGCAGACAATTTTTAATTTTTAATGACCCGCAGTAAATGCGTGATGTAATTTAAGAGGGTGAAAAAACTACATGGCACTGTAAATGGGAGTTTGCAGAAACATATATGGTTCAATTACCATTCGATTGCTTGCGAATCTTCCCAGAAGAGTAACAGTTATCCGAAGTGGAATCGTCACAGGGTTGTTAAAAAGAAATAATGCAGGAGGAAGCATTTAGGTAATTAAGCTGCTGCATTTCAGCAATTTGGAGCACGAGCCAGTCTTTTAAGATTGTAGGTGACCTCATAGTGCCAGTCTGGAGTCACATATTAGGTTGTTGCATATGCAGCGTCAGATCTCGCAGACTGGGACATCTGATTGTAGATTCGCGCGAATGAAATTGATCGATATCCACCCATTGCTTTTCTTTTAAATGAAAATTGTGCCGTCCACTAAGTAAAGTGCATTTAACATATTCACGACGAGATGTACCACCGGCGGTGCAAATACAACTGTCAAAATACGGCCCTGTCGTGAACGTGTTAAATCCTGACCCAGTTAAACGACTGCGGCAAACTATAATAAATGATACACAGTATTTTCGACTTGAATTTTCTCACTTAAGTATCGAGCACAAATCGATTTCGAATTCTAGTGTTTTACTGCTGAAAATAGAGAATATTCTTGACTGGAGTGATTGTTGTTTTGAGAGATCTGTATTTTTATAATAACGTTGGTTCCACATTAATATCAATTTCAAGTCCTATTGTTGCAGATCAATACTCGGTTCCCATTGTTCGTGATGGATCTGCGTCAAACCTCGCAAAAATGCCAGGCCGCATTCCTATCAGCACGATTCATCTGCGTTCTTAATGCAATTCTATGTCCACCACTGTATATCTTACTAATTAGTGCCATGAATGTCGGGAACTATTTACTGCACTCGAAAATAGGGACTATAAATTCTACAGTTCGCACTAACTTCCCAGTAGAAACAGTCAGCCGTGCACAGACATCAAACGTTTTCCACTTTCTTTCTCCCAAATTATAGTTTGCTTGAACCACTACTGATACAATTCTTCCCATAATCAAATTAACACGTAAATGATTAATTGTTTTCGAGACTTTCATAATGTAGACTGCAGATGTTGTAGCAAAAGTTAGTAGTCGAAGCTTGAAACAGTGTGAACAAGAATTTAAGATTATCATAGTACAATACAGTCAACTGATTAAAATGATTAAGAGCTGAAATCAACTTTAATTTAACACCTGTTTGTTGCAATCGACGACAAGATTCTGCACGAGGATCTGTGTAAACGAACAAATTGAAATTCTGGAATAAACTATTCGCACACGATGGATCGATTGAAAAATTCACCATCACAATTTGCATCGACACATATTTCCAAAGCATATTGAAATCAATTTCTCCTCGACGAAAGGTGGGCAGTTCTCCTCTCTTTCGTTCCAATGAATATCTGCAATCAATTTCCGAATGAAAAATCGCGTTCTACGTTTCCGATTTACTGTTTCAATCTACTGCGTCCCGTTTCCGATTGCAGTATGCTATTCGTACGGTGCGCTCGATGCTGTTCCACGTCGTTCGTATTTTCCCATATTATTAACTGAACAAACACGGTGGCTGAAAAATGCAAATCATCATCTTGGATTCGCGTTTGCTGGCAGTTCATCATCTCCAATGTAACACTAATCGTGAATCAACAATTATTTCCATCTTCTCAAATACTCTCTGACGGCTCAGCAAATATTTTACAAACACAGTCTAAAATAAATAATACAATGATACAATTGCTGACAATTTGAGAAATTTTTCCATGTTGTTAATCGAGTTAGCATTCTTTCTAAATAATACTAAAAGATAATAATGTTTAACTCGGGAATCACCCCTTTCAAGGAAGTACGAAATTTTTTGGACACTCTGTACACGAGCAACATTTTCCATAAATGAACCAAATAAATGAAAACCGACAATTTTCTCTCGGATGTAACAATATATTACCAACGACGTATCAGGAGGTTCTAGTGCTTCCTTAATATTCTCTGTAAACGCAGTCTAAAAAAGCTAATTGTTAGCTGAAATATTGAACTGATAAGGGTCTTGGCAATTGGAAGTAAGTAATGATCAATGTGTGGGTAAATTTTTCAGTATCCCTGTATCAAAGCGGCCCGATCGCGTGTTCCCAGTTCGAAATGTCGATCGCAGGTAAACAACTCGTTACCTGCGCCGGCCGATCATCCGTTATTACCTTGCCAATTTCTCAAGCAGCCTCATCCG
Organism: Seladonia tumulorum; assembly: GCA_913789895.3. Classification (NCBI taxonomy): domain Eukaryota; kingdom Metazoa; phylum Arthropoda; class Insecta; order Hymenoptera; family Halictidae; genus Seladonia; species Seladonia tumulorum. The sequence goes on from OU565276.1 coordinate 11,943,691, forward strand.
CAGTGCAAAATTGGATGTTACTTCCGCCGTTCGCCGCGGCGCAATTTTGTTGTCGATAGAATTTCTAGACGGTCCCTAATTAATCCGCCGGAACGCGTGATTTATAGACCGGAAACCGTGCCACGAAAACTCCGCGAGTTAAACCGATTTATTAGCCGAACGGTTATCGATCGAGCGATCTGTGATTAACCGCGCGGACGTGTCGATCGGCGTTGAAATTTTTTTCGCAGGAAGCACAGAGGATCAAATATTTGTACACCGCTGACGTTTTCAATTAGTTATGCTATTCTTAGTGGAGCGCTAACGAGGAGAGTACCACCACGAGGCTTGCTCTCCGGCGATCATCTCGAAGGATAATCGCTGTCTGGTTAAACGTTCGATAGCAACAATTTTTTAATATTCAGCATTCACATTTATACGGAAGTTAGTATAAACGAAAAAATGTTTCTTGTTTTAGGAATTTAGAGCGATATGTACGTTAGAATTTTAATTGCAGTTTAACAATAGATTAGGGATTAAAGCTTTGATTTGAGGAATCTGTTGGAATAAAATTTGCTTTCAGAAGTAAATATTTACTTGTAAAATCAACATTTAAATATTTCACCATTTCTGAATAAAATAAAGAAACATTGTAGATGATCATAACCCTATTCAAAGAGTTTTTCAATTAAACTTGTATATGAATATTTCATTATATTATTATTTTATTGTTTCGTCACGTTTAAGTTACTATCAACCATTTAAAATACAATTTTACACAGTCCTACAAAATAAGTCTCACTATTTTCAATATTTTCCAAATAAGATACTATTTTGAAATAGTATTTCAAAAACCTTCTCTTATAAGTAAAATTATGTATTTGCATGATTATAGATATGCTTTAAAAACAACATAAACTATTCACTATTCAAATACTATTTTGCCCAGTACTGCAGAGAATACAGAACAGAGCGTTACAGTGAAACTAGCAATCTGACTACATTATTATTTCATTGCTGCAGCAAAAGTGAGCCGGCGGAGACCGAAATCAACAACAGCCAGAAATGTTTGCGCAGTTGTAGGGTTGCTAGGGTAACGGGGAGCAGGTCGGATCGTGTCATAAGGAACAATAAAGTTGGTAAAGCAAAACCAGGTGTCCGATGACGCGACGATGGCAGCACGGGAATTAATCGAACGGGGCCAACCCGAAGAAAAGACGGGTACCAGCAGCGTGTGACGTAGCACGGCTGTGTCTTCTGGATCCTCGATCCGCGACACACAAACACAATCGCTCATTGTGGGTGGCGTGGTGGGGGGTACAGGGGGCGGTGGGGTGTCGCCGACCGATTCACCGGTGCACAATGCCGTACACGCTAAGAGCGCCCGCCCACCTTCGTGACGCTAGATTGTTTGTCGAGTGAAACTGCAAAAACCGGGAAGGCCCTCTCTCTTTCTCTGTCTTTCTCTCTCCCTCTCGTCCTTTCTCTTTCTCCTAACTGTATTGGGCCGAACGCTTCCTCACGCCATGGTTACTCCAGTTCGAAAATCTACCATCTTTCCGCGTAATTTTAGCTGGCCGAGAGTCGCTTTTCACGAGCCACGTGAACATTCGGGTTCCATTCTGCTGACTTGAAAAATCCACCTGGGAACTTGAGAATTTGTTGCAACGGTCACACGATTCAAGTTAGCATTTGTTAGGTACGAGTCTTTGCAAAAATCGGATCGAAAATTGCCGAGCAATCGCGCTTCTTTCTCCTTCCTGCTTTTTCTTACGCTCCTCTCAACATTATACTATGAATTCTCGTTAGGAGTCAGTTGCGCCGTTCTGGTGACTGACTGTTAGACGAAAACTGAGGTGGTCGCCGCGTATTGTGAGTAGTTTCACTGACTCCAAACTGTAAGGTTGGCACCGACTAATGTGTTTCAATTAAATTTCAACTCTTCAATGATCGGTTCAAATAGAATAAATAATAATTAATATAAAATTGATGCCTAAGAATTTGAATCGACCTAGCCCACAGCAGCCATGAAATCGTCAGAAGCATCCCCCATGCGTTTCATTTCAATTTCAACTCTCCAATGATCGGATCCAATAGAATAAATAGTAATTAATATAAAATTGATACTTCAGAATTTGAATGGACCCAGCCCCATGGCAGCCATGAAATTGTCTGAAGCACCCTCCACGCGTTTCATTTAAACTTCAACTCTACAATGATCCGATCAAATAGAATAAATAATAATTAATATAAAATTGATGTCTAAGAATTTTAATGGACCCAGCCCCATGACAGCCATGAAATCGTCAGAAGCACCCTCCACGCGTTTCAGTTAAACTTCAACTCTCCAATGATCGGATCCAATAGAATAAATAGTAATTAATATAAAATTGATACTTCAGAATTTGAATGGACCCAGCCCCATGACAGCCATGAAATCGTCAGAAGCATCCTCCATGCGTTTCATTTGGATTTTTTACTCTTCAACGATCGGTTCGAATAAAATTGAAATAAATAGAATAGATAATAATTAAAATAAAATTGATGCTCGGGAATTTGCAGGATACCGTGGGGTATTGCGAGGTATTGGAATTGATATTTCAAGGTAATTGCCGATATAAAATTTCCTCGGCATCGTCGGGCCTCGTAGTCGTAAACTGTACACGTCGAAGTGTCCCAGTAAATTTTTACAGAATTTTTAGGAGAATCGTAGTCTGGGGAGATGGTGTACCATTCGATGGTAAAGAATTTGAACGGTATGTAGCCATGACCATGCAATCGTCGAAAGCGTGTCGGTGTCTCGCGAGGGTTAAAGGTGAAGGGTTTGCGAGGTTGGCCGTTTTCGCGGAACGGAAGTTGGCGGTTCGCAGCGATCGATCTTGTATCGAGGCGGAGCGGTCGATCGGGCTCGTGTCCCATCGATCCGCTCGCGGTGCTCGTCGCGATATCGCGGTACCGAAGCCGAAGCCCCGTTGGTCGCCTGCTATCACGGTGGTACGGTCTAAGCCAGCGGGCATCCATCCATCCTCACGTGCAGATTGAATGGTCCCTCGCGTGCTGGGAGGTCTTCAAGTTCCCTGGTGATGGGTTGGGCACTAGGTCAGCCTTTCGGCCCACTACGACTCCGACGCCGACGCCGACGCCGATGCCGGATCGCACACGATATCCTACCGCAACGCCGTATTTCAACTTCTCGCCGAATCCGCGAACCCCTTTCGGCCCTTTGCCTCCCTTTCCGCACACTTTTGCAACTCGCGAGGCACGGCCAGACCGCACGATATCATTCGCTCACCGATGGGAATGATGGATCGCCGGCAACTGGGTCACCGGGGATAGTACTGGCTGCTGAAAAACTCCGGGGGTCTATATGGTGAACGGTTTTGCATACTAACATTTCATAGACTCCATGTGTCCTGGTCTGTAATCGTTCGGAATGATCAGGGACGATTCTCGAAAACTAAGTCTGTTTCATAATAATGGTTCCGACTAAAACGATCGTGGTGGACTATACCGGTGAACCGTTTTGCATACTCTCTCTCTCTCTCTCTCTCTCTCACACTCTCTCTCTCTCACACTCTCTATTAGCATTTCGTAGACTTTGCTAGCTTCCGTATACTGCGTCTGCAATAATTATGAATAATGAGCAGGGGTTGGGACGGTTCTGATTAAAACGATTGCGAAGAACTTTTATGCTAAGGGGTCACGCCTAGTATCGATATTGATAATCTACTTAACCCCTTCCCGTGCCATTTAGCTCGATGAAACTTGGGCCCAAGCGATAGGCATCGACGCGCGCTAAACAGACCAGACTGATGCTTGTAAACAGTCGCAATACGAACCGAAATGTGATACCTGTGGCATAGAAAAAAAAAGTCAGTCGGCGCGAGCTCGGCTTGTTATGTTTACGTTTGGCCCAAGTATCTGGTCGCGAGTCAGACTGGCGATATTTATGTTTGGTCCAAGTATCTTGTCGCGAGTCTGACTCGCGATATTCATGTTTGGTCCAAAATCTTCATCGCGAGTCAGACTCGTTAAAGTACGGGAAAGGATTAATAGCTTCTTTCGCAGCTTCTGCAAGTGAAGCTTCTTTGTCGTTAACGATTCCCTGGAAGAAACAGAAAATGTATCGCGTGCCTTCGTGCAATCAAACGGCGAAATATCAACAACAAAGGAGAAAAGATAACATTTATGGTTCAGTGGATTCTGTTTGAAACCTTCGTCGCGAGCCCGAGTCTATATTAAACCGTAAGGGGTTAGTTGTTTCTTTGTTTGTTCTGATTAAAGCAAAATTGTATACCATGCCTAACACTGACCCCCATCAAATCCCACTCCGCGATGACTAATGGTCCTCGTGCCGTAGATTACAAACGAACATGTTTCGAAATGCGAGCGTGACTCGTGACATTGGGTCTGACTCCGCGCGCGATAAACACGAGCGCGCGCGCGCGTGTGTGTGTGTCACGCTCGACTTTTGCACATTGTTTGATCTCCACAGTGTCCGTTTTTAAAATCAATAGTAAAGTGCCTTTTTCCAAAATCAATAACCCGATGTCTGTTTTAAAATCAATAGCAAAGTGCCTTTTTTAAAATTAGTAGCACAATGGTTGTTTTTAAGAATTAATGGCAAAAAGTGCCCTTTTTAAAATCTATATCAAGATACCCTTTTCAAAATCAATAACAATGTGCCCCTTACAAAAGCAACAACACGATGTCTTTTTTAAAAATCAATAACAAATTGTATTTCTAAAAACCGTGAGCTCAGTGCCATTTCTAAAATCAGTACCGAAGTGTCTCTTTCAAAATCAACAGCCAGGTGCCTCTCTTAAAATCAAAGTGCCTTTCCCGAAACAAACATCGAAGTATCTCTTTCCGAATCAATACGAAGTTGTCTCGTTTAAAATCGCGAACAAAGTGTCTCACTTGAAATCGAAATGGCTTTTTTACGAACTTCGCTATTGTTCCATCCTAAAAAAAAAAATATGGCGGACGCAAGTGATTCGCGAACGTGACGCCCGCGTAATGTACATGTTCCTGGTCGCAGCTGTGTCATCTTTCTTAAGAAATCGCAGTCATGCGCGGCATAAAAATTGATTTCGAAAGGCTGAATTCGACGAACGAATGAAATTCGCTCGCGGATCGAGGTCTTTTTCTTTTGATAGTTCGAGGACGCGGCGCGTGTCGCAAGTATCGAACGGTACAGTCTCGGGGAATATATATCGTCGACGACGAGTTTAACGGTGCTTCGACAATTCCGACGAAAGTGTTTCCATGTATACATACACGGGCCAACCGAAGATGGTCCCGGTGGCCTAACAGCTTATTCGCCGACGGTATTTTGCCATCAGCGCAAACAGTCTGACAGACATTGACGTATTTGCGCTCCCCCCCTCTCTCTCTCTCTCTCTCTCTCTCTCTCTCTCTCTCTCTCTCTCTCTCTCTCTCTCTCTCTCTCTCTCTCTCTCTGCTTGCCCGATGAGTTCGATCCTCCGCGGAGACGACAAATGCTCGGAGAAACGACGAAGAAAGTGAGAAATGCTACTGACAAACCTACTATTAATTATACTTCTTCGAATCCTGCTCTCGAACGCTTCGATCCAAAAGCCATCGCTCTTCTTATCTTCGTTTTGCTCGTCGCCGAGCATTTTTCAAAATGAAAGGAACAAATTGATGGGTATCAACAGTTTTGTAAACGAATTTCTTTAGAAATGGGTAATCACGAACAATTGTTGCTGTAAAAGGAATAAATGAATGTACATGAACAATCCTCGCTATATGTATAAGAAATAAATGCAAATTCGAATTTAATGGTCCCCGGAAAGTCGGACAAATTTATCGGGTGATCACGCAGAAATAAAAAATTTTGCAGTATTTAAAACAGAAGATTTTTACCTAGAAACGTGCGAGAGTCGAAGCAAAAATTTGTAGAAGTTTGTTTTATAAATGATTGCGAGAAGCGCAAACAGAAAAGCGATTTCGTCGAAGCTTTCGCGAATTTAATGGGCCGAGAGAAATCGGGAAAAATGGTGGCCGGAAGGGATTTACGTGTACGCAACCCTGCAACCCCGTAATGCTATTTGGGGGTAGAGAACGAGGTACACAACCTCAGACATAATGCGATCAGCGGTGTGTAATTGGGTTTGCGACAAACCACTGGACCGCTAACGACGATTTGATCATCGAACGAGGCAGGAAACGCGTTTATCGCCTATGACGGCGGCCATTTTGATCGAAGACGTCCGACACGTTCTCCTATAAATGAACTTCCGGATTGCTAATTGCGAGGAGATTTCAACGTTCGAGGTCAATTTCGCTCTAGCATCGACTCGAAAGCTAATCGAGCTAAAAGCCGCCCATTGAATATTTTCGAGCGTCGTTTTAACTAATGACTGCCGCTGGAAACGTTTACGCGCTCTTAAGAAATCTAATTTTAACGATATCAACGCCGGAAGGACCGTTTCATTCGGGGGCTAAAAATAAAATGTAAATTTTGTCGCGTGCCATAAATTCGAGAATTTATAACCTTGCTAGAAAATATATGAACCTCATTTTCTGCAGCTCCTACCGAATTCTCTCGGCAGAATTGTTTATTCTGTTTTTGTGAGCGTTTATACACCCTCAGTCTCTGACCTGCTTAGTATCATCTGACCCTAACTCTTCGAAAAACTTCAGCTTGTTTTCTTTTTTATTTCGTTGTCTTAAATTCCACTTGAAATTGATTTGAACGAAATAAAATTAGTTTGGACTGTCAATTTCACTTAAATATTGTTTGCGTTATTTTAGGTCACTGTATAGACACGTTTTACAAATACTTTAATTTTACAGATTTATTTCTGAATGTTTAATATGTTAAATTTTTAAACAAAATTTGTGTTATTGCTTTTGGAGCATCGTTTGAAATTTTTCAATGAAATTATTTTCAATGAAACATTATTCCCACAAATGTTACGGTCGCACAGACAAGAAATGGTCCAGAACTATTGTCTGCTTATCGTTTATTTTTGTGTTTTTGATCTCGCAAAATACAAAAGCAGAAACAATTTACTTCCGCAGCAGATTGCCGATCTCCGTGCGAAGGAAGCAAAACTGTACGCGCAGTTATACAACGGGACCCGATAAAGCTTGTAATCTCGTCACGTGATTCGTTTCTCCGAAAAAATAAGTCCGATCGAAATTAATGATGGTTTTATCTTGTTACCTTCGGGTCGTTATTCATTCCCGTGATAATTCAATCGAGATTAAACGTGCCAGCTGAATTTAATCGGCGACGTTGATCGAACACATTCGTCGGAAAAAATTCGTGAAAACGGAGGAAAAAATATGAGAGACATCCTTTGCAAGGAGGATTTTCACAGCATTCACTCGTGGCACGGTTCCTCTGGAGAAAGTATCTTTGAGGAAGTCCGTGAAAGATTTAAAGCTGCACTTCCGACGCAGTCGATGAAGCATCAACAGCTGATACTCTGCTTCGCTTTGATTTAATATCGATTCACAATGTGCAGACTAAAAATACGATGTAGACGGATCTGTCGCTGTGATTGACATTTTGATCGGCTCAGTGCACATGATCTGCGTTTATCGCACGTACAATCCCCTGAAATGACATAAACGTCTAAACACAGATTTTTATAGCATCATTTTTGTAAAAACATATTTTTTTTGTCGAGTGTTCTATGCTACAAAAACGAAGATAATCTCGTTAAAATTTTTTAAAATTTCGGTACTGAATTTCAGAATGTCAAAAAAGTCAATGCTCAGTTTTTGAGGATGTCAGAAAATTCAGTACTGAACTTTGAGAATGTCGAAAAGCTATAGATGTATAAAATAAAGTTTGAATTTTCTGCGAACCAGTCTATAGAAATGTATATTTGCATAAATGTTCTCTATGTATCAACTAATATCACACTATGCTGCTAGGTGATTATGATTATTTGCAAAACTTTTCAACCTTTTAACAACTGAACAAACCAAAATTTTCCAACCAACTACATCTCCAAAAACACAATAATTATTTAATACCGTCTTCTATGCTCAATTCTGAATTCTGAATTTATAATGTGAAATATAAGGTTAATCATTAATGTTGTCCAATATTTCTCGTAGGAACTGGAGCTTAATAAATGATACCTCAGCTGAAATTTATAACACAGGTTGAATGATTAATGAGCAAATATAATACATTTTTTGCAGCGATAATACGAAGGGCTGCTAGTTACCTGGGTTATTTGTGCTCTATTTTGGTGCACGAGTTTCATTAACCTCTGCAGAATAATTTATTCCTTTTTCGTTAATGGAGTTGCCTGGAGCACAATAGAATACAAATTCGTTATATTAATACAGTATAATGTGGGCAATATGAACTCGTAACATTAATAAATTATGGTGTACGCAGCATAAAATCATAATATTAGCGAATTCACGGTACAATTATCTCTATCGAAATAATTTATTTTTAATGAGTTTGTATTTTACTAGACGCATCCTTTTTACCAGTGCATTCGCATTATTTGCATACAATGCACTTGTGTTATTATATAAATTGTATCAATTATCTGCGGTTGCCAACATGAACAATATTTGGGTTAAATAACATAAAACTAAATTGAGTATACAAAACAAATGTGCAGAACAAAATTCTTAAAAAATGGTTAAACTATGTTACTATGTTTATTAACACTATAACCACCGAATGGATTCAAAATGACTGGTTTCTGATTTTTCTTTTTAGAATAATTAAAATTATAAAAACACTTTTATTTATTATTATAAATCAATATGCCGCGATCAGAGCTTCGTAGTTCTATCGTTAACAAACAAATAGTCAAGTTTCAGTGTTGGAAATATAAGAATGCACTTTTCAGGTTTATGTAAAATTACTGGTTGCTATAGATAACAATTGATTTGGGAGTAAAGCTTCACCGGAGCACAATAGATTTTCTAATTCGCGGCGAGAAGGGAGCACAGTGGAAATCAACCTTAACTGCTATACCATAGCGATTATTACGACGTATGTATCCCTGACTTTGAATTCGTTAGCTGCCTATACTGCGCAACATACCTCCTTCAATTTTTCATTGGTACGAAATCAAGGTCCCGCACGGTCGATAATGTGAAAAAAAACGACGCGAAAAAGGAATTACCCACGTGTCACTGTCAAGCACGAGGAAGTGCTATCTGTTCTTTTAGCTTCTTCGATTGTTCGCTTCTTCCACGAGCTAATTTGTTTTTAATCGGTTTGCGTGCCTAACAAGCCGGAGTAAGAACAACCACGATTCTTTTACCGTTTATACGATGAATAATTGGCAGTTTTATTAATCACTCTTACACTTTAACCACCTATAAATGCCCAAGCATCCAGCATTCAATTATCAATTTAAAAAATTCAAGATTCCTTCATATTCTACGAACCTTCGTAAGGCCTTTCCTCTGTAAAGATTTAATTCACTTCCTAATGACAATGGGATGTATCAGGCAAGTTTATTGCAACGTTTGTTGTTCATATTTTATTACCAAGATCAACAGCGGCCAAAGAGGAGCCGAATAGAAATTTTTTTTCCGAGTAGCAATTATATTTCTACAATTGCTATTAATTTTAATATGCTAAAAATAAAACAATAAAGTAATGAAAATAATTATTAACAATTCACCTGGTACTATCGTGGAAGTCTTGATTGACACCGAAACAGGTTTCCATGCTCCTTTCAGAGTGAAATAAATCATCGCATTTGTTGAAATTTTTATGGAATCGTCTACAAGGACAGGTACCAAGAAATCATTCTCGGATCGCAAAAATAGCGCGTTAAAGCGGTGAAACTGAGCACCACTGATTCCCGTGAACAGGATGTCCGCAATTAACGTGGACAGGACAATTCTGAGTTCTATTTCCTCGTTTCACGTGTAGAGACAAATCATAGTACGCGAATTTTGCAAGACGTGGCCCCGGCACGGCGATGTCCCATTCAGCTCACGGCATCTTTTCCTATTATTACCTTTGCCTTTCGCGGGAAAGAGAGAGGTAGAGAGAGAGAGAGAGAGAGAGAGAGAGAGTTTGGGGCATCGTACGAAATCTTGCCTTTGTCGCAAGACACCGAGACCGGACCACCGCGACGAAAGTTTCGAATCAACTTGCGCAATTAACGCGTTACGTAAACGAAGGCTTCGTCCCGTGTCGGCCGCCTTAGCCGGGCTCACGACGGTGCATTAATTAATCCGACGCCAATTAAAGTTCCGGGCTGGCGGACGAGCGCGGCCAACTTCCGTGCCCGCGAGCCGAGATCATTTCGGACGCTTGTTTTCCGCTTCTGATTCAGTTTTTCATCGAGATCTTAACAAATACCGTCTCGATGATACTCTCCCGACGGTTTTAATAACGACACCTGTGGCTCAGAGATATTTATTTCTTAACAACGCCCACGGTGATTTTTATAGAATTGGAGTCTTCCAGCATGTCATTAATAGACTGCCATGCATTTATTACAAAAATGAATCCTGTACAAAATATTTAAAGAATTTAATAGTGTATTATATAAAAATATAATGTTCATTTTTGCATAGAGATCCGCAGTATTAGCTGGTATTTTTCTAAAAATGTTGCAAAATTCGTCAATTTTTTGTGATTTTCTTTTACGTTGTGGCACGTCCAACCTTACTGTTCTGTTTAGTTGCTTTTCACTATTTTTAATACGGTTTTAATTGATTGGTGGTTGCGTCTCGTCGACAACAAAGGCCACATTTTTATCGAACGTTGTACGATACCTTTTTGGTTCCTAGAACAATTTTTAAATGGCAGTCTTGTTTAGGTCAGTAGATTATTTTTTGTGATAAAGTTGTATGTATTAGGTTGTAACATATGAAACGTCCGATCTTTAAGATTAACTTTAAATGAACACAACACGGACATTTCATATGGTACAACCTAATAGAAAATTATATTAGAAAAGAAATTGCTGCATAAATGTAACATATAAATATTACATAGTAACATATATTAATAAAAAATTAATACATCCTTTAGAAATAATAGATACATTCAGAATATGTGCCCATAATTATGAAAGTGGTCTAAGTCAAAATTAAAAAAAAAAATGAATTTATCACTTATTTCACACGACATGATTTTAAACTAAATTTATTCAATGTAAAAAAAATGAAAGAAATATATGACAGACCACTTTCATAATTATGGGCACATATGATATTTAATATATTTTTGACGAATTGGGTACCATTTTGCTCTGGGTGAGGATTGCTAATTACACAGTGCTCAAGTGAAAAAGCTTGCAGCACGCGTGAAAAATGTAATTGCAACGGTACCGATTGTTTCCCAGTGTTTCCCAGCTGATGGCTGTTATCACGCGATAGTTTCCACGGAACGGACAAACAAATGGCGTCATGGGAGAAGAGCGGATACAGTTATGCTCCTCCGTTCCTAACGAAGACGACAGCGATTCCGCTCCGGAGCGCTCGAACTCGCGTTGCTGAACGGCCCTGACCTTACAGAAGCCGGTTCGTTGAACTGTTCAACACAGAGTTGTCAATTGGACGCACGATTGCATCAAATGCCGTCGACACGCGGATTTGCTTTTTCAATGCGACGAGTTCGAGTTCTGTTGTCCTCTGACACGCGCGTTCGTCTATCGAGTGCTCGAGTTCACTCGAAACCCGTGTCGCATTACTCGTGTTTGTTTACACCGGCGAGAAACCAAGTACCATTTTCTAAACCAGTGAATTCCTGAAATTAACACTTGATTTTCGGCATTCCCTCGCCAAAATCTACAGGATTGCATAAAAAAAAATGAAAAATTTCTGGTTTCCTGATCTAAAGTTTAACCCGCCTCTTATTTTAAGCAAACGCAACGGGTAAGGATTTATTTTCATTTTTCAAGAAATTGTTGAAAGTAATATACTGCGTTAATTAATAAATTCCACGCTGTTGAATTATTGAATAACTAGTATTAATGTCGTTCTGGCTTTACAATTATTCGTTGATTAATTCAGGTTACAATGAAAGACAATGGAGAGCTCGGTGAACACATTTTGCAACGTTTGTATGTAATAAAATAAGATTCAGTCGCTTTGATCACTCGGAAATTTTCTCGTCAATATTTGATGCGATTAAACAGATACCGGTCGAAGGACACCGAGGGCGTAGGTGCAACACGTGTAATAACGACAGGAGAACGCTGACACATGTGCTAGAGGATTATTATCGAGTGAAAGGAGGGGGAGCGCGCGTTGGATTGGAAATATTATATGCAAAGAAAAACGGGAAACGGAGAGGAACGTTCAGCACATGTAGAGAGAGAGAGAATGTGCTGTGGAAAAACACGTGAGAAATAAATCCAGAAGAAATAGAACGTAATTTCATTAGCGGAGAACAGGATCAATTTATCAAACACATAAATACAAAATGGAGAACATATGTACTGATCTTTTGTGGGCGTTGAACCGAATGTGTCTTCGAGCAGAATGAGTTTGTATCGAGTCAAGTAAAAAATTCGCACGATTTGTTTAGACCCACACTACATGAAATTGACGATATTTTACCGGTTGTAATTTCGTAAAAAACAATCGTACAGCTATAAACTTGGGCTCATTTTAAAGCTTGAAGACTCTACTTTTGAACGCCGTTAATCATTTTCCTCGAAGATATTTTTACATGATGTGGCAGACGAGAAACCGAGGGGACCCATTTTTCCTCAAAAATGCTATACAGTAACTCCAGTACTTGAATTTTTTTGAGAAGTTAGAACAATTGGGTCACTACATAACATATAGAAAAATTTTTTTCGTGGACGAATCTTCCACCGATCTAAATACTGAAAGACTTCGATCTTCAAATCTGGGGAAGATTCGTTCAGGAGAAAAATGTTCAACTTCTTGACATTTAATTAAAAAACTGACCATTATTTTTGGTTCTCCCTTGTGATGCAAACGGTTTAAGGGTTAAGGGCGAAGGAAACGTATTTTCCAGGGTGCAATTTGACTAAAATGGCGGTTTTCTTGTTTCTGTTCGCAGGGAACGGAAGCACGGAGGCAAAAATGTCGCCGGTAAAGCCGTAATTCATCGAGCTTTGTAGGAAGCGGAAGTCGCGAAGAGAACCGAAGTCGGACGGAGGAGGAAAATGGCGTCCACCAGCGGACACAAGAGGAACGGCTCGAGTTCGAGCATGTTCGCCCACAAACGCACCGAGTCCGGCGGCGGTTTCATCGGCCACAAACGCTCCGAGAGCGGTCACAAACGGGCCGAGAGCATATCCAGTGCCTTTGGCCACAAACGATCCGAAAGTGGCCACAAGAGGAACGAGAGCGGCGGCGGTTTCGGGCACAAAAGGTGATTCTCACCCCCCTTCCTCCGAAACGGAATTTCTTAACGCGAGGCCACCCCCTTACTTTTCCTCCATTTAGGCCCGGCGGCCTTCTTTGTACGAAAAAGAACGCTGGAAACAGCTTCCCTTCAGGATGTCCCCGCTCGAACCCCTCCCCTCCCTCCCCACCTGAACGTTTCTTTGGCTTTTTTCCATGTCCTCGCTGCAATTCGAACTGCACCTGCCTCTTAATTTAATCGTTCGTGTCGGGGAAGCTATGTCTTTTTCTTTAAGGAAAATCAACCCCCAAGTGGATTAGACTGTCTTGAACTGGTTATCAGGCTGTGGAGGTTGTGAATTTTTTATAAAACTGTATTACAAAAGTTTTCAGAAATATTCATAGAGTTCTTAACTTCTTGAGTGACCTCTTCTTAGAGAAAATTAAACTGCGGCTCTCTGGGCAACTTTAAAGTAATAATTCATTTACTATATGTTAATATACCTGTCTAAAAATGCATATATTAGTTAGATTTGTAATCGTGTGAAACAAAATCGACTCCCATTTACCAGTTCAGTAAAATCGATATTAAATGAACTAATTGAGCTGTGTTGCGCATTCGTAGTACACTTGAGGGTTGAAAAAGCAGTATAAATCACTGCTTCCCAAATTGAATCGAAATTTTTACACGTTCAAAATTCCTTCCGAGACTGTTCGGGAACGTTTATAATTTTTTAACTTGTCCGATGACCCCGACAAATTCTCGAGAGGGATGAAACTCATTACTGAATGAACAGAAACCTCGCATACTTCGACATAGTTTTAACTCCCTTAGACATCGTGTTCCTGCCTCCATAAACTCGAGATAATCTACATCCACACCTCGTAACAAACCATAAATATTAACACTTTGCCTACCTTCTTGATTGCAGAGCTCGACAACTTTCATTCAAATAATAATCTCAGAAGAAGTTGTATGGATATAACATTAATTAATAAAATAAATCGTAATATAACACGATATTAATTCTAAAAATATGTCGTATCATGAATAGACTGCGGATCTTTATGCAAAATAAAAAAATATTTACATTGATTGCAAGACACAGGGGCGGAAGAAAAATTTCTTAATTCTTTTAATTATCTTCTAAAGCTGAAACCAATACGCTGGTGTGACTTTCAATCTTTTTAATATGTCCACCGCTTTAAATCGTGCTTACCCATTTTAATTATGAATGGAATTACTGTCGCTTTTTAGAATTTATTGAATATTTGAAATTCTCAATTGTGGATCTTTGGTTTCAAAAAGACCGTTAGAAAGACTATCAGCTAGTATTAATATTCGCTCCAAGCCGAAAATATTTCACGAAAAGACCTATTTCAACTTCCCGTTTCGAATCCCAATTTTTATTAAAAAAAAAAGTCCCGTTTTTACGGGGTGGCAGAGTTTATTTTCTTCCGCGAACTATCGACTCGAAGTGGATATAAACTGCGCACGATATTGCCGCGCGTGTATTACTGCGGGACCGCGAGAAAAACAAAAAAAAAGTTAATATTCAAACCGGTGAAAAATCGCCGACACGCATACGCAATTTCTCGGTGTTCGACGGTGCGCACGGGGGTGTTTCGTGATGGGTTCCAAGGGGGGTGGACGGGAAAAATTCAAATAACACGGGAAGAAGGCTCTTGTTACCTAGCAAAGTAATATGATCCTTCTTCGCCTAACCGGGGGAGGGGGGAGGAGGTTTTCTACGTGTAATGTTTAGGTAAGTACAGGTTCCGACCGTCCAGGGGCTTCCAGGATTCTGTTTGTCTTCTCCCTTGTTCGTCAACGAGACGGGGAACCAAGAAATTGCGTTTGCAACGACGTAACAAACTTCCTGTCCCATGGCATTCGTATTTTATTACGTGTCCCTATGGTTGCGCGCTGCCCACGGGGAGAGGGGAGTGCCGATTCCTCGAATGAAATTAGAGTCATCGCTTTCGCGGTATCATTCCGACCAGTTGAACGGTCTAGATTCCTCCTTGCGACTTAAATGCCCTGTTTTTCTTTTTCTTAGCCGCTCGAACGGATGGAAGCCGCATGAGAACGTAGTAAAATGCATCTGTAAAATTCATTCATTTTTCTGTTACCTACATTCGACGTTGTTAAATAAATATACTCGGACAGTATTTTTCAAAATGACTGAACATTTTATTTCCTGGGTTAGGAACAATTTTTCCGGAAAAAAAACGTGCTAGTTACCAGCAAAAATAGCTGCCTCACATTTACCACATTATCAATCCAGTGAACAATTAAAATATTAATAATACAGTCGACTGACTAAAATGATTAAGAGGTGAAATCAATTTTTATTGAACTCCTATTTATTGCAATCGCTGACAATTCTGCATAAAGATCTGTGTAAACGATCAAATTGAAATTCTGGAATAAAATATTTGTACACGATAATCAATTGAAATACTCACTATCACAATTTGCATCGACACATATTTCCAAAGGGTGACAGTGTTCTCCCTTTCCTTTCAATAAATATCTGCAATCAATTTCCTGGAAAATCAAGTTCCACATGAATAATTGCGTTCTACGTTTCCGATTTACTGTTTCAATCTTAGATTTCAAAATAATTGATTACTTACGGGTCCCCCGAAATAACAGTCCACCCCGGAATCAAACGAACATGAACGCATCGACGTTCAATTATCCGTGCAGCTAATCGAAAGCTGTGTCCTGTACACTTTTAATCCGGCCCATATATTCGATTATCGGATATATACATACATATTACTCGCGGCTAATGAGGGCGTGGGGTTTAAGAGGGAGGGGATTCGAGGCTAATGGATCGGTTCCAAATTGCTCGCTGACCTTCGCGTTCTATCTAACGTTTCCAGGTCCGAGTCTGGCAGCAATTACCATGCCGGGCATCGAAGGAACGAGAGCATGTACGCCATGACGGGGCTGTACGCGGAGACCGCGGGAACCGGCGGCGACGAAGCCACAGACCCGTTGCAGGCAACCGGCAGCAGACTGACTCACGACACCGTCATCAGGTGTCACAGTAGAAATCCCAGTTCTGGCCTCGTGGACCATAGGTGAGTGCCCCGGACCCAGTAACATACGCTCGAGGCACATATCCCGGAAACGACCATCCTCGCGCCGCACAGTGGGCAAAAACGACCTTTTTCGATTCAAAATCAAAGAACTTTCGATAGGAATGAGGTAGAGCGATGAAATTTTTTTTTAAATGAAAGCTGAAACTTTGTAGGATATGGGAAAAATAGGGAGATTTTACGGTACGAACGTTTTTTAACCTTGAGAAAATTCGTTAAAGTTGCACAATTTCAAGAAAGTGCCAGTAGTAATGACAGCGATACGTCAAGTGATGACGAGATGTGAAGTGCTTCATGTTTCGTAACTCAAAACGTTCAAATACTTCATTATTATTATTTTTATTCTGTTTTATATATGAGAATACGATATACTTTCAAACTAGTGTGTTATCAAGTCATTTTAACCCCTTGCACTACGCCGAAACTCTGAAAAAGTCGTGCCAAACTTGTCCGCCGGAATGGGCAGACAATTAATAAGTCACGAGTCAAACTCGTGATATTCAATTTTGGCACGAAATTTTCATCACGAGTCAGACTCGTCAAAGTAGTGCAAGGGGTTAACGAAAAAATTTCATTAATTTGTGTCACAAAAATCTATTTTTTTTTTTTTCAAAAACCAGAGGTCGTAGACAAATTTTGAAAACAGATTTGAAATCAGCGTGAAAAAATCTATGGGAAACGATATATAGCATGTTAAAACAAAATTCTCCGCTCGTATTAGCGGCAAAAACAAAATTTTCTTGAAATTGTGCAACTTTAACGAATTTTCTCAAGGCTAAAAAACGTTCGTACCGTAATCTTCCTATTTTTCCCGTATTCTACAAAATTTCAGCTTTCATTTAAAAAAAATTTCATCGCTCTACCTCATTCCTAAGTTCTTTGATTTTGAATCGAAAAAGGCCGTTTGTGCCCACTGTGCGCCGCCACCCGCGCCGGGACGCGTCCACCGATCATCGAATCGCTGCGATGATATCCTCAGATCGAAATGGAGGATCGGTTTACGCCGAGCCTCGGAAATCGGACGCTTCTCGCGATCTCCCATCGGCTAGATTTCATTTTGGGACCAGTCAGACTGGCTTCTATTTTTTATTCAATTTTTAATCCTCCGATTTGACACGAACTTGGAAGATTTCTTTGTTTGACAATTTCCGTGGAGATTGAATGACCAGTATGTTCTCTGCACCGTTTTCATAGGTGCCCATTTGACAATTTTCATAGATATTGAATGAATCATTTTATTAAGACAATAGGTGGGCAATTCAGCAGAGTCACCGTACGAGGAATTCGTTCCCCAGTTCGTTCATTTGACACGATTTTTGAAGATGTCGAATGAACGTCGTTGTATTGCAACAGCAAACGATCAATTTATTAGAGCCACGGTGTGCGAAATTTATTCTTTAACCGTGCAATGAGGCACAATGTTACCTAACAGTACACGTTTAGCTTTCGCTTGGTCCAGAATTTTTTGAAACTCTAAATCTACCGAGTCTTAAAAGTAACCAATACATGTTGTCTTATATAAATGACGGGATTGAATTTATTTAGATTTATAAAACAACGTATATATAAAAATTAAAAAAAACCGGAACCGGTTATTTCGACCGGCGGTGGTAGGTTTAACGTTAACGTGTTTTACCTCTTGAAGAAATATATTTTTAATGCTCTAAAAAATTCCCCCACGTGGAGCCTGATTAGAAGAGTAAAAATCGAAGCTGCGGAGATCATCCTTTGAAAATAGGGAAGCTTCCGATTTCCGTGGAACGGTGACTCTTCCTGCGAAAAGCAGGTTGTTCGTTAACGAACCTAATCGTGCCAAGCTGTTCGATCTTCGATTCGCCCATTCGCGGTCGAACAGCCCACGGAAACATGCACATTACGTGACTAACAATCGTCTCCTACGTCACTCTTGCGTCACCGTTGACAAGTACTAGCACGCAGCTCCTTCTATGACAGCTCTTTCTCTTCTAAACAAAGTAAAACTAGAAGAAACAGGAGAAAGCCGCGTGTCGAGCGTGTCGCGCAAAAACGAAACTGAAATTCCGCTCGCGATCGGCCGTCGTCGGTTTGCGAAATCGGCAAACCCCCGGAGACGTTCCGGGGATTCGCGGGAGAAAGGTTCCGCGACAGAAGAAAAAAATTACAACACCTGCGAAACGTGGAGAGTGAAAGCATCGCGCTGTTTGACCGTGACACAATTTGCGCCCCGTGAAATAGACTATTCCGTAATTGACGCTCGTCATCGGCTTCTCCTTCGGACACTCCTTCGATCGCAGGATCTCGCGCTCGAGGTGGAAGAAGTATGACGATTTCACACGGCACCGTGTAAACTTTATTATTAGACCAGGGAATACTGGTTTTACGATTCGACTACCAGGCTGCAGATCTTTCGCCGGAAGATCGCGAAATTTAACGATCTTATGGGGCAGCGCGGAAATAGCTGCGTAAATCAATATTGCACACTTTGATTGGCGGCACTGAGTTTAAGATATCTTTGCAAGCACGGGTACTTGAAGAACTTTCGGGAATTTATAGAATACCGATGGAATTAGTAATGGATGCAGAAGTCGGCTTTCGACGATTTGATTGGCAGATTCGCCGGTGGGCAAATTCGGCGAGCTACTTATCGTAAAGCAGAAAATTGGTCGCAGAAATTTTTATGAGTTCATAGAATATTGAATGGAATCCGTAATAAGATGGCTATTTACTATTTTATCTGTGCGGATTTATATCTACGTTTCTGGAAAAATGCCAATATTCGATTAAACAGATCAGCCTTTTATCATTCCGACTATACATCTAATATAGAAAATATTTTATTAACGATAAGGGCTATTGTAACGATATAATAGTCGGCATACGTAAAGAGAACATTAATATAAATTTAAAGAAAAGTTCAATAAGCGTTGAGGAAATTTTTTGGCAACCTCTATCGTCATTTACATTGTTAAAAAAATTAGGATGTGCTAAACGTGCAGAGTGAAAGCATCGAATGATTCGACCGTGACACATTTGCCCCGCGTGAAATAGATTATTCCGTAATTGTCGCTCGTTATCGTTTGCCAATTTTTACGTAACAATGAATAATACCTGCATTGTTCTATATCTTGTAAAAGGAAAAAAGCATCCATTATTTTCTTTTATTATAAGTATTTACAGTATTATTACAGTATTATATTTATAGCATTTTCTTTTATGGGTAGAATGAGAATTTTCATTTCCAAGTCTTTTACTAGAAAACATGTTTGGTAGCAAACACCACGTGATCACTGTATGAAGTAAATCTTGTATAATACTTCTTCCACCTGCTGTACTTAAAAAAAAATCTCGCCGAATCACGCACTCACTGTACATCATATGGCACAAGATATTCATGCTTCTTGTTTCTCGTTTTTGCCCTTTTTCAGAGATTTTATCATCAAATGTCACAGCAGGAATCCCAGTGCTTCCATGGTGGACAGGTAATTGTTGGATTTGTGTAATTAACGCGACACGCCGTGTAACATAAGCACACGAAACGCTATCACACGACTTGTACATTTATCATTCGCAACGCTCTATTGTCAATAAACAAGCTTACCTTGCGATTGGCAGTACAATCGAAGAAGAGACAATTACGTACATCGGAACCCTTCCAATCGTGAAAGCAAATTAAAACGATAGGATACAATCATTTTATACCTTGCGTCGCAATTAACTCTGATTGATCGATTCTATGAGCCGCGATTTCTGCGAATGATATAAACCAATGAGACACACTACCTGTGTTTGTCATCAATGATATCACTTTCCTACTATTGTTGCACATTTATGCAATCGTTTCGGAACAACGCTGCAATTATCGTAAACAGTAACGCGGGTTACAGTGCCCAGTAATTCAAGTTTGTTCGTTTGTGAAATTTAATTTTCAAATCGTCGTGTACAAACATTAACGCAAGCCAAAATACCCAAAAACTGAAGAGTGCAAGTCTATAAAAATTTTCTTTATAAAAGTTTATAAAATTTTCAAGTCTCGATTGTACTGTTAAATGTCGACTGAAAAGCAGACGCGATCTAACAAGTCGTTTCAAAAGGCTCGATCTTAATCCCCCAGTGTGCACGAGTTGATGAGATCCATAAATTACTCTATCGTTTTAATCTTCCTTAAATTATGTAACGTAGCAACAATCTCGTCACGCGTAGAAAGCCCTGCGGAAACGTATACGAAAAGTTGTTTTGTTTTGACCCGTCCATTAAAGGATTAAAGAGACGAGCCGCCGAAAGGATCCGCAACAGTTTGAAAGCGGGGAGTTTCGAACAATTAGCGATTTCGTAGCCGCGCAGGCTATCTCGGGTTTCTGAAATTTTGTGTTTTTCATTGGCACGCTTGAATCCAGGACGGAGAAGGAGAGACCGCAGACACCGCCGTTTAATCCAGACTCAAAGGACTGCGGAATCCTGAGCTGCAGACCGGCCTTTATACAGAGATTCGCCGGAATAAAGGTACGCTAAACTTCTCTCCCCTATCTTGCTGACTTCTTCGAAATCCCCGTAGATCAGAGCAGCCGGGATTTGTTTAAGCCGCGATCGATCGCACCGGCTCGAGAAAACGGCGCGCACGCGGATGTAAGTATTGTATGAGCGTTCGTGAGTCATCGTTCGAAAGGATACGACACGTACGAGCCGACATTCCGTGAAAGGATTTTAGCCACTGCGGAAAACCCTAAATACAGGTTTTGCGCTCGAAATTCATCGACCAAAACTCATCCCCCCTTGCTAAACAAATATTCGAAATTCAAAGTTTTACTCCGTACAACGATGTAAAATACCTCTTCAACACTGTACTGCATACATAGTTTAATAATGGTTCTTCTATCTCTGCTTGTATACAAGGCGGCAGTCTACTATCTCACATAAGTCGGTACCTGTTGGTTACATAAAAACACCATTTAACAAATTATGTAACATTTTAATCGAATGAGTACAACTCGACTTTTTTACATCTCACTTTTTCTCAGATCTCAAGGTGACCTTGAGCTTCTGCAAAGTCAACGCACGTTTTTTTTTTTAACACTAAGTTGTAACCGATAAAAGGTCGAGTTCAGCTGCCTGTAATATGCCGACTTTGGAATATTTTCACCGTTTTATTTGATGTATAAACGATGTATGTCTCGTCATAAACACATCAAATCTGCCGTCTTCTTATCTCAGTAGACCAGACAACGCCGTGAGTTCGACGTTGCCCGTGGCAGGAGGTTGTAACTCTTTCTGACATGTTTCCAAAGGTTTGAACGATATGTCTGGTACCCTGTGTTCTATTTCTTTTTTCTTTTATCTTGAAACGCTCTTTCAACGGTCGAGTTTCTCTTTTAACTCGTATCAACGCTCCTCGAGTTTTGTGTTAAGCTTCTTCGACGCTCTCAAGTTCTTTTCGGACCACTCCAACCTTCTCGCGTCCGTTTCAACACACTCGGATGCTCTCGAGTCTATTGCAGGATAGCCTAACATACAGTCTAGACACTCTACGCTCATCCAACTTGAAGCTCTGGTCCTCTCTAGATCAGAGCCCAGACCACTCTCATTCGAATCTGCTTCAGCCTGTTCAAGTTTCTACGAGATTGTCCGAACATGCTCTAGTTTGCTCTAGTTTGGTCTAGTTTAGTGCAGTTCCTTCCAATTCCAACGCGTTCGTCTAAACGCAGCCCAAAGCTGATAACTTCGGGTTCAGGCATTCTTTAGGCGCAAGCCAGTCTATTTCAGTAGAGTTCAATCTGCACCGGCTGGCTCAAGTTCGTGGAAAATGGTAGCAAGACTTCACTCTGATACACTTAGTCAACTTTGGTTGGCTCTAGTTGCCTCTAGCCGGCTCTATTAGGTTCCAGTATGTGTGAATTTGTGTAAAATAGTCTGCGTTAACTCACTCTGGGCAATTATAGTCAGCTATGGTTACAGCCGTTGTTAGCTCTAGACAGACTCTAGTTAGTTCTAGGCAGCTCTAGACGGATATGGTCATCTCCAGTTTGACCCAGTATGCTGTAGTCAACTCTAGTATGCTCTAGTATGCTCTTTTCCAACTCTAGTCCACTCTAGTTTGCTCTAGTATGCTCTAGCCAACTCTAGTATGCTCTAGCCAACTCTAGTTTAATCTAATATGATCTAGTCAACTGTAGTCAACTTCAATGTCACTCAAATTCACCGAAATTCTCTGCTATTATCATCATTCCCAGTGGCTAAAAAATAAATGTTCCCAGTAATACATCCAAATAAATCATTTTTTTTTTCAAGTGTTGATTGTAAATGATTTTAGGCATTGAATGGAAGAGTAAATGCACCGTCTCAACATTGATGTTCATATTCTATTCTACAATGGTGAATTTAATGATTTCGGTTTAGTACTTTGGGTTACATCAGAAGTATTAAAGATTTGATCGTGCTGAGATGGAGATTATCATGTGTTTTCGTTGATTCCAGGTGTTTGTGTTCCTTCTGTCGTTTCTCGTCACGTTACAACAGGCACTTAGTTCAGGTTACATAAATTCTGTGATCACGACCATAGAGAAAAGGTTCGAAATCCCGTCCAGTCTATCTGGCGTCATCGCGAGCTCCTACGAGATCGGGAACGTCATTACCG
Organism: Seladonia tumulorum; assembly: GCA_913789895.3. Classification (NCBI taxonomy): domain Eukaryota; kingdom Metazoa; phylum Arthropoda; class Insecta; order Hymenoptera; family Halictidae; genus Seladonia; species Seladonia tumulorum. The sequence continues at coordinate 11,966,690 of OU565276.1, forward strand.
TCATCTTCGTCAGCTACCTCGGTAGCCGTCGACACATACCAGTTTGGATAGCGATTGGTAAGGAAAATCATCTACCTGCGATCATCCCTTGAAACTCGTTTTCCATACCAGATAAAAATTCTGCATAAAGAATTAAATTGTATATCTTTAATATTTTCAAAATTATGAGAAATTATGACCAAAGAAATCTATAATTTTGTCACTTGCCAAAGCATTGATTATGGCTAATATATTTTGTCCACTGGTCAGAGTATTAATTTTCAATTAGAACGCATTAAAAAGCGTCGTGGAGAGCCGCGTTCTTCCGTTCTGTATAATTTGGATCAGACATTGATACATATTTATAGATCTGGCAAGATCGAATGGAACACGAGGTCCGAGCGTTAAGGGATTAATAGCATCGTATTAACCGACGATCGTCGCAGTGCCGTAATGTCATCGAAATTTCAGGCGCTGTAATAATGGGACTCGGATCGATGATCTTTATGGTGCCTCACTTCACAGCAGAGCCTAATTTGATGACGGCTGCCAACAACTCCAGCTCTGACAACATTTGTCGGGGCGTATCCTTGCGTGAACAGGATATGGGACTGGGTAAGTTTTACAAGCTAAAAAACGAACCAAAGACATTTAGAAAATCCACATAAAAGAATAACCTATCCCCTACTTTACATCTAAAGAAAATTCTATTTATGGTACAAAGCCTAATTTAAAAAATACGAATAGATAACGATCAATTGTTTCAAACACATGCATAAAGATTTAACGTTTGTGAAGTCTATTATCAATTTAATTGAGTGTAAGTAAATTTAGTTTAAGGCTAAATTTAAATTGAATGTTTATTTGAAGGCTCGGTATAATTTCGTGATTATCTGAATGGGGCATCTCCTTCTATCTCATCTTGAAAAGACACGTCGCTTTAGAGTCACTTGATCCGAATAACGTGAATGCTTTTTCTTCTGTAAGCACGTTGGACAAAGAATATAAAATGATTTCCTTCTTAGGTCGTTTGTCGTCCGGATTATCATCTCCACCGCTGGCACCACACAACAATTTAAGAGGCGATAATTGTATTCAAGGATCCCCATCTACTGCTGGCCCTGTTATGTTATTTGTACTTGCTCAGTTATTATTAGGCTGTGGTGGTTCTCCTCTGTTTACTCTTGGTACTACTTACATAGATGACCACGTTCGTCCAGAGAGTGCTTCTTTATACATTGGTAAAGAAAAAACCGATTAATAATTATTTAAAACGTCGAAAATATACAACTCTTATGCACCAATACAATTTGTTATTTTTCCAGGTTGTATGTACAGCATGGCAGCATTCGGACCAGTTTTGGGTTTCCTTCTTGGAGCTTACTTACTATCATTTCACATGGATTCCTTTTCTGGAACTATCATCAGTATAGGTAGCGAATCAATAATTTATTTTCTTTTTTATATAGAAATATGTGATCAAACTCTGAGAGACTACACTGTTTACCCTAAGAATGAAAACAGATTGCGCGAAAGGTCAATGTCTATAATGATTTTTTATTCCGTATTTATAAATACTTTGAATCTTTGCAACTATAAGTATTGTGATCACTTTTTTCGCGTTGTACAACATTTATTTATCGTGAACATTGTGTAACTCGCATTTCCAAAAAAAATAAAAAGCAAACAATATGCGGAGCAATATCTTTTCTAAACTAAGATTGGACATGATTTTTCTACCTATGAAAAGAGATCCGAATAATTTCCTAGAGTTTGCTCGCACAATTTCAGAACGCTCAGATACGTTAATAACCAACGAGAAGCAACAAAGAATGATAAAAACCATTTTTAAACAGATCCTGGCGACCACAGATGGGTCGGCATGTGGTGGGGTGGATTTCTGCTCTGCGGTCTGCTCTTAATCTTGGTCGCAATTCCATTCTTCAGTTTCCCAAAAACGCTACAACGCGAGAAAGAGAAGATACGAATCATCGAGAAAAACAAATCATCCTCGCAGAAAGAGAAGGAGCAATGCAAGGAGCCGAAGAAAGAGAAATTGGATGACAGCGGTTATGGAAAAGATGTGAAAGGTAAAGAAGAAATCTTCAAAATTTATTTCAGTCTCCAGTCACACCTACAACCCTTAATACCTCAATTCTAAAACGTTGCACTTCCATGCACATGCAAAAAGGCAGTGTTTACGAACGGACAGATGTCTCGAGCCTCTGAGATTAATTACAGAGAAAACAGTAAAATGCAAACCAAAAAATGATCATCATAGGAGTGCAAATCTGTGAAATATAGAAAAACATCTGCATCAACAAGAATTAATAACATTTTGATTCTATTTTTACTATCAAAGTGTAAATTTTATGTGTTCGTGACAAAGATCTGTAGATAAAATACACAAAAGAAATTTTTCCCTCGTTCTTAACCTAGATATTATAAGGGGATAATCCCCTTGTATAAGGGGATTAAGTGTCTCATAAAATAGCGTGCTTGTTGTGCAGCCACTGGAAATGAACTCTGCAATTATTCGAGCAATCTGGACTAAAACGTTGAAACGTTTCCTTGCAGATATACCCAGAAGCATGTGGAGGTTGATGTGCAACCCGGTGTACGTGGTGACCTGTCTGGGCGCCTGCATGGAGTTGGTGATCGTTTCCGGTTTCGTGGTGTTCCTGCCGAAGTACCTGGAGACCCAGTTCAGCCTTGGGAAAAGTCAGGCGAGCGTGTTCACCGGCTCGATCGCTATACCGGGCGCCTGCATCGGCATTTTCTTCGGCGGATGTTTGCTCAAACGTTTAGAATTAAGACCGAAGGGTGCGGTCCAGTTCGTCCTTGTCTCAAACATCATATGCCTGGTCTGCTACGGCCTCCTGTTTTTCCTCGGCTGCGACAACGTTAAAATGGCTGGGACCACTATTCCGTACTTTAACAGCAGCACGAAGGGCCCTGAGCCCTTCCAAGTAAACCTCACTGCCGCGTGCAACTTCGGTTGCGAGTGTCGAATGACGGACGTCGAGCCCGTCTGTGGAAACAACGGTCTGACCTACTTCAGTCCTTGTCATGCGGGTTGCACTGCCTTCAGCTCGAAATCGAATTTCACTAACTGTGCATGTAAGCATTCCTCGTGTTACCGTTTAGCTTAGTATCGTCCACTCGGAACATACAATATCCCTCGGATCGGGTTCATTGATGAATGGATTGTGGATTTTATGCATTCGTGGTGTCCATTATTGTCTAGAATTTGATACTCCTTTGTATTCTACAAATTACAATGCAAGTTCTGTTTTATTCGACACTTGATCAAATATTTAACTCTGGCATGATGGTACTTGAGTCTATCTACACATATCGAAGTTAACCAATTCTAATCACTAGCTAGTTGTATTAATAATTATAAAATATTTCACCCTCGCTTGATGGTACATGGGTCCATTTGGACTCAGAGTTACAAACGTTCCATTTGAATTCTAATTTTCTAAGCTATTGGCAATTTGCATTAGATGTAAAAAGAAAATCAAAGAAGTAAGCTCACAGATGTGCAGGAAAAGTTGATGCATAAGAATTTAAACAGATCTAATCATGGCTGTCATGAAATCCTTAAAAGCATCCATCGTGCAAAGATTCATAAAGAGAACTGGTTCTTATTTGTTTCTAGTTTTTATAAATCAGTGTATAAAAATTAATGTGCGCATAAATGTCCACAGTCTATTGATTAGCCAAGGCCTAACATGTCTCTATACTGATGTAGAACTGAGCCACATATGCTATTCCATTTTAAGAAACTTTTGGAATTCATATTCAAAACCTGAATCTTTAGAAGTACATTTTGAATAAAATTTCTCTAGACCACTAAATTTGCCATGTTTGGAATAGTATTTATAAATCTCTCCGCTACAATTGTTCCGTATGCTCATCATGTTCTTTATTGTGTGGCAACAGGTATACACGGAAACTTAACAATGTTGCCGCCAGCGGCCCCGGAATTCGCAGAAGTGACAGTTGTACCGGTAGCAACAGCAGGCCCATGTACTTCTCCGTGCAGGACTATATTCCCCTTCTTAATCTTACTTTTCTTTATGACCTTCATCGTCGCTATCACTCAGATGCCATTGCTGATGATAGTGTTGAGGTATGTTTCGTCACTAACCTGCATCGCCTCTACCATTACACAATTTTTAATTCGAATATGTTTGTCGCATATATAGGTCAGTCTCTGAAGAAGAAAGATCGTTTGCGTTGGGCATGCAGTTTGTAATCTTTCGACTGTTCGGTTATATACCAGCTCCTATTTTATTCGGTAACTTAATCGATTCTACGTGCTTGCTTTGGAAAAGCACCTGCGGGGAGAAGGGCGGCCGGTGTCTGCTCTATGACATCGAACAATTTAGATACAGGTACGTAATTTATGTTAGCAATAAATATTATACTATGCAGAGCTAGAACAAGTACTGTGAAGAGATTGAAGAGACATAGTTTTGTCCAACAGCTAATCTAGCTGCTTGTTTGTATTCGAGCTCTACATAGTACCATGTATTCTATTTGTCCAACTACTTCTGCATTTTTAATCTTTCTTTGGTTAACGGATAATTAAAATATGTTATGCTTTCAGATACGTCGGTCTCTGCGCTGGCATTAAGATTTTAGCTCTGGCGCTGTTCCTTATCGACTGGTGGCTGGTCAGAAGGAGAAGACAGCTGGAGGATCAAGCGCCATCTTTCACTGTGAACGAATTCGTAGGGTCAATTATCAGTCTTGACAAATGTAAGTGGACCCAATCATCGCATCTTCCACCGGATGTTCACAAAAACACGTTTACATGCTAGCAGTAGAAGAAGCTCGCTGACCCCGCGTGTCGTGCGCAACTATATTATTCAGTCAATCGAAAATAAAATATGCGCCCTAACTTTTATTGATGGCCCACAAAGGAAGAGGATGCACTCTTTCACTTGGTGTAGTTAGTTTTTGTCTGAGCCCCATAATTCTCAAAATAAATAGAAAAACGTCCGACACAGTTGTCGCTAAAGGCGTTGTGGACGTCCTGTTCTCTTTAAAAATTATTTAAACATGTTTAAATGTGTGTAATATTATTAAAAAATATGCCATTGTAGTTGGGAGAGTCTGAAGAATCGTTCTGCGTAAATTTCGTCCGAATAGCTTTCACGGTTAAAGTAGGAAAATTCTTGAAGTTGAAAGTTTGAATAGAGACTGTTTCTTCACTTCACGGTATTTTGTGTTGCAGTGTTCGAGGAGAAACCGCATCACCACAACATGGTGGAGGACGGGATCGTTCCGAACTCGGAGACGGCCACGCCGTCCTCGATATCGTCACCCACCGAGCCCACGAAGTCGACGAACCTCGAAGAGACCGGCTCGTCGAACCAGACCCAGGATTCCACGGAATCGGCGAACCGGTCGAAGAGCGCGATGGACGTCGAAGTTCCGGATACGAGGCAAGCACCTCTAGCTCTTGAAGAGCCGGACGTTGAGGTGAAGCCTCTGACTGGTAAATCCATGGAGAACCATGCACGGAACGTTTAATGTTTGTCGCGCGTTAGAGGCTGTACAATTGATTCTATAATATCAAAGTGGGTGATACACGGGGGTTCGATGGCAAATCATTTTGTCGTCGCAGCAAACCTCCAACGATTTGTGCAATCCTAACTGAAGAGGAGAAGGAGGGGGCATGCTCCCCCGAGTCCGCGCCGAGAATCAAAAATCGGTTTGGTCATGGGGAGAGGTGCCGTGGATCCATGTATTTATGGTGCTAATATACTTTTTTAATGAGATTTAACGAAGAGCGACCGTGATTTAAATTCCGTTGGAACTATAAGTGGAATCGTACATTCGTATATTCTTGCACACTGGACGCAGTCCGAGGATATTTTTACAATGATTACATTTTTGCGTGGGATGTATCGTTTATACCGGTACGAAATGATTTGCCATGGATCTCCATTTATGGTTTGGCTATTTTTAGGAAGTAATATCACTAGGGTGTACATTTTTACGGCGATGCGATTCTATGGGGTGATCCGATCGTTCTGTTGCCGGTTGTTCGAACGATGGTGAACATGTTTCAAGGACTCTAGAGGGTGATTCAACGACGGAGTCACGCTATGTTTCTTCTTCTGATTTTACAAAAAAAAAAAAACAGAGTGGTGTTCTTTAGATTGACTCCCTTTTCTGTTTAGCGTAGTGTCCTTTCGTTGACCTTGAACTGTGCTTCGCGTTAAAAATAGTGTTTCTAACTTAGAGTGTGTATTAAAACCCGTTTTCTGTAGTGGCAAATACTCAAAAATAGATTCTCAGTGTAACATCTCCGATTACACGTTAATATCCTAATTAACAGTAGGTGTTTACTATATCACTACTACAGTTATACTTATCTAGAAGAAGCGTGTAGCATATACAAACATGATATAAGATGTCATACAAATACAACTTGAGATAAGGATCCAGTCTCACGGCGGAACCGACGATCATAATATTTTTAAGGTGAAGATCAACTCAAGGTCGGTCGGCGGATGCGCGTTTGCGATATTCCTCCTGGCCTCAACTATTCAAGGTCACCCGTAAAACGAACTTCAAGTACTTTGCATGTCCTCGACATCTCTTCGTCGTTGAATCAACGCGAGGAATCGTTGCCATCGTTCGACACCGACGCAGTAATGGCAACGGAGGTTAGGGATCACCCTGTACATGTCAATAAATAGGAACATAATAGGTGAACAAAGGTGGCTCGTCTCGGACACGCGTTATAACCGGTGTTGTAACCTAATCGCGAGGGACTCTCGCACTGTCCGAAATGAGCTCCGACGAAACCGGCCTTGAACGGTTTTGCGAAACAAGACGAAAGAACAAAAAGAAAAGAAAGAGGAAAAAGATGAAGAAAGAAAGCAAGACGAACGATAGGTGGAAAGAAAATAGGGAAAAGCAAAGGCCAACAAGGACAAACGTTGTAAATATAAAAATTCCTGCCTTAAGAAATACAAGACTAGAAAAACGTATATTTAAAAGAAAAAAAAAGTAATCGACTAAGTGATAGAGTTAACGATTCTATATAATGAATATCATTGATTGCAGATCGAGAGCTGCGATTTATTTTATAACTAGTGGTTAGGCTTTCTCAGAAATGAAGTAGTCAATTTAAACGTATAGTGATGTAAAACACGGACGACAAGGATCGTAGTTGACTCGTTTGCGAATACTTTTTTTTTCTTTTTTCGTTCGAAACCACGAATTGCAATGGCGTAACTGTTTCGCCGTTCTCCGTTTTCGATCATTTTCATTTGTTCTCTCGGTTCCCCCCTTCGCGAGGGAAGGGGACGGAAGCCAGACAACTGCGCTTTTGAAACGAGCTACGACGCCTGATCTCGAATGTTGTTGTGTTTTTTTTTCTTTTTTGTTTTCTCTTGTTTCTTCTCGAACGTACATCGGCGACACTATTTTAAGAGCTTTCCGAGAGCATTAGCGTGTAACCGGAAACGGGAGACGATGCTTCGAATGCGACGATAGCGTCGTCGCACTCGTGTCCTATACCGAATGAATTCTATGCTTCCACGCAACGAAACGAGCAGAAGGGGAAAAAAAATAGATGGAAACGAAAGAGGACTCGCAACGGTTTTTGTTAACGAATAACGATTACTCGGCGAAATCAAGGGTCAATTGGGATTAAACGTCACTCCGAGACTCGTCTCGACACTAAGTTTTGGCCTCTCGGCTATTGTCAATAGCTCGCTGACAATCGGCGAGCCCGAATCAGTGGCGGACTATGCAGTGTTTGGAATGCAACAAAACCGAAAAATTTGAGAACCCCCTTGGCAAAAATTTTATACCTCTGACATTCAGAACTAACTATCGAATTTATTCATACTTCTTATTTCGTTGACGGATGTAACATAGTTAACACTAGAACTACCAGATAAGTCAAAATGACTTGCTCCTAATTTTTTTTTTTAGAAATAACGAAATTGTAAATATACTTTTATGGGAAAATTTTTAATAAACTTCTCTATCGAAGTAGACATTTGAACAAAACTGGTATGAAATCTAAACAACTGCAATTTTGTTGTTGTTATAAGGCAATGTATGCCAGTTGCATTTACTGCTTGGTAGTTCTAGTGTTAAACACGAGCATGATTTTTAATGGGATCTGCAATAATCCGCCACTGGCCAGGAGTCTACTTGTTTTGTACCTGAAAGCCTGTCGTATCAATTTTCGATATTACAAATGAGAAGAGTTTAACAAAGAGGAAAAAATGGATGCGAAGAAAGCTAATGAGTAAAGAAAGGAAGAGAGAAAGAAACTATATTAACTCAGGAAAAGAGATTCTATAATGCACCTCTAAACTAAATTGATGGGAACGATACAAAGGAGCCGGATAATATGAATAGAGAGAGAATTTATCGCTGGATCTATGAAGTTATAGCCTAAGAGAAAGTGAAATTATTAAACGTTACTTCAGCTCAATTTCCTTTTAAACGAAAAGAAAAAACAAAAAAAAAGAAAAAATACGATCAGAAACTATGGAGATCGTACGGGAAAGAGAGATATGAGAACTATGCATACAAAAGATGTTTTCAGAGTGTAATCGATATTTAGACGTTGACACCGTTCTTTCGTTTGCATGAATCGATGATTTATACTGCTCCACAGATGTCGCTTTCGGTACGAAACCGTTCCACGGATCGCTTGTACGATTCTAGCGTTAATTTTACGTAATCTCGAACAATGTACACTTAAGCGATCATAGATGACACAAACATAAATACATACGTACATACATACATACATACACACTGTTCTGGCTAAAACACGTCACAGCATTTACTTACTTTGAGGAAAAGAAACACTTAACATAGGCTGCGGGCGTTCACGTGATTCCCAATTTTTTAAAATAACGAATTTCGAACGTCGTTGGATAGGAATTCATGTTTATTGTAAACACTTCCCGTTTGCTCGACCGTAGAAAACTTGTAAAATATCGTGCGGTCGTTCCGTTAAGTTGTGTACAGCGAAATGTGTGGGAAACGTGCGAGGGCCCGCGGTCTACGCCTATGTACGATAATCTCGCACGCTGTTTGGCCCGTCACTGTCAATTTTTCGAAGTGTAGTACACGCTACTATATTTTAGAGGCAATTTTGATGTTCGAACTCGGCCGTTAGACACTCGGGATCCACCGTTCCCGCCATCCTCGAGACCGTGATGATCTCTCTAACTAACATATTGTAATGCACTTACATATATTATACATACATATACCTACTTTTGTGATATGAATCTCTATCGAACGGTGGACCCCGGTCGCGCACGGCCCCCCGTAGAGGTTAAACTAAAGGAACGATGGGGGAAAACCATGAAAGAGATAAAATAAAATAAAAGTGCTGTGAATAGATGACAAAAAAGAAAAAGAGACACACGTCGAATCAAATACAATTTACACTACGACGGTGAGGATGCGTATCGCAGCAGGGTGGATCGCCTGGGTGAGTCACTGTAACTAAATCGCATTCAGTATCGTCCTGTTTTTTTTTCTTTCTCTCTCTCTCTCTCTCTCTCTCTCTTTCTCTATTTCCCCGACTTTATCGCGGAGATTATGAACCCTTATCTGTCGTAGGCTATACACGTTACAATGTGAATACCTTGTGGCTTATTTTGAGATAGACACTAGACGCGATTCGACGGAGGAATCGTTAGGCGAATGTAACATACAGAAAACAGAGAAAATCATTGGAAAATACAATAGATTATAACCGATCAGTTTAGATCCGGATTAAAATGTAGCGCGTTTTGATGCTTAATTAAGGTACAGCTAGGTAAAAGAATCATGTGAATATAATGTTAACAAAAGGATATATCATTGGACAACTTAGCGGTACGTAATTGTGTTAATACGAGGCTTAAGTAATACGTTTTAACGTTTGTATTGTGCTGCAGTGAAGCCGCTGCTAGATAATTGTATAAAATGGAATCGGATGTTTAATAGAGTATAACTCATAGGGCTTCTATAGCCAGCAAGTTTCAGTCGATTAGGTGAAAACAGTTTCAAAAGTCTCCGAAGAGTCTATTTTATCTTTTTAATTTGATCTACTGAGCCCCCCAGCTCCAGTTTGCTAAAATATTTTACACAAATCATCGGACGGATTAAAATAACTTGTACCATATGTTTGTACTTTTTTTAGCTATGAGTTCTTGAAACTTTAATATCTACATTTCTTGGAGTAGGCGAGGAACACGATAAGTTGAAGTGCAGTAAAGTGTCATTCAGATAGATGAAGCAAGAGTGATGTTAGGAGGCTGAGTTCATTGTCACAAGACAGACCACCCAGGTTTCTCGAGCTCTCTGCAAACACGTTGTTGATAAGGTAACCTCGTATACTGTTTACCGTCCTATCTACCATCAACAAACACAGAACGAAGGAGGTATCGTTCGCTCTATGTAACCCTCCTTCCATAGTCAGTTTGTAACAGATGACAAAATGCGATAGAAACACAGGGAAATTATAACTGAGTGTGACCTTTCCAGGCTCAAGGTCGTCCCAAGTTCACGCTACCATGTTCTCCATATTATTTATCAATTTTTAAATTGCCCAATCAAAATACAGTGACTCACCTTGCTCGAAATGTTGCTAGTTGCTTCCTCGGGATCTTTTTAGGATAAAAATAGTAATTTTTTGGACAGGTTCTTTCTTAATGTACAAAATACCTTTTTTATCCTTTGTAAAAATGGAGGATTGGTTTAGTTCTGATTTTATTAAGGATGACAATCTTTTCATCGTTTTATTAGCAGTAAAGGGTAAAAGCAATTTTCATTTACAGCGGCAAAACGATTCATTGAGTTAGAAGCAAAATTATTGTTTTGAGAAGTTCAATGAAATAGAAACAGCAATTTTATTCGTAAGCAAAGAAGCTTAAGTTTAATTTTTTAGACAATTCTTAAATATCTGCTACGTACTGCACAATTATTAAAAATCTTCCAAAACGTTAAGATCCTTTTGCTGTTTTACTACGCTCGTGTGAAAGGTCCTAATGGAGTTAAGAAATTTGCAGAATTAATTCTACACTGGTCAAGCGATTTTCCGAGGAAATGGCTCGTGGATCTATTGCGGTCTCGATCCATCCTGCCCGTCTGCCAAGACACCGCAACTGTACATATAAGTAGTTAGAACGATTTATATCGAACAATTGAAGTTAAAGGCGGAATGCGTGGTACACGTATTATATACGATAAAAATATAGATTTTATGTGGTCGCTACTGTTAACATAACGTTCCGTTTCTACGCGAAACTACGATCGCGGAAGTGGACATAGAACAAAAAAAAAAGAAACTGAAGGAAAATTATGATTTCTGGGGGAGGGACGATTGCGCGCGGCGACCCGCACAATTTATCACCCGCGTTACTTAAATATTTTTACAGAGGCCATTTTCTTCACGCGCACCTCGATCGCGTTGGCAAAACGAATGGAAAACGATTCTCCTCGATCTGATTTCGCCTGACCGATGGACTCGATAGTATTAAAAACCGTCACCGCGCTACCGTAAACAAAAACGAAAGGAAGAAAAACAAGATCACTACTACTATCACTACTACTCTTAACGCTAGCGTTTTAACACATCGTTTTACGTTTACTTCTAACCGACATAATTATTTAGTCAATTCGAACGACGTTTCTATTTCGTCACGCGTCTATTTGCTGTAATGTAACATTCCCAACGCTACAGTAAAAGAAAGAAAAAGCGAAAGAGATTTAGCGTGACTGTATGTATGTATGTATGCGTGCATGTGTATGGTTGAGAGAGAGAGAGAGAGAGAGAGAGAGAGAGAGAGAGAGAGAATGAGCGAAAGAGGAATGCGTTTTAAGTATTAGGTGGGAGTTCTAATAGGTAAACGGAAATTTAAATTAAAGAATGTTGTGTACATAGATATTGACTATTATATACAGTAAATATAAACTGCTTATAGATGTAATGTATTTTTTGTAGGGACCATAATATAAGCAGAAAAACAATATGAAATGTTTTTGATCAGTACCGAAGAGTGATATGAAATTGCGACGGTTCTGTGTAAAGTTTATGAAAAGCAATACGTGGTTGCTGAGAGGAACAGGGGGCGGGGGGCGTTTAGGGGATTACGGGCTAGGGAACAGGGATGAGCAAAATTTTGTACGAGCGTGTTAATTCATAAAAATATTAAAAAAAAAAAACATTTCTCGAAGAATCTCCTTACGATTCAACGATTCGAAATTTTTGCTCACCTTTGATTCCGAACACCGAAATAAAAAGAAACAAAGCTCACAAATCAGGGGTATCGAATGTTTCCGAGTTAACGACGGAGTTGGAGGATCGCAAAACGAGTTTGGCGAGAATTGTAGCCCGTTACGTTTTTATTTGTGCTAACGTTCGTAGAAGAGAGCTTGATGGCGCCATGTTCCGAGAAATGGGTGACGAGCGATTTCGAATAATGAATGAAAGACGAGTTGCTTATGTTGTTTGTCGAGGAACGATTCGAGCTCTAATTAGCGAATACGCCGACACTACGTTTTCAATAAAAAAATAAACACATATCGAATTTTTAGTACGTTTCAGTTTGTTTTATTTTCCACAGTTTCGATCGGCCGCAGGTTTGGCTTATGGGAGCTGTACAATTATTTTACGTACTGTACTTGGGTAAACCTAATCGACCTAATCTATTCCTATACTCGAAAGAATAGAAAAGCGACGACTAATATTATTTTCATACTAACACTTCCCTCGTAAAAAAATGATGGTTACCAGTCGCGTAATTGGTCGAACACGATATTTTTTTAGCGTCGAAATAGTTCATTTATTGTTCGAAGAAATTGCTGTTCATTCCTGCGAGGACAGGATCTCTTCTGCGAATTAATCGGGACGATTATAAACAACCATAGGCGCGGCAAACTCAGTTGTCTGCTCAAGGCCACTTCCTTCACTGTCACGTTTGAGCTATAGTTGGATTGCATAATCTCGTTCTAAATTTTTACGATACAATTAAAGTTTACGGAAAGATAAAGGTTTCGGTAAATCGCAGGTGTTTGAATTTCTGCAGACTGTAGCGTAAATTGATGAACACGTTAATTAATTGGTCAGAGTACAATAGTTTTCGAAAAGTGTTCCTGAAAATTTCGGCTGATCTTGCCACGCGCAAAAACCATCGGGATAAGCGGAAGATCGTCTCGATGTAGCACCGAGGTATCACACGTTCGCAAACGTCTGTTCATGCGAAATCGCGCGGCGCGCAAAAGCATTTCAATCGAATTCCTGGGATTGTTATGCGAATAACCGTTATCGGACTGCAGACTTTATGCGCCTAAGCAGAGAACCGTTCGCGATGCTAAGACCCTGTTTAACTTCAGTAGACCTGCTGACCTTAACCATCGTCTCAATGAAGCTAGAAACAAGAGAGAACGAATATTAATGAGGTGGAGCGAGATGAGGACTTTGAGGAATGTATAGAACTTAAAAAAAGATAGTAACTTGGTAATTAAATCGCGCATTAAAAATTCCATTTATTTTCGCTTTCCGGGAAAAGATATAATATTCATAATATTTTTCAACATAAAAAATATTGATTATTAAGGATCTACATTTTTTTCATGTTTTGCAATATTTTTCCCCATGAAAATCTGCAGCCCGTTAACTGCCCGCATTCCAAGCATCTTACATATATAGTCCTTTTGTTTCTCGATCGAACGACCATTTCGTTGCACCGTGTAACTTGAGAACTATGCCTTAAAACGAAAGAAAGATTTTAAAAGACAAACAAAGAAAAAAAAATTATACGCAATTCGTAAGAAACGCGTGACGATGGTACAACTGGCAAGGAAATCAATGGTGATGAAAAACGATTGTAATTTATGAACAGAGACGACGTGTGTGCGCGAGAGAGAGAGAGAGAGAGAGGGAGAGAACGCGAGCGAGAGAGAAAGAACGAGAGAGATCTATAATATACAGATTATATAAAATAATGTTAGACTCTAAGAGATTCTCGTATTCGCCCCCGGTCATAATGATTTTGTCCTCTCCCTGTTGGAACCCCGCTCCTTTCGATTATGGTTTCACCGTTTTCCATCCCCCCCTCCCTCCTTTAGGGAATGAATATAATTGTCGTGTGTGTGTGTGCGCGCATACAAACGCTGTTCTTTCACGAGGATACGTTCTGTTTTTCATATCAGACTATTCTCTGAATCTCTTCCTTAGATCCGAGAACCGAGACACACTTTGTAAGTCGTTGTTAGTTATTCCGAACGATCGTTTTCACACTGATCGATCGAGGGACGGCGATCGTGATATATCGTCGTTGTTATCGGTGACCGCCTTTTACTCGACTCTCATTCGAACTTAATTTCTTCAGAAGTAAGGCACAAACAATGTATTTACAATGAATAAATGTTTTGAAACCTGTTAAACCACTCTAGTTCCACCATTTTATGCCGCAGCACCTTGTTCGACCAAGTCCTTCCAGAAGTCCTCCCGGTACCAAGATGGCGTCGCAGTGTCTTCGATTCGGAGATAGTACACTTCAATCTTGAGATGGTAAAACCCTTTTTTAAGATGTTTCCAGAAAGAATTTATTTTGCATAAAGATCCGCGATCTGCTTATATTTTTATAGCTCTGCTAGCCTATAATAGAACAGCTGAGAAACACTACAATTGTCGTTATATGAAATTGTGGTATTATCGGTGAACGTACTGCAAGTCAGTAAAATAAATTACGAAATTTGTGCAAAAGGTAGAAAGGGTTAATATTTTAAAAGTGATCTACTAACTAAGTGATCGACTAACGCAAAATGCGATCTCGATGTTACCACTGGGATTAAAACAAACGCGACAAGAATACGCTTTCAAGTCTTCAACAACGGAGTGCAAAATCCTCTTCGCAAATTCGACTGAGTCATCCGGAGTCTCACAGTTTCTCGGATATTAGATAATAATCACTCGTTCCTCGAATTGCATCGTAATCTACGTGAATCAATGTTGTTAAAAGCAATGCACCGACTCGGTTCGGTGATGCAACCGTTTCGCGGAGAAGTACACTCGGAATAACATTATGTAAACAATACCCTCTTATCCGTGAGAAGATACGAATCTATTAAGAAACTTCGATGCGACCGATCGATCTTGTATTTTTTTTTTTACGAGTCACATTTGCAGGTGACACGGTTAAATATAACCGCGTAAAAATGGCTGTGCTCGCGTATAAAAATCTCCCATAAAAGGTGAGATACGAGAACGGACCACGGTCGCGAAATAAAAATAGCGCGAATGTCTCCTCGCGCGTGGCTTGAACGATTATTAATTACCCGATCTACCGGCGCGCCGTGCCGGATTTAATTACACCGCGTTGTTGTACTCGATACCGATCGCCACGCGATCCATCGAAAGACCGACAGAATTTGTGTGACATTTCTTCCTATTATGCAATCCTCGCGAACGATAACCAACGATAATCTGCGGTACAGTGTAATGCTGACCGTTGCAAGTGCACTGGATCGTCCTCTCGAAATTGAGAAACCGACCTTCGGGATCTCTTTCTCAATTGTTTTGACTTGAAAGTTGTTGAAATTATAACTGAAATTATAAATGATTATAAGAAACATATACTGTCACAACTAAATAAGCTAAACAGGTAGAAGACAGGGAGTACGAAGTATCAAAATGGGGTAAATATGAAAGAAATAGACGGTGGGACGTAACACAGAAGGTCAAAGTTCAGAGAGTCTACCCGCTATTAAGCTTGACCTTAATTTTATTGTCGTTCGCATCGTCGAGGAGTCATTATTTCCACGAAAATCGTTTTATCATCGGGACCTCCAGGCTAAGAATAAAAACGTACAATTAACCGAGTTGCCGAAAGTCGGGACCATTTCGTAGAATTGGGGGTTGATTATTCAGAATCGTTCGTAATTTCCTGGTACTGGAAGCGCAACGTAATGTCTCCGAACATGCGATGTGCTTAAAAATAGCCCCAGTGTATGTATTTTTATACAATGTATGTGTTTTTATTATGTGTTTTTATAGCCCCCATTGGTGTATTTACTGTCATTAATCATCATTAACGGTGTCGTTCTTTGGGAATAGTATAACATTTATCGATGTTACCTAATACCGGGAAAATTTCTTGCAAGATGAAATAGTCCCTGAACTTCGTATCTTTATTCAGAGGAAAAGTTGTCCATGTCAATTATAATAAACAAAAAAATTGAAGAATCAAAATTTCTTCTAATGTGTATTTTCTCTAATAATGTCATTACAATTTTGTATTTGTATCCAGTTTGGACCGAGAGAACCGTTCAGACTTGATATTGGAATCGAATTCGTCTATCGTAACGCGAATTTACCATGTAAAATCTTGCATTGTATCTTTCAGTGGTTTGAATCTGGTGCGCAAACCGGGCTCGACCAATGAGGAGACAGGGCGACGGCAGCCCCCTCGCGGCCGTCTTCCGCCATTTCCATCAATTGTTCACAGGCTTCTGTGGCGTACAGACGTGCGCGAGTGTGTTCGGTGTATTTCTATCGTCTACGGAGTCGGGTTTTCGCTAACGAACGCCCCACCGTACCTTCCATATTCAATGTGTATGGCGATTCAGGTGAGTGCCGAAACGCAACGTTTGTTATTTCACGCCGACACCGTTCAACAGAGACTATTCGATTGGACCGCGAGTGCATCCGCTGCCGAAAAGCCCCCACGGTCGTCGCATTTCGCCCGTGTGTACGGGCGCGTGTCCCTCCCGCTTGGGCTGCGTGCCTGCCCCCGTGTATACATATACGATTCCCCTTAAATGTGTGAAGTGGTGTGCGTGCCCGTTTTGTGCGTGTGTCTGCCTACCTAACTCTCTCACTCTCTTTCTTTCTCTGTTGGTTGGCGCGTTTGCGCTCGCGTGCGAGCCTCTCTACGAGCGCACCGAGGCTCTCCTCGTCCTCTCCACGGTTCTACACGCATCGAAATACGTGTGTTGAAATGCGCGGACGACGAACTCTGACGTCCCGTCGAAACCCGCCGCCGCCGTCGCCGACCTCCTCTGCCCTTCGCTTTGGGAATAATCCCTCCACCAACGTCCCTCGCGTGCTGCCCACCGTATCCTTCTTCTTCTTCTTCTTCTTCTTCTTCTTCTTCTTCTTGTTCTTCGTTGTCTACCCAGCTCCTTTGGGAGACTTTCACATTTCACGCTGAATCGCTGTAACGCGATCAACGAATCACCCGTCTCTCTCTTTTTCTCACTCTCTTACCCTTTCCTTCTCTCCTTCACTCCCTCTCTTTCTCTCTCGAGGAGGAGGATCTGTTAACATACTTCGACTGCCATGTCACCTGTACACCAACGATGAGGCCCATGAATATTTATAGGAAAACTGAATGGAATTAATTCGAATCCGGTTTGCACAAGTTAGACAAACGAGGCGCGAGACGCAGTGATTTATAGATTGGAACTGTGCTAGTTCTCCGAGGGGTTGATTCGGCAGTGACCGGCCTCGTGAAATTTCGAAAATTAGTCGGAGAACTGAATGGAATTAATTCGCTTGGGATGCGGTTTGAACGTGATTTATAGATTGGGGACTAGTATCGGTTCTCCGAGACAGTTGTTGAGTGACAACCTCGTGAAATTTTGAAAATGTTTGGTTTTCATTTCGTATTTCGCCTATCAGTTTAGGCGAGAACTTGTTGGGCATGGATGTGATGATTTATAGATTGGAAGTGTGTTAGCTTCGTGAGTGGTTGATTCAGTAGTTGTGTGACAGCCCTGTGAAATTTCGAAAATTAGTTGTTCTTTTACTGTTTTTATTTCGTATATCGCCTATCAGTTTAGGCGAGGACTTGTAGGACATGGAAGTGATAATTTATAGATTGGAAGTGTGTTAGGTTCGTGAGTGGTTGTGGTTGATTCAGTGTGTGAAATTCTCGTGAAAATAGAGAATTTAATTTCTATCCCTCGCGAATGGTTAGCGAAGTATCGAGGGCCCAGCACGAGAACGCCTCGGATCTGTGTTTGAAATGTTAGTGGTGAAGTCTCGGGTCTAAAAAGGATCTGGTTCGGCCCGGTGCCCGCACCCTTGTCATACGACGCTCGAGCGTGCTTCCGTTCGGCATTGTATAGCATTTTGCGAAGTCAATGTGCTTGTTCCCCATCCTGTACACGTTTGTTTATGCCGCCGAGGGCGGTCGGAAGGACGCGGCACATTGTGCGTGGACGAACTTGCATTCATTCTTGAACGGCGGCCCCTTTGTGACAGCTAAGTATCGCGGCTGGTCTCCGAGTTTTTCTGATGTTGATTTACGTTGGGCTCGTTAACCCTGCTTAGGGTGTACCTTCCGAGAAAAAAAGATAAGCTACTCTTCCTGTTCGATATTGGTGCTTCACCAATTTTTATCTTTTCGAGTATGTTCAGGATAGAGCCGCGATAAAAGCTGCTCCAAAATTCTTCTTTGTATTCATAGGCAAGCAATAGGGTAAGGGGCCCAATTACTATTTCAATATAATATATATGTTATATACCTCTTTTTTAATATTCATTACGCTTTAAAAATAAGTTCATATAATTAATGTAGGCACGGTAATTAGGTCCCTTACCCTAGTAATACAGTATCATTAAATTCTTGATATTTCTCGTAAACGATTATAAGTAAAGTGTGAGAATAGCGATGATAGCCAAGGAAAAATAATATTTACTTCTCGATGCTTGCATCTCTGATAAGCATTGCTCTGCTCGATGTTCCAACGTAAACACTTCCGTTATAAAACAATAGAACGATTTCTACACTCTACTCTTATCGACACTGATCATTTATAGCACCTCCAACACAACCGTATCCTTCCCCAGATAACAATCTAATGCTTGTTTGTACAAAATTTTAGTAGTAACACATTTAGAAGATGTTCCATGTTCAAACATGATCAACGTTCCATGCGCGAACTGTAAAGGGTTAAGTCACCGCATTCACAGTCGCGTGACCGGATTTTATGATGCGTCCGTACTCCATATATGTCATTAATTTGCAATGCTAAAGCTGGGAAATGCTTGGACGTGTCCCGAAAACCGGTGACGCCAAGTGTGCGTACATACCCAGTTTCATAGCTGAATGGCCATCCATATGTACACTTTCAATGTCAATCGGACCTTACGTGCATTGAATAATAAAAACCGATGCCCGTTAGCGCGAACGTCTAACAATCAAGTTGTAGTTCGCTGCATGTAGCGCGGTCACCCGTGACCGATGGTTCAAACTGGTACTTCATTGTCACCTGCAATTTGAACTTTAATTTCACTGTAGGTCACCTGTAGCCGCCAGAAATTTCAGATTATTTTATTATCCATGCTCGACGCGGTTAAAAATCACTCTGACGGTCGGTCACTCACACTGTCGGTCACCGAAATCATTTTATTCTCAGTAATCAATTCAACTGAAATCTAAGTGTCGTACAGGAATGAGGATTACATGTTGACGGTCATCGGTCACCGTCGAATATCGCAGATTATTTACATTATCAGTCCCAGGTAGAACATTTTCTGTTGATTGCTAGTGATCTGGATCGTGTTGTCGACGGTCACCAGTGACCGTCGCAAAGTCGTGGATTATTAGCATTATTGGTGATGAGTAGGATGTTTTTTGTTGATTTCGAATAAATTCCTCTCATTAGATGATTGTGTGACTGTCGGTCACCGGTGACCGACGCACAGTCGTACATTATTTGCATTATTGGTGATCAGTGGGATGTTTTTCATTGATCTCGCATAAATTCCTCTTATTAGATGATCATGTGACTGTCGGCCACCGGTGACCGTCGAGTATCATAAGCAATATGCATGATCGGTAATCGTTGGATCGTTTCCTGTTGATCGTTAGTGACCTACGTCGATCAGATTATAGTGTTTGCCGTCGGTCACCGGTGACCGTCAAGTATCGTAGACTATTTGCATTATCAGTGATCAGTGGAATATTTTCTGGTAATCACTAGTGCCTCGCATCGAGCAGATGATCGTTTCGCCGTCGGTCACCGGCGTCTAGCATTGTCTTCATTATTGTAAAATGTTACAAATGCATTGAAGTGAGGGGCACGCAAGTGAATTGCCGTATGACGCGGAGTATAGGTCGAATCTGGCCCCACGCGCGTTTCTGTTTTGCCTCGTGTGAGGTCACCAACGATCACGGCGATGATCGATGGCGAGCACGCACCCGTGCGCGCCCCACAGTGGAATTGAATTGCGTCTGGCCGTCTCAGGACCTGTTTTCGACCAGAATCCTGTGCATTGAAACGGCAGATTCGCGTCTGTAGCAGCACGAGGGGGAAAAAGAAACGTGCGAAGTGGAATTGTGTGCGTGCGAATCATCGTGTGACCCGACGATCCAACCGTGCGAAGGTAGCTACGGTTAGCTGAAGACACCTGCAAACGGATGATCGGATGCCGATAACAAAGAAACACTTCATTTTTATGCGAAATACTCATGGTATACACAGGTCTTGAGAACTGATTAATAAAAGATCTTTTTCGATTCTTGAAACGGCTATTTTTGTAAAATCATTATAGAAGAATAAGAAGCATTCATACATGTTATTGATTTCTAACGAAACGTTGAAAGTAAAATGTAGGACAGCCGAACGATTTAGAGGTTCGGTTTGCGAAAAGGGGCGCGTTTAGCGATTACCGCATAAAAATTGCCGCCCCGCATGTTGTACACCACTTCGAAATTATCGCATTGACCAATCTCGTATGTGTGCGTCATTCTTGGTAACGTCGAACACGATTCACATGATTCACAGTCGCGCCGTTATCGTCGCGTTCAGCGAAATTGCATTTATTGCAACATGTTGCTTCAACACCCTTTTTCCCGTACTCGCTGCTCAAGCGAGAGTACCGATCCAAGGTGATGTACCATTATAGAAAAAGATAAACCTCTACGACCGTTCCCAGTACGATTATCTCCGTTGAAATTCATTTTTTACCAAAGATGTTCAATATTTAATCGAGTACGATAACAGTCGCCATTTCGATCGGGAAACTGTATGAAAATATAACGATTATTTGCAAATCTGACAGCAACGAATGTCTAAAAAATTAAATCTTATTTAAGAAATAAGATCCAATAGTCCAGGATCTTTCATACTATGCCGGTGGTCAATTATTTGAGATAGACAATATTTGGTCAGGTAGGATACCCGCCGCCATCTTGAGTAAGGATACGAGCGGCGAGCGCTCCGTTCGAAAATTAATCGACTATTCGCAAACCCGATGGAAACGACACGACAAAAAATCGAACACGATATACGCGCGCGAAGAAAGTAGAAAGAAGAGAAGATACAAAGTCAAGGTACAGAATATCGCGGAAAGTTTACACCTCGAGTCACGTTTCCGGTGGCGTCAGCTTCGCGTCTCGGCCACGGTGAATCGTTGAAAAGCGAAACCCTGAAAAATGTTACGAGGAGAGCGCGTGCTCCTTGCACGATCAGCTCCCGTGTATCCGTGATAATAAATGCGAACGAAATTCTGCTTCGCGACCCGCCACACTTTTCAGCATTGTGTTCCTCTTCGTGACGTTATAGAACCCAAGGCCGCGCGTGCGTTTCACATTTCGATAAAACGACCCACGTTTTCGAGCACGGATCGTCGAGGTTTCGCTAAACCGCTTTCAAGGGAACTTATGAATGCTTATTAAACGCAAACGAAATTCGCGAGGAATTACCGCCAATTAGCAAAACGCTGCAATCGATACGCCTAATCTGCTCGCTATAGACCTCGTCGGACATACAAGCCATATTCGAGGGACAAGGGATCAGTTAATTAGTATTACCTAAAATATATTACCCAAATATTAATCAGATAGAATAGAAACACATGATAAAGGGATGGGGGTAATTAGTAATAGGACAAGACTCTTTAAAATGTTTACAGTTTCCGAATTTTTTAATGCACAACACACTTAATCCTTTGGACACTTTTTTTAGTTTTTTAGTTTGGACACCTTTTTTAGGATTAACGATATTAGACAGGAAAAATTGCACTTTCTTTCTGGGGTCTGATTTGAAAGATTACTTTCGCAGGACACCCACTATGCATAAATTGATCGCAAGTCTGCAACCCACCATCTAATTTGTATCCTGTGATCGAACTCGACGAGCGTTATTCTCGTTTCCCGGTACTACTATCCATGGTAGTCGCTTTTCTCGGAAAAAGGCCAGTGACGTCATTACACACCCACGACCCGCGTGTGCAAAAGGAGAGACAAGAAGTGGGAGTTGCGAGTGTCTCGTCCGCTGCATTTTCCCCGCGTTATTGACCGGTCCATCAGTTGCATATCCACGGAAAGTGTCTCTGAACACTTTTAGTCGTGTATTATGGGACCCGCTGGTTCGTCCATTTAAAGCTCTTCTTTTTTCTCTCTCTGTATTCACTTACTGGCTCTCATTTTTCGCTCGATCGGGGGACCATTGATTTTTTTGCAATTGCGAGTGGGAAATTCAGTGGAGTGTCACACTGGACGCATTTTAGTGTCGCAATTTGTGTACACTCGCAATTTATTATTTAATCGTGGTGTAAACTGCAGAGACTTTTTTTCAACAATTTTTTTAGGGTCAAATTAAAATGAAATCCGGCTGGAACGATTTTTATTTTTTCGAAATTTAACATTGGACTTAGATTTGACTTATTCAGAATGAATGAATTCAGAAATTTTTCTGAATGTTTCGTCACGAATGATTTTCTCTGTCAATCCTCTACGAGCCCGCATTCGGTTTGACGTCAGCGGCGTCGATAAATGCGAATCGCATTATTGCGAAGCGTCTCGCCTTGTGAAACAGTTGCAAAACCAATTGCCCCGCGTTGTTAAGATGCGGTTAATTACGACGGATGGAATATCATCGTGTTCGCCGGCAGCAAAAATATTCTCGTGGCCCGGTGTTATGTGTTCCGTGGCTAGATTCTCGTTCGTTGCCTCAAACAAAATGGCGTAAATAATACTTCGAGGCAGATAGTTGGTGCTTTTCAAACAGATTTATCAGTGCGGTTGCACTTTTAAGAGAACTGGAACGTTCAATTACAAGGAAATCATTTTTATCAAGAGATTTTTAGCAATACTTTTCTTCGACACAACTGACCATTTTTCTCCCTTTTTTGTTGAGAAAAATATTTGTTGTTCACTCAATCCAAGCTCGACAATTGTACAAGAAATTTTTCTATGTCGTCTCTGAGAATTAAACGTGTCAGTTTAAATTCTGTCCGCTTGCAGTTTAAATTGTTTTTAATGTTATTTATCTACTCAGTAATAACGCAGCAGCTGTAACGCAGTGCAGAGTTAAAAATGATTTACACTGACCTGTAGCTTCGGGTTCACAACAATGGAGTGAAAATGATTAAAATTGGTATGCGGTTTCCGCTCAACAATAATGGAGTGCTGAGTTAAGAATGATGTACGTAGCTTTATAAGAAAACTTTCGTGACATATAAACGACTTTTAACTCACCGTTGTCCTAGATAGTATATTATCCAGTTGACCACTTACTAACTGCAGGACAACACATAAAATCATTATTCCGATAGGCTCCGATTCGAGTTACACACCGACAACAATGAAATGTTAACAAATACCGCGATTTATTCGGAGCAAGTGGTTTGATTAATTGCCATTCATCAATGACCCCCCTGGCGCAACAGGCAATTCGATTGCCTCTCAGCAATGACTGCCCCCGCAGTCGATCTGCCAACAATTGAAATCAACTTTCAGCACTGAATAAATACTATGTCCTCTCAATTTGAATCCTCGAGCGCCCAACACGGTGCGAGGTCTCGCGAAACACCATAATATTGATCAACTTCGAGACAGGTGATCGAATCCTTATTCCGCGAGCTTCATTTTTAAAACTATTAGGCGTAGAAATAAATTCAGTGCCTTTAATTAAATCAATGACAACAGTGCTTTAAACTCAATGATTTCCTGCCATTTTTTTTATTTTGCCGTGCTAATTTTAACACTTATGAATCGACCGGAGATTTTATTTATCACCACAAACGAGCAGGTGCAATGTGAAA
Source organism: Seladonia tumulorum (assembly GCA_913789895.3). Classification (NCBI taxonomy): domain Eukaryota; kingdom Metazoa; phylum Arthropoda; class Insecta; order Hymenoptera; family Halictidae; genus Seladonia; species Seladonia tumulorum. Next base: position 11,990,721 of record OU565276.1, read on the forward strand.
CAGTAAATGGATTAAATGAACTCAAACAATGCATCGGTTACAGCTTCTTAGAATCATTAGAAGAAGAAATGCATTTCTACTGGGCGCCCCGCAATTGACGCAAACATATTTTGCGTAACATGATTTAAATTACGCAACCTAAAAACACACTGGTTCAGTGACGTTCGACGAGCATTATGTACATATAAAGTCTTGATCCAAGCCCATTCCTCGGGTCCGTGTTGTGACCCGAGTAGGACTGCTATTTTTTGTGACCTCACGGTCCGCGCTGAGCGTAGAAAAGGACAGCGCGTGTAAACACGGATCGCGACCGTGACAGATCGACCTCCTTCGCCCTTCGCGGGTACTGCCTCCCAGTGGAGGGGACATGCGAATTGACTAAGCTCGTGTAGCTCTGTTCGGATTAGATCAATACTTTACTTTACTAATGTTACACTTTTTTCGCGATGTACAGTGACTCCCACTAACATTCGGACTCTTTAAAAATCGTGAAACTTTGTTAATATTACGACTTGGACTTTTTTCTAGTTTTCTACATAAAGTAAAAAAATTTTGTACAAAAATTGCCGAGAAAATACTAAAAGTTGTATTTTGTAACTTTTTATGTGGACTTACGTTAAAAATTTAGGAAGTACGATTTGTAGATCGGTACGAATTATTCCATCGTTATGCGATTTTTAAGAGCGTCCGAATATTAGCGAGAGTCACTGTACATACCAAATTTTCTTTGAATTTGAGAATCCCTTATGCAAAATCGAAATAAGAATGCTCTTGATCGCAAAGGGAAACGTTAAAATGTCGCGTTAAATTCTAACGATAAACAAAGCTACACAAAGAAAAAACGAGTTTCGAGATTGTAGCAGATGTCTCGGGTCGATTGGTATCGTCGGATACACGATCCATCTATCCTCGGGCTCGTCTTGCCTCGAAGTTCAGAGAATTTATCCGGATCCGCTGCTCGAATGACATAGAGGGCACGGTTTTTCTGAATAGAAAACTCGTTATCTCCGCAGCGTCTCGCTTTACAAGACCCACGTGGGCATCTAGTTTACGCGGGACATCGGATTACACCTGGTCGTATTTCACCTATGCGGACGTTTATTAAATTTAGCGCGCGCGACCGGACCCCGGCTAATTGGTCGAAACGGCGACTGCTGGACCAACATCCATTAACCTCTTTGTCTTAGCTATAATTACCTTATCGCCCGCACCCTGTTCCGCGTAATGGACAGCTCTAGGGGAGGAATCATTCGATCGCGTGCTTCGCGGTTTGAATCGACATTCGCAAGAATCGAACAGAGAAATTAGCAGGTTCTCTCCATCAGTTTGACGTCAGTGCTGGGCATAATAGTATTTGAAATAGAAAATAGTTAATAAATAGAAATAAAAAAATAAATAGAAATAGAAAATAAATTATTTTATTTGCATGAGAAAAAGTTTTTTAAAATACTATTTAAAAAGGGTATTTTATTTGGAAAATATTGAAAATAGTGAGACTTACTTTGTAGGAATGTGTAAAATAGTATTTCACAAATAGTTGATAGCAACTTATACTTTTCTGATATTTTGTTGCGTGCAATGCTATTACGTCATTGTCGTCTGTTTAGCAACATGTTACATGCAAATATTCGTAATTAGTAATTACGCTACAAATATTTTTACAAATATAATTTGTAATGTTAACCATTTGCTCTACTTACTTTCATTGTAAGGAAATGTTTGAAATATATGAAATGTATCTGGTTATCAAGATAAAAATATTTTATTTGCCGAAATTATTCTTCGTTCTATTTAAGGCAGTATTTTATTTGACCACATTAAATTATACTATTTAAAATAGTATTATAAATATTTTTTCTCGAAGCCTTGCCCAGGTCTGTTCGACATCAAGGGACAAATGAAATTGAAAAATTGTCGGATCAATGAGGATAAAACGGAACTATATTTCCGACCACAAATTACGCGCCTTGGGATTTCATTCGATGAACAATTATAATTCTCGTCGCACGCGCGCTCCTTTTCCATTTAATTTGCGGTCACATATAATATTCACTCCTATTGAACTCAATTATATTTTTCCGAAATTCATTGGCAATATGAAAAGTTAAATTTTGATAAAAACTGTACGATATTTATTACAATTTAATTTGCACACGTTTGTTATTTACGGCCCCGTATTGATATCTCTTCGTCGGTTTGACAAGGGACAAATGAAATTGAAAAATTGTCGGATTGTTGAGGATAAAATGACCGAGCAATGTAATTTACCGCATTGTTCGGTTTGTTTTACGTTTTTTCCCTGGCGGCCACGTCTCGCGTGCACAAACGGCATAGTAACGCGCAAAGAGGGACGATTATTCGCGACCGGAAGTGGATTACAACGACCGTGCGGACGAGCAGCGGCCGCGCGAAATGTAATGCGTGCGAAACACAGTCCTCCCCGGCCGTGTCACGTCGTTCTATTCGCGTTGTTAACGACCGGGGCCCGCGTATCGGCAACAAAGAACAATGGCCGGAGATGAGGAATAAAGGGAACGTTTAGAAAACACTCGCGAAACAATCGAGCGGACAACGCGATCGATCGCTTGTGTCCCGTCGTCGCGGCGTCCCGTTTATTTTGTGACTCTCGCGCGCGGGCACCCTCTTTCGCGATTCGAAATAGAGGAAGCGACGAACAAAAACACACACGCGCACACACACACAGGCGAAAAACGAAGGAAAACGGGATTGAAATACTCTGCCCGGGAAAATTCGAGCGACCTTTCAAAGAACCTTTCTCTCTTGTCGAACGCGGGCTAAAATTGAAATAAATGGATTCCGCGGCGAGGAGCAAAAAGTAATTCGTTGTTTGCACCGTGGACAATGCGTACAGTTGATTGTGCCGTTCGGACCGGTTCCGTTCGGTCTTTGAACCGATCCCGTACGATGCCGTGCGCACCCGAGGATGTAAAATCGAATTCGGCGCACTGCAAATTAATTCAGCGATACAATTTCGATCTTTGTTTCCGTATCAATCCTTTGTGCTCGAGGAGTTTTTAAAATTGAAATATTCTTTCACCGCGAATCGCATCGTAACTTGGGGGAAAGGAAAATGTGTACGGTTCGAGGATTTAATGTGTAAAATCGGTAGATTGACAGTTATTTAAACATATTCATACACTATTGTGAACTTTTTAAAATTGTTAGTCGTCACTTGTAACCGACGCAGACAATTTTTATTCTCTCTGCAGAAAGATCCACGATCTGCTTACTGTTATTAGATTGCGGATTTTGTGCGTTTGTGGGTCGTACGAATGATTCGGGTGAATGACTTTTGAAAAACTCGTGTCCAAAGGTTTTCTTGCGGATTTTGCAGAGTAGGCGAATAAGAATGCCGCGGAAAAGGATGGTCTGACCATTGAGGAGCTTCAGGAACGAAGAGCAACAGGCTTCTGGCCCTGTTCGGGCGCGAGGCTCGCGTTAATTCAAAAGAAGCGAAGGGGAAGAGGCGTGAAAGCGAGAGTGGCCGTGGCGGTCTATTTTCGAGAGGTCTTTGTTTCTCCTCCCTCGAACAGAGCAGGTGTACATTGTCCCTGCGATCGCGTTTCAAAAAGAAGCGCGTCTCCTCGAACGCGTCTTCTTCCAGTTGACCTGGAAATCATCTCACCCTTCGCGGGATCGCGAGGCTCGTTTAGGGTTATTCCCGTCGTCGAAGAGATCGAGAGTGTCTGAATACTGTCTCCCGGAGTGTCCAAACAATTTCGTTACGCTTTACACTTGATCGGCCGCCGTTCGGAACATTAAAACTAAATTTAATTTAACTATAATTTTCATAATTTAACTTGTCCCTTGATCTCGAATTGATGCAAAGGTAAAAAATCACCGTGATGGGGAGACGAATAATTGTTTAACCTCTTAGTTAACTTTTTAACGCTTTTTCCTATTATTGCTTTGAACATTTAACGTTCCAAAGATTACATACTAAAATAGGAACTTCAATGCTTGTTCCAGAATTTTTTTAGATCTTTTGAAAGCCTCGAACAGTACAAAAAAAATTAGTCGTAACTAGATTTTATGCATTTGTGACAAAAACGAGATCAAATGAAAAAGTAGGAAAACTAACAATTTAAAAATGCTCTTGTATTATTTGCTACTTATTAAAACGCTTAAGAAATCATTTCTGCGCACAGCTCCTGTGCCTTGCAACGAATACAATTTTGATTTTGCTCAGAAATCCGTTATCTATTCGCAACAACAGACTTCAGATTTTCTTTGAAACATTGTGTAAGTCTACGCGAGCAAATGAGCATTACGAAATCTAATATTTATTATCAGATCCGTAAAGGTCTACGGTTGCATAAAGATGTCGAACATGCTATAATTACAGTGCATTGTGATAATACTCGGTGGTTGGGGTTGAGTAGGAGAATTGTAATATCGAGTTCGCGTGGGTGGCGCTTGGAGAGAACGTTTCGAAGAAGTTCAAACCGCCGAGGGGTAAACCCTGGTAGCGATAATAACCACGACGGAAATCTTATCGGTGTGTTTTGAGTACGACACAATGTTACATAAATTGATTCCGCGGCTGCGTAGGTGGTCCGGTCGCAGCCGATGCAGGATCGGTTTACCGGTGCGCGCTCGGGTTGCGTCTGAACGAACAAGTTGCACGAACCGGTCTTGCTCGACATAGGGCCGCGACAGTTTAATGCGTACAATTGCAAAAGGCCCGCTCGGACAAGGGTCACCGTGAGCCGTATACACAGAAACTTGCACGTACTTCGTGCAATTAGCACGTCCACCTGCCGAGTAAACACAATACTGCAAAATCACAGACAAGCAGAAACATACCTGAGAGACCAACATTTACCGCAGTGATTTTCCTTCTTTGCGGGTTTGATGCATTTACAACAAAAATGAGTAGGTTAAACGAATGAATTTAATGTCACTGAAACATTATGTGCAACCTATTAAAATTGTTATGAGTGAAAATCAATTTTCTGTAAATTAAAGCGATCTATACATTAATAATATTTAGTTTAGCACGGGTATATCGTAGCGAAATTAATTTTTAAATGTTGGTTTTGTTTTATATGGTGCAAAGTGTATCCAGTTTGAATACCGTTTGCACAATCAACTGTGACCGAGAGAAAGCGTTATTGTCCTCGCAGCGATCCATTTCTCTGTATTTTAATTCTGTCTTCAGAAGATATTGTTTCTCGGTGAACAATTAATTTTTCGTGCTCTCTTGCACAAAACAATATCAAAATAGTTGCTCCGTACTCTTCTGCGTATGCTCGCAAAGTTTCTACCCCCTCTGACAAAAGCGAGGAAGAAGAACAGTTCGAGGAACTGTAACCGAGCGGATAAGTTGGTTGGGCAGCCTGTGGACCCGTCTAGCCGAGATAGTAACCTAAGTCGCACACGTGCAATAGTAAAACGATGAGTTTCGGAGCATAATCTCCGCACGGACGATATATCGAGGATCGTCGGCCTCTTCTCGAAAGACGAAACCCCTGCGGGCGATAGAGAGATACAGAGGGACTTCGTTGGACGCTCGCGTTACGGCGTGTGGGCGAACACGAGCGTGATCCGAATGATTATTACAAAAATAATACCGAGAGAATTCAAAGACAAATTATATTTCGCCAGATCGATGGTGAGCGGTCAATTTATTCTGTAAGAAATGGCAACAAAGGTTTTAACCACTAGCCACTTTTTAATAAAATCGTAAAAATCGAACGAAATTATCGGTGAGCTCAAAAATGGCCATTTTACAATTTCTGTCTGTCTACAATGGTATAAAAATCTACAGTCAAACACGGTAGCATAAAATTCAAGATTTCATCGATCTAGGTGAAAATTATACGGTTTTTGTATCTAGATAATAAATACAAAGAATACAATGAATACAAAGTTGAAAATCAAACAAAATTCACTCCTTACTGCTCCTACAAAAAATTATGTCTAGCCTAAAAAACAGCACTGTTTTATTAAAATTTCTCTTTGAAATTTGGTCAAACACAGGAGCATAAAATTGAAAAAAAAAAGAAAAGAATTATGCGTCGTATCCACAGATACGGTCCATTGTTCGCGAGGACAAGAATCAATGTCATTACGTTACACGACATTCGGCAGGTAACAAGCTGCGGCGCAAGAGTATAGTTGTTCTCGTATTATCTTTGCGTGGTGCGTTAGTCAGCGGCCGCTTCCTGTTCCGACCGTTCACCGTTATGTAATGTAATGAAATTTACATAACAGGAAACGGTAAACCAGATCCGAATGGGCGAATTGTTCGCGTCGCAATCGGATGCTGTTTTATCGCGGGCCCCTGCTAACAACCGAGGCCACGATCGATACATACGTATATGTATATATTTGTATACGCGAAATAAGTTCGCGAATCTGCGTCAAATCGCCGCCGATTTGGCGACACGACCAATTGCGTCAAAGTCGCGAATAAATTGGAGGGCGTCGCTTGACCGTGCGCCGCGAATCCAGTCGCGTGAATACCATCGCTTTCATTCTGGTCTCTTTGGCAACAATGTTCTAGTATTAACGGACTGCGGACCTTTCTGGCAAATAGAAATTTTCAACCGCGATTGCAACACACGCGCGGGTGTAAACATTTATTATTAGATTGCAAAATGAAAGTTTCTCGTTGCGTGAAACTGTCCACTCAGACTTCGTACAATTTTTATCGTAATACGTTAATACGTTTTCGATGGGAACATTTTTATCATTTCAGAACATTTTGTCTGTTTCGCTTTTAACTGGATCTAGTATTTAAAATCATTTAATCACCGTAAATTCTAATGTTTCTACTGTTTTAGATTACACCTACTCATTTTTGTCGTAAATACGTAAAATCCGCAGTCTATTTGTCATCAGCTTTTATTAATCCTTTTAATGTGTTGAAAACGATGTACCAATGCTCCTAATTATTCTTTTGATGTTCCTATTTTAAGTTCCATGTACTCGGTCTTGTCACAACTGCGTAAAATCTGCGGTGTAGTTATTAAAAGTCGTTCGGACAGCGAGCACGGAAGCAGTAATAATTTTTCATGGTCCATAACAATTTTCAATGAAGTTGTTCGTAATTTCATTGTCTTCGCGAGAGACTGGCGATTACTGCGTTCCTTCTCGTACCACTTTATTCGAGTGCACGTTACCATCAAAATCCCATGAAATCTGAATAAATTCAATCCTCTTATTAATATAAAGGAATCAGTCTCCTTTCGGGCTCGGTAGTTCCACTGTTACCAGATGTTTTCGCTGGGATCTTTTAAAGAGATGGTCGCTCTCCGCTTTTAACGCTGACTGCCAAACTAGAAACCTCAAAAATTCGATAAAATCAAAATAAGTTATTCAATGAAATAAAAATTCAAAAGAATTAAATGTATAAAATTACAGATCCTAATCGAATTTGGTACAATGAGTATATTAACGTGAAAAAACCTGGACAAATAATTCCGTCACTCACATATGGGTGACAATGTTAAAAGTCAACCTGTTAAGAATGCACAGACCATCCTGGAAAATCATGTGCCCATCACGAAAACTCCTTCCAGAAACGGGATCGATTCTACACGACACATTTTTCCAGATAACGAACAGAATGCTGAATATAATTGCGTAACAGCTAGGACAAGGGCAAAATGACGTTTCCCCTCCGACTTACACGGAACCAGAAAAAAAAATCCAATTTGCTATCATCGACACGTGTCTAGCTCGGTGACAGACAGGGAGGTAAAAATCCGTTCGAACAAGAAGGGGTCGTTCCCAATAACGAGATCCACTTCGTCAGCCAGTCCCGCGATGAAAGGGTTGAACGTCTCGATTTATTTCGAGCGGCTCGCGAGACATACTTGAATCAATAAGCAGGATTATTCGAGGTCGGGACCACCCTCGGCAGCAGCGGCTTCCCTTTCGCGATCCGCGCGTGAGGGGATGATGAATGTTTCAGCCGCGCAAACAGTTCTGTTTTCGACACACGCGAGAATTTCCGACGGTGTTATGCAAACACCGCGATAAAACCCACGACGAAAGTACACGACGACTGTACCACCGCGTTTCGTTCTCGTCTCGTCTCGTTTCGACTTGCCAGAGGACAAGGCCTCACCGACAAGGCTGGGGAGCTACTTTGCAGCGGCGAAATTAAGGTCGACGACCAGTCGTCTCGCGAACCCCGATGACTCCTTCGATCCAGACGCGACGTCGGTCTGCGACGTAGAAAAAGAGATTCGCTCGTGGGCGAGACCGCCCACTCGTTTTTCTATACTTCTCTCCTTTTTGCACAGTATCCCTTTTTGCACACTCTCCATTTTGCCCCCACCCCCGATCCTCGCCCCGCTTTTTTCTCCTTTTAACCTTCGCCAGACCGACGGCACTGTCCCGGCTTGGCTTTGATTTAATCCGATGGAGCGGTAGATGATAATTGAAGCCCTCTGGCGAGTCCACTTTTTACTGAAATTTTACTTGTTAAAAAATACGTTTTGCGGGGCGGTGAAAAATTTCGTATTACAATTCTATACATTTTTCCACAAAACTAGTAGAACTTTTAAAAATTGATTTTCTGATTTTGCGTGTATAAATCCTTGAAATAGTGGTGCCGAAACACTGTGATTTGCGTTAAAAACACGAACGGTATGTAAAAATCATTCCAACCTGGTTTCACGTAAAGTGGAATAGTTTTTTAATGCCTTTGTTTGGAATATTCGAAGTATGCGTTGAATATTCCTGGGAATATTTTCATTACAAATACTTTCGATACACCGTGAAAAATTTCGTTACGCAATCGGAACGGGTGCAGCACTGATAGGCTGCAGCAGCAGCGACGAACAAACGGCAATCAAGAAACGACACGCGCGTTTTAATGGTCGCGCATGGACATATTGAATTCTCTCGGAAGCGGTGCACCGTTTCCACAGACATCTGTTGCACGTCGTAGCCGCATGGCATCGTTCGCCATCGACGCGTCACGAAAATTATCGCCTCCCCGTTAATTATCTTCGATTACGGGATCGCGTTCAATATTAACGATCCTTCGCGCGGATGTTCTCCGTTAAGCTTCTTCCGCGATTCACCGGCTGGAAAATAAAGCCGAGCGAAACAGTGCAACGTCGATGCAGAAACGATTTTGAAATTTTTTCGAAATCATTAAAAAATTCTGAAACTTTGTCGAAACACTTAGTAAATCCCAAAGTACTGTTTACTCTTTGACGAGCCTAATAAAATGAATTATTTGATTAATTTCATTTGAAAGTTCACTGGTTTGTGTTTAACAAACTGAATAAATGCATTTTGAAACAGAAAGATTAAAATGATTTGAGAACACCGATGTGTCCGACTTATTCGAATGATAAACAAATAATTTTTCTTTATTCCTTGTTTCTTGCAGTAGATGCAGACAATTTTTACTTTGCATAAAGATCCAAAGGATCCCTCTATGTCGTGTTACTTTTTACGATCACGTTTTATCCCATCAATTGCTTCTTGCGTCGTCAGTCTCTGGAAGACTTTTTTTATTTCGTCACTGTAACAAAATCAACGATCCGGACAGACTTTCGAATAGAGTTAGCATGACGAGAGTTGGTATGATTGCAGTAGCGGTGCGAGTGGCAGTATATATTTTTTACATTCTCGAGTGCACCGTCGTCTGTGACGCATCGAACGGAAAGCTCAACAGGTTGAATCTGGATAATAGATTCACACGTATGCGTCACGTATTGCTCCGTCATGCACTGTACAAATTGTTGGTGCAACAATTCGTATTTCAGAGATGCGACTCCGTGCGTTTCCAACGAATGACCCAGTTTCCTACGTGTCAACAAAATCCTTACTCCGAAATTAACCGAACAATTTGTTGAATATACATGTCGACCGTTTATTTTTAAATCGAAATAAAATTTTACCTCTTGGTTACAAATGTAGCAAATGTAATAAATGTAGCCACGCAATGAACACAAATGTTAAACCATTTTCATAGTTACGATATTCTGTTAAATGCTCACAGAAAAATAGAAATTTCCAGGAATACATTTGTCAAAATTATAAATGTTGACATGCATGACGTTTTCTTGACGTCAACCAGAGAAACATCAAAACAAACAAAAGAGTATCGTCACACAAGCGTCATGCAAATTGCGTAATGTACAAAAACAGTCTTCGACTGATGTGCATAATATGAATCGAAAATGGTATTTTAAATTATCCAACCGTGTCGTTAAGCAAATGGAAGCTTAAGAAACAGCATACATTTTGCGAAAACTTTTGGAACAACCTGCTGTATTACTTTCAAAACCCGTCAGAAAATACAAAATATCCGAACTGAAACCTGAATTTAAACTAAAAAAAAAATAAATAAATAAATAAATTCATATAAGGATTGCTCGGAATGCATGGTGCGGTGAGCTGATGCATATTCAAAAGTCGTACGTCACTGAAATTGTTTTTGCACACATGGTACGTAGTTTGGGTTGAAGACAGTGCCGCCGCGTCGATTTATCTTTATAAAACCGATTTATCTCGGCTCGCTGCAACATTCTCTCTTAATGACACGTTGAACAATTCATAAATTAGTCATCGAGACACGCTGTCGCGAGGGGCATGGTTGTGGGCTATTAAACCCACGGGAGGAACCAGTTAAAAATAAGAAACCCGTTCAACAGGTTTCGAAATCGGACGCGTTGAATTTCACGAAGCTTCGCGCAGCTCGTCTGGAGGAAACGCTCGTGTTCCTGCGTGCGGTGTTATCGGTTTGTTCGATAGAAATGAGCGCTGCCTGTTAATTAACAGATTACCGAGGCGCCGCCCGCCTTTTCCTCTCTCTCTCTCTCTCTCTCTCTCCCTCTCTCTCTCTCTCTCTCTTTCTCTAGTCCTCTCGAGGATAATGCGGCCTCGCGTACTGCTCATCCTCCATTCGACGGCCGTGCAACGTTACGTCTACACGTGTATCGATCAAGTTAATTATAAACGACGGCCTTTCGCGAGCACGTTATTTCCGTGTAATTGCGACGCGACGCCGGTTAATCTTATTGAACGACCATGATTATCGCATAAATTTGAGCCGCGAGATTCGCTCGCGATTCACCGTGACTCGCTATAGCAATCGAGAGGGCCATCATCATCGAATGATCTCCAGAATCTGGAGACTCTCCCTGTGGAGTTGTAGAGAATCTTGGAATGCGCGAAAATACTTTTATTTATTGTAGAAGTTCCCCTTGAAGGGTGAAATCAACCCTTAACGCTTTGAGTCACCATTATTCTGGCCTTTTCCTATTTTGTTATAGTTATACATGGGCCCATTAGAGCTGACTTCGAAAGTTTGCTAATGCTAGAAATAACTTCAGGAATTAATATGTTAGAAATTAATTGGTGATCGAACCAACTTGTGTTACTATTTGGGAAATGCGTCTATTTTGTTATCACAATATTTACATATTGACAATATTTATTTTTGATTTCAGGTAAGCAACCCTCTGAACTTATGGACACTGAATGCTTTGATAGAGGGAGACATTTACCATTCCCGTCTGTGACACGGTAATTTAGTTTACTTCCTCGTTAAATTTATTTCCTCTGCCGCTATATGCCATATTGTGTCGATAGTTGAAACTATCGTTCCGATGAAGCTGCTACTCCCATTAAACTTAGATGATCTTCCCCGAGCAGCGTAGGGTATAGACTCCTGCAACTTTCATGTTTACGGAGAATCTGCCAAAGAAATATTGAAACTTACAAGTTGTACACGTCGATCTTGATAAAATTTATGCGAGAGATAGTTCTTCGAAAGATATGTATTTAACTCATTGGCAATCGTCCTTGTTGAAGGGGTGCAAACCATCTTTAAAGTTCAGGGTGCAAAACGTATCTTACTGTGTTACAAAATGTGTCTGAATGTGTAGAAGTGTAGTAAAATTTTTAATACTGTTATAAAAGAATTTTTGAGAGAATAATGTATTTAAAAAATATCAAACTAGATAAAAAACTTCATATCTTTTTGCAAATTTCCACTTTTGTTTCACCTCTTCCACATGAATGATTGGTATAATCTAGGTTCTGCGAGCACCCTTATTAGAATGCTATCATCTATTAAGGATGTCAACATGCAATTATGTAAAAGTTGGCGACCGATTTCGTATTAAAATACAAGGAATAGGGCACACGAACTTTTACACTGACCTAATAGAATTGTAAAAATAATTTCTCTCGTGCTCCTCGATCAGAGGATTGTACAGATACTTAAAAAAGGGTCGAACAGCCTGTCCCCTTCGTTCAACAGAGAGAATACAGTTATAGTTCTCGAACAAGATTTTTCAGGTCTTGTTTGCTTAAGTTCGATCGTATCGAGGCCGGTTTTATACACGAAGCACAACATCGACCGTTCAACCCCCGGTTCGATGGGAAAGATATTCGACGACGCAACACGGGTGGACGACCGGTGTCACTGACCTTGCTTAACGATCGACCATGTCTGCGAGGCCCCCGTCAAGTTCGATTCCCCCAGGGAGCACGTTAATACTGTTACCCGTCGAATTTGGGGTGGGTTAATTCGATTTCGGAGTATAATGCATGCCGGAACGGGCCGGTCTCAAATCTGGCAGTGTGTTTCGTTCGTCGACCTAATGACGACGATGATGGGCCCCTTCGAGGTGATCAATGCACCCTTCAGAACGATTTTATAAAATCTTTCAAACCATCACATCCTTGTCTTGGGAACCAAGCGTGCGAGCAACTTTTAAAACTTCAGTACTCAAGATTCCTTTCATAAATGCCCATCTTGAAAATATAGGACATGTACTGGTATTTTATAATTAGACTTACTTTTATAATTAAACTAATTTTATAATTAGTTTGAAGAAAACATAAAAAATTGTTGCAAGGATTATGTCAATGCTTAAAAGTTTTCTATAGCGTTCATGCATATTTTTAGCCTCTAAAATCAATTTTTAATCATTCTGGATAGTACGATAGAAATCTGTGAAAATTTTTGTGGGCTCATCTAGTGTTAAAATTGACATAATTTTTGTAAAAACGAAGGTATTCCCACGTTCCTTTTTTATTGCATTGTAAAATGCGTGTAGTTCCATTTGAGTGGAAGACTAAAATTATCCACCATGAAAAACGAGATCGTCAATATAAATTTTTGTAAATTATAATAATTACAGAGTGGCCTCTAGGCCACTTAAAATTTTTATTTCTTTATAGAAGAGTGAGTATGAATTTAAAAAAAAAATGAAAGGGTTGTTCCATTTTAAAATGGCTCAGTATGCCTCGGCCCACCCCGTGTTTTAAAAATTATATTAAAAATGGACAGAGACCATTCGCAGATAAATTAATAAAAATTGAAAAGTGAATGTCCAAAAACCACTAATGTCCCTGACCGTGATCTTACTTTGTTTCTACGAATTTTCAATTTCGGGGTGCCCTTCTGGTACCAATCCCGAATCGGTCGAGGGTTCCGGTCGTTAGGTTCCAAATCACGTCGCCGAACCGGAAAAGTTTTAATTTCTGCGCGATTTATCTTTCCTTTGTCCGAAACGCGCGCGTTTCCGCGAGTTCCCTCGTTCGCCGAGTCCACGGCCGTTTTATTCTGGGACGCGCCTCCCCTGGGAGTTATTCCTGCTCTTCTTTCGCAACGTTCTTAGCCATTATCGGCCGCGATCCTTGATTCGAGGCTGCCTCTTATCATCGTTCGCCGAATAACCCACTGTCCTACTTGCACGGTATCGATTTTACGAGACCACCTGAGACCATTCGCGGCCTCCGCGAGACTTCTTTACCTCTAGTGTCGCCCCGCGAACTTACAACAACATATGCCGGGGGAACTTTCTTTCTGGTGAATGGAGCTCGTACACAGTTCCTGTTGCGAAAATCATTATCGGGTTACCGTGCCCATTCCGGGCTTGGGCATCGTCGAAATAAATCATTTGAAATATAATCGTTACGATATTATCCTATTTGGCTACATATCAGCTTATTTAAACAGGCAAATAATTTTGTTAAAAATTATCTCATCATCTGAATTTCAAATTAAACTACAAAAATTAGCATGCATAAATCTAATAATTAATTTAGTTACTTCAATAACCTCATCTTGAGGTGAATTTATTTATTACCACATCTGAACAGTCTAATTGAAATATTAAAAAAAAAATTTAATTTTAAAAAGTTTTAGTTTTAATTTTTATGTGTAATAAAAATTATTTAAGAAGAATTTATTTGATTTAAATGTTCAAGAAAAATAGATTTTTTATATTATTCGTAAAATACAAATAACAAAGTATTTCAAATAATTCATTATCTCAAATGAAATGTGCCCAACCCTGGCATATTCTACGATTCTCTAACGCGTACGTTTCTTAATATTGACCAACATTTGGTCTAGCACATCTCGAGGCATAGCTGGTACGTCGAAAGGCTCGGTTTGCTGTGAACAGAGCCTAAGAGCCATAGTTCGTCGGCCCAACGCTTGTTCAGCTCTGTCTCTTGTCGTCTGAAGGAGTTAGCTGCGGGGGTGCGTCACTGAACGCGCAGGAACAGCGAAAAAATGGGGTGGCCGGCCAAACTTCGTCCCCCGCATCGACTTTCATCCCCACCACTCGACCCCCACAACCCACGCCAACCCCCACGAACTGCTTTCGCGTGAACGGGGTGAACGTACCCCCACGCGCCACCCACCGGAGCTCTGTGATGTCACGAGCCGCGTTCGACGTCATCGTTATCGCGTCACGCTCCACCTCCAGAGACCTGCACGAGCCTGTTCCCGGTGACGTCATCCGGAGCTCTCTGCGCGTTTCGCGGTTCGATCGAGGGAAGAGGATTTTAACATCCCACGGGTCGTTTGATCTCGACGAAGCTCGTTGGAACCCGCTCGAACGTGGATAATAGCTTTCGTTTTGAATTGCAATTTTTGATCAGGTTTTTTTCCGTTCCTCCTTCGTTGGGTTTCGCCCCTTTGAACGATTCGACGTGGGCGGTGTCGTTTCAGCTAGTCGATTTTTTAACGGAGGATTTGTTAAATGTTTTTTTTTTGTTTCAACGTTTGTGGGGAAATTGGTTATTCCACAGTTGATGGAGATGTTTCGTGTTGTTTTTTTAAGGAACGAGAGGGTGGCCGCTTTTTGTTGATTGTTTGGTAGCTTAAATAGTTTTGTAGCGGAGCCTGGGATAATGTTTTTAATTAACAAATCGTGTTTCGTTTGTAATGCCACGTTTCAAAGAAATACGGGAGCAGAACAGAATTAAACTTTTTACTTTTTGTATGTAATGTGTATGCGTAAGACTTAGGAAGACCCTTTGGCATTTTCTGAACAATAACAGTGAGGCTCTTATCGAGCGTCTTAATATTGTGTCATGAACTTTTTAAATTTCATTGTTACGGCGAATATATATCATCGTTTCGTTATAATTTGAGTGACGAAGCTAAAGTTGTTCAACGAAGTGTACTCCGTCATTTAGAATTTTTCAAGCGAAGAACCGAGACACTGTCGCCGAAGTTATTTTTTGTGTCTGGGTTTACACATCGTCTGCCTCTCCAATCCTTTCCAAAGCACTATTTATAAATCTCCGATACAAGGTAACTCGGTAGAACCCATGCGATCTATTTGGTTCGACTAAGGTCCTTGGCTAAATTTGTGCTTTTCGTAAAAATCCGGGGTCGTCTAAAACTCGGTTCTCCAGACTTTCCGATGGTGGACAATTTAAATAAACTTGAGCTGAAACGCAAACCGAAGAAGCTTAAGAACGATCTATGCACTTTGAAAACACGCATGGATTTTTTAAAATTCTCATTCTTCTCTCTGCTACAAACGAGGAGTCACGATCTTATGCTTCATACATAATTTCATCAGGAAGAAATACAAATAAAAATAAGAAACTTCGACGGTGAAGTTTTTAGTACATCTGTTGCATTTTAAAGTACAAAAGGTAATTTCAAGACAGCGAATTTTTATTGTAATAATTTCCTAATGCGACCACGTTTATAGCATTCCCTAGTCTAGCTAGCTGTCCTTTACGATCACAAGCACGCGATCAGAGACAGCTCTGTGTCAAAATTTTCGTCTCCAACGTCACATCAAGTCAACCTGATCTTTAATGACAACTTTGATGACAACTTCCTATAGTATTCTAAATTTTCCATCAATCCGTTTCGCCTCATTCGAATCGCAATCTGTTTCGCGCAAGACCGGCTCGAAGCGTTAAAACGCAAGGGCCGCCAGTTATCGGCTTCCGCCGATAGATTACTATACTAACAGCTTCGCGGAAAGGGGGAGAAGATAAATTTGGAGCGTCTTCGCTCGGTGATAAATACCCCGGCAGATCTATCGATCGTACTCGTTCATAAATCATGAGACAGAGACGCGAATACGCGTCGTAGAGAGATGATTATCGAAAAAGAAAGCGGTTCACCAGTGACGATAGGACGCGTGCAGCACACGCGTATCAACCGGACCATTTCACGACTGCACGCTATTGCATGGCGTTGCATAAGGTTGCATAGTTTCGCGTGGTCGACCGTTGCATCGCGCAAGACTGATAGATTCCCAGCCACGGCAGACTTACGAGCTGTCGCACAACGTTGCGTGCTCCAAAATGTCACAGTTATGGTGACCTTATGCCAGTATGTATGCACTGAGACTGCAGATTTTTATGCATTTCTGATGCATGCGCAAGCAACGAGAGCGACAGGACCGCGTCAACCTTACCCGGTCGCGTCCTTACTCTAATTTTAACTTACCAACTTTCTAAATTGGCTGCGACCAGTTTTTATGACAGTCCGATTGAAAGGAGACCGTCCGAGAGGGACAGACATTTTTAGAAATGTCGCAGGAACTATTTCTAGCCATTTTTTATTCTTTCAAGTATGGATCGGAGCTACAGGATTTATGAGCAAAGTTGTTCTGAATGGTTGGAATGAATATTTTCCTGTATTGTGTGTAACAAATCAATGCAGTTGCTATAGCGCGAGTCTAATCAGAGACGGTCCCAGTATTGTCTGGCATTGAAGGAAACCATACCGCGATCCGCTCACGCCCTGATGCACTTGTTGAAATCTCAAGGCCACCAGAGCCCAGTTTCTCTCGGTATGTTCCCGCACGTGTCCAGTTAGGGAAAAAAGCTTTTCCCCCGATCCTATCGGATTAGGCGTAACAGTTTGAGCGGAACAATCGTCCCCCCTCCATCTGTTTCTCTCTCTCTCTCTCTCTCTCTTGCGTGTATTTCTCACTTATGGTAATCCGAAGTTGCTTAGCACCGGTGGTAAAATCGATCTCTAAATCAACGTTCCCCGGAGAGTAACTACCTTGGCCGACATTATTGGTCACTGTTACGAAACGCCGGCGATCATAACGTACACCGGGGAGCGTTTCAAGTGCGTGCTTACGCGAGGGACACGCGTATTGATTCATGCTACGGAACCAGTTCGTTGCAATTAATATTTTCCGATTGCACGTTTCGCTGTTCCGTCAACTGTCGCCGCGGAACTTGTTTTCCAGACAACTGAACCTTCGGTATGGCAGACTCCGGATTTTTTTTATTGCAAAACAATTATCTACATTGGTCACCAGACAATTAATTTCCTGTAATTACATTAAGAGTTTGGAAGTTCTTATAGTCGACATTTTTATATTGTTTGGGGTTCAGTCTACTCATTTTACTTATGAATTCATGAAATCCGTAGTCTCTCTCTCTCTTGGTCGGTTGTTCAAGGTCAGGACGGAACATATCCCCACTGCAGCGCGTTTGGTTCCTCCTTTGCGCGTGACCACACCTTTTACCCGATAGACAGGGAAATGAGAGAACACGTGACGGACGTGAACACAGAATATTTAAAATAAGAAGCAATATCAAAATCGTTGAACAAATGTATTTGTTTGTCCTTGTTATCTTCCACCTCAATTTTACAACAAAGTTGTATCGCTATTTTGAGGGACAGTTTATCCAGCAAGAATCGATGAATTAGGATGTATTTTGGATATACTGGTTGCGAGATCGAGCGCAATAGTAATAGAACATTTCCGTCCATTCCGCAGAATTCTATTGCGGCTCGAAGGGCATAAAAGAAAATCAGTTGTCTTCAAGTCCTCGAGGTCTCGATGTGCTCAGCGCCAAGTGCGCGACGAAAGTAGTCCAATCGATGTGCTTTGATGCAGCGCGGAGGAAGGTTAAAAAGTTGCCGAAGGTGAAAGTCTCCGAAGGATATTCGGGAATTTCTCGCATCTGAATTTCTTCCAGGATGCGCAACCATGATCTCCGGTATCTGGAGCAACCTCTGCCGATCTTTCCAAGATCGTGTCCCTGATTCGCATAATAAAACTCGGACACACTTGTTGGAAGAATTGAAAAAAGTTCTACAGCGAAAAAATCGTCTGTTTTAAATGGAACTATTCGTGCAACGATTATGCCGAGGTCGTATCGTTTTATCGAAAGCCTTACGATCTATCTGCAGGCGGTTTCGTTATCAGAATTTCGGCTTATCTCGCTTGGCTCGCGTCATACTAAATGCGTGAAAGGCAACGAGCAGGAAACGAGCAACGTCTTTGATCGCCGATAGCGAACAAGAGAGCCCACCGATTGCTTTATCATTACATTCTGTCCATCGTTGCGAATAACTCTTGCCATTCGCCCGTAATAATTTTCCTCGGCTTTCCAGGCGATCATGCTCGTGTTTCATAGCTCGTTGGTCGGTTTTACCGGGGCGATGAATTTTGCGAAATTTATCGGGCAGCGTTTATACAGTTCGTTTTTCGTCGAACAATACCAATATCCAATTAATCATTGGCTGTTTTAACGCGTTGACATATTCAAAAACCGGGCGTTGGTTTAATATAACGCGTTTTGCCTGGAAAAGTTTATTGATCGAACGATTAAATCGTTTTGATCAGTTCGCATTTTTATACGCGCGATACACATTGCGAGAAAAATTTCAAATAATTCCGCTCGTCAAATCAAAACCGCTCATTTGAATAAAATCTAAATATAGTTGGATCTATTTTAACATATGTTAGGAGCTGTTAATCGATATCGCTGCAGTGTTATATTTAAACCGTGCAGAATAATCAATTTTATTTAAAGGACGAGCAAGCTCATCAGAGTGAGAGAGGATCGATAGAGATTAATTGTCCATAAATTATTTCGTTACATTCGCAGAATTTGATCGAGGAATGTCTAGTCGCACGTCGGTTTATCTAGTGGCTATTTAAAAATTTATATTATACGATTAATAATACGCATGCGATATTCACTAATTTTTCTTTCATAAAACACCGCGAGAATCTCAAGTTTTAGCTTAACTGTGCGCCGAAATATTTATTCACTATCACATTCGCTAATTCGCCTGTCATAGAATTCTACGAAAGTCTCGAATTTTAAATTGACTAGAAATTCCCAGAAGACTATGACGCATTCCCGTGTCGCAAAAAATCTACCTAATGCCAGGAACCATAAATTTTCAGTTCGAATTAAGAATTTGCAAAAGTAGAGATGAAGCATTTAGGAGTCGTGTTGACGTATGCGCATAAACGAGCGGCTGAGCCTTTTTGCAATTATTTCCTCGGCATGTTGCCACTCGTAAAAGAAGCTATAAGCAACGTTAATCCATAGCCCGCGGTATCCCAGGGCGCAGAACAGGATTCCCGTCTGTATGCAATTGCATCGCGGAAGGTTGATGCCGACCCGGAATGGAATTACGATGCACACGGTGGAAAATCCGACATAAACGGTCCCGAAACGATAAGAGGCCGGGGTACATATATCGGTGCCAGTCGATTGTGCACCGGTTGATCGAGAGTCGGCTCCTGGAAAACGCATTCCGCGAGTCTTCTACGCTTTTATAACGCTTCGTTCTTGCATACCAGCTGGCTCCACGTTTAAGCTGCATCTGCATTGTTCAAACGCCTCCACTAAAATCCTAGAGATCCTTGATTCCATCGAGACATCGTCATTTTCGAAAAAATGTTACATTGTCGACTAGATCGAACTTTGAACATATGCAATATAATTTTTAGTTGATTTTTAATTGCCCACTTTGACAGAAGAAATAAGTTTAATTAACTCTTGCCTGTATAGAAGCCCTCTATAACAATTAACTAAATGATTCTGCATCAAGTGGAACTGATAGGAGTGATATAAAAATGTTCTTTCTTGTGTAATAACTTTATTGGATGTAGTATATCGTTATTTGTAAATTCTTTTAATCGTGTGATGAACTAAGGATAGGAATGAAATGGAGGAAAAAGTGTCGTGCTTAATAGAAAGCAATAATGTGTTTAAAAATTATTCACAGTTGCGTAAATGCATAAAATCAGCAGCCTCATGCTAACGAACCGGTGTTGTGCCGTTGCACAATGAACTGTTCAAAAAGACAAAAAAAAAAAGAAAACTGTTGATCGAACAGTGTCGATGCCATTGAACGAAATTCCGTTTAATTGAAGTTACATGTTCATTTTCGTTCGGATTATTTCATAAAGCACGGGGCCGATGAAAAATCGGAGTAAATTGAGGAATGCGCCCAGCCGGAAACAGAACCCGGGACTTTGTTAATCCTTGTTAAAAGTTTTAGTTCCGCCGTGTTTGACGCAGTTGCGTCAACCCGTGAACGCGTAAAATCCTCTGTTTATTAATAATGCTTTTAAAAAGTACATGTTTTTAACTAAACGGTTTATCCACGGGAGGATCGCTCGCAGATACATCGACTATACCGGTATCTGCTTACGTCAACGAATTTTATTTCCTTTTATCAATTCGCGATTTGTCTTGGTGACTCAATGGTAAAATTATTTCCATCGAGGTAAGGTTACGGCGACGATAATGCCGATGATTATGCGATACGTTGTCGTTATTCAACAGAAGTCTGATAAGATCTCTTTGTTAGCCGAATGACAGAGGTGTTAAATTTAACTCGGAAATTCGGAGGATTGCGAGCACTTTTTTGGAATTGTTTGGAACTGTTCAGCGTCTGCCCGTACGGGCAGCGATGTTCTTGCCCTGGGCATACGCAGAACAACGGGCCCGTACATGCCCCTGCGGGCACATGTATTTGTCGCTCGCATTGCCTACGTGGCCAGCTACGGCCTACCCCTACTCCGCTAGGTCACGTGCCCATAGCTTTGCCCGTGGCTGTGCCCACGGGCATCGGAAGGTGCCCTTGCCCGCTGATAGGCATGTTGAGCACCTCTGAAGCATCGCGAATTTGTCCTCCCTTTTCTCGTCTGTGCGATGATTGATGACTTCGAAGCAATTGCTCCCGATGCTCTCTTTCTTCCTCCCACGCAAGTTGCGTGGACGTTGAGAAATTTTCCGAGTTGTCGACTCGTGAAAATAACGGGAGACAATAAGCGGAGACAGTTCTTCGTCTGAGAGAATTATTTTTAGATCGGCCAGGAAGACTTTCTTGAATACTGAACGCCCTCGTTGTCGCACGGCGATCTCCTTGCATCCCATGAATTATGCATCGTTTTTTCTACTCGTTATTTCCTGAAACGCTCCCGATAGCAGCGTACCGAAAAAAATGTTCGCCAACTTTCGATGGATCGATCAGTCGCTGGAATTAGCCCTCCGCGATCGAATTAACGAGCATGGTGCCCAGTAGTTATACCATCAATAATTATAATTAATTAGATTAAGTGAACGACTTTGAAAGGTTGATTTTACATCACCAGACGTGGTGACATAGCGTCAATATAAAATATTCACATAAAATGCGAGAAGTATGAAGTTTATTGGAAGCGAAGGTAATTAGAAGTTGATGTTGAAAATTGTTGACGCACGTCGCGACGATCTGTCAAGATGGTACCGTTTTGCCGCACGGTGCAACATTTACGAGCCGCAGACTTGTCCCCCGTTAGCTTGTATCGGAATTAACCTAGCCACCATGTGACATTATTTATGAATTGGAAAGCATCGCTGATAACCTATATCGATCACGCGAAAATCGTATATTTCGGTGTCAGACACCACGTCTAGGCAGATTAAGTAATCTGTCACGCTGGTGGTTGGTTGATTTCCAGTATTTATTTTCCCCAGAATTCCCTGTCGTCCGTCGTATTTCTCCACCGAGAGACATCAAGGAAGAAGAATTTGATAAATAAAGATAACATATCCTGCGGTTGCTCTATTTCTAGACGTATTTCCTCTAGAATCTTCCACTGTTGTGCTTCACGAGACATCAAAGAAAAGGACTTCGATTAATCTGGGGAGATAAAGGCAGTTCTTCGTTTCTGCTGACTCTTTTCCCTATTGCTTCTCGGTGGTGATCTAGAATTATGTATTTCGTCATCGATAACTTCATGTAAAGTTTCCACTTCCTCTGGAATTTCTTGTTGTCTGCCACATTTACGGATTAGGCATTGAATGCCAGCAATTCAGTTGATCCAGGGATATAAAGATACGTCTTCGTTTCTGGTGTCTCTTTTCCCTGTTCCTTGTTGTCGTTGATCTTGAATTAAAGTATTTCGTCATCGATTGCTGTATATCGAGAGAGTTTACATTTCCTCAAACTTTTCCTGTTGACTGCTCGATCATCAGAGACAAGCACTTTAATTAATCTAGGAATATAAAGATACGCTTTCGAATTCCAGTATCGCTTTCTCCTAGAATTTCCTGCTAGTAATCCATTTTTTGGCGCGTTTCGAAATTTTCCTCGTCGTACGGAATATTTTATTCGGGAAACAGTATAGAGAGAAAATTGAATGAACTTCTCGGAATGTTTCAGATATTTTAGAACACGCAGGGGAATCCCTCAGACACGCATAATTTTCCATTGACTCCCTCCCGCAGATAAAAATGCCAACACCTATTAATATACTTGGCATGTCGCAGATAAAAAACGTGCTGGTACGAGTGCTTATTATTCGCGTCTTTATCTTGGGGAAGGTCAATGCACGGCCTTGTTCGTTCTCCAGTTTTCCTCTTATCTGTCACTTTACGTCGGTCGAGACCCGGTACTCGTCGATCATCGAGATCATCGTCTCCACGCGTCTTTTCGCGGCAATTGTTCGCGCCGCAACATCTCAAGCCAATCTCGCAAAAAGGAAGCTGCTGCGACGCACAATCGTGCCAGCAGTTATGAAAGTGGTCCAAACCAAAATTCCAAACAAATTAATCTTTTTGCTGGTTATGTATCATGCCGAGTGATCTTACTGTTATATAGTGAAGTGTGTACAGGTCCCAAAAATGTACCTCCTCGAAAGGAGTGATTCCTGAGGTCATCTGGAGCAACTTTTTCCTGTGAGAAAATGTTCTCCGCGGCTTCGTTAAGGTGTTACTAACGAAAAACACGCACCAATCAGAGCGCGGCTATTGCGGAAGGTCAGCGGGATCTGTGCTCTGATTGGTCTGTGTTTTTCGTTAATACGTAACTCCTCAACAAAGGGAAAAGTTACCCTGTATATTGTAAAACATTTCTTTATTATTGAAAAAATGAGACTATCTAAATCAAGATACAATACTGTTTACACACAAGTAATTTCTATATTCCAGCAGCAAAAGCTATTCATATCATTTTCGCGTTGTGTGTAAGCGTAGGCGTGCTAATCTCACTCACACGCCTTGTTACGTTAACTTATACGATGACCATGCAGAAAATTTCCGAAAATTTAAATGTCCGTAGATGAACTATATGGTCAACTTCACTAATCTACAAACACGTAACACTTCGTATCGGGCTGACATAATCGCAAAATGTCCAAGATTCTTTCTCGAAATCGTCAAGACGTGTTTTCGAGGTCGTCGAGACGTGCGTATCGATCGGGCAGCCGCGCTAAGTTCCCCGAAACGTAGGTCAAACGCAACAATTGCTCCGATGAGACTTATCGACTTGTTCACGCTCGAGCGACGATCGCAGCCGTCGCTGTCGGTCGCGCGAATGACGTCACGTTGTGGCGGAGCGGCGCGATTGGTCCGCGACAAGGCGAAACGTCACGGTCATGGTGGTGGGGATGAAGCGCGCGCCACGGTGGCAGCGGCTGGGTGGTGGGGAGGCGGCAGAGAGCGGTCTCGACGTTGTGCTATTTTCATCGGCGCGCTACGCTACCGCTGGCCCAGATTCGATGCGACCGTCACGAAGTATACCTGACATCCGACTCTGCCCGCGAGTTCGCTGGGCCTCCCGGCTCGTTCATCCTGATCGAACATCCGTAACAAGTCCGGCACAGTTCGTAACCACGCTACCAGGCTGCGGATGAGAAAACGCGCCAGTTACAATCCCACCGAAAGTCGTTTCGAAGCTCTCTGGAAGTTCCGTATCGAATTCTCTGTTCGCCACTTGTGACCGGCTCGTGGCGGCTGTCCGTGTGACCTGGCGGAGCCACGCGCGCACCAGTGCAACCGTGTTTCTCCGCGATTCTGCAACAGTGTTTCGAAGTGCACGTAAGATGTGACTCCCCAAGTGCCGTGGTGCTCTCCACACGCAGTTTTATTGACATCACCACCGTGTGACAAGAGTTCACGCGCCTGTGTTAGACCATTGTGAGCCGAACACACGGCTAGGAGGCACGCGGAACGTTACGCTG
Organism: Seladonia tumulorum; assembly: GCA_913789895.3. Lineage (NCBI taxonomy): Eukaryota > Metazoa > Arthropoda > Insecta > Hymenoptera > Halictidae > Seladonia > Seladonia tumulorum. The sequence continues at coordinate 12,015,209 of OU565276.1, forward strand.
CGAACCCGACGTCTGGATTCGTCGTCAAATGACCTCAAGGTACGTCTGGCCCCACTGTACAAGGGTAACCGGTGTTCAGGGATGTGTAGTATGTACCTCGTACTCTATTTACCGTACCTCTTCGTACTCTTTCTGCAACTTTGCACTTTATCTACCGGAAACCTACTAGGGTAAGGGACTCAATTACTGTGGGGCACCAATTATTATGCCCCTATATTAATGGTACAGTTATTTTTAAATTTAACGTCTCTTTTTTAATATTCATTATGCTTCGAAAATAGTCTTCAGTATAATTAACACTACACCTACTGAGCCTTAAAGATATTACATGTTGTCTTGTAAAAATGATGAGATTGAATCTATTTAGATTTCGTGCGGTTCGCAACATAATACATGCTTTAATAAATATATTTATTTAATTATTTCCCGTGAAAGAACTTTCATAATTTCAGTAATTGTAAAATAAATAATCTGGAAATAATCTGTAGGTTTAGTGTTAATATAGACACAGTAATTGGTACCCCACAGTAGGTGAATCCTTTATCCTATGTGAATTACGCTATAACGGCGCCGGCATACGTATCTATTTACTCCAAACACTTCGTGACAAAAACAGAGGATATAGGAAAGGACATAAGTCTATTTTTGGCCCGATCACGCCTCCCTTCGTCAACATTTCAAAACAGTCCCAACGTTCCATGGCTTGCCGCGAGTAAGGAAATTAACGTTAATGTCACGAGCGCGATTGCAAATGCGGGAGACTGTTTACTATTCGAGAGAGTATTTTACTTTTGTTACAAAATCCGCTCTGGCCGCGATCCGTCACGTGGCCGAATTTTCGCCGATTACACGCTCGATGGCTCATTCAAGCGTTGCCTCTCTCGGCGCAGGAACCGAACAGGTCACACGCGGCATTCCTTGGCATTGCGGATCGCATCGGCGCGAACCTCTGCCAGGTAGCGATTATTAAACAGCGTAAATGAAAACCTGTTAGGACGCACGGGATTATTTGTCATTCGGCTTTTTTCCTGGTCGCGTGGTATAGAGGTTAGGTTGATGCAATTTCGTCGATCGATATCATCGATGAATGAATTTTCCGTCGGGTGACCTGCAGCGCCAATTGCTTCGAATCTAAATTGAAAATGGAGACCTCTTTTTTCGTTCTTTGTTTGGTTCTGTCTGTTTAGGGGCGCAGGGTTTGTCATTGCGAACACGGAAAAAGAAGTAAACAGACGAATGGAATGGAATGCACTGCTGTGCTTCTCGTAATATTTCTTGTTATTACTCGCGTGTTGTTTCTTTTTTGTTTTCTCTCGTTAACCTGGTATGAATTGGAATAGGAAGTAAAAGTGTTGGGTGCGTGTGAGTCATAAAGAATATATTGAAATTTTTTTTATTTAAATGTTAAAAATTAGGAACTTCTGTACCGAAGTAACTTTATGCTCAGAGGAAATTAATTATTCATTTCAATTGAATGAGACCGAATACTATGAAATTTAATCTTTCACAATCATTCATTTGTACCAAACGAGGAAATGTTCAAACAGCCTCAGAGAAATGTTTTTCTCAGCCATTAACCCATTAAGTACCAAATTTTTATTGTTAAATTTTTGCTCTAAATGGTTAATATTTATATATTTGAGACCACCTATGCCAGAAGATAAATTAAATTTGTAAAATTGGTTATTATTGCGACCAATTGAAACAATATCTCCTTTTTGAGGATGGCGGCGCTTAGGGTGTATTTATTTATTTATTTAGTGTAAAATTCCGAGAAAATTGTTGTTAATCAATACTGTTGATGTAGGATTTGAACAAAGTTACGTTTGAACATTGTTCATTTTCACAAGAGTTTAAACGGTAGATTGAAGATTGCGTTCAATGCAACGGGTTAATTGTTCGGGCAGTCGTCCGGAATCGGTTGTAGAGAAATAATTTCCAGGCCTGTTGCCGACGTTTTCCCCCATATGTCATGGTTCTAAAACCGCCGTTGCGGCGTAGTAAGGCGTGTGTGATCGATCGACCGATTTTTCTCTCCAGCCTGCCTGTTATTGCTAAATGTGGAGTCGGCACGTGGGAGGATACGTTTCCGCAACCGTGTCCGTTCGCCGTTTATCAAACGCGGTTACGAATTGGGTACAGTCTCTCGAAGAGCTAATCGGCAACCATTTTTATTACTATTTTTATCGCAGCCTCTCTCTCTCTCTCTCTCTCTCTCTCTCTCTCTCTCTCTCTCTCTCTCTCTCTCTCTCCAGGCACATTGAACTTACGCGTGACCCATAACGTCTCGAAACTTGAGCAACACGAACTACATACACCGTCACTTCTCACTAGATCATCCATAGGAACTTCCCCATTCACGATTATTATATTGTATTGAAATAATGGAAGACTATTTTCTTTCAAAATATTTTACTAACTTTGCAGATGTGCTATTTTGTTTAGAGTTTGGATAAAAACATTCAGTGATAGCGTAAAATTTCTCTACTATAAAGAAAGCTCATATATTAATTTTTTAATGTAAATGGAGAGGGTAGATTCTGAGACACGCCCCCGTTATTTTTCTTTTTAGTAATTAGTATTTATTGTATGTCCATATTTACCTCTTTGCTTAAATATTAGTAACAAGACTGCGGATGTTTATGCAAAATAAAAATTGTATTAATTGCCAGATACAGGAGCTACATACACACTCATTTCTCTTAACAATTTTCATCAGTTCTATTATACACCAAAATAGCAGAATTTTACTTCGACCTGAAAGTAAGATAAGAAACGATTCTTCGCAATGTTCTATCGACTTTTAACGATCCTATCTCACTGAGATTGAAGCTTAGGGGTACTTTCAAATCCGAAGAACCAAAACCCGGCTGGCAATAAAAATTGTCAGGAAGTTCTGTCGCGCGACTCTTCCGGCGTTCGCAAAGTCTGAAGCGAAAATAAAATGGTTCGAGTTCCGTCGGAGCTGCCAAAATAATTCGTGCCGCTCTCGGCGAGTCGCGGCGCGTTCTCACCGGCAAGAATTATTACGCAAGCGTCGTTTACCAACTGTCGCGGCCTAGCTGCGTCGCAGAATTCAATTGCATTAGAAACTGTTTGCGCGGTGTATTGCGTTTTGGTGCACCCGCTACGGAAGCTGACTGCCTTGGAAAGGCAACAACGAGCACACCTGCGGACGTTACGTGGGTAACATAATCGTCTTAGAAATCGCGTTCCCAGCGGTTGACCTTGGCGCGCGCCAGAACTCGTGAATTTCAGCTCGACGGCTATTTTCGAGCCGAACAGACACGTTCGTAATCGACGGACATGGTGGTTTTTTCTTTTTCTTTTTATACCTTGCTCTCACGATTCGATCGAAAGAATCCCGCGTTGACCTAACCGTTCGCTAGTTGCGGAGTCGCGGAGACGCTAAACCGTCTGCAAACACGAATAGACGACGCTGCCGATGGGGAAACTGGAAATTTTTTTTAGCATCATTTTATTCTTCGAGTCATGTCGCACTCGGGCGTCACGCGACGAATACGTGATATTTCTTGCGATGGAAAATGATTTTGCGCCTTGGCACCGTGGCCGTTAGCTAGTCTCGGCTGGGATTACTAATGATTATCTGATTCAGTGTAGATAACAAAGAGAGTGTAATAGTTTTGTAGGCGAAATATTCATCAATATCGATCGCGATACACTATCGAAAACATTCCACCAATGGCCGATATGTTGTTCAAGGCCTACATATAGAACAAAAGCACTGCGGTTTTCCCATTTGATGGTAGAAACCAGAATATTCTAAAATATTTTCCATCGATGTACGGTGGCTTTTGTAAAAAATGGATACAAACCGAAATTTTTCACAGAAAAATGTAATCCCCTTTTGGCTGCATTTTTACCAGGAAAAAAGTCGAGCAAACCTTTGTCATACGTTTCGAAATATTCGTAAAGGTACATTGGACTGTTAGTGTTTCTAAAAAAGACTTTGGTGGTAAAAGATAGTCCGAGACGATTTGTGATACGTTAAGAACGTCAGTTGATTCTTTTTTTAATTTTCAAATACTATTGAATGAAATCACAACCATGCGAATATTGTAATAAACCATTTTTAAAAAATACTGTTTAAGTATTTATATCAATAGTGAAGCGACTGCTTTACAAACATTATCATGAACCGTCGAATAAAATTACAAGCATTTTAATATACCATTTTAGAAATACTTGCATCATTTATATTCATAGGAACGCGACCATTTTATGAACCTTTTTGTAGACCGCTGAATGATGTCACAGCTATACGACCATTTTATCAGACTGTTTTATGAATATTTTCGCGGAATAACGAACATCAAAGGAGACGGTAGATCTACGCTAATATTTGCAACACTAGAACAAATTGAAAACAAAAGTTACAGCCAGCGGGGGTACATTGTTTGAACTTTAGAGCGTGCCGACAAAGTTCACACGTACGCCTGTTAGGTAGTCTATACATATATAGTTGCTAGACTATAGTCGAGAAATGTTTTAAATTCTTCGAACCAATTGAACAACATTAACGCTGCGAACTGGTTCGTTGACATAATTTCTTCAGCCTCGAACTGGAACAAACGATCTACTAACATGGCAGAAGGGTGACTCGATTGAATAATCGATTCTTGTGCATGTATCTTCTTCTGCGTGGTATCTTTGCCGGCTTGAGATTACCATAGATGGTAGTAGTATAACTATCACGGTTGGCTGACTAACTTCAGTTTTGTCTTGTCCGGACATCTCGAAAAATAGTAGAAACTTCCTTGAATATACCAGACAAATATTTTTTGTGATTTCTTTGAAATAACGTCACAACACAATTTTTAGTGGTGCTTCAGAGTCACCACTCGAGTGCAAAGGGTTAATAATTGTAATAAATTGAAGATAACACGTCGGTATCATTAAATTCTTTAAATTTTCATTTTCAATTTTCAGTTTCACGTGTTTTACATTTTATCTTTTAATTTTCGTCGTAAATTGATTCGCGATGAACGTTGAAGCATTTCGGGGGAAAAATCGGTGTACAATCGAGACCATGGTCATTCGTGGTAGTCTTGTAATTGCTTGGACGATATTTCCGCGGGTTTCCCGACCGAATCAGGAGTCGAGAATCATGTTTCTCGGACGGCAAAAACCGGGATGCGGTTTGTTGTTCGGTTCCACGTCGGGAATCGCGAGATTGTGGTGAACCGTGACAAAGAGCGCAGTCCCGTGTTACATTTATAGATCGTGGGATGGCGAGACGGGGGATGCTCTGTAAACACGTGCTTCCCGAATAAATATAGCGCATTCCAAATGTCAGGATCATGTAAATCGGCCGCGGGACGTGCTCAAATACCCCCTCCCTCCTCGTTTCCCGGAAAATTACGGTCCCTGATGCTTCGTATCACCTCTATGATCGGAGCTTAGAAAATTGATCGATTGATCTACTCTGTGGGAATATAGCCTCTGAACTGCCACCATAAACACTATAGCCTGTGAACCTCTTCGCTCGTCCCCAACTATGAATGCGATGCACTTGTGGCATTTGGAAGCCTCTGAGACATAAACAATTTCACTTTACCTACCTAATGGTGAAAATATAACGATCATGTGCTTCTCAGAAATATTTAAAAGTATCTTTTTGGTTGAGAAGTAATGTTAGAATTTTTAGAATGAAATACAGTTAATCCTTCGTGGATAAGAATTTTCTGTGAACCAGTCAGTTTGGCCTAACAGCGTTGGCATTAAGAAAATATCATTCACCAGGCAAATATTTCCGTTTCCTCGCAAAGCGGTCAGCTGATGTTTACGCGATAAATCCCGATAAAGGAATCGATACTGGATCTTGAAATTAATCTGAACAATTAATGTTTCAAAGGTTTCATGGAGACTCATCAGTAGATATTTTCACGATCGTGACAAGGATAAAGCAATTGATATTGAACCTTGAAATTAATCCGGATATCTTGCGATATAATGATTGTATCTAGTGATTTTTCCCCCGGTGCTTAATTCCTCGAATTTATCTAAAGGAATCTTTCAGGAGCAGCAATAGCTGGGCCAATGTTTTACCATCGCGCCGATTTATGATTCTATGAAAACTGCGGCTGATAAAAGTCAGAGAAGATCGCCGGGATCTATCTCGGTGTACCTTCCATGGTCGCGATCGGAATTGCGTAATGAATTACGAAATTAAATATAGAAACCGGGGTGAGAGACAGTTTTCTGCCGCGCGCCATTTCCGGTTGACGAGGAAATAACGTCGCGTCATGATTCAATGCTTCGCTATTAATTTCCAACGAGCGCCGCTTCCGTCCCGCTGAAAAGCGCGGAGAGTTCGCTAATTAATTAATTAGCGAAGAATCAGCGAAACGCGCGGAACACGAGTAGAATATAATTCTTGACTTTCAGAGTTCATAGCACTCGCCGAAGAGAACCGAAAGAAGCCGTTTCCTTATCTTTTTATGAATCTCCCGGAATTTGAACACCTCTTTGCGAAGTTCCAAAGAAAATTATGCCTCGGAAGTTGCAAATAATGTGGAATTAACTGGAAACACTCCGACGTTCGCAAAAATCTTTGGAGCCCATAGAAGAATTTAATTAATTACACCTACCCTTTAAAATTTCATTTTGAGCCTTCTTTTAATATGCATATTTTCTTTTAATTACAATACTCCTTGCTGAAATATACAGTAAGTTGAATATTAACAGTTTAAGCACCCCCATCTAAGCTATTTCAAAGGGTATCGATATATTTTTTGAAATGAAATGTCTTTTTGTTACCGATAAAAAATAAGAAAAATGGAAAATTGAAAATATGAGTTTTGTGTAGTGCGTCTGGTAATTTTTAGCGTTTGAAGATATTTTGTGGACACATTTTTCATGAACGGTTAATATTGTTTACAATATGCTGCACACAGGGGGAAATTCCTTTTCGTCACAGGCGTTTTCTTTTCGCACTATCCTATACATTCTTTTCGCCGCCGATACTACCCAATGAACTCTTGACCCGCGATTCCTCTTGTCTCTCGCTTATTATTAGTCTCGTCTACGGTCTCGATGATCGACAATGAATTTCCTTGTTCCAATGCTCTTCGCCGATGAGGGGAACACTCTCACACATGTCGGAATTTAGTAACTTTCTCGAATAAGTAATTAGCTTTCCATTGCAACTATCAGTCAGCGGAAAATTATATCGTTTCATCGATTATTACTGCACCGTGGCAAATTTCGAATGCCCGATGACGTTGTTGCCGATAACTGGACTGCGAAATGAATTCGCGACGCATAAATATTTTTAGACGAATAGAAATCATTGTATTTATAATAGTGGATTTCAATACAGTTCTTTTTATCTTTAATAGAAAACTTCATTTAATTTCACGTTTCCTTACGTTTGGCGAATTTTCGTAGTCTAAGAACATCGCAAAAAATCAGTATAAATTGATTAATGATACTAACCCTGTTTTTAAATTTTCAAATTCTAGAAACTCCAATAAAAATATATTCGAAAATGTGAAAAATGAATTCTAATTTTTCTTGACGCTGAAAACTGAAAAGTTGATGTATAATTGTAAAACTAACAAAAAGCAATTAAAAACACAGAAATGCTTTCACCAAAACATTTTACTCAGTAAATACACATAAACAAAATTAATGGGTCTCAGAAAAATTATTTTAAAATTTAATTTTTTTTTTAATTTATTCTCGCTTTTTCATACAATACCACAAACTCACGTTCTCATTCCCGAAACAAAAAACCGCAAGAATACGAATAAACCGTGTTTGGAAAAAATCACGTATCCGTGAACAAAATGTTTTAAGGGAGACCGTGTGAAAAGAGACGGATGTCGGAGGTGGATGTGTGTCGCTTTAAAAAAAATCTGACAAAAAATGTAAAATAACATTACACATAACGTTCGTTCCGTAACATATCCCGGTTTTTTTCCAAACGCGAGGGGATTAAACTCGGACAAAGAATCGTGTGTTCCATGTATGAGTAATGAGACAGTGGAATCGTTCGACCGGGAGCATCCGATATTTTCGAAGTGGCGCGAAAGACATCGAAAGAGTTCGATGCGAGGAGGCTCGAACGACTGTTTAAACATCCGACCAATAAATTCCGTCGTTTAGTGTCGCTTAGACGTTGTCCTTGTCGGTCGCGCGATGCCATCGACGCGAGTTATCTCGTGACATAACACCGAAGATATTTTTCTTTCGGCGTTCGCGTCCCCGCCATTGAAATCCGACTTGCATTCGCTCGGCTTGCCAAATCATGCTGTCGCCAATTCGCAAATTGACACGAGGAAGAGCGAGACTTTTCCTCTCGGGCGCGATCTTACGAATCGTGAAATTGTTTTCGCGAAATGACTAGTAAACGAACATTTCTGTGCATATCTACTAAAATTGGCAAATTGTTATTCCAGAATCTTATTTCGGGACACGATTCTAACAATATTTGATGGTCACAGCTTCTGCTACAAATCTGGCATTAAACGATAAATGGGCCAAACGATTAATGAATGAACACCAGTTTCTAATGAATGAACTCCTCTAGTGAATGATAGACTACGGATCTTTAGACAAAATACAAATTTTCTAAGTTAATTGTACAATGCAGAAAATAGATAAAAGTGTGTTTCTTCGTTCCATTAATTTGTAGTACTAATTTTGTATTTTATCATTTTTGTGATAAATGCATAAAACTCGTAGTCTAATAATTATGCAAACAAGCTTATCATAGGTCCATTGAACCAGCTCGAAATACAAATAGCGGATCATCTCATGATAGCAATACACTAGAGCAGGCATGGCCATGATTGGGGCCCCTCAAACGCGACTCTTCCCCCACCAACCTCTCTTTCATGCAGTGAGCACGTTCGTCGCGTTCTTTGGGATCTCGTGTCTTCGTTGCCTCACCGCATGTGCCCATAATCGCGTGATGAGGGGAAGGAGCACGAATCGAGGGGAAAGAGTTACCCTCTCCCTGCCAGTACGGGTTAGTCAAATACAATTGTGACACAAGAACGCGTCACGTGACCGGGCCGTGACAAATCCTAATCTAGCTTCTAATCCGAGAGCCTCTACTTTTGTAATTCATAACTTAAATTTTAGGGAATTTTCAAGTTTAAATTAATTTTAAAAGAATTATTTTCACTATAATTCTGTATTTCAACATACTTCAAATTTAAATAGCTCACTTTACGGCGCTCGCACTACAATTAAGTAATTATTCTATTATACGAACTCTCATGTTACCTTGTTAACTTCAGATAATTGCGATGAATGTGTGGGATGTCGAACAACTGCTAAATAAATTACTGCCGAATGGGTTGTAAAATAAAGAAGATCATTTTAATGAGACATTAATGTCATTATTATTTAGTATTTCCTCGTTTATTTCGAATTGTGTTTAGTCACTGATCAGGTCACCGCTCACGACACTATTCAGTGATGCATAGTCTCACATTTAATCTGTTCGTTAGTATAAATCTCGTTTAGGGATTAGATCCACTCGACACGACAACCTACACGCGACCATGCGATTTTCTGCTCCGCAAGATTCAACGCGGCTTTCGTTCAGTTTGCCAAAAGTTCGCGGAAGCAACTCAATCGAACGTTAATGAAGTATCACAGGCCTTCGTGATCCGAGAATGTAATAATTACGATCGTGTTTCTCATTTCCAAATAATTTGAAGCCAATCGTACGATTTTAATTAATACAGTGGTTAGACTGCGGGTCTGTGTGCATTTGTGGGTATCTGAGGATTTCTGAACGACGAGAAAACGTTTTCTAATCAATTTCACCAAATCCACAGTATATTTATAACCTGAATAAAATTGATCTATGCTAAATAAATGCAATCAGAATCGGAACCAAATTAACGAAGTACGAGAATTTATATTTGAAACAATTGGCAGAGTATTCATCAAGTTTCATAAAATTGATAAATTGAGTACCGGTTTTGGTTATACATTTTTTAGTCAGGTCGACTAAAATTGAATTGGTATCGATAAACGGGTACCCAGGATGCACACTTCCAACTTGCGTTTTAATTTTCCCGTTATATTTTTACGGAGAAATCATAAAATTGTTTTGAATCCCTATTATCAATAAAAATGAGTAATTTCACACTGATCCGGAGCTCCGGCATAAAAATTTACGTGGAAAGTTTCAAATACCAAGACTTCTTGGATATCTCTTCATTATTGACATAAGTCTCCACTGTTATCGATAGACTGTGGATCTTCGTGGAAATTTTCTGAAGACTTCTTGTGGCAGAAGTGAAACGGTAATACCATTAACATACACCGGTTGTCTTCGACTTCGACCATCGATTTTTGTTAATAACACGCCAAGTTCGCGAACTTTTAACAAAGTCTCATGAAGTCGTGAACGTTACTCCACGTGCTGGATTTCCAGGAAGGACTCGCGAACTTCTTATTATCGACACTCCATTCCTCCGATCGATCGAGCAAATATGTAACGTCGATCCATCATCGACGGGTGTCTTCATCGAAGATAATTGGGTGCACAAACTGCAGTGAAATCTACGACCAAGCTTTAGCTTTTTTTTTTAGCCTTTTTAGTCTTTTGGACTCGGCGTCGTTTTGTATTTTCCTCGTCGAGTATTCGCGTCGAAAGTGAAGTCTTGGAGACGACGGAAGGTCTATTTTTTCATTGCTGGCGTTGTTTATTATAATCCTCGTTGAACCGTTGCCAGAACGAAGTCAGTTCTCCGCAGCGTGAGCAAATGGACGCACAACAGAAATGGAAAAATTGTTTCTACTTACCATCGATTAACGCCAATTAGTAATCTTAAGAACCTCCCACGTGGACAATTTACGGAAACTATATATTCCATAAAATTGAGCTAAATAAAAGAGCTCTTTTACGGTCTTCTTGGAAAAATTACCTTGAAAAATTTAATATAAAATTTTAACGTGCATGAATATAATTTTGAATTCCTTATATATTTAACAACAGAATACGGTTTCATACGTAGACCTGGATGCACAAAAATATTTTCACGGTAAAAATGAGTATATGAAATATGAAACTGTAAAATACATTTGAAAAATTTAAAAATACTGTTGTATTATTTTCATCCTATTGAAATAGAGAGAAATAAATTACGAAGAAATGTGGTAGCGAGTTTGTTAATTGAAACGTCAGAATAAATCTTTTATTTAAAAAATCACCATAGTTACCTAGTATTAATGCACAGGTCTTCTCATATTTCAAAATTTTGTGGGAGTCGTGAATGCATACAAATCCACAATTTAACCGCAATTCTAATTTCCAGGTAGAAACTCATTAATAAATTTGAGCTGGCGACTCTGAGACGGCTTGTACAATAAATCAACGCGTCAAACTTGATAAATGCACGACGCCCCCGAAAAGTTATAACAATTCGCGCACCATCGGCCCCGCTTGCGCTAAGATTATGCGCTCGGACACGCGGCTCGTCGTAATTTTCATTCGCGCATTCCTTACCAATTACCAATCGTGTGGATGCGTTTCGTTTTGCGACACGGAAATTGCATAAGTTTCAGTTAATACGAGTCGAGCGTTTCGAGCGTGCCGGCGCGGCTGATTCATGATCTTGCGCTCGCAATCAGCTTAGCGGTTTCGAGATTAAATGTTTTACACGCCTCGGGTGCACGATAAAAAGAGAATAGACAAGAATTCAAATTTCGTTTCTTGTCGAGTCAAATTACTCGGTCGCACGCCGCTGCGAGTCTCCCGGAAACTATTTCTTCATATCCTAGCATGCTGTAAACCGAATCTCGAAAAAATCCATGCTTGAACATCAAAGTGCTATTTTGTTAATTGACAAGATATTTAACTTATCATGGGTCACACGATGAAGATGCTGTTTTATTTTTTTTTTTTCAACGAAATGATCGAAATTATGCACAGCAGCAAGACAGTCTTTTGTTTTTGCTTTAAAAAAGTGATATTTATAGTTTAAATGTTAGTCAAGATTCCTGCCAAAATTTGTATAGAAACATCGTATGATTTCTGAACAAATAAAATAAAACGAAAAAACACCCTCTTAATAGAGACGAATGATGCGTTGAAATAAACCGCTTCATCTGATCCAAAAAATTTTTTACACATTGCCCTAGTAAACTAATCCTAAAATCTGAAAAAATTACAGGTGGTTCGGTTCAATTTTGAAAAAATTATTAGCTTTTCAAGCGTGTCCACTTAATTTTGTCCCCCGACCGCATCGTGGTTTTTATAGAACGATCTATAAAAATGGAAATTTGCACGGCAATTTGTGCAAAGATTGGCAAGGAAAATTTGTTGTTAAATGTCCAAGTACGACCATTTTATTTCAGTTGGAGCGCGGAAAAAACGTAACCGAATAAATGTTTAATCGCGACGAACGGGGGTGAAGAAAATCCCGTAAAGTGTTTCTGTAATCTATCATTGGGAGACAATCGCGTGCTATTCTTGCCTCCGCCGCAAGAACAAAGAGGCGACGTTGGCGCGTTGATGAAGGAAAAGCTAGGATCACCGGGATTTTACCGTTAGCACCTTCGGCAGGAGAGCGCCGACGAAAAAAAGATTCACTGAAATCAACCTAGAAACCTACTTCACCGCGGAATACGTACGGCTCAGTGAAAACGAGTACGAGCTCACGCTCGTTCATCTTTTTACGGTCGCGTATCGCGATCCGAGAGAAGTGAAACTCGCAGCCGCCGCCGTCTCGCGTTTTTCTCATTTTGCTGCAAGTTGATCCGCGAGAAAATCGCGAATATCATATTAATCTTCATTATCCGCGTTCTCTTCTTCCGCTGGGAGCTTCGTTTATAAACATATGTTTCGTTACCGAACAATTTTGTGATAATTTGTTGATCATCTAACAGTTAGTCGTTCAAATGTTTGGTAAATGATTTTTAGTGAATTAGTTCGTTCTAAAATGTCCGCATATTTCCGTAAAAGTTTCATCAAACGCTTGTTACATTCAACAGTATCAACCAGCATTTCGCTAATTGCACCTTTATGGTTCTTATTAAATCCTCATCCAAAGACCTTGGTATTTTCATGCATTTTATAAATGCTCATCCAAAGGTTTCGTTACATACTGGTCCAAAAAGGACCGGTCCTCAATCATCCAATGTTAACCTTTCATCTAGAAAATTTGCTTTTGACCATCCAAAAATTTCGTTAAATATCCATCCAAAGGTTTAATCGCATTCTCAACGGAAAGGTCTGGTTCTCAACCATCCAAAGATTCCTAGATAAATTGTCCTTAATTACCCAGAGGTTGAACCATTTCATAAAAATCCCATCCGAAGGTTTCGCGGTAAATTCGTCCAGAAACAAAGCTCTGAAACCGCCAGAAGTTTTCGTTAAACGATTCCCTAGAAAACTTATCCTTGCCAAAGGTTTCGTACACCGGTCAAAAAATCCATCCAAAGGTTTCATTAAACTCTCGACTGAAATTCCGCGAAACTTTCGAACAGTTTTGCACCAGAGCCCGGCCGTAGTGGCTTCGTTAAACGCTCTCAGAGAACGAGTTCATTGTGTATTCGGCGTGGAAGGGTGTGGTGTCCCGGTTCTCTCGAATGGTCAAAACCGATTCGCTGTCGGGGCATTCAATAATTTAGTACTTCGTTTAGTATTGTATAGAGGGTCCACAGGCCGGGGTCAAGCCTGGTTGGTGAAGGGCCCCCGGGAGAATTGAATAATCGATGCGTGATGGGGATTGTTGTCGAGAGATCGATTTGACCTTGACGAGAGGAGTCACGCTCGTGCGAGCGTTTTCGCGTGCACGCTTTTTCCATGCCGCTGCCAATTATCCTGTTTATTCCGGTACGTCAATCCGAGAACGGTCTCTCGTTCTCACTTTTACTTGTCCGTTATCGTACATGTCACCGATCCCTAGATAGTAGTCACATCAGTATAGTTGGTGGTGGTGGTGGTGGTGGTGGCGGCGGTGGTGGTAGAGGTAGTGGGTGATGATCGTTTCGAGAGCTGTCGTTACGTAAAAAGAGATTTCGTAAATCGTCTCGACGCCCTGACGGGAACGGCGACGTCGCGCGATTCGTCCCCCGCGAACTATCGACAAACTATATTTGCGAGTCGATGTGCGCTGCGAATTTCGCGGTTCCGCGTCCCACGAAGAGACCGGGCCGTCAGTCGGGCTAATTTTCGCGGAGGAAACCAACACCCACGCTTCGGATCGAGCGGAAATTAAAAGTGGACGCGCGCGCGTAGATTCGTCGCTCTTTCGCGCACGTCTAGGACAAATTTTAAAAAACTGCCGAACAACGACGCAGAAAGCATTTTTCTTTTTTGCCGGTAAGGATTGGCACAACTCGTTCACTCGCTGCTCTCTGCTGCTTGCCATACTTCCACGAGGTAAACGCTTCCGGCGCGATACCGATCGCTGAGCAGGTCTCCGAGTTGCGTCATTATAAATTTTTCCTTTTCACACAATTGTGACGACCAGAATTTTGTATTTCATCTGTAGAAAAAAAATTAATTTACTGCACGTTGCTATTTAAAAATTGCTTTGCATCTTCATTGCTAACCCTTTGTACTCGAAGCGATTTTTGCTCGAGAATTCGAACATTGCATCTGATGTAGAATATTTTCGTTGTCCAAAATCTTTTACATTTTATCCCAAAAATGTTGTACTTCCTTGAAAGGGGCAACTCCTGTGGTCATTTGAAGTAACTCTTTCCTTTGCAAAAATGTTCTCCGCGGTCTTGTTAAGGAATTATCAACAAAAAACACAGACCAATCATAGTACGGCTACAGCGAACGGTTTTCGGCTTACTCAGCCAATGACATCGCCACGCTCAACGGGAACCCTTCGCCGTCCGCCGTAGCCGCGCTCTGATTGGTGCGTGTTTTTCGTTCGTAACAAAGCTTAACAAAGCCACTTTAAATGACTTCAGGTGTCGCCCCTTTCAAGGAAGTACAACATTTTTGGGACACCCTGTATTAATGAAAGACGTTTGGTAATGAGTGTAAAGGGTTGAGCTAAAAATGCAATTTGCAGCGTAAACGTGAATGTCGATAGATTGAATTACAAAGCCGCATAATTTCTTAACGTAGGGGTTGATGGTCTAAAACGATATGATGGATGGTCTAGGGATTGGAACGATCCTCAGTTGGAAAATGACTAATTTCCAGTCGGCGCCAGTTCAACTTGTACCAGTATATGTCCGCGTGCTTGTTTTTTCTACGAGAACCGCAATACGCTCTTTGCATGTTGACCTAGACATTTCTATTTACGAGCATTCCAGGTCCCTCAATGCAGATGCATTAAATGACGGAAGCTCTTCTTCGAGACGCGCACGTTCGGCACTGTCTGTTTCGTTTGGCATCGGCACAAAGCCGCCGTGCCAAAAAGCAAAGGAGAATTCGTCTTTGTTCGACGCTAAGCGAAATGGTTCGAATATCCCAGTCGAAAAACCGATCACGCGCGCGACTAGCGCCACCAACAAATTCAAAAGACGCCTGATGCGTCACTCGTCACGCGAACCTTTTGTTTTTTCTTTCGATGCGATTCGTCGTCGACGAGTATTAAACCATCTGATCAATCATCGAGTCACTTCTGAGCCATTAGGAAAATCAAAAAGCCCAAAAGTCTGGGCAGGTGCAGAGTTTCAAAATGAAATTCAAAATTTGAAGTATTGTGGGGGGATGGAACGATTTTGGCCTTAAATCCATCGAATTTCATAAAGACAGTGCACAGAGACTGTATCTTTAACCGCTTAGGATAATCCCCGTATGCTTATTCGATCTCCCGTCTCGTTTGGACTCTGCTCCACCATAACCTATGAAAACATATCGATTGAACTGCGTTTTATAAATGAATGTATCGAATGATGATTACGAAATGGATTACTAGGCTTTTCTAGAACATTTCGTAATAATACAATATACGTTTGTGTGTGTGTACCGCGAAAGCCTCGAGTGAGTAGCGGGCTTTAGCGGTAATCGATTGTACTCGAGCGTCGAGATGTCGACTAATGTCATTATGACAACGTAGGTCCGCAGCCATTTGCGTGGTCCGACAAACGGTTTTTCTCTGTGAAACGAAACCTGTGCGTGCTGAATGTTCGTAATGAATTGTCGCGGAAGCTTATTGACGCAGTCGTACGAAATTTCCCAGGTAATAAAATAATGTTTGTTGCTTGGCGAAACTTCGATTCGCCGAAATTTACGCAACGCCGGATTTTGGCACATGTGGACGATGCACAATAAACCGATTGTTTCGTTGATACAAACAGAACAGAAATATCTGAGAACGTCCGAAAATAAATACTTTGCTATATACAGCGATTTCTTATTTATGTTTCCGTAGAGTGTTCGGTAAAATGTTTCATAGTACCGACATAACCTTTCTTTGCGCCAGAAAAATGAAACGATTTTTCTGTGCTCAGCATATGATCGTTTAAATGCGAATTACTGAATGATTAGAATGAAAATTGTATGTTTGTGACAAATTGCGTAGATGCTGATGGAATTAAACAAATATCTTTTTGTTTGTCATAGTTTCCTGGTGAGTGCATCCTCACATACATGGAGTTTCAGCTGGATAGTGCAGAATACTGCCAGGCTCAACACAAATAGAGAGACGCGCCCAACCATCCTAGAACCTGCTAGGTATTGTTAAAGGGGAAGCAAGGAGGAATTATCTTAATCAGGCAAAAAAAACAAATTGGATATTATTGGGATCATTGCCTCAAAGTCCGAAAATCATCAGCTAGTCATCACACAAGGCATATACAAATTAAATAGAATCAATTATTAATTTACATTATTAAATGCAAGCATCGTAGTTACTGAGCGCACCTGATCCAGGCGCACCCAGTGCCAAATAGGTAATTATCGATGACAAACTCTTTTGGATCACGTAGATTTCATTAGCAAAGGATTACATAGCAAATATTTTGTTTCAGATAATCTTCCGAATCATAGTCAAGGATCCCAAGTGGGAATCGATCGCATATCAACAACGCCTAATGTAACGTAGCCCTCACTCTTTCAGCGAAATTCGCACCCCAACAACCCTTCTCGAGGTCTACATGTGAACCCACTGTTCTGTCCTCTGTAAAAAAATAACAAAGTATTCAATTAGTTAAATGAGAAACAACTCGATAAGACTGACATCTATGGGCTAAGTTGTCAAATCCGATCTTTGTTGCTTCGTATAGTGTGGCACATTACAAAAATACAAAAACGAAACAGCGTCGTACAAAATCATTAAAAAGAATTAGAACAATACAAAACATAACAAAAAAAAAAGGAGTAGGATTACACCAGTTGTTGTCCAAGAGGAAATGAGCAACATGAGGGTAAAGGACATCAGGCCGGCGCCCGCCGAAATCGAATACAAAAACATGAAGTTCCTCATCACTGATCGGCCCAATGATCAGACCATTCATACTTTTATTCAAGTACATTCACTTTTATTCGTCTCTTGATAACAAAACAAAAAAAAAAAATACCATCAAAGGAATCCTATAGATTAGCGCTAACGAGTCTGTGCTATTTCGATAGGAACTGAAGAAGCACAATGTGAAAGAAGTAGTGAGGGTCTGCGAACCAACATACAAGATCGAGGAACTTAAAGGAGAAGGGATCAATGTCATAGACTTGGTGTTCGATGATGGCACATTTCCACCAAACGAAGTAAATATAGCGATGTAACATTTTTTGAAATTATGTTGCGAATATCCGTACGGCGTTCTCTACAAGCGAATCGAAATTTCAGGTCGTCGATGAATGGTTTGAATTACTGAAGAATCGGTTCCGCGAGTCCCCAGACGCGTGTGTAGCAGTACACTGCGTTGCAGGACTTGGCAGAGCACCCGTGTTAGTAGCACTTGCTCTTATCGAATTGGGACTGAAGTATGAAGATGCAGTTGCATTAATCAGAGAGTAAGTGAAGATTTATTGTTTACAAGTGTACCGCTGTTGTATAACGCACAGGAAACATAACAAACATGTATTTGAATTTGTTTAGGAAAAGACGAGGCGCCATCAACGCAAAGCAGCTGGCCTATCTTGAAAAGTATCGTCCCAAGTCTCGATTGAAGCTCAAAAATGGACAAAAGAACTCCTGCTGCGTCCAATAGATTAAAAGCGATTTCTTTGAAAAAAGTTACTAATTCATACTGATTGGTATACCTAACTGTATAGGTTTTCATGCCTGGTAACAAGAGACATACTGTACCGACTCTGTTCTGAAAGGCCTATCAATGGAAATGCAACCAAATTATACTTGCTGAACAAATTTCAAAGTCACAATTTCACACCATTAAATTCGTCATCAGGATCAGTAATCGATCGAAAAGAAGCAAAAAACCACTTCGAATGATTTGTCACGTTTTCTTTTATGAAAGTTTTTATATTTATTTTTGATACTAAATTAAGAGTAAAATTCTGTATATCAGGATGAAGGAAACCTTTCGTGCTTGGATAAGGTTAGTAATGAATTCAAATGGATCTGATTACCTGTATAATAAGAAGAAAAAACTGGATCAACTTATGCATTATACACCATATTTGGTGCCTCGTTCATGGCTGTTACGTACAACAATATTTTCAAAGCCTGCATTTATTTGGTCCTAGAAAATTAAAATATTCAATATGTTACCAATCATTTTATGAATATTAGTTGATGCGTTATTTATACAAAATACGTTAGGGATTGAAAGAAAACAAAAAACACATTAAATTCTCATAATTTCTTGGTTCCTTTGATACTATTGTATCCAGCTGTTGCAAAACGTAGTTTTTTTTTTAGAAGTTAGTGCAATGAAGACTTGTGTTTTTTTCCAGAACAGTCGAATACAGGAAATGTTTAAGTGTCTTATCGAGAACAATTTTTAAAAACCTGAACAAATAAAAGACAAGATCTGTACACGAGCCTTTTTTTACAAACAATGAGATGATAAATCGTATTTATTGAAGGAATATGTATCATATAACACTCAACAAAGTGTGGTTTGTACAATAGTGATATATTATTTTTATTCAAGGGAATGTGATTGATATAACAATCGATTCGCTTTAATTTGTATATGTATTCAATCTGATTGATTAAAACTGGTGTGCATATGATAATGCAGATATTCTGCTGTGAACATTGTTCTTTGTTGTTTACGAGTAACGTAAAATCAATATTTAACTTGAATACAATGCATGACCTACTAGCATTGAAGTGCAGCATATATTTTGAGACACTTATCGCGATTGTAAAACAAGAATTCATGAAATTTGTATAAAAATTAAATATAAAATAAAGAAAAAATTGATATAAGTATGCTCGATAATTTGAATGAACGAATTACTGACTGGTTTAGTTTCTTAGTTTTTTTCTTTTCTTTTGTGAGAGAGAGAGAGAGACAAAACGTGGGAGAAACATAGCGTTGCATTTCCAGTGGCATGCCGAATTGATGGATGTTGTTTTTAACTCTTATTGGACTTGGAATCTGCGTTAAAACATCAGTAACGAATATTGCGAAGCAAAATGAACTAATTACCACTCCAGAGTTATATATCACTTTTATCGTAGCTTAACGGCAATTTCACCAAAATTCTTTTAAGAACATCCACTTTTACTTCGATAAATTTTAGAAGCTGCATACGCGTTTTGTGTGAAGCGTCTCCGTGATTCTATTTCCAGCGATTTTGGTAAAATTGTCGGTGATGCTGTACGCCACACTAAACTGTGTTCAAAAGATAGAAGAAGAATAAGAAAGAGAGAGAGAGAGAGAAAAAAAAGGAAAATTCGCTCTTAAAATAATGAATTGTAATACTTGGATCATTTCATGTGTCTGCCGATTGGACGTGAATGTACGTTTTTCCGCATGTATATTACCGAGAATACGTGAATATTGTGTTTTACCGTTTCTCGTGCTTAACTGAGACGTTGTGTACAAGAGTGATGTGAATTTGCCATAGTACGACGTTTCCGTGTTGATTTCTTTTGTTTTCCATGAACGGTTAGTACGTAAGGGTTCCAAGTGACATATTTTCTACGAAACTCTCTCTTAACGAACGAAATAATTAGTCGACGACACAGAGATCGCCGTTACCTTGTTCGTGCATAATTTTTTACAGCAAACCCACAACCACAAGTACATTCACCGTGATCGCAGACTCGAAATGAGATTTGAAACCTGGTACAGCTCCTTTTTTGTAATATTTAAATGGAAAAAAACTGCAATATTTTTTACCAGAGGATGGGACGAGGGACATTCGTAAAAAAAAGAAAAATTATCGAGCCTTAGATCCGAAATCGAATAACTTTTTACCGTTCGATTCTTTCTTTTGTTTTTCCTTAGTTCAATTCAATGTACTCTATTACTACGCGTTGTAATTCCTCCATTGGTCGGTAATGTGTTTTTCCCTTCCTTTATTTTTCTTGACACGTGACCCGTTTATTTTTTTGTTTTTAAGAAAGTAAGATATCGTTGATAATACTTGTAGCATTCATCCGGCGGGGAAAAAAAGTTACCAACGAATCTTTGTTTGTATTTCCTTTATTTTTTTTTTTTTTATACAGTTCGGAATTTTGTTTTTCCTCTGCACGCGTCGATTCACTTCTTCAAGCAAAGCGTACTTTCACATACTCTACATCAGGAAGTAATTGTGTTCGAGTGAACATTTTTTATCTGTGATACATTTTTTGCGGTAAATAAAAACGTTGATAAATTCGAAGGGAATTCGAAATGATTGGGCTTAAACGGAAAAAATTGGCCTGTGAAACGATATTTTAAATCCTTTCGCGGTTAACCAGATCCCAGCCCTGCATCTTTGAATTTGATATGGTGAATGGGCATTCTTAGATCTCGTTTGAAAATTGAACGTAGAAACGCGTTTTGATCTGAACACATTTACATGTTGCACATATACTCGCAGAGAATTTGGGGAAAGGGGACTAAAAAAAAAAACCAGAACAAAACCATCTTTTCACTCGAAGAATTGAATCGAAACAGTTATATTTTATTTGATTCTAAACAAAAACAAATAAGATCCATTAAAAACACGATGTATGAAATATTATAGGTTTAATTGCCATTCTTTTATAATGGCAATTGCGGTAATCGTTTTCGTACTATGTTTTGTACTTTACGTTTAAAGGAAAACAAGCTATTAACTCATATGAATACTGCGAACAAGAACAATTTAGGTAGCAAAGAAATCCTCTATTTTGAGCCGACGTAATAAAAAAAGAAAGAAATAAAGCGAAAAAATGATAAAAGGGAAACACAATCTTCTTTCAAATTGATTAAGAAAAAAAAAAAGAAAAGAAAGAAATTTAACGAGTTAGAGCAATTTAAACACAAATTACTATTATTATATATTTAATTTGTTAATGTAATTTCCTACCTATTGCTGTATTAATGACATATTGATTAAATTGAATGAATTTTGTTATATTGTAAAACGTCAGTAATGAAATAAAAAAAGAATGGAAGTCGTTTTGTGAAGAAGCAACGTCCACTTATATATCTGATGTGTTGCCGGAATAAAAAAGATTTCTACACAATTAATCCATCTTTTGTACGCACAGTATTACTTCTGTTTTTTAAATATTCTTATATGCAATATCTGTATCATTGTTTTTCACATAAACATGCTGTCGTCGAATCTTGGAGGCAGTAAGTCGTCGTTGTCCCGATTACGTGGAAATAATCTTGGTCGATCAAGTTCTGGTGGTCCGAAAGGGTCGAACCTAGCATGAGGTGGAACTGCGCCCCTAAAGTATGGTAATATTTATTTACTTTGATATCGATAATAAAATACCGTGCAAAAATTAAAGATTTCAACATATGTGATTCATAGTGGTAAAACCTGAAAATGTCAGGTTCACGAAAATTTCAGGATTCCCGAGCATATTTGGGTTCTTGCATACTTCTACTAATTCAGAAAAATAAGTGTACATTAACTTACGGCGGTAATCTTCCCGGAATTCCAATGCCTGGTCGACTTGGGTCTATACGATTCCGTGCAGGGGTGAATGGATCAAAGATCATACCACCGCCATCGCGTGCTAGAGGATCAAGGTCTCTTTGGCCTATATTAGGCAATACATTTGTTCGCAACGTTTCCCTATAAAAGTTTAAGTAATTACTGCATTTGAAAATGGTTGTTTGTGATTACAACAAATGTCTCACTATTTCTCCACTTGATACAACAGAATATTACCCTCTGTGCATTAGCCTTAATGGATCCCCTATTGGACTACGTTCTCTAGTCTCTGTCGACGTTTGAGTAGAAGTGTTAGCAACATTTTCAGAAAGGATTTGTTTAAGAAGATCAGTTTGAATAACTAATACGACATTTTGATATGATGGAATCAAAGATTCTAGTGGTCCATGAAGGCCTGTTACAGTTTGATTAATTTGGAACTGGATATTGGATACACCTTGGTCTTGGGTGCTCTGTAAAATGAATCATTTGATTACTTTCTCTGGAATCTATTGTACAACACATTGTACAATTGATCTTGTGTAGCATTATTTGGGTCTGTTCCGCTTAACCTACAATGTTTACATTGACACTATTTCACCGCTATGTGTTTTCACTGACATTCTGTTTTCCTTAATATTGTGATTTCACCGACATCAGTTTTCATTGACATTCTGATATCACTGACATTTATTTTTGTTGAAATTCTGAATTCACTGACATTAGTCTTCATCGACACTTTATCGTCACCTACATTTTGACTTTGACTCACTGCCAAAATAATAGCGCAGTTTGAAAAATTAAATAGAATCTCCACGAGTTGTTTACGAAAGAAACGTGAATTGAATCGGTGAGAACAAAGTATCGATAAAGGCTAATGTCAGTGAAAACAAAATGTTCACGAAAACTAAAGTCGGTGACATCAAAATAAAAAAAATATAGCAGTGAAGTAGTGTCGATGTAAACATTGTTGAGGAAATCATCGTCAGTCAAGTGGAACAGACCCCATTATTTTGCATTACCAGTAAATTCAAAAGTAAATCTTCATCAGATTTTATACCATGAAGTATATATAACTTCTTATCCCTTATGT
The DNA here is from genome assembly GCA_913789895.3 of Seladonia tumulorum. Classification (NCBI taxonomy): domain Eukaryota; kingdom Metazoa; phylum Arthropoda; class Insecta; order Hymenoptera; family Halictidae; genus Seladonia; species Seladonia tumulorum. The sequence goes on from OU565276.1 coordinate 12,038,254, forward strand.
AACGTAAAGCATAGTGGAATTCTTTACTCCATCCTTCTGGAAGTAATTCTGATCCTTTTTCAGTTTCATTGTATGATTTCTAGAAAAGAAGTATTTCTAATTAGACAACAATATTAACAAACTATATAACCATAACGCGTAATTTCATCAGAATTATTATTTTGTTATTTAATTTGGATTATTTGTCATAATAAGATAATTACAAACCTTTTGTAGATTAGATAAATAAACATTCGATACTATTATATGAACAAAAAATGATTAACGAACTACGTAACGATGACGCGTAGTTGACATCACGCGTAGACATTAGACATTGTCTCGTAGTAGACATTTATTTTTTTATATAATTTGTGATGTTTGTGAAATAATTACAGATTTTTTATAGGTTAGGTAGTATAACGTTCGATCAAAGAATTACTGTTATATTATTTTTTTTTAATTGCCTATGTAAATTATGCATAACTTATAATACCGGTATTGCGAGATATGTCGTACTAACATTACATTTATTACTTACCGAATCACCGAGGCCGATGCACCTGAACGAATTCTTTATGAGATACCAGTGGACGAGTAAGATTAAAACATCCTCTTTCTTTGATATTTGGCTGTCGTATAACGCTTGCAAAAGCTCAAAACCAAACGTAAAGTTGACATCGGCCATTTTTGATGTTGAATGACAGACGTGATTCAACGTTTATAATTCACGCCATTGCCGTTTATGTGCGATTGGTGGATCTGTTTCCGGAAGCGGATTTAGTGTCTCAGTAACGCGGTCTATTTGAAAAATGTTACAATGGAATTTTAAGATGTTTTTTTTTTAAAGTGACACGCATTTTTTTAGAAATTTTTCTTTCCAATCCATGATTATTTAATTGAACGTCATTATGTGATGCCAGGAAACAAATGAATTCGTTATGTACGTTATTCGCTATCGATACAGTGGTGAGATATCGCCCAAGATCCTATTTGATTCAGAATTTTACTTCACTGAGGGTACAATGGCCGCGCATACGCTACAAAACCTGTACCATGTTTCATCGCTGTATCGATAGCGAAATAAATACAATATACATTACCTGATATTACATACACACAAATTGTTGATAAGTTATATATCGAGTCTATTAATAAGTTTTAATTAATGTAATCAAACTTCAGTTTCTACCGAAAAAGAGGAAATACACATACCAAATACGCGAATGTGAATATAAAATATATGTAATACATTCTTATATACATCTCGGCTCGAGTATTCTGCCAGCAGCAATAATCAATTTACAGTAACGTACATACGAAATTTAAGTAAATTCATTAATTAGAATCAGAGTCAGTTTCTTCTTCGTACATATGTGATATTCTTGGTGGTGATGTTCTACCTAGAATTTCTTCTTCACTTTCTGGATCATTTTTGTCTTTGTTGTCTAAAGCATATCGCCTCCACGGAAATCTAAAAACGAACCATTTAGGAAAATGTATAAACAATGAAAAAAAGAGTAGTTTTATTTTACCTCGTTTTCTCTTTGAAACAGTCCTCAATGAAAGCATGTGAAACAATTTTAGTGTGGCCCTTTAATTGCTGAAACTTTGGAGTATTTTTAAAGGCACATATAAGATGAGTGCATCTTTTATTAGTGGTGTTAGGATCAGCGATATACTTTGCACCCATTTTCAAAGCTTTTCTCCTAATTTCATCTCTTTGTGGATTAACATATCCACTTAGGGAAAACGTAACATCTCCAAAAAGTTCTGAGAACAATTTCTTTGGTTTCTGTATCTCAGTACTTCTCTTTTTTGCAGCTCTTTCGGGTGTCGGGTTTGGCTTAGGTTGTGGTAATTTTCCGCAGTTTTTACAAATTTTATCTTCTTTATCTTGGCATTCTGAACAGTTTTGTTTTTTCTTAACTATGTTCTCCTTCGATGAGCTTGCTTCAGGGCTCAAGGAACGTTTTCTCGAATTTGTACAGGGTCTTTTATTTTCTTCGTTCGAGTCCTTCTTGTTTGCCTTAGATACTGATACCGGTATAATATCGCCAAATGGTGTCCTCGCCACTGGTTTATCAGTTGATTCTTTTACTTCTTCATCTTTAGCTGTAGCTCTATTTACTGAAGGTGAGTTGCTGGTATCTGGTTTTTTAGTTCCAAACACTTCATCAGCTTTCCCAGCTTCCAATTTTTCCAACAATAACCTCTTCATTGGTTCTTTGTTTTCTTCTTGCCTTTTAGAAAAATTGTTCATACCAGTCTCTTTGATTTTTGAGAGCAGTTCGCCTTTGTAATCAGGCCTTTTAGTTTCTGTCAAGCTAAGGTATTTCTCTTTAAAATTATTCACACTGGGTATATTGCTCTCCTCCTCTGTCTGTTTTAATTTAAACCTTCCGAAAACATCTAATCCCAAATCGATTACAACTTCTGTTTTAAATACAATGAAAGACAATCCAAATAATTCTTTCAAGTTTGCAGATTGCATGCAAGTTACCTTCACACGATCAAACTTCATTTTAATTGTCTCTGGGTTGAGCTCTTTTTTTGTGAATACCTGTACTTGATCCTTAAACTTGTTGTTTGCAGCTTCATCGTTTGTCAGAAATTGATGATTTACAATGGGTACCCAATTGTCAGGCTCTGCACTTGTAGAAGCAGTAACTATTATCACGCAACTACGATAATTAGCAATGTCCAAGCCTGTGATACAAGATGGTTCGGCTAATTGGAAAGTAACCGAGGCAAGCATTTCCCCTGGTTTGGCACATCGCCAAGAGGAGTTCGAGCGACGTTGAAGAAGATTGGATGCAGGATAAGATGGGTGTTCGGATGAACAACTTATTATTTTAACAAGTTTAATAATCATTGTTTCTAATTATACCCGTCGATGTCTTCGTCATTTAAATGTACGAAATGAAAATGTACAACATCTGAAAGATTAAATAACATTGTGACAGTATGAATGCAATTAATAAATTAAACAAAAAAAGCTTTGACTAACCTTAACCAAACACGTATTGTGATTGTTAACACGTATTACTATTCTGTAAATATCCTATAATTAAATAAACATGACGTCGTAAATATATTCGGGGTATAATGTTGTTCAATGTTTCCCTACTGTCAACATGTGCAGCGAATTTTCCCGCAAAATTAAATGAATCAGAACTGTTAAACGGATAGACACCTCACGCTTCGTTACAACAACGTTACCGACGCGCCATCTGTAGTTGTAACTAGGTAAATTAATTTCACTAGTCACTAAGTTACAGAGCAGAGTCGGTGGTCTCTGATGCCACAGACAGAGAGGAAATGAGAGTGCTCACGCCCGGGGTTTTAGTGTCCCCGGTATAGTACTGCCCTCTAGTCTAATTTTTAGTCTCGACCAGAACCTGCATCATCTTTAGCCTGAAACAGAACCTGCATCATCTTTAGCCTGAAACAGAACCTGCATCATCTTTAGCCTGAAACAGAACCTGCATCATCTTTAGCCTGAAACAGAACCTGCATCATCTTTTTAGCCTGCACCATAACTTGCATCATCTTAGGTTGGATCAGAGCCTACATCATTTTTTAACATAGAAATAGCATCCACGCTGGCATTATTTGGCATCCGCTGCCAATATGTAATAGAGAAAAAATTCCGAAGATTATAAAGCACGTTTTGCTCTCAAATTAATGTAACTTTTGCAACAATTGCGGTAATAATATAAATTATAATAATTTAATATTCAATGTGAGGCAGACCTTGAGATCATGTTAGTTTGTAAGAGAAGAAGAACCGATCTTTGTAATAGTAGATTATGTTAAATAGCATTAAATAAAACTCTTCGCTAACCAACAATTTCGATCATATACATTTTCCTACAATATCTTTAATGATGTCAAAGCCTGCAAAAGGATTTATGAAAATATTTTTAGACTGTGTGCAGTCTATGGACTGCAGCTTGAGATGCAGCTTGAGATTAATTAGAACTTACGTCGGGTAGAAGCAAATGAACGACACACGAATATTTATGAGAGAATAAAAGTGGGAAATAGTAAGAAATCCGACGTCGCGCTGTCTTGAAAAATATTGTTCCACTCTGATACGATCACGGTGGATCGAATTAATGATTTTTTATTTCTTTCATGAATCTTTTTCGATCGTATTTGTTTCTTTTTTCTGATTAAAACAACATCTACCACGATATAATTGCGATTATAATTTCTCGTGTAATAAGCGATTCAATTTTCGGGCATAAAAGGGGACGGCAAATGCAAAAGCAAGAGAGGCAGAGAGTGGCAGGAACTTTTCTAAGAGTGATTAATGAACAAGACAATATGATTTCTAAATTTTTAGTTCTATTTGTATGTAATTTCCATCAACAGATTTGTCAGATTTTTCTGGTTAAAATCAAGCCAAACTCGATAGAGTTTCAATCGTATTGTCGTCATCCCGGAAGGAGAACAACTTTAGTGGTTTGATAAAAAGTCTTTATTTTTTTTTTTTTTTTTGAACTAGCGGACTCACTTTAGGGTAGGACAATTGTACGGGAGGAAAAGTGAAAGTTGGCAATGAAACAAGGGATGATCGCTGGCGAGGATGTCTGATTTTCGTCTATGTCAAGGATGGGCTAAAGTCTTGTAGGAAGACGGTTATATGAGAGAACAGGCAAAAAGGAAAAGAGAAAAGAGAGTGAAGAGGACGGTTAGGTTTTACGAGCGCAAGAAACCCTGCGTTTAGAAAACTGCCATCGCCGTTACAAAATCGGTCGACGATGGGACTCGAGAGCGTCGCGGCCACAACATTGTCGGCTATATCGGTGTGAGACCAGAAGACCACTACTAATCCAATTACAAAACTTCTTTATTTTTCATTATTTTTGTATGAAACTTTTACCAACATATTCGTGGCATTTTTCTGATTAAAATGACACCAAATATGATATAATTCCGATGATATTTACTTGTGTAACAAGCGATAAAAGTTTCGAACACAGAGAAGGACAGCGTATGGGAAAGAAAGAGACGCGGCGAGTCGAAGCGTTCGGAAAAGATCAAAGACTGGCATGAGCGCAGGCCTTTAAATGAAAAATGTAACTTCTTTATTATTAATTATTTTTTTATGAGACTTTGACCAATGTATTTGTGGCATTATTCTGATTAAAATGATACCAAACGCGATATAATTCGGATCACATTTACACTAATTTTCCGTTAATATAATTGTTATGGGAAGGAACTTTCATCGTTCATTATACAGGTAAATATCATCGGAATTATATCGTATTTGGTATCATTTTGATCCGAAAAAAGCCACGAATATGATGGTAAAAGTTTCATAAAAAAATAATGAAAAATAAAGAAGTTTTGTAATTGGATTAGTAGTGGTCTTCTAGTCTCACACCGATATAGCCGACAATGTTGTGGCCGCGACGCGACGGTTCTCGAGTGGTGTGAGGTGTCCCAGTGTCATAAGCAGGGAACGTCGGGAGTCTCATGTTACACTCTTCGGCTGCGACGGCTCTCGAGATTCGCTGTCCGCTTCTCTTTGAGATATCTTGAAAACCAGCGGTCGAAAAAATTAAATTTTTTTAAAATTGTGTTTTCTAATGTGAAATGTAGTCGCCCAAAAAATTTCTAAACAAAAGTTGTTTGTTTAAACAATATATTAAAAATTTGGTTTTCTGTTTAGTTTCTCTTATTTATTGTTTTTGATCTTCGTTGATTTCTGCTACGTGGAAACTTGAACTTGCGATCGGAATAAATTAAGAAACGATTAGGCATGTGCGGGCCGTACGATATTCGGGTTCGAGTCGGGTCGCAGAAAGTCGGGCGGGCTCGATTTGGGTGCGCGATACTTCATGAGTCATGACACATCGGGCGGCCTGAGCGTTTCGGGCTACCTGCTCAACTTCGTCGGGCAGGTTCGGAAAGAATCTCGGACAAGTTCGAGCGAGCAAGTTATCGCGATACCTGAGATTCAAAACTCTGCGTTCTTATGAAATACGTAATGGTAATAATGATACTAAGAAATATACTTGGTTTTTTATAATTACTGTCGGTACATTTGGCAAACATACGCATAATCTTTATTTGCATTAAATTTTGAAATAATGCACGTTACACGTGAAAAATTATATAATAAAATAAACTGCTATTTTTTTACCATATTTAGTCGGGGTACAACAATTTCTATTTTGTTATTTTATTATGTATTATTTTTTAAGAATTTCTGTTAGGTTAATGATAGTTAATTAATAAGTTATATTATTAATAAGTTTATATATAATAATAAGATATTAACTAAGTTATATCACAGTTAATAAAAACAGCACAAAATGTAAAAAATTTTCATAATTTACCTTATTTTTATACCTTCTAAGTGTATGTAACTTTGTAAGGATATTTTAATAATATTATCGATACATATGCAAGTTCATTAGGAGCAACAAATTCGTCAGAATGCTAGAAATATTGTCTCTTAAATTTCTCACATGTAACGTGCATTATTTCAAAATTTAATACAAATAAAGATTATGCGTATGTTTGCCAAATATACCGACGGTAATTATAAAAATCCAAGTATATTAAAAATTACGTTACTTAAGTTATGAAAGAAGTATCATTATTACCATTATGTATTTCATAAGAACGCAGAGTTGAATCTCAGGTATCGCGATAACTTGCTCGCTCGAACTTGTCCGAGATTCTTTCCGAACCTCCCCGACGAAGTCGAGCAGGTAGCCCGAAACTCTCGGGTAGCCCAAAACGTTCGGGCCGCCCGATGTGTCATAACGTATCGCGCATCCGAATCGAACTCGGCCGACTTTCTGCGACCCGACCCGAACCCGAATATCAGTCGCGGCCACACATTGTCGGCTATATCGGTGTGAGACTAGAAGACCACTACTAATCCAATTACAAAACTTTTTTATTTTTCGTTATATTCTTATGAAACTTTTACCAACATATTTGTGGCATTTTTCTCATTAAAATGAGACCAAATACGATATAATTCCGATGATATTTACCTGTGTAATAAACGATGAAAGTTGCTTCCCATAACAATTACATTAACGGAAAATTAGTGTAAATGTGATCCGAATTATATCGCGTTTGGTATCATTTTAATCAGAATAATGCCACAAATACATTGGTCAAAGTCTCATAAAAAAATAATTAATAATAAAGAAGTTACATTTTTCATTTAAAGGCCTGCGCTCACGCCAGTCTTTGATCTTTTCCGAACGCTTCGACTCGCCGCGTCTCTTTCTTTCCCATACGCTGTCCTTCTCTGTGTTCGAAACTTTTATCGCTTGTTACACAAGTAAATATCATCGGAATTATATCATATTTGGTATCATTTTAATCGGAATAATGTCACAAATATGTTGGTAAAAGTTTCATAAAAATATAACGAAAAATAAAAAAGATTTGTAATTGGATTAGCGGTGGTCTTCTGGTCTCACACCGATATACTCGATAGTGTCATGTTACACTCTTCGGCTGCGACGGCTCTCAAGATTCGCTGTCAGCACCTCCGTACAACATTGTATTTCAAATGGGACGCTCGGCGAGTATTTACCTCCGATCTCGTATGGAACTATGGAAGGCAGTAAAAAGAACCGCGATTGTGTTCAGCCTTATATATTTATTATTTATAAGTAGTTAGTTATTGTTATTTATTATTTAAACAATTTTTATATAAATAAATTTTTATAATGTTTCTGTATTCATTATTTGAATTATTATTTCAATAATAATTTATTGTTAAAATAATTGTTTAAACAAATAAATTTTTATAATGTATAAAAATTTGTTTCTATAAAAAAATTATTTTCTCATATACTAGTCTGTTTTAGCCTTATCGTTCGTGAACAGCTATCGTGCCGTCGCATCGCGCCACTATACGACGCGTCCGATGCGTGACAATGTTGTTTACTCGCCCGTAGACTAGACCTGACTACACTGAGTGCAATGCATTTTCGGTGTCGGAATATCTGCCGAATAAACTGCTTTTGTTTTCAAGGTTTCTGAACATTACGAACGTTAAATTGAGTAGCATGAGAAGAATAGAAAAAGTCAGGACGTGCAGGTCGTAGGAAGTGTAGGTGTAGGTCATTGGATTTGTCTTGATAAATGACGACATAATGCAGGAAAACATAGGGTAGCATTTGAAAAACTAAAATCGACTTAAAACTTTTCCGCACAACCTACCCTGCAAAAAAATAATGTACATCGTATTATGTCCCCCTTCGTATCAAACAAGTTATTTCTAAACTTTTTTTGACAGGTGTAGTCTTTCACGAGATATTTCAATTCTTTTAGATAAATGAAACACCCTGTATATTGGATTTCAAGTCATTGTAATCATAATCATTTGTATAATTCTTTTATGCATACTACTTTGGCAAGATCAAAAAATAAAAACTACTTGTTTCACATTTTTCATAGAATTCAACGGATTTTTGTTTATGGAAATGTCGCACGAAGCAGTTTCTAATGCATGGTAATGTCGCATAAAGGTTTGGTTGCAATATAGTTCTGATTCACGCCACAGGCTAAACAAAAATTAAACGGATTCTGATCGGTGCTAAAGATGATGCAGGTTCTGTTTCATGCTAAAGATGATGCAGGTTCTGTTCCAGGCTAAAGATGATGCAGAAAAAGTGGGGACACTAAAACCCCGGGCGTGAGCACTCTCATTTCCTCTCTGCCACAGACGAGGTATAGGAGTAGACCAATTACCCAATGTATTTTTCTGTCTCACGCTCGGGGGGCTCTAGAGCTGTCTAGAGCCAGTTTACACCGTAATAACGACCTGTGATGCGAGGTATTCAGCAGATGATTTTTGCCGGAAGTTACATTGTCTGGTATGAACAAAAACCGGCAAGAATCATCTGCTTTACGAAACGTGCAAGCAGCGCCACCCTACGGTAAAACGCCGAAGTTCGGCCCCGGCGATTGCAGCGCGACGGTGGCGCCATCTACGGTGGCGGATTTTGGAACTAATTTCCCTATCCCTGTAATGAGTAAGACAAGGACAGAGATAGTGTGCGACAAGGATAGCAGGTGTCTCGCTCACCTCCTACCTTTCTGCTGCCCTGGCAAATACCAGGGGAAGTATCAGGAGCACATGATGAGAAAGGAGGTATCCGACATGAGCTGTGCGACAAGGACAGACATAGGAGGTTTACCAAGAGAGAGAGAAGGACAGACATAGAGCTTCGGCATAAGCTGCCAAATTGAGGGAAAATTAACTAATATCTTATTTATTATTGAAGAATCATAAATACTTGCACTTGGAAACTATAGACTAGACCTTCCGCTACGTTCACATACAATTTTTCATAGGTTTTTGTCCCAAATTGAATAGTTATTAACAATTCTTCGAACACATGTCCGAAAATAAATTCGGTTAATTTGACAGGCCCCCCGTAAATAATTAATTATATAACTTTCTAGACATATTTTGTACACTTTAGTGATTAAAGAATCTAGAAAGAAGTCTTGGCTATATTCCTCTTGAGGTTTTGTGTCGCTGTAATGCTTAATTAATAAGTTATTAACAATTTCTGGAGAGGAGGTATCTCGTCTGTCTCTGTCCTTGTTGCACACTCTCCCTCTCCTTGTCTTACTCATTACGGGTATACAGGAAGAACGTAACGACAACAAAAATCCTTAATAACTAGTTAATCAGGAATAATTCGTCAATATTTACATTCGAAGAACATAGAATAGACCTTTGACAACTTTCACGTATAGTTTTTTAACAGATTTTGTTTCGGAATAAATAGTTATTAACGATTATTCAAAACCTTGTTCTATTATAACCTCAAATAGTTTGACAGGTCACCCGTAAATAATTAATTGTCATACTTTAGAGGCACAATTAGTACTCTTTTAAGATTAAAGAAACCAGAGTGAACCCCTAGCAACACTCCTATAACAATTGTTGACCGGTTGGAATTGTCGTGAACAAGTTATTAACAATTTTTCGGTGGCTTGTTTCTTTACCCAATGCCTGCAATGTATAAGACAAGGAGAGACAGAGTGTGCGACAAGGACAGAGACAGACGATATACCTCCTCTCCAGAAATTGTTAATAACTTATTAATTAAGCATTACAGCGACACAAAACCACAAGAGGAATGTAGCCAAGACTTCATTCTAGATTCTTTAATCACTAAAGTGTACAAAATATGTCTAGAAAGTTATATAATTAATTGTTTATGATGGACCTGTCAAATTAGCTGAATTTATTTTCGGACATGTGTTCGAAGAATTGTTAATAACTTTTTAATTCGGGACAAAATCGTATGAAAAATTGCATGTGAAAGTAGCGGAAGGTGTATTCTATATTTTCCAATTGTAAATATTTATGAATCTTCAATAATAAAGAAGATATTAGTTAATTTTTCCTCATCTTGGCAGCTTATGCCGAAGCCCTATGTCTGTCCTTCTCTCTCTCTTGGTAAACCTCCTATGTCTGTCCTTGTCGCACAGCTCATGTCGGATACCTCCTTTCTCATCATGTGCTCCTGATACCTCTCCTGGTATTTGCCAGGGTAGCAGAAAGGTAGGAGGTGAGCGAGACATCTGCTGTCCTTGTCGCACCCTATCTCTGTCCTTGTCTTACTCATTACAGGGATAGGGAAATTAGTTCCAAAATCCGCCACCATAGATGGCGCCACCGTCGTGCTGCAATCGTCGGGGCCGAACTTCGGTGTTTTACCGTAGGGTGGCGCTGCTTGCACGTTTCGTAAAGCAGATGATTTTTGCCGGTTTCTTCATACCAGACAATGTAACTTCCGGCAAAAATCATCTGCTGAATGCCTCGTATCACGGGTCGTTATTACGGTGTAAACATAACCTTTGAAACACTTGTTACACTAGGTACCGTCATTGATAGCACGATATAAACTTAGAAGAATTTAAGAAGAAAGTGAAGAAGGGATTGAAGAAACGCAGTGCACCTGCTTGATAATACAACAGACACTGATAGACACATATTGAGAATTTTCTTGACTTATTCCTTTGTACAGGGAGCGTTTAATAAAGTAAGATATTTGTTGATCAAGGGATGTGTTTTTTTGGAGGAATTATTTGTAGACTTGCTTCTGAAATGATTCCATCGTTTTATTAAAAAACCTTGTTCCTATAAGTACTATAATATCGCACTCTTAACGTAGATGTATATACATGTACATAGATGTATTATCGAGCACAGTTAACTGGTAAATTAATTATAATTTATGTATAAACACTTACTTTATCATTATAATTATATAAACACGCCATAAATAGAATGAAGAGGAAGTTAAAGAAGTGTGTAGGAATAAAGTGTAAATAAATATACATAATTAGGCGGATTATTTACCAAAAAAGTAACATTAATAATGATATATTTAAATTCTAGCAAAAATACATAATAATGTTTTTAATATGAATTCCTCCGCATGTGTGTGAATTTGTGCTTCTTGATGCTCGCTATACATACATGTACATTATACAAGTATATGTATTAGACAACACGATTATGGACCGTTGCTAACATTTTTCTACCAGTTTGCGAGTTTTGCTGCTGCCTGGAATGACGCTGTACGGACACTTGAACGAAGCAAACTGTTCTTGCCGAAGTATGCCTTGTGCCTTACGGGAATATCGGCAGGAATCATTTGAGTGCCGCTATTTTCAGATTTCACTGATGATTCCTTCATTATTAATCTTACAAGCATTTTGCATATATTGAAATAATCAATAATTAATGAACAATGTTTTCAGAAATTTCGCTCAGCTCTATATGTATCGTTTTCAGAATTATACAATTTTAAACGGACGAATTTAATTTAATCTTTTTAACTGCCTTGTATTCTTGATTCCTTAGAGAATTATTCTACTCAGATTCTCTGGGTGTATTTTCTGAAAATAATAATGAACCTTCATAGTTCCTAAGCGACATTTATCGTTCGTTATGAGTTAGTGCGTCTGGTGTACTTACGCTTGTCCAGTGTGGGTTTTTATAGTTGTCATGCGGGAGAGCAGGAAAAATGGCGGACGAGAATGAGGATCAATGGTTATACGGGGACTCCACGGATGGAAAGGAGTACACGCCAATATCTGTGCCACCGGAGAGTCAGGAAAACGATTCGACACCCCTTGCTTCCGAGGAAAAGTCTCAAAATGTGGAAGATCAAAATACAGAACCTGCTCCTGACCCAGCGTCAGAGGTACGAGTTTCCTAACCTACATGCCAAGTTGTTGTTTTCATATTTAATTGTACTAAACTGAATTGGTAACGACTATCACGCTGGACCACTCCAGTCTCTCTCACGCTGCTCAGAATTATTATCTTTTCACGGAAAAAACATACTTTTCTCATAGTATCTGACACGCGTCATTTGTCGAGTGACATAACCTTTTGCGTATGTAAACTATACCGCTCAAAACAATTGGGATAAATATTATTTCCATGTAACGAGAAGCAATTTCAATCGAATTGCCAGTGAACTTATAAACATAAATTTAAAATTAATACGACACTAGAAACAATCGCTGCGCATTACAAATTCTACGTCTGCACAGTATATTGCATTTGCATTGTTTGAATAATAGTAACTCTGAACAGTGTAATTGATGTAACAACAATGATATTATAAATAGTGCTGTCTTCACAGGCACCCGAGGAGGCAGAACCGCAAGAAGAAGAGTCAACTTCTGCCGACAATACGCAAAACGATAGCAATACAGAAGTAACAAAAAATGGAGTCAGAGAACCATCCAGTCAGGAGGATGGGGAAGCAGCCAGTGACTCGGATTCTGACGACGATGTCCATGTCGTCATCGGCGACATCAAATCGACCCCTGCTTATGGTAGCCTTAACATTAAAAGGGGTGGATTGCTTACAAACGCATCTGGAGTACCAGACAAATTAAACAAACAACCGGGAAAGTTCAGTATAGACGAGTTCGAAACGATAGGAGTCATCAATGGCATGCCTGCTCACGAATTCAATCTAGATCAATTAGAAGATAAGCCTTGGAGGCAACCTGGAGCAGATATCACAGATTATTTTAATTACGGTTTTAACGAAGAAACGTGGAGGGCGTATTGTGAGAGACAGAAGAGAATGAGAAGCGAGTCGGGCGTAGGTTTAATATTGAATGCTGGAGGAGGAGGTGGTGGGAATCCAGGCAGTATGAGGGTACCTCAGGTGGCAATAACAAATGACAACAGCAAATACTCGGGCATAATGGGACCTAAGAGAGCAGGGCCACCTCCAGGAAGGAAGATGGCGGGAACGATCGATGTAATTGGTAGTTCGGGCCTGGCGTCTAGAAGGAACCTGGATAAATCCCCACCCAAAGGAAACGTGATACAAGTTATGACCGCGGATAGGAGAGAATACTCTAGGAAACCAGGCTTTCCAGACATGAGCGTGCCTCCCCCAGGAGCTGGTATGCCTCCTGCGTTCGACATGCCTCCGCCCGGCTATCCTGGAGAACCTGCTCCCTTCTACATGCCAGAAACAGACCCCTATTATCAGAGCTACGAGCCCACACAGGATAACCAATGGGGTAACGACCCTGTACGTAAAACTTAACGCGCACACAGAGTGGAATATTTAAATTTCTTCAAATAGAATACCCTGTACAATGTATCGTTTTAGCAACCTGCTGTAAGACGAACTGATCCTTACTTTCGTTATTCCAGACTTGGCAGCCCACGAATTTAGCCATTCCAATGACAGAAGGGGAGGATGATAAGGACACCAGTCCAAAGACTATACCTACCATGGTGCCACCCACGAATATCCCGCCGCTGATACCGCCCAGGGACTCCAGGGATCGCGAGAGAGATCGGGAGAGAGAAAGAGACCGCGAGAGAGAATTGGACTCGATGGGAAGGGACAGGGAACGGGATAAGGAGAGGGACCGCGACCGTGAAAGGGACAAGGACTCCATGATCCGGGAACGGGACAGAGAAAGGGACTCCATGTCGCGGGACGAGGAGAGAGATCGCGACAGATCTCGATCTCAGTATCGTCACAAAGAACGGTAATAATTCCAATGTATCAGTATCGGCAACATAAGGAGTCAGGCGATCAGATGGAACAGCTGTCGACTTATCCTATTCGTTCGTTTCAGGCATCGACACCGATCGCGATCTCGATCTCGCAGGCATAAATCGCGATCAAGAAGTCCGAGCCGCCGCAAGAAGAAATCACGACGCTCCGAGAGAGAGCGTTCTAAGGAGGAGAGCGAATAAAACGGGAGTTCTGTAATCTACGAAAATCGATGGCCGCATTGGCGTGTTAAACGTCGGATGTACAATCTTTTGCTAATGTGAAATGGTCCCTCACTCACAGGGGGACATACGTCGACGCGATTACCTTCAATTTACCTCTTACTTTTTCGTTCACATCGTACATGCAGTTTCTAGCCGACAGATGGATTATAAACAGCAACAATAAACTTTATCTTTAATGACACCGACAACGTCTGGCTTTCTTTTCGAATGAAAGATCGGCAACGGGTCAGCGAACACCACAGCATAACTTGCCATTCAATTTATGAATTTATATTATAATACAAGCTTGAGCGTTTCGCCACTACGGTCAGTGGCGCTGTTCGTAGGCAGCGCCAGTGTCTCCATCTAACGGTGGATAGGGGAAACAAATTGGCTAGTAGTTTCAGCGTTTCGCCGCTGCACGAATTGGCGCTATTTTCAGATTTTCAGCGCCACTGTCGTGCTGCTCCATCTAGCGGGCGATTGCTGAAACAAATTGGCTAGAAGTTTGAGCGTTTTGCCACTGCACGGAATGGCGCTATATTCAGATTTTCAGCTCCACTGTCATGTAGCGCCATCTAGCGGGAAATTAGCGAAACAAATTGGCTAGAAGTTTGAGCGTTTTGCCGCTGCACGGAATGGCGCTATTTTCAGATTTTCCGGAGCAAATGATTCTTGCCGAATTTCTCACGGTACCTTATGTCGAGAGCGGCAAGAATCATTTGTGGATAAATAAATGTTGAACGAATACAACAATAACATATATATCGCGGTAACAGTACACTGAGAAATTTCTTTTTCAAACATCGACTCCTACACATACTGTTTTAACACATTGACTGCCATGTCAACCATATGTGGGTGGCATTAAAAAAAAAAATTAGCCAAATCGGTCCAGCCGTTCTCACGTGATGTCGTGACCAACGAACAGCATTTGATTTTTATTATATAGATTATTACAGAAACCGCACTTTATAATAATTAAAAGTAATAGGAGTATCGGTAAATCGCTCGTGGATCGAACGATTCGCGCGTCGATTGACACGCAAGCGCGTGATGGTTGTTTTTGTTTCCGTAAAATTCAATTCTGCCAGGATTTCCACTCGTCGAATGTTTGCCGCTCCTTTTTTCGTGGTACGTGAATAGAAAAAAAAATGTTACATTTTTACAACCATCATATACACGTTACATTTAGAGTACTGTTAGCTAGCTATGAAATTTTTCCTCGATTATCCGAAATGTCGTGTGATCCGCCTGTAAACGAATCTGGTATTCTGGCACAGCAACCCTGTTGGTGATGTTCAAGGTGGCACAATAAATAAGATCTAAGGTAGGTATTTCGTTTATGCATAAAAAAAGACAAAACACAAGGACACAGAAAGTTTACAGGTATTACAGCTTAAAAATATGAAACGTATGCGGTAGCTCTGCTGCAGAAACGACTACCATGTACAGGGCGATTCACAAAGGAATTCGCGTCTCATTTTTGCACGTATAATTATCCACTAAATAAACTTCGTTACTATTGCAGTATCCTATAGGAGACTTCTCTACCGACGACCTAAATGATTTTAAAAGGAACAACTATATCTGGAAATAAACTGTGTACCGTGTCAGAAGCAATGACTGTTACAACTGAATCACCCTGTAGACTGATTTAGCTTTGAGATTCTAGTTTCCCGATTTCCGTGAAGCGCAATGGCTGCAACGTTTCAATTAACTCTGCGACGGCAGCCTGTTTTCTCAAATTATGAAATATTCAATACTGGAACCATTCGCAGCTTCATTTACCAATTCTTTAAAATGTCTTTCTTGCTTCAATAATTTTAATCGGCAATGACTCGACGGTCTTAGATATTTTTAAATTTCTGCGATTCTGGGGTTGCAATATGTAATATAAGATACAGCTGTTTATTTGACTGACAGATAAAATTGGTTCGCTAGAACGTAAGTTATATTTACGAGTTGAACCGGTTCATACGAACGCCGAGAGCTTCGTAATGAAATGACGATTTTGCCGGAGGGTCGAGTCGATGGAGAATTGAATGTCGAACAGAAGCGTGCCGTCGCAGGGCTAATAGTTTCTGGGAAAGGTACGTAAGGGTGTTAAAGGCGCAAGTAACGAAAGAAAAGCAGAAGGGTGGTGTGAGAATGCTTGGGAAGCACCAACAACGACGAGAAGGGATGAGAATGAGAAAATGGTACCGCGAAGCGAGAATGCGCATGGATCCAAAGAGCGAAAGCTTGCACGAAGACAGAGCGAATAGAGGAGGCGGTTATTTATGTACGGTGTGATAGAACTTCACCGTTTCCTATAGTCTCTGGCATGTATGCTTGCGCGCGCGTACGTGTGTGTGTGTGTGTGTTTACTTTCTATTTGAATTTCTGTTTTATTGTAATAAGTTATTCAGACATCCTCCATTTCACATTATATACTCAGATTCAAAAATCCATTTTATTAACGTTCTAGAAAATATGAAATACAATCGACAAAGACGCTAATTAGTATATATAATAATACCGTAACGACGCGTTATCGTTCCTGGGAATAGTTTTACAATACATATATAATTGGCGGAAAAAACGCATCTCGCGTGTCGGCGTCGACAGAACGTACAAACGTAGAAGCCGGAGAAACGGAAAACTCTTTGGACCTGGGCAATCTGTGAAACTGCCTACCACCACGAGTCGAAAAGAAAACTGTTGCGTGTACACATCTCTATGTATGTATGTTTTTCTTCTGTTCTCTTGCTCGCGAACGAATATCTCTCTGTCTCTCCCGATCAGACCGGCAAACGAAAAAAGAAAAATAAAAACGGGGGGTGGCGTGCTCGGGAGGGTGGAAAAACGCGATCGCAACGAAAGAAACGAGAACGTTTCAGGGTGGGGGGAAAGCACGAAATCAACAACAATCGTTCGCGTTTTTTTGTGGGAGGGGGTTTTCGTTAGGTTGACCTTTTTTTCCCCGGTTAGATTTTGCGCGCGCATGCTCATAAAAAGTGTTTTGTCCGCTGGCGTATTTTTTGTATTTTTTCCCCCTCGAAAACGAAAGTTTTCTCGAGGTCCGTGCTATTTTAAAAAAATCTACGCTCTTGTCTCTTTTTTTTTCGTTACTGTAAACGGGGGACGCGTGAAGGGGATGGCGGGTAAAACGACGTTACTTATTATTTATTACAATGGTTTTCCTTTTCTTTCGGGGTGGCGGGTTATTTTTTTTTTTTGTTATTCTCTGCGTGGTGCATCAATTTTGTATAAACAGTTTCGATTTTTCTTCTTGTTTTCCGACATGCTCTCTCTCTCGTTACTTTTTGTCCCTTTCCACTTTATGTGTGTGTGTTTGTTTGTTTGTTTGTTTGTTTCCTTTCATTTGTTTTTATTTCCCTGTTAAACGTTTAGCATTCGCTGGTTTTTCCTTTTTAAAATGGTACAATGACGTTGTGTTGTTCGTCTCTTTCTTTTCTTATCATCATTTTTTTTTGTTAATTATTATTATTATTTGTTTGTCTCTTTAATCTACTCGCACTGTTCTGCCTGCTTGTAAAAAACATCGTCGAAAATGATTCTTCTTCGTGGCTATTTCATCGTTTCTACTACGTTCTATACACTAATATACAAGTTATGCAATTCTTTTAGTTTTTTTTTTCTTTAATCCGTATGCCTGTCCGTCCCACTTATCTAATTTATCCGCTAATGTGGAATACATTTTTTCTTGCTCTTTTATATCCCTCTGTGATATCTACCGTGTGTCCCAGAAGCATCACCGGCTCGTACATTACTCGCGCGCGCGCACGGACTCGCGACAAATTTTGCCCGCGGCTCCTCGGACTCTCCTCGGATTCGGATCGAGAGCCACGGCTCTTTGAAACTCTCTCTTCGATTGAAACCAAAAACCAAAAAAAAAAAAAAATAGGAAAAATAGAAAACGAAAAGAAAAATCCGACTGTTATCCGCCGCGCGTGAGAGGAGATCAGAAGAAAACGGCAAGCGAACCAGACGAGAGAGCTTTCCGCGAAAGCTGTGAAACCAAAAAATGTGAAAATAATAAAAAAAAAAAAAAAGAAAAAGAAGAGAAGACTCGCGAGAACCGAAAAAGGTGAAAAAAGGAAAAGAACGTAAAACCGTCAAATAAACGAGAGAAAAGCAACGAGAAAAAATCGCTTACAACTTATCACAAGTAATTTCACGCCTCTCCTCCGAACGGTATCGAGTACAACGCAACGTCAAACAATTTACATTACACCTTATTACACTCTTACATATATATTACAACTTACGATTTACCCGACGCGACACCTTTTCCTTTCCTTCAATCGTTCTCCGAGAGAATGAAAAATCGATCGATCGATCTTCCGCGAGGCGGATCGCGTGTCCCGATCCGTATATATCATTTTCTTTTCTTCTTCTTCTAATATGTATATCAAACACGTGTTTAGATCATGTATATTATATCATTGTCCGACGTGCGTGCAAGTGTGGTAAGAGCCAGTGCGGCGTGACGAACGAGTGTGTACGCATACATATATGACATATATCTGACAAATATATACGATGTGTGTATATATATATGTTCAATTAGCCCTGCGAGTCCGTGGTGGTGTATGTCCGTGGCGAATGTGCGGAAGGGTTGTTTTGTTTGCGTGTACGCGAGGAGTTTGCATATACTTTTTTTCTTTTTTTTTCGTGTAAACGTGTAAATTGTTTTGTTTCTGTATACGTATTTGTATGTCTCTGCGTGTATGTGTGTATGTGACGCGGGGGTGGATAGAAATGACAAAGATGATACCTCGCGGTGAGAATAGCGCGCAACTGTACATCAGTCTTAATATCAGGGCGCACCATTCCCGTGGATGTTAACTCTACTTCCTGTTCGAGGCGGCCCTTCAAGGTCCTGGCGAACCCACGGGCAGCCCCGTGCCCGTTTTTCTTATGTGTCTCCGTTGTCGTTCGACTAAATTGCTGTTCGTACACACAAATACATATAGCGCCATGGCAGTTGAAAACCGGTGGATGGTGAAGATGAAACGTGCGGTACGGGGGTATGTTTGCGGATAATTGTTCGTCTGTGTAGCGTTCGCTTGGCTGCGTGAGTGCGTCTCTCCCTCGTGTGTGTCAGTGTGTGTGCGTGTGTTTTTCTCTCAATGTGTTGAGAGAGTGTGAATTTCTGTATGTTTATGTTGCGTGTGATGCCTGAATGTTTGCGTGCGTACGATCGAGTGTGTGCTACAAGTGGGAGGTCGCAGATCCTTCATACATATATAATACAATTAGCATGTAGTATTAAAATCATATACAATTGTTACAATATTTAAATAGTACTTATTACATATATATCATATACCGATAGGTTTCAAAGTGTTTTTTTTTCTTTTAGGTATACATATACAGATATATATATATATTTATATGTATATATATGTATAATCAATTATTTATAGGGTTGCTTAATTGTTTTTCTCTTTCGAATCCTTGTTGCGCGGCCCTAAACCTTTTTCATTTCATGTATCTTATAGCGCGTTCTGTTCTCTTTCTCGGTTGTTGTTCATTTCGCAAAAAAAAAAAGAAAAAAAGAAAAAACATCTCGCAAAAGCCCGCGTGACAAAGTGGTGGGGCGCGGGTGAAAGGGGACGAAAGAGAAAGAGCGTTAGAGAGATGACGATCGTATCTAAAGTACAAACATCGAAGGTTGAAAAAGGAGCGCAAAAGGGAATTATTACGTAACGCAACGTGTGGGAACGCTGTCGCATTAAATTTGCACAATCTGTGTGTGTGTGTGTGTGTGTGTGTGTCGCTTCTCTTTTTTCATTTCGCCGCAGTGTTACGCCTAATCGAGCGCCTCGGTGTGTTCTCTCTCTCTCTCTCTCTCTCTCTCTCTCTCTCTCTCTCTTATATTATTCCTTTCTTGTTTTCTTCTGTTCACCGAGAAAGCAGACATTGTTTTTGATCTTTGCTTGCTTGGATTGGACGATCGAGTTTTGATCGATTGGTTGCTAGGAATTTTCACGGGGAAACAGGAGCGGGGTAAGGGGTGGGGGTGGTGATCGAGGACGTGTACAGTGGATCTTTCGTCGACGAAAGAAAAGCGAGGTGAAACGGTGATTTCTTTTTGTCTCGAACTTTTTGTTCGTTCTATGTACAGAGAGAAGTCGGTGCCGACACGGTGGTGGCCCTCGATGTCGCGGGATCCCTCGATCGTTCGGAGATCCATGGATCTCCGTCGGTGTTCGTTTACTTTCATTTTTGTCCGCTGAGGGATCCCGGCGGTCGCGCTATTGCGTTACAAATCCCGCGAGCCGGCAATCCTGTGTTCGTCTAACAAACATAATATTCGTTCGAGCTCGCAAACGTGGGGAATTTACAAAAAACGACCATACCAAACTGTGTGTACATACCTGGGGGAATACTGTGAATTGTCTCGCACACTTTTACATATTTTACAAAGAGTACAACACGCTCGAGGCGACAGGATTTATTGTATACGCAAGAACGATTTCGTTGGCTGGACGACGAGTCGCCTGTGTTCTCGATTATTATTCTCCTCGCAAGGAGACGCCGTGGATCATAGAGATCGCGCGATCCGTAACGCAACAGCGAACCGAATCATCAGAGAGAACTAACATCTATTCCATGTGCGTGCACCATTTTTGTCTTTCGTATTTTTTCTTTTTGTCGTCGTGTCGACCGAGAGCTGGAAAAAAAGAGGATCTAAGGTCTTTTATGTTTCGCCCTATCATTCTCGTCTTCCTTTTCGCGATGTGTCCCGTCTACTTTTGCGAATGTGAATGCGTATGGGCGTGTGTGCGATTTCGTGTGTGTATATATGTGTGTGTATATGGGGATGGGGTGTATGTCTTTCTGCGTTTCTTTTTTTTTTTATACACGGTGCACGGGCACCTCGACAAAGTCGTGCAACCAATAATTATTTTCCTTTCTCGCGCGCTATATAAAAAATTTACACTATTTATAATAAAAAAATCGTTCAAGAATTTGTTGCTTTTCCCTTCACTTTTGTTTCCTTCCTCGTTCTTCAGACGTTCCTTAAGTAGATATATGTATGTATATATATATATATTTATATATATATATATACATAACGACAGCAATTAGGTGGTAAGGCTATTAGCTAAACGTTCGTTATTAATAAAAACAAAAAACAGTGAATGGTGGGTGGGAGTTCGAACCGAAGTATTTTGCATCGTTTCGTCGCTTTTCTTTCATGAGAAGGATCGAAAACGGGGGTGGTGGAGGGGGAAGGGGTAGATATAGCCGGAGCGTAAAATGAAAATGTTTTTGCGGGGTGGGATGGGTGTGTTTCTGTGTGTACTTCGTATTTATATGTACCGTATTTATAAAGCGTTATATATGTGAGCCTGCCATACGCGTGTTCTTCTATATATATATGTATGTATGTATGTATGTATGTATATTTATATTCATATTTATATAGAAGTGTGTATCTAGCAATCATTAGTAATAGCAATTAATAATCAATGAAGGGATGGTCGTTAATCAAACAATATAGGTAATGATAATTATAGCAATTAATAATAATCATTATAATAATCGTATTAATCGTAAGAATAATAATAATTAATAATAATAATAATAATTAATAATAATAATAATAATAATAAAAAGTATAGTAGTACTCAAATAATCTTAGCTGATAAGACATGAGATTTTGCGTTCGAGTTTCGCTTCTGCTATGACTTTCGGTTATTCATTTGAAAATTCGCATTTTTTCTTCCGTTGTTCTGCGGGATGTTCCTACTTCGACAGGGGGGTGGGGGGAAGATGAATTATTAACATCGATGCTTCTATTACAAAAAATGAGAGACGTTCGTTTCCCGACGTTCTTGTTAATTTACAAATGATGACGAGCGCGATTTACAACGGACGAAGGAACTATCGTCATTCCTTATCTTTAAATATTAGTAAACGCATTTAACGTCGTCCCGTGCGAACGACCAAAAAGGCTAACATCCTGTCGACCGAGGGTTTGTGAAAGAAAAAAAAAAGAAGATGGCGGTTGGAATGTCTCTGTGTCTGTATACGATCGAGAAGTTCAGCGTGTTTCCGGGTGACGTATATGTTCGTGACAACATGTACAACATGTCTCTGCTATATGATTTTTCTCAACAGTTTTTCTTTGATTTTCGCGGCTCCGATAAAAAAAAAAATAAAAACGAGCAGCCTCCTCTCAGCGATTTCCGAAATGATCGACGACGAACGACAGAACGGACAAGGTACGAAGATCATTTTAGGGAGGGGGGTGGGGGGCGAGAGAACGACAAAACCGAATTATTTTTTCTACCCTTCTCCACGAGCACCGGCTACCGATCGAACGATACCTGATCTTCTTTGATCGGCGACTGATCGATCTCTCCCGATCCCGAGAGAACGGCGGAGCGGATCGAGCAAACACAAAAAAGAAAAAAGAGAAACAAACCCCGAAAGAAAGACGTCCTTGAACACGCTCGAAGTCGTTTTGCCCGTTCGAACCACCAGCCGCAGTAAGTAATCACCGCGCGAAGAAGAAAGAGAAAGAGAGAAAGGGTACCTAAGAATTTGTCAATTTCGTTAATAAATCGTTATTTACAATATCTTACAAAGAAAGCGGCTACGTTTTCTTCCTCTTCTTTCCTTTTTCACTTTCGGAAACACCTCTCTTCCGCGCACACACGCGCGCGCGCGCCTACACCGTGTCCCGTTCCCGTCCTTTTCTTTTTTGTTTTGTTATCCCCATTTCTTTTGTACAAAATTCACGCGACGGGCTCTCTCGAGTTTCGCGGTTTACTCCCCTCTTTTTCGCTTCCGTTTTACTTGTCTCTCTCCGGTTCCTCCGTTTCCCTTTTTTGTCGTTCTCGTTTCCTTCCCGGTCTCGTCGTTTTGTTTGTTTTCTTTCTTTCTTTCTTTTTTGTGTGTTAGTTTAGAATTCTACATTATTTAACACCTACGCGCACGCGCGTCTCTCAACGAAATTATAATACATTGTACACAGCTTTAAGATTACAAACTCGATCGATCGTCGACAACGATCGATTTTGTATAGAAATTCGGGTTGGGGGGGGGTGGGTAGGCGAAAGGGGCATGTCCGTACGAACGTTCAATTTAGAAAACCCGGCGTGATCTCCCGTTTGCTTTTTTGTACAGTCGTCGAGGTGTGGACCGCACCGCGCCACCCTCGATCGAATGATAATTATATATACACACGTATGATATACTCGTGAAGCGATTTCGATGAATATGCGTTCCCGGGTTGTGCCTCGAGAAACTGCCCTCGGAAACTCGAGAAAGAAATCCTACGACGCGATCGTTCTACTCGTGTCCCCGGTGTTACCTCTCCTGGAGAAGGTCGCGTCCTCAGCCAATCAAATTATCGTCTTCCGAAACATAACAGCCCCTCCAAAAAAAAAAACCAATAGAAAGTCCTCGAAATGCGGAAGAATTGCTGTTAAACGAATTCCGGTGCGATTTATTTCAGCAGAGCGACCATGCTGTTTTATTAGCTGTACCCAGACCGAAATAAAATTCTATTTTTCTGTAAAAAAATATGAAAACATTATTAAGTACGCGTATGCAAACGGTGAAACGGCTTCTAAGTAGAAGCGGAGAAAATTGTGCCGAAAGGGTCAGCGCATTCGTGTCAATTGAAACAGTTAGAAGATTTCCAAATATACTGTTAAAGATTTTATAGACATAAAATCGCTTGCAAATTTAGTGGACGTATAAAATCTGCCAAGCGATGGACTGAATATGAATTGGCGCATTCGTGCCAATTGAAACAGTTAGATTTCCAACTGTACTGTTAAAGAATTTATAGAAATAAAATTGCAAATTTAGTGGAGGTACAATATCTGCAGCCCAAATGCAGTGAATTTTATTCTTTTCTGAAGTTATCATGAAAACAAATGGTCGCCCGTAATAAACCGTATTGCTTGTATTTCGCAGGATTTGAACCGGTTAAAAGAGGAGTGGAACGAGCTCGGACTTGTTCTAAATCGACTGGGGATTCAGGACCATAGCGACCGCGTTGAAAACGTCCGGAAAAGGGATCGACGATGCTGAAGATCTGAGGAAAACCACGAAAACCACGAAAACTCCGGGAAAACTGCTGAGAGGCGCTCTTTCCAACCGTCTCGATGGGTGTGATCGGTGTGAAATATACAAATCGAAATGCTTCGGTGTGCACACGCGCGTCTCGCACGTGTCCGTGCACGTATGTATGTATGTATGTATTGTATATATGTATGTATGTATTTGCGAGTATGCGGGTGGGGATGATGCTGCGCGAAACGAGATATAGATACACACGCGCTGGGAACATATGAATTTCCTGACGCTTTTCTCGTGCGTTTGTTTCCTTCTTTTTTCCTTTCGAGAACGCGTTTATCGTTTTATACAATGTACAATAGGGTCTCGGTTACGTTCAAAGAACACCGCGGTTCGCGGTGGGCTGCGGTTTGCTTGATTTGATCTTTTAAAATGGGGGCTACGGGGGTGCTATTGGGGGGGGGGGGGGGAGCTGGGAGTCGGTGAATCGAATGAATATCCGAATGGTAAACGATTTCTTTCCTCTAGAGCGTCTCCTTTGTCAAAAAATGTCTATATCTTACAACTGGAACGATGTGTGTTTGCATGAGAGAGGAGGTGGTGAATAGAGAGGGTGGTTAGTTAGCGTTGGGCGGGATCGATGGGGTGAGGGGGGGGGTATGTATGTGGTCCAGACCATTCTAATTGCGGCAGGTGAAAGGGAAATGTATATAACGTATGTTGATCGAGGGTCAGCAGCATTAGAACGTAAATCATATTTAAATTTAATATAATTAGTAATTATTATAATACACGATATTCACAAAGTCCGTTAAAAAGGAGAGAATTCCCGTGAAAAATAAAATTATTCATTGAATTTACGGTTCCTCACGATAGGGTTTGTCACGTCGTACCTATACACATTTGTTATTTATTTATATCACAATTTACAAAATTCGAGGATCGTTGGGGGACGGATAGAGGAGGAGGAGGGAACAGGGATACTGGGAGAGGGATGCAAAGGGTGTGTGTGTGTGTGAAGAGGGATAAGGGATTCGAAGGGAGAAAAAGGGGGATGTAAAAAGGATCGTTTTAAGAGAGTAGAAAAAAATGCTCCGCGCTCAAAGGCGACAAACGTAAAACGAACAAAGGAGAACCGTGCTGACGACTTGATGTCTCTCCTCATTGTTAAATATTATTACTTCATCAACTGTCATTTCCTATCATTTCCTTTTCTTTCCTTTCCATATCCGTTCTTTATACTCCGTCCTTTCTGCTAAGATTCTCTATCATCGAGAAGAAACAACATGTAATATTATCTCGGTATTTCTTTTTTTCTATACTGATCCGTTTTGTTTTTGTCGAAAAAAAAAAATCAAAGCTTCCTTCCTAAATCGAGAATTAATGAAATCGATTGTTTTTCCATACGATTTTGTTTCCTTTCCTGTTACGTCCTACACCGTATATATGCATAATAGATATCTATATATATCCTTTCTTTCGCAATTGTCGTTATCGTTTTTTTTTTTTTTTTGATTTCACGAACAATCTGAAGCAATCAAAGGGGGACAGGGGGAAGGGGGGCAGATCAGCGGTCAGGTCTGAGTTACTCAGCTTCATTCCCATGTCAAACGCTATGCTAGATTTTAATCAACGTATCTGTAGCTCCTAACCATCTATCGAATCTGAACCGATACCGATTCGTTGGTCGTGAACAACGCGCGTGTACCGGACACACTCGAGAGGATAATACTACTTTCAGCGTGCGAAGGCGTTACAGTTTCACCGGTACACGCTCGCGACCAATACGTCTCGTGCATGGGTATAGTTTACGGCCATCGCACTCACGTTACAACTCGATATAAATGCATGCAGCTCTAAGATCTATCCTAGCTGTCTAAACACAATTTTTTCCACCTCTTCGAACCTTTTGCTGTTCACGAAACCGAGTCCAAAACGCTTGCTCTTGGAGAGCGAGCGCGTTGTTCTCGTCTTGCTGTTCTCTTAATTCTTTTTCGCGGTTTTTCCTACGTTATATTTTTTTTTTTTTGTTAGCTTGCTTGCTTGCTTTGCTTGCCGGCTTGCTTGCTTGTTGTCGGTTAAGTGTGTTTTGCCAGAGGTCAGAGCTCCGTACGCTCCCTCGACAGAGTGCTGAGTTTCGACAAGGATCGATGAATATAACTTGGCGACGTGGTTAGTCGAAGTATGATTCCAATCGCAAAACGAGAGGGGGGGATTTGTGGTGGGATAAAAGTATTTTTCTCTATTCTTAATCTTCTTCTTGATTAAAAAAAAAAAAAGAATTAGTCGTCCGGACGTGTTTTTTTGTTCGTGCTGTGTGGTTTCTGTTTTCTCAATATTTCTTTCCACGCGAAGTTACGTGTTTCGCTTTGTGTGTGTATGTCTGAAACTGATCGATTAAAAAGAAAAACTAAACAAAACGAGCGGTGACAAGACATTCAGTCATCTCAGCACTGCAGTTTCTTGTTCACGATTCAAGCTCGGTATGCTTGTCTCCAGTCGTACTCGAAGAAACTCGGTTCTCAAGGGTACACGTTAGTTAGTTTCGGTGCAACCGTCGCTTCGGCGACACGCGCGACGCTTCTTGTCTCGCGCGTGCGGTCGCGACCCGCTACGAATACAATAACTCTTCGGCAGCACGTTAGATTACTAATAGAAAAAATGCACTGCACCTCTAACGTTATTCTACAAAAATCGTTCTCCTCCTTCGACACGCGTACGACTCTCCTGAAGCATCCGCGTGTCTTGGCGTCGCGCCCCGCGGCCCAATGATCGCCCTCCTCTTTTGTTTTAACTCTGTACAAAATTTCTTTCTTTCTTTTTATCTCGTTCTCTCTATCTCCCTCTCGCACTGTTATTGTTTCTCCGGTTCCATCTTTTTTTGTGTTGCAAAAATAAGAAAAATCATCTCGGTAATTCTCCCTTTTTCATTGTCAAGTCTCGTCTTAATCGCGATTACAGTTAGTCGGCCTTTACAATTTCCTGGGGTAGGACAAGAAGGGCGAACGGGTTGGGACGAGCGGGCGCGGCGCTGTGGAGAACATCATCTATCTCTTGTCCTCTCTCGGTTGTCCTCGTCCATTATAAATAAAAATGGCGATATAAGATACGTTGCAATAAATATTTACGTAGGTCTCTCTTCTCGGTACGTGCGTTTTGTTCTCTTCTGTCCCTATAAGACGTACGAGGATCCCGAGCGGTTGTTGCTCACCGAGACCATAGACCAAGACCGAGACGCACGTTTTTACAGGACCTGCGTTGGCTGCTGAGCTGGCGTCGAGACTGGGCCAGCAGCAGAAGCAGGCGGTCCGATCGGACCCAGATCTCCACCGCCGCTCGAAGCACCGGCGGGCGTCGCGACGCCCATCGCCGACGCCGTCTTCATGAAGAACTTCTCCAGCTTGACGATTATGTGCTTCCCGTAGGTGTACTTGCGCAGGCTTCCTAGATGAGGGCGGATCTTGTGCATCAGCACTTTGCGCTGCGCCGGCTCCGCCACGTCGATCATCTTCTGCACCACGTAGTTGGCGTACTGGTCCTTCATCATCACATTCAACGCGCTGTTTCGCAACGTGTCATTAGTCATCATTCTACTAGGGCCTTTCTACTCGACTGGACCGTGGATCTCTACGTTAAAGCCTCTGCGTCGCTTGCAGAACATCAGCAATTAACACTTTGAGTGCCACATTTATTTTCTTACTGGACTTGAAAATTTTTAATACAATCTATTAAACAACCCAAATTTTATGGAGATCTACAGGCTGTAAGAACGTTACAAACATTATTGTTCTGATAAACTTTGTTTTTTCTAGTCTTGTGTTATTAAATAAGTAGTTTTGATTCCGTGTAACTTTTATGAACATGGGCGTGGCACTCAACGTGTTAAATAACAATTTTTCTTCCTTGACAATAGAACTACCAAGCCCTTAACGCAATTGATCGTGATTTGAGTATAGTTTGACCTATGTTTGTCTTAACTCTTTGGAATCCACGTTCCAGTCTGACCGGAGGTTTGTCAAGAGAGTATCTTGACATTTACAAGGAACAACTTACTTGTCATTAAAGCCGCACACTTCTTCGATTAGCACGGCACGCTCCTGTCTCGTGGCGTGAGTCACGCACTTCTCAACAACGTTGCTCGCGAATTTGTGTTGCGACAGAGTAAGTACTTTACCCCTTACGCTGCTGATCAACTGCGCCTTGTCTTCTGGTTTTCCGTGTTCTGAAAATTGGTTGGTTCGAAATTACTTCATTCTCTATAGCATAATGAGTATCCCACCTGACCAGAGCACTTTTATCAATAATCGATAGACTGTGAATTTTCTGAATAAAAATGTTGAGCATCGATTGCAGAAAACTTACTTTTCTTCCAGTAATTTTACCTAGTTACACATGGAATATTGACTACACTATTTGATTGGCGCATAAAATCCGTCTAATAATAATCCAGCTATTTCAGGTGTGCTCGAGTCAGGAGGATTGCTATACCAACGAAAGCTCCACTTACCGAGTACGTGCTGGATAACGTAATTACCATACTGATCTTGAATGAGCTGATCAGTGGCGGCGTGCAGTTCTTGAAGGATGCCCTGGGTTTGTTCAGGAGTGCAATGCTCGAGAATACGTTGGATCACTCTGCAGCCGTAAGGGTGGGTGCTCAACGAGTATACCTGGCCGGCGAATGCGCCGATCACGAACTGCAGAGCCCGTGGCTCGACGCACTCGATGCACTTCTGCACCACGTGATTTCCATTTTGATCTTTGACGCACTTCAGAACGTGACCATCCAGCTCCCGGACTATCTCTTGCTGCTGTTCAGGCCCGATCGATTCCAGAGCCTTCTGAATCACCCTACAGCCGTACATCTGCAGTGCCAAGGGCAACACGTGTCCTCGAACCTAATGCAACACGGAGAAACAAATGTAGCAAACGTTCCTACAGCCCGGCAAAGCGGATTTCCCTCGATCGGTCAGTATCGAAAGGGTCTCGATCACCGTGTTTAATCAGTTGACACGCAAACGTAATCATCATTTTGTTCATTCTGTTAGCTTGCTGGAAACCAAACGGTCTTTCATTTTGTTTCGTTTTGCTCGCGAGGCTGAACGTCTATTTGCAATATAGGGTAACTGGATTATTTTGTTAACCTTCTTGATCATTAACCATTAAGGAGAATGTGATCCTTTTTCTTAGGAAGCTTGTTAATAGGCTCTTTAACGACCGTGACCCAGAGAAGCTTAGCAATTTTCTTCTAAATGACAGACTCGAGAGAAGGTGCTGGATTACATTACAGAAGACTGTTTCTTGCGTTTATGGTTACTCGATACTTTTAAGGTGATAAACAAGACTGTTCTCAAAGGTTCACTCGCGCAGATATTGTCTCCGAAGATTAAAATGCAAGGAGATTGAAAACCCAGTGCAAAATTGATGTGAACACGTTGCCAGTAAAATGACTACCCCAGAATATTCAGCGTAATCAAAGTAATTTAGTTAATCAAACCAGAACTGCAAAAATTTATTATAGCTCTGTTACTCCTATAACCCTCCCACGTTCTTCGGTCCTAGTAACACCGAGCAACAATTAATTTCCGTGGCAGTCAACGTGTTAATATTGTTCCGAGAAGTATTGCTAACAATTTCGAACACAAAATTGTGCAACGTGTTTCCCAGCAAGCCGACTGAAGAGGACGAAGGGACGTGGGGCTGTCAATCACCTTTTGAGCGAGGGTGGACTTCTGTTCCGGCGTGCCGAACTCGAAGAACTTCTGTATAACGTAATTTCCAAAAACGTCTGTCATCAGTGAGTAAGCGGAGGTGAGGATTTCTTGGAACACGAGCTGCTTTTCGCTGGCCGAGGCCCGCTCCAATTTCTGCTGAATGAAACGGGAGCCGTGCTGATCTTGACTGAACTCGACTATGTGATTGGCCAGGTCTCGTAGTTGGAGGCTCGGGAACCTGAAGCAGAATACACTGGTGATAAACCCCCACTCCGAGACACAGTGTTCGTTCGGCTAATTCCGATGGGAAGGAAAAAAAACGTACCGGTTATTCCTGAAGTCTTCGAGCAGACGTGATCGTCCTCCGGCGTTTTTGTCCCCGATGCTGGTGGTGCCTCCGCGGCCGGGTTTGCCTACCAAGTTAGGGAAAAGGGAGCTACTGGAGCCGAAAACTCCATTAGCCGTTAAAGTTGGAACAGCACTGGCACGGAACTTCGCCTCGGCCCCGGGAGCGGCGGACACTCGGCTAGCCCCGCCGACCAGTCCGCTCAAAGATCCTCCCAAAGTTGGCGGCGGTGTTAAGGATAATCCTAATGGGCTTGGCGACGCCGTTACCGTGCCTATAAACAGGATAAACGTTCCAGTCTCCGGCACAAAACGTCCTCGCTATTAGACGCGCTCTTCTTCCGTTGGTCATCCTATCCAAGGAGCGAAAACTACCTCACAAAATTTAGGGTGGGTCCTACACTCGAATATCTTCGACCGTATTAACACTTTATCTACTGTTCACCCTTCGGGGATGACGACGGATTGTCCATGCATGGTCCACGTTATATGACATTACTAGACTGCGGATCTTTATGCAAGATAGAAAATACTTGCATTTTGATTACAAATCACAGAAGCGAAACAAACATTTTTTCCTTCTTTTAATTGGTTTATTAAACTGAAATCAATACGCCGATGTCCTTAAATGTTTTTAATACGTTCACCGTCCAAAATCCGCAGTCCATACATTACAGATGTTACAATAGTCTCTTCAAGATTTATACTTTTGGATAAATAATGTGCGGAAACACATCGCGTCTAATAATATGACCTTCCGTAATCAATTCTGAAATTACGAAATACTCGTTGGTAGATAACGTGTCAAGGTCATCGCACACGCTTAACCCTTTTCGCCCCTTTTGCAACTGCACTCATAAGTTGCAATGAAAGAGTGTATTTCCAGTAAAGTGAAGGTAACTCTTTTTAATCCGATTCCTCTTACTGCTTAATCATTGATTACTTGGCTTATGCACAGTCCAGAATG
The DNA here is from genome assembly GCA_913789895.3 of Seladonia tumulorum. Taxonomy (NCBI): domain Eukaryota; kingdom Metazoa; phylum Arthropoda; class Insecta; order Hymenoptera; family Halictidae; genus Seladonia; species Seladonia tumulorum. Next base: position 12,069,593 of record OU565276.1, read on the forward strand.
TCTCGCAAAAAATTCAAAAATTTGAAAATTCGACTGGACCTCCTAAGAAGAAATACTTTGAATGGGTCATTTGACTGTGGTAGAGGTTTAGGGGTCGACCAACCCTCTCAACGCGGAACGTGTCTATTCTTCTGTTCTAAAAAAAAAAAAAAAAAAAAAGTGGAAAATGATAGTTACCTAAGGCGCCATAACTCTGTGGCCACTTCGCGCGGCTGTACTCCAAGCTGGGGCTGAAGGCGGACGTGTTTCTATCGAAGGAGTCTCTTCGCGCGGTTGAAGAAGCGCCGAGACCCAGACCTGCGAACAAAGACGAAGACTCTGAAGACTCTAGTAGAATCGATGGACCCTCTCTGACCGGGTTCGCCGCGGCCCGGTTCCGGTTTAAAGGGACCTAGAAGCTGTTGTTGTGGAAGAAGTTTGGCCTAGAAGCTTCAGCGTTCTCGATTCCCTCACAGTTTCTTATCCCTGGAAAGACCGAGCCCTCGGGCCGTTGCGCGAAAAACCGAGAAACATTATTTCTCCCGTATCAACAAAATTTTACTTGGCTACTGATTTCATTTTAAAAATTTCTATTCTTTCCTGAAAGTTGAGCTCCGAACATAACAGGACAAAACTAGGTTATCAGATCTTCACGCGAAATAAAATCTTACCATCTGAATTGCAACAAAACTGGGATGAAATCAAAATTAAATATGGAACCCCTTTAAATCATTCTTTGCTGCTTGAAACTACGCCTAATCATTTTTATCATAAATGCAGATAACATTATTGTTGTTCGCCGAGTGTGTACTTTACAAGGTCCGCTGACGTTTAGAAAGAAAACTGCACACGTTTTTCTACAGAAAATCCGGAAAGACGACTCGTACAGGCAGACTTCAATCCTTTGCGGTCCTACATCCAATGTAACATTATATTTACAGTATATTATAAATTTTGAGAGCGACGCTGTCAAACGTTTTTCCTATAATTGTACACGATGCGAGACATCGAGTTTGAAAATTTGCCGGTTAGGCGCGCCCAAGTATTCGCAAGAAGTAGAATTGGCTGGTCATGTTCAGACGCGTCGAACGATTGCTATTCGAATAGCACGCGCGGACGTCGAATTTTCAAACTCGATTTTCTCGAAAATGAAGCGTCAACCGAGAAAATGTAATTCAACTTTTTTCTGCGAAATAGAATCACCCCTTGTGACCAATGATCAACCTGTTCCACGCTTCCAATGCGAAGCTACGTGTCCCCACGTTATAAAATATTTAGACAGTATTAATAATAACAACAACGCTTACAACGGACAATTGCTGGAACAATTACTCTACAGGACACTATCAGACCCAAGTATCGCTACCATGGTCGCACACACTTGGTTCACAATCTCGCAATTAATTCACGGATAGTCAAACTAATTTTCCACAGATTTGTAATTAAAATTACAGTATGCTTTTATTAAATTCTTTCAATATTTCATAAGGTTCGTTGCATTTAACCACGCTGAACGCCATACTGATACCAGCAAATGTCAATTTAGGAGTGGATAAACTAACCAAATTATAGTGTAAGCTGAGAGCTTCGTTATCAAGTAACCAACGACTGTCATTAATAATTCTGATCGCTTCCATGATTAACGGGGCGAAACTTGCGCGAAGCGCACAAAATTCGCGTGGCAGTCAGCGTGTTGAAATATTCGATGGTAAGCAACGACGATGATAGCGAACGTGTCCTTTGCAGGAACATTGAGAGAAAAATACAAGGTGGACCGCAAAGAAACGGAGGATGTCACAGGATGTACGAGTCGAGGATGACGATAGACTGACAAAAGACAAACGAAGATCTCGCAAGAGAGGCATGCAAACACGGTTTATGTACACGGAGAGAAATGGGGGGGGGGGGGGTGTGTGTGCGCGCGAGGAGGCCGTCGAACGTCTGTAAAACCGGAAAACGGCTCGCTCTCGCGAGAATTCGGCGTTTTGTAGCAAACTAGGGTGGGCTAGTCTGTGAGTACCTGTGCTCTGCAGCTGAGCCGGCGAGCCCAGTGCTCCCAGAGGGGAGCCGCCGTATCCCAGAGCCGCTAATCCAGCGGCCAGTCCTGATCCCTGCTGCTGTGCCTGTTGTACTGCGACCGCTTGGGCTTGTGCAACCACCGCTGCTGCACTGCACGCCGCCAGACCTGCACCGAAACCCCGCAACCCACACACGCTCTTAGTTATCAATTAATCTGCCGTGCCGTACCGTGCCTTACCGACCTCACACCGTCTATTTAAGCCTAGCACGGCCGTACCGCAACACATACAAAAACACGCACACCACGCTTCCGGTATATCGACACTCGATCAAACGCTCTCTTATATCTTTTCCCTCGATTCTTTCCTGCCTCTCTCTCTCTCTCTCTCCTTCTCTTCTCTCGTCTATTTTGTTTGTTTAGTCACGAGGTTAATTACGGTTGTATACACACGTATGTACAGACAAAACAGAGACAACAAAGTTACACGGCTACGTTCACCCTTCAGGGACGACGCTCGATTTACCCGGACGTTGTACGATGTTAAAGATGTTACCACAGTGTGTTGATTAATCTGGCTTTCTCTGACTTTACGTTGATGTTTTCTAGGCGTCAGGAGGTATCTAGATTGGTGCTGGATAGTACTTGGATGGTACGTTTTGGAGGTACATCAGAGGTACCTAGACAAGTGGTACCGAGGTAGGAGGGACATCAGAGGTATCTAGCAGGAGGTACCGAGATAGGAGGTACATCGGAAGAATTTAACAGGAGATAGCTAGCAAGAGGTACCTACATAAGAGGTATATCAGACGTGTGGAAGCAGGAGGTACCCAGATAGAAGGTACCATGATAGGAGGTACATCAGAGGTACCTAGACAGATGGCACTAAGAGGTAAATCAGAATTATCTACCAGGAGGTACCAAGATGGGAGTTACGTCAGAGGTACCTAGACACATGGTACCAAGATAGAAAGTACATCAGAGGTATCTGGTGGGAGGTACCTACATGGGAGATACATCAGAGGCATCTAGCAGTAGGTATTTTTCAACAGGTACCAAGATAGAAGGTACATCAGAGGTAGCTGGTGGGAGGTACCTACATGGGAGATACATCAGAGGCATCTAGCAGTAGGTATTTTTCAACAGGTACCAAGATAGAAGGTACATCAGAGGTAGCTGGTGGGAGGTACCTACATGGGAGATACATCAGAGGCATCTAGCAGTAGGTATTTTTCAACAGGTACCAAGATAGAAGGTACATCACTAGTGGGAGGGACCTAGACAGATGATACCAAGATAAGAGGGATATCAGAGGTACCTCAACATCTGGTACCAAGGTAGGAAGTGCATCAGAGGTACCTGGACATCTGGTACCAAGATAGGAGAGAGGTGCAAAAGGGTTACCAGGACATCTGGTAACAAGATAGGAGCTGTATCAGAGGGATCTAGCAATAGATACCTAGATAGGAGGTACATCGTCGTACAAACCGCGTGTATGAAATTTTCAAACGCTCGTTAGGCTACGTAGAATGCAGACGTCGCTGAAGGGTTAATCGTGCGCCCTCCACGATGCACCGTCTGGACATCTCGACGTCACAGTGCGCCATGCATGTATGTACATAATATGTATACGAGGACCAGGACGTCGATATAGTAGTCTCGGTGACCTCCATCAGAGCCTGCTAACCGGGCGAAAACGTGCGAACAACACGTTTTCCTGTTGATTCGGCAAATTATTCCTGGACTTTATCGCCTCGTAAAGTCCTATTAGCGCGAGAACGCCGTTGCACCAGTTTGTCGGAACGCTCGACGGATTGATTTCGTCTGTCTTTACGGCTAAATATACACACCGCCGGCCAAAACCGTGGATTCATTCCGTGAATCTACGGAAATAGAGGTATATGCTCGTTACCACGGCCAACTTAACCCTTTGCGGTCCTGTCTTCGTTATGTTCTAGCTAGTCTCACCGTGAACAAAACAGTATCTCCTCGATAATCGATCGATGGCGATGATTTCACCGCTATTACGGTGTTACGACTGTGTATAATTTATTCAGATTCCTCTTTAGTCACGCGCGAGAGGTGTAACAGTTACATAAACTGCGAGTGACGACCTCTTCGTTTCAATGTACAGTGATCTCGAGATCGTTTCGTGGACAGATAGAAATACTGTTTTTACACCGATAGATGAAAAATTGCAGAAATGCAAAACCCACAGTTCCGAATGTCAAAAAAAATTTCCCACGTCCAAAAATAGTTGGCAAATGCACGCTAGAGCTGGAAGCAGCAAAGATTGGCAGAATCGCAAAGGGCTAAAAGTTACTTCACGTTAGATTCAATGCACGCGCGTTTGTATACAAAACGGTGCTTATCGTTGAATCGGCGATTCTCTCGGATATCGGAGATCGATCATGGACCAGTTAGCAGGTTGACGATGGTACTCGTCGATGTCGTCGAATTCGCGCCTGGTCCCAGGCTCCGGAAAATCGCGAGCTTGCGGAAAACGGAGGAAAAACGTCGGGGAGAGAAGAACACGTATCTACAACAACACTTGGATCCCGCTCGAAGGATCGAGGACTCTCAGGTTCTTACCCAAACATTCTCCGGGCGTGGCGTTGCTGTGGGACGTAGGTGTTGGCTGAGAGTATAGACTCGGCGGTGGTGGTGCCGGTGGTCCCGGCGGTGGTTGCGATGGGGCTCTGTTCACCAAAACGGGCGCTGGGCTCACTAATCTCATGGGGGTGGCTGCGGAGCTGAGCCCGCGGACACCTCCCATCACGATGGAACCATTTTGGTCGTAGTACGCCGGTATTACCTGGTACTGACCCTGAACCTGCAACAAAAACAATTCAACCCTTCAATATCTGTATATATGTTCACACAAAGCTGCTCAAGACTATTATTGCACTTCGGAACTACAGAAAGTGCACTGTTTTCCGCGGACTATGCTCGAAATGCTTTGCTACCACTCTTTGCCATATTATTAGACTGCCCAGCTACATTTTGTCGTCGGTGCTTAGCTAATGGACAAAATGTACCCGGACACTTTGGACATCAAGTTCGTCCAGACATAAAATAAGTAATAGTACAAGGGGTTAAAAAATGAAGGAAGGAGCTACCTCATCCACCTTACGACAAAACAATAATTAGTTTGTGTCTTGCGTGTAAAATCGAGAATTTTCGCAATATGTAACGAGTGCTCGGTTAAATAAAGCGACTTGTCCAAGAAGTTTCGGCGTTTCTGGCGTTCCCGAATGACGAATGGGCAATTTTTCCGGGCGGCGGGTTCTCGCGCAGAAGCTTGGTGACATTAACGGCCTGTTAAATTGCTCGCGGTTTATATTTAATCGCTGGCGGAGGACCTTCGCGAAAAAGAGAGACGGAGGAGTGTATCGGCGACTAGAGGCAGCGAGTAGCGCAGAGAATAGGATTTATTTCTAAACACGTGCGAGCGGCCGGATGGTTTCGGGATAGAGAGGGAGAGAGAGAGAGGGAGAGAGAGAGAGAGAGAGAGAGAGAGAGAGAGAGAGAGATGAACGGATAGAGAAACAGACTAATTAGCCGCTTACCGTCTGCGCCAAATTATTTGCAGTGTCTTGGGCGGCGGCTGCCGCGGCCGCGGCCGAGGATGGCGTCAGCGGTCTTCTCGGCGGCGGAGGTGCGGCCGCTTGCGGGGGTGCTTGCGGCAACAACCCGGCGGGGTAAACCCATGGGGCGACCCCATAATACTGTGGCACCACCGGCGGCGGAGCTCCGGCGATCAACGCACCCACATAGGGCTCCTGGCCGCTGATCACGGTGTAAGGCGCGGTGGGGAAGTTCTGCTGCTGTTGTTGCTGCTGCTGCTGCGCCTGAGACGCGGCCAGGTACTGTTGCTGATGCTGCTGCTGTTGCTGTTGCTGCAGCAGCTGCAACTGCTGAGGCGTCGCACCCTGCGGCTGGCTTCGGAATAATTGCTGAAACATCAAAGTAACAACTTCGTTATTGCTTGCTGGCTTCTTACGAACACGGAGGCAACGTTCTTCGCAAATTGAAATTAACCTGTTCTGGACGATCCAGTGCACGGGGTCAAAGTTAATTTCGGCAGTAATAAATCGATATTTCTATGCCATTAATTTTATGGTAATCATTCTGAAGCAGTACAATGGTGCTGCCGGTCAACGGTGTGACCACCGTGGCGTTAAGGAAATTCGTTTTAAATGTAAAACGTTGAGCATTAATCAACCGCTTTGGCAGTAGAATGTCAAAAAACCTGGAATGGCGGTTAATCGGTTTGGCCTGTTGTCGGCTCATTTGTCTCTTTAATTGACGTCGCCGTTTTCATGTATGCTTAGCACGTGCTTCGGAACATTACTCACCGGTAATTCGCTTATGCAACGTGAAAAAAATTCGATAAATAAATCTGTGGTCGTCGAGAAAACCCGGATAAAAATTGTTGAACCTCCTTCGCGAGAGAGGCGAGCTTCTCGCCGTAGTTCCAGCATGTTGGGGGTTGCTAATTTTCCTGTTATCGAATGGAAGAGAACCGAAACGGTGTAGCAGGCAGCGTATCCCGGGGTCGAGGAATCGATCTCAGGATTCCAGCGCGACGCCGATATCAGGTAAATCTACAGGACTGTAGGACTCCCGGCGAACAGCTGGTAGTCACACGATATCGCATGCAAATTTTCGGCTAGAGAAACCTGCAGGGTGTTGAGGCAAGAAAGAGAAAGAGAAAGAGAAAGAGAAAGAGAGAGAGAGAGCAAGCCATTACGAACCACGTCAGCTCGTCCCCGTCGTCTTAATTTATTCGACAATGCTCTCTCGAACGTTTACCGAGGAACTCTGGGCAGAACTCCAATCGCTCGGACAGAGATTAAGGCGCCTAAGGACCCGGGTGCAGTCGAGTCGTTGATCGTTCGAATTCGCGGTAACGTAATCTCGATGCTTCGAGGCCTGATTACGAGACGTTCTCCTGTTACCGCAGTGCCAGAGAGGCGTGGATGTGGAAAAAGAGGGGGGGCATATGTCTTGGGTGCCCGGGGCTTAAAAGTTTCGGATCAAGGTCGTGGAACTCGGAGGATCGAGAGGGCCCGGACAGTAAGCGAGAGAATGATCAACCGGTTGAACAGTGAATCTCCGAAACGCAATTTTCGGAAATTTTTCGCTGATCACATGATTCACATGTGGAGAGAATTTTCTCACTTCAATGTGACGCTTCGTTGCAGAGTTGTTACTGTTGGCTTGAGTATTTGCAAGTATTTTCGATGGACGAACGAGTTCAACTTTTTTTCTTTTAATCATCGGTTGATTCGGTGTGGTCATAGCTTAAGATAAAATTCTATTTCTCGGTCATCGATACTCGTGAGAAATGTTCTTTCTCTTCCAGAGAATCCTGAATAACGAAGAAGTGACCGTTGCAGAAGATCGTAGAGCAAGTGATTTCGCGTTGAAGTTTCCAGACAGGATCGATTAATGCAATAAAAAAGAAAATGGATTTTCGGAGCCGTTGCTAGAGTCTCCAGTTGCGGCAGAAGCCGGCGTTGAAGCCGACGAGCGAGGCCGGGCTCGAGCTCGGGCTCGGGCTCGGGTCGACGACCCCCCGCGGACGTTCACCGACAACCGTTCGCCTCTATGTTACCGGTACTCGTTCTGGACTCTAATTGACCGACAAACGCGGCTACGGTTTGACCGTGGAGTCGCGTGTGTTGTCCTTGTCGCCTCCGGTCCCACTTCCGCTCGAACCTCCGGACGTTCAACCTTGGACGTCGCCTGGCCACTTAGAGCCTCTCGAGCGTTAGAAAAATCTGCGGGACGCTCTCTGTACGCTAGACATCAACCGAGAAACCTGGACGAAATTCCTCAGGTGAAAACGAAGTTAATCCTACGCTAGCTGTTGGCCGATCGATTCCCAGGAACGCTCACGTCTCTTTCCAGCATGATGTTTGTGTGTACGTATCGAACGACGATATTATCGCATTTTCTCGTTCCACGATAAACTTTTGCCTGCACGCTTGTCGTCGCAGATCCCGGCCGGATCTTGGACTAAGGATTTCGATATTCCGAGAGGATAAACGCTCTTACGGCAAGACTGTCGTCGGAGCTTAGGATGATCACGGTTGGGGAAAACCGAGTCTCGGACCGGTGGAGTTTACGAGTTGTATAGCACAGAGGGATTTTAACCCTAGTGCCTTGGGATCACAAAATTGTGACGTTTGTATTTCTAGAGTGAGATTGGATCACGGTGGTTACTCGTTTCTGGAAAGGATATAGTTGTCGGCTTGCATGCGATGTTTTATACAAGCTGTTAACATTGAATTAATCCGTGTATTTCGCGAAAGAAAAATTGGAATCTAGAGAAAGTGGCTGCTTTTAGGTCACGTTGATTCTGGCATCAGGGTTAACGAATAGAATAGATATTCCAGCTTGCAGGAAGCGCTTCAGACGTAGACCCGACTCTTCGGCGTCGATAAAAGGTACACTATGCGCTCGTTATTTGCCGTTAGATTCACTTGAACAGCGTAGACGGTAAACGAGGAGAGCTCTTACGAAGTTAGGAGTTTCCCATATTTCACCCTCGGATAAATGGACCGAGGATTTTACGGTGAAAATGAATAGACGAAGAACGAACCATTGAAATGGTCAGTAAGTAAGAGCCTCCGTCGCTCGCAATCGATATTGATAAACCATTTTTACTCCAGTACGAATGACAATAATTAGAAACAGCTGGAACGAGTACAAGTATTAGCACAGCTATTAAGCTAGCTTTCCATTATACGGTTTCATGGAGACGTAAAGAATAAACTGCTCGGCGATTAATTAAACGGACTGCGCTAATACGTTCTAAAATGTGTAATTAAAAATTGGCAGTGCCGGTTACTATTTTTAGCGACTGTATACATTACAGCCGAGATTCATCAGACGCCTTCTCCAGATAGCCCTATCAGAAGCGTCCCCTAAGTTTCTCCAGAGCTGGGAAAGGAGTGCAAGGTATATTTTAATAAAGGAATCAATAAGATTCGCAATCTTTGCGGTGATCTCTAACTGTGTAACCGTCGCGTTTGCCCAACGATCGTCGCCGGTAAGATTGCAGAACAAATTACGGACGGCGTTACGAATGAATTACCCCGCGCTCTTCGTCTTCGGTTTAATTTGCCCGGGAAGAGGGATACACTCGCGCGTCTAATTAGGCAATTACGCGTTACCGATTACGAAAGGAACCGCCTCGTGGCGTGTCCCCTCTTTCTGTCTTTCGTTTCTCCCTCGGGCTCGTCCGTCATCCTCTCCTTCCACCGGGTTCGGGACGCTCGCGATCGTTACGCGCTCCGACCATAAAAGATCGTCTTGGACCTTTAAGCGAGATAACGATCTGGCAAATAAATAGGCATTGTTCGAACAGGGAGCTCTCGTTCCTACGCGCGCGCGAGAGACCGTAGAAAACGCGGAGAGGAGGTTCACGGTGTATACACGCTCTAGCCCTCGGAGAGTCAGCGATGCGTTTCGGGTATTAACCTCTTCCGGAAGCGGCTCGAGCTTCAGCCAAGGCCACGGTTACGTTCGATGATTATTCCACGCGCAAGCCTTCGGGACGGCTCTCTTTTCCCAGCCCGTGGCCATCGTTCTTTGTATCGTTCAAGGTCTGATGAACTCGGAAAACCACTCGCCTGTGTCTCTCTCCCACGAACAGTCCCAGGAACAATTGATAGAAAACTCGGAAATTCGACTGTTTGACGCGATCGTCTCCGCTTAGGCGTGTCCACGCTCTATGTTAAGAAAACGGGGAATCTGAAGCGCCATTTTTTACCATTCTCTCAACTGTACGGGGATCGTTCATGATAATACATTAATACAGTTTCGAGGTGCTTGGCAACTTACAATCTCTGGATAACTTGGAGACTTCCTTTACTAAACATCATTTTTTACGATTTTCTATAGTCATCAGCTGACATGGACAACTTACACACGTTAATTACAAAATATTCGAGGGGCCATTTTTTTACTTCAATCAGATTTACTTGTCAGATTGAAGAACTTAGAGACTTTCTTTAGAAAGAATTTGAGTGGTCATTTTTACCATTTCTTGCACTGTTGTCAGCTCAGACATTTTCGACAGAACATTTCCTTTAGAAAACACTGGTGAGACTATTTCCGACCATTCTCTGTACAGTAATCAGCTCAGATCGACAAGTAAGAGACGTTAATTACAAAATACTCGAGCAGCCATTTCTACCATTCTCTGCGCTGTTGTCAGCTTAACGAACAACTTGGAGACTTTTCTTTACAAAGTATTTGAGTGGCCATTTTTTGTACTGTTGTCAGCTCAGACGTACGACCACGAACATATCCTTTAGAAAACACTGCAGGGACCATTTTTTTTACCATATTCTGCACAGTCATCGGCTCGTGCGGGCACTTGGAGATTTTTTTTTTGCAAAACAGCATCGCAGACTGAATCTTCGAGTCATTTTATTTCCCGTTTTACTTCCTGCTCTTTTACAGTATGACAAATGTCTTGTTGGCATGTCGATGATGCAAGGCTTTGCAACAAATCATTCCAATAAGTTCCCTTTTTTCGACGGAAATTGGAGACGGTTGGTTGGGTACATATATTGTTTCCTCTCAGAGTACGACAAATGTGTTGTACATATTGTTCGGGCGTCGAACAAAATTTTAGAAGAAATCTTTTTAAGAATTGCCTTTTTTTGGACGAATATTTTAAACGGTTCGGACCGAAAGCCTCTGCGCGGAGCGTACGCGAATTGCATGGAACGTTTTAAGGGTAATTCGGATGCATCGCCGCAACAGCTGTGACAGCCCCAGTCCATCGGAGAGAGGGACACACGGAGAGATAGAGCTTCTCTACGTGTTCTCAGCCTTGTGTATCGGATACGAGGAAATTTAAAAATCAGCCAGAGGGAGGGAGAGAGAGAGAGAGAGAGAGAGAGAGAGAGAGAGAGAGAGATCCAGTTTCAATCAACTACGACCCACTTTGATTGTAACCAACCGGAATCGTTAAGCGCTCGTTTAAACGCTAGCAGGGTCTGGTGTTCGGGGAACGGTCGCCTTCGTTCGAGACCTCCATCTGCGAGGAAACCGTAGACTAGTCCGACGATAGGTGCCGGGTTACGCTCTATATTCATTACGGCTGCGAAATGTTTAATAACACGGATTATCTTATCGTGGTCACGACTGTAGAACGGAATACTCGACCCACTATGGTGGATCCTGTGTGCCCTCAAAATCATCAGACTTTCAGCACGAAAATTAAACTTCTAGGGCGAGTAGTCTTCACATCGGCTAGCAAATAATTTAATTATTGTAGCAACGAGAGAATCGAAGAGCTTGATGTAGGATCTAATTTCCTCAAATAACGGAAATACGTGTAATATTTTTAACAAAAATATTCTTGCTCGCTAAGGATTAATCGAGTGACTTTTCAATTATGAACGCTTTCGAAGGGGCGAAGTGAAAGAAATAAGATAAATTTAATGTATTAGATCAGTGAGAGAATTCGTGCCGGGCATGAACTTTTGCACTGACCTAATAGTTTGTATCAAGGTGGGTACTATGATATGGTAAAGCGAATTGTTCGTTGCATTAAGGAGAATGGATTGGAAGGATTGTGAAAGGCGGTAGCGAACACGGTCGAGCGACACGGTTTTTCGTACACCCTCGAAAATGAATTTTTCACACAAACAGGATCACGCCTAGGAGAATCTGTTGGATATAAAAGGGTTGTAGTGGTGGTAAACTTTAATCTTGCAGCTTCGGCCTGGTCAACGAAATTACTTGGAGTTCGTGGGATTTTGCGGGCCAGTGGTCAGGTTACGTAGGATACGTAATTCATCAGTGAGCTGCTCGATCTGAGCTAACACTTTTTTAATTGGCGTTAAGAAGGGGATGACGGGAAGTGCTCTGACAGCATCGAAATTACTTCGGCGCTGCCAGTAAACCTGCAACGGGAGAGAAGCAAAAGGGGCCGAAATAAAAGACGTTCGTTCGGAAACTCGGTTCTAACGAATCGGAGAATTTATACGGGTATAAAACTTCAGCAAAATGGTTAATGGAAAATAAATTCTAGGAAGAGCACCGACAAAAATCTGTCACTCCCAAAAATATTGAAAGTCGAAACGATGGCCGGAAATTGAAGTCCGCACTCCAAAATCCCATTCGTACTCTGTAAAACAATTTCGGTGAAAACTTCAACCCGGGCACCGCACCATCAAAAGTGCATCGAGTTCTCTGCTTTCGGGGCTGGTTCTTGATCAAACTTCTGAAATTTTGTTTCTATAAAAAGAGAGGATTGATGGAAATGGAGGATCCCTTTGAAATTTCATAGTCCGGATCATTAGGTGCGCGGCTTCGGGCGGTCATAGTACGCAACCACGTGGCACTTAGCGGCCGGGAGCGTTTCATCTTGGCAAACGGGAGGTCGGAGTCAACAGGTTGATTGATAAATCACCGATTCGCGGATAGATCACGGGGATCGCGCTCGGTGGTCGGCCACCGGGAACCACGTTTCGCTAAAGAGAGAAAGAGAGAGAGAGAGAGACAAACAAAGAGAGGGAGAAAGAGAGAGAGATACAAGAGGAGAGGGCGATCATCGACAGGCTACTCGATTCACGGCACAGTTTTCAATGGAGTTACAGCGTGAGCCATTACCGCAGAAGTCATTAGTGCCCTCGAACGGAAAGCGCTGAAACGAACGCCTAAATGGAAATCACGGTGATTGCGTTTGAAAAGGGGAGGGGTGAAAAAAAAATGGGGTTGAAGCCTCGGCACAGAGAGAAAGAGAACACACACCGGGGAGAGAGCGTTTGATTTTGGTAAGGGCGGGAAACAATGGCCGCGGTACATTGTCGTAGGTGAGTCGAGAGAGAGGGAGGAAGGGAGGGAGGGAGAGAGAGAGAGAAGAGAGGGTTGGGGATACGTTCCTGGAAGTGTGACTCACTGTTGAATACGTAAGGTTTCCGCCGGCGGCTTGCAAATCCGCGCTACAATACGGGCCTATTGATTCCTGCTCTCCTCTCTCCACACTCGCTCACTCTCTCTTTCTCTCTGTCGAGTATCCACGGCGGCAGCGGCGGCGGCTGAAGAGGGAATCTGGCACGAGTCGACCGTGACAATCGTTGCCAGATTTTTCGAAAACCCCCGCACACCATCGTCCCCCGGCCATTATCCGGTCTTAATGGCTCGCGGCATTCGATTTTTCTCGCTGCCGAGTTCACTGGACCACCGGTCGGTCAACGACGATCGATCCTGGCCGAGTTTATGACCGAACTTTTGGGTTAAGGGGCTGCTGGAGAACCGCTTTGCCCATTTCCAGTCATGATCCGTCGATCTCGAACGATTCGTTGTTGAGCGCCAAGATTACATTGTCGACGGCCACCGATACCAGGCAGAGATGGAAAAATTTGGACAGGTATTTAGCTCCGCTCTAATTTAGAATCTGTACACAACTAGTACCGCTAGCGACACTGCAAATATTTTTCTTCGAGGAGTAACATGGCCAGATCAGATCTACTAGCGTAGCTTACAAGCAATACCGTCAATGATGCTACGAGGATTTTTCTTGCCGGGGAAACGTTGTGTGCATAGTCACTTCCTTTATTTTCCTCTAAATAACTAAAATACTATGACCGAAGAACTAAACTGATTTACCTTACAAATAAACAGGAAACGAAACAATTTTACTTTGCATTGAAACATTCGAGATGCAGCATATAAAAAGATTGAATTGATTAGATTAAATGGAAGATTATCCAAGGTCAAGCAACCAAAGTTTACAAACTTTACAAAGTAATATTGCAAACGAGAATGTCCTCATGAAAATCCTCCGAAGTCTTCGACCGGTACTCAGCGAGGGACACAAGAGACTAACAACCCCCAAATTTACGAGGGCCTTCGGTCGAAGGAAACAGGTGAACATCGGTGGAAAACCACGAGGAAGGAAACACGGGGAAACAGTAATTTCAACGGGAACGGGGGGTAATAACACAAATGAAGCGAACGTAGCCGGAGACTGCGAAGCGAAAAATTCGCAACGGGTCGCGTCGAGTGGTCTGGTGCGGTTTCGCTGTTAGTCGATTCGTTCGATTATCGGTTTCCGCGACTCGTTCCTCGACGATCGCTTTTGTCCGCCGTAGACACATCCCCGATGCTTTCATGAATTTCGCAGTGACCCAGATCGTCGTTAGTCATCTTCGAGCAGCTTGCCGACAGAAGCCGACGACGCGACGCGAGTTCGTTTTCGCGATGGAAAAATGAGTCGGGTAAACAGGTTAACGCGCGGTCGGGGGTGCGGGTACGGGGGCGGGTTGTTCTCGAGGCTGGTAACTCGAGCACCCAGTTCCCACCAGAGGAGAGTTACATGGGGGATAGAGTCCAGCCGTGGAATTGGCGGACAGCCCGGCAGCTATGACGGCGGCGCGAACGGTTCGGTTACGAACGCGAAGCGGAACACAACCGCGAGCAAGGGTCCGCAGCGTAATCAGTGACATAAGAACCATTAGGTAAGAGATATTCGTTACCAAATCCCTCGGCAACGCGGTCGTGAAAACGGGTGTTACCGCGCGGAACAGCAAAAGAGAGGGACATGGAGAGAGAGGGGAGAGAGAGGGAGAGAGAGAGAGAAAGGTTCAACGAACTCTCGAGCGTGCTCGTTTGACTTTCAAAACGGCGCGCTTCGAATGGTAACTTTAACATTTACCGCACACACACAGTGTGTGCCGCCCGTGCTCTCTGCCGTTGGCTTTCTTGCGGCCGCCGAGACGATCGATCGTTTTGCCAACTAGCCCGCGACGCGAGGGCGCTGAAATTTCGGTGACGAAGCCCTTTGACATTCATTACGTCCCTCGACAAATTGCCCTTTTAATTGCACGCTTTTCTACAGCTCTGGACTTTTGTCGGCGCATTCCGATTCTGAGCTCCACTCCGACCAGTAGCAATATTTTGATATTTAGTATATTTTTTTTTTTAACCCTTTAGAGACGACCCCTTAATCCTTCACGGATGTTGATCATAATCTGTAGGTTGTCTAGACTTTTTGATATTTTCTATAGCTATTTTTATTTGGTTCCAGTAAACTGCCATTGATACAGAGAATTTTACAGCACATTCTACAGTACCTTGTAGTTGATACAATTTTTAATCGATTCCAGTACCTTGTAATTGACACAATCTTTAATTGGTTCCTTGCAATTGTTACAAACAAAGTTCCGCAGTCTAGTTCCGAGTAGGCAGCCTGTGGCCCTTTAATAATTTTTGATATTCCTCCCAAAATGTCACCGAAGAAGTTTGAACGGCCCGTTCGTTGGACCCTTACCAATTTTTAAAGTTCCACTAAAAATATCAGAGTTCCGAGTAGCTATTCTTTGGGCCATTAACAATTTTTGATGCCCTACTAAAAATATCACAGAACAGTTCCGACCGACTATTTGTCCCATATTGTGTGAATTTCTAGTTTCAAAATAAAGATTTATTCAAGAGATATCAAATATAATAGCTTTAAACATTTTATGCAGGTTTAAATCTAATGCATAAAACAGCAAAGTCTCATACCATATTTAATGACAGCACATAAAATTAAACAAAGCTATAACCTTCCACGTAAAAATGCACGTACCACCATAACATAGAAAGAGTTTCAGGATCTTTATGTAAATTCCAATTCCAATTTTAACAAGAGGCTTCCTTATGACAAAAATAAAGTAGAAACGCCTGCAAGTATCCTGCATGGAAATTTCGCATCAATGCATAAAGATTCTTCTTTATTTAATAAGTTGTGGTATTTATAAAGGTACGAGCTGTGCTGTAATCATGCTGACAACCAAATTTTCGTTACGTCGATCTAATTTGTCTTGCGTTACGTCTCCCAAAGTGTTTATAATTAAGAAATTCTTCTAGTTAAAAACTTAATGGGACGATAATTGAGTTCCATTGTACTGTTTATACGAACGCCTTGAATGAACTGAAAATATGAAATACGTACTATGAAAAGGTCTCGTCTCGTTTCAACTCGCTGCAAACGTTCAGTGCCAAGTTCATACCATTAATAATCCTTGCAACAACTGTTTAATCGCGTTTTGAACGAATGTTGGCGGCGCGATTCCACGACCGATATTATCATCGTAGGTTTCGAAAGTCGAGGAGAGAGGAGAGCGGGTTCGTCATAGAGCCTGGCCGAGCACAAAACGCACAACTTTCGATTTTACGATTCTACCGGCGCGCATTGTCGCCGGTCGGAACAACAACAAGCAAAATGTAAAGTGTCCGGGGGCACAGACAGTGGCGATTGTCTTTCGGGAAACTGCTTGTTGTCTTTTACGCTTCCTTCCTTTTTTTTTTCGCCGTTTCCCGGTTGATAGCCGAGCAACACAACCGGTCACAATCGGCATTGTCACGCCTTTGGACGTGCGGCAGGACACGGCTGCGAAACGCTGCACAACGCTGCACAACGATGCACAACGGTGCACTACCGTTTACCACTACAAGCTCGCCGTTTGCTGCTGTTCTCGAGGAGGAAGAGAAATCGCTCGAACGCGCTTCCGACGCGATTACTTTTCCCCGATTGAACCAAAGCGGACAAACTTTAATGTCGTCCTTTTAACATTCTGATATGTGATAACGAAAATTTCAAGCAGATGACGTCTAAGAAGCCTCCATCAAGGGATCAGTTATGTTCTTTTAAAAAACTATAACTCCTACAATTTCAAGTGTTTCGGCTTGGAAAAATTGTACTGTGTGGTCCAAATGATAGAATATATGTCTGAAAAATCTCGATACGAAGGGGTTCGTTCGATATCTTTAGAAAAATTCCGAAACAAGTCCAGCGAAATGACGCTCCAGAAGACCCTCTTAATAGCGCAGCACGTTTGTTCGGCGTGCTCGGAGAGTAGCAACGCGGAAGATCGATGTAATGCAGACATCAAACGGTCTCGAATCGGAGCATGCATCCGCCGCCACCGCTTTATCGTTTCGCATTGTCACAACGATCGCGAGGGACCTTGATAACGCCGCGGATATATCGTGTTTGTGGGCGCGATGCGGCGTGGTTTGTCGCGTCGCTGCTACGATAACGCGTTTTTAGTTTCTCTGACACGTTCCCTGTCTCTCCCTTTCCCTCACCCACCACCCTCTCTCTCTCGTTCTCTCTTTCCGTGTCTCGCAAACATTCAATTCCCCGCGTTACGGTTTGCTGATCGACCGCGACACGTTCGACACCGTTCCTTTCGGAGCTGCTCTCTGCTCTCTGCGCCCGCGCGTTTCGAGGGCATCGGGTTGATCAGCGATCGCGAGTACTATACCACCACTGATCGTTACCATCGTTGAAAGCGGCGCTCGCGATTCCGCGTGGAATTTCTTTTTTTCTCTCTCCTCCTCCCCCCTTTTGCCCCGGTCGCACGATAATGACCGCTTTATCGCGGAAAACGTGTCGAATCCGTGTTTCACCCTGACGCGGATTGTTTGGCGGCTATCTACGGTTGTTTATCCGTCGGTCGCTAAGTGCCAACCACTGTGAAACGTTTCCCAGTCACGAACGTCGTTTATTGTTAATCCCGCCGATTGTGCCCGGAGAAAACATCGACGGAAGCGACGTCGACGCATGGCGTTTCTCTGTCGGCCACGAGTGGAAGAAACGCCAAAGATTTTCAAGTACAATTAAACTCCGGTGAAATCACTGGCTGAGTCCGTTTAGTTCCACTGTTTGAAACTACGCCGAGAGAGTTTGCGCACCGAACTATAGTCTAGCGATTATAGTTGTAATTCTTGTCCGCGAGTTCGGAGTACTCCGAGGATTTGCGAATTTACTGTTCCAAACACTGGTTCAGAAGAATATAGCTGGGGGGAAGCGATAGTAATTTTATTCTGTGTACCAGGGGAACTATTCTTTACGTAGAAAGCCCGTAAATGTAACTTTCGTTTGCTTATTATGCATAACAAAAATTGGACGAACGTAAAAAAAAACAAGTATAAAAACGGTAGAAAAATTTCAAAATATTATTACCACCGTCAAGTTATTGAAAACAAATTTTTATCAGACTTGTATTTCTCACGATCAACTCGAATGGTTTTTCTGCATAAAAATTCGCGGTTTAATTATCGCCATTGCAGTCATCCGAACTCCGTTTTTGTCGTCCGATGACTCATTGTTAAGTGTATAGACATAATTAGAAAAGAATCGCGCGATTTTCGGGACGCATGTTGTACAAATTTATAAGAAGCACTGCACAGTTGTCGCGTTGCGTTCGCCGCACGAATACCCGATGTAATTTTCAAAGTTAATTGTATATTTATACTAGACAACCACGCGCACTCTAAACCTCTGTGCTCTGACCCCACTCTCGGTGTAACGTTTTCATTAAAATGTTGCCGCGGACCAAATATATTCAAAGTTCATGCAAATTTAATTTAACTCAAAGTACCGGTCAAATGAAATTCGGGGAGATTCTGTACATGTTTGGCTGACCGAAATATTTTATGATCAAGCGAAATGTTTATAGGGAACGGTAAGGATTATTCGAAACAATTATTACTCGATTTTCATCGATGCCGGGCAATTTCTCTTTCGGAGACTGTAAACACTGCCGTTTCGTTTGTGCTTCGTTAACCGACGATGACGCGCTCCAATCGGTTACTTACATTTTTCAAAATACACTTCTATTACAAAAATTCTACAAAATCAAGACGATCTATCCGATGCAATAGAAATCTATACAATACTCTTTCTTTACAAAAATTTACTTTTAGATCAGGACAAATGTGGAGCGCCCGAAACGGTATAATTCGTTAATTAACCTCATTAGGTTAATTATTGACGAAAGATGTGTTAAACGGTTCTCAAGAGAAGCAAAACGTGGAAGGAAAAAGGTTCGCAGATTGATATACTTAACTAAGAACGTGACGAAGTCGGTTGTCAGATATCAAGGGGAAGATATTAATCACGGGTCAGAGGTGACCCAGGCTGCCTCCGATCCATCGTCGAGCCTCCATCGGCGCCGATATCGTGCCGAGAGATTACCATAAAATACATAGCGGTATCAAGAGTACAATCTGGTCGGTTCTCATCCTAGTTCGCAACAAAGCGGCTCGACGATCGATCCTCGATCCTTCCGTGATAGAGCATCGTCTACCCGGTCCCACGAGACAGGAAACAGGGTTAGGGTATCGGCCGCGCGGCGGGGGCAGAGAGACGTTTAGGGATCCTCGCGTTCGCTCGACCGCGATGATATACTTTCGAACGAGAACAGGAACGGGATCGATGGGCACGAAAACGTGTATGCTTCGCAGAAGCGGCCAGGGGACACACGAGTTACGCACACGGTGCCGTAGCTGGCCTTGGAATGTCACGCATCTGTCGACAGTCGCGTATCAACGCATCGCCGACAGGACGCTCCGATTGTCGTCGAGCATTTTTCGAACGTTATTTACCGTGGACGACCATCGTCGTTTTTCGCGATCTTGGGGAAGGACGCGATCATCTTACTGAAAGGTGACTGAAAATACGTACAGTTTGTTCGTGTGATTATTGAGCAGCTTTTGTCTCGAAAATGGTAAATACGAGAAAAAATAGCAGAAAGACTGTATATCACACTGTTTGTGATATTAGGTCGTTCCATTCCTATTATTGAAATTTAAAAAAAAAACGTATACATTGAAAATTACTGAATTGATTTAAAATTAAGATTTTTTTAAGCAGGTATTATAACGATAATCGTACAAAGTTTAAGCGAATTAAATCTTCTCCCTTCTATAAGACGTTTCACTTTCGTATGTTTTGTGTTTGGTAGATTTAATGTTAAACTAACATGATTTTCTCGAAATAAAAGTTTTTCGATTATACTATGGCATATGCAGTGATTTCTAAACGTCGCGAATTATCCCCACTACTGCAGGTCATACCCCGTGAGGAGCAGCGAAGGTCAAGAGGCCTTGGAAGCCGAGGCAAACATAACATGGCTAGGGTATGTCTCCTGGACGATATACGACGCTTGCGAGACCCGTGTTGTTGACAAATAATAGTGGCTAGACGCGATCGCAACGCGTTAGGCCAGGTCCACACGTCGCGACCGTAATTGGTCCCTGCTCCGCGGAACCCGTAGGGGAAATTATGGCCAAGAACCTGAAGACTCTCGGCGGGGGAATATAAAAGCTGTCCCTCTAATTCCCCTCGGTTTTGGTAGAAGTGAACGACGACGCAGACGCGTGTGCGGAAAACTTTTCGATCCTGGCGCGAAACGAGCGAGCTAGCTAGCGGCGTTGAAATGTTCGTGCATCTGCGAGTGGTAATGAACGGTGGAACTAGCCGGTAAAACTTTCCACGAGGCTGAATTGAACTGAATCTAGATTTCGGCCCGGCACATTACCATATCTCCTAGAAGAGAGCAGAGAGAGCAGAGAGAGAGAGAAAGATAGAGAGGAGAGAGCGAGAGAGACCGAGTGTATTATTGATTCTAACCGACCGACTCCCGTACATAGAGAGCTCGTGGATCGCGTCGTAAACCGCGTCGACGTCAAAGACGAAATTTCGTAGCTCGGAACGCGTTAACGTTGCGCTACCGACGAGCCATTAACTGGCGTTCGTTGCCGTCGATTTGAATATCGACCTTGGTCGGACGGTTTTCGGGCATCGCTCTACTCCCAAGGTTCCTACAAAAAGACCGAAAGGAAGAAAACGAACCAAGGATTTCGATGGCTTCGTCGGGACCGTCGGCGCATGCCTCTCGGATCGGTTTTCTTTCTCATTTTGTTCCCTCTTTTTTTGCGGAAATCTCGGCAAAACAAATTCATCGATTCGTCGGAAAATTTGTTTAACCCTTAGCACTCGAACGGAGACTGTAAGACGGCACTAAAAATTGCTGTATCATTATTCAAAATATTTTTTCTATTTAATAAATTACTGAACACTTCGGTAACGTAAGAGTAAATTCATTATCATATGTATAACATGAAAAAAATCTATATAACTTCGAGTGCAAAGGTATCATTTAACATGCCCGCTGCCACCGTCACGCGTGCGTGACGTTTACGTGAAATTAATTTCGCAAACTTTGCTATTCGAAGTAGTAATACACGGTATAATGTTCACAGGTTCTATATGACGTTTTGCTGCTAAATTGTTCCGATATTTCATGAGGCAGGTACGTTGCATTCGATGGGACATGTTGACAATGAGGGTGAGCAACGAAGCAATCGTGATATGGTAAAAATTGACTTAATAATTTTAAATACCGGCCGCCGCCTGTTGACAATATGGAAATTGTATAATTGAAACGGCTGCGTTCGTTTCGAACGAAAAAGAAAAAGAAAAAGAAAAAGGGAGAGCCAGGGATTTCGATGGGTTCGACGGGACCATCGGCGCTTGTCTCGGATCGGTTTTGTTTCCTGGTATTTCCCCTCTTCTTTTTCTCTTTTCTGCGAAATCTCGATAAAACAAAGGCCGACGTTTATGAACCCCTGGGCGGCTCTTCTTCGATTTGTCGGAAAATCTCGATAAACAGCGGCGGCGGCGGCGGCGGCTGACGTTTATGAATCGACGATTCTTCCGACGATAAGCTGCTGGAAACGGACGGACAACGTGAGAAAGGGAGAGAGCGGAGAAGGGGGAGGGGGGAGGAAGGGAAGGAGAGTATCGATAAATCAAAAAGGAACGAAGAAGCACGGATATATATTCGTGGAACCCGGACTGTTCGCGTGAAATAAAAGTACAACGACAAATAGCGGAGAAGCCCGTTACTTAACCGCTTCGGAGCACCGTTAGCTCACCTGACTGCGTGTACGGAATATACAGGGTGTACCGCGAGGTCCTCGTGCACCGCATTCCTCAACGGCGAGCACCGAAAATACACCCGACAGCTCGTTAAACCGTTTCGCGATTCCAAATCTTCATCGACTGTGACGCGCGGACCGGCGACAACGCTACCAGAAACCCCTTTATGCGAATTACCATTCTCGTACTATCCTCTTCACCGTCGGAAAAGTTCACTGTACCCGGTACAACGTTGCCTCTCATTTTTGCACCGAGACGAGCACAAGTTGGGGACCGTTCGAAAATAAATAAATAAAATCTTTTCGACAGACTCTGATTTTCGTAGGCCATTTCATAAAAATCGAAAGGAGAAGCAAATTTAAATACCTGGAAAATTCTTTAAGGACGTTTTGTAATAATCAAAACGGGAGAACAAGAGTAACTCGACCACTGAAAAATTCCTCTGTTCTTAAATTGTTATTGAATTAACTGTTATTAAATAATGTTTTCATTATTTCTGTACCAAGGACACAAAGTTTCAGCACGAGCACGAGTACAGCGGAAACTCGGCTCTGAAAATTAATATTCGAATCAACTGCCGAGGCCGTAAGACTTCCAAATTCATTTATTCGCAGTTAATTAAGTCCGTTGACTCGGCGAAACGAAATCCCGGGTCGACTACCGTGCATCCAACAGGTGAAGGGAACGCCGTAAACATCGAGGAAGAGATTCCGCGTTATTACGAGGCAACCGAGGCGAGTTTGTAGCGAGATCTCGGGGACACGAACTTCAAAGAACGAACGAAGACAACGTTTATTCGCGGTAGTCACGGAGCATAATCTCTTCAAGTTCGCCAGTTACGGGATTCGAGAACCGGTTTGATAACCGAAGACAATCGGGCGACGGCAATTAACTCTCCGTCTGCAACACGATCATGACTTTTACTGTTCCAAGCTGTAGAAGAAATTTTTAAAAATTCTGACATACGTACGGGAGTCCTTATTTTAACCCTTTGTACTCGAAGCTACGATACTCCTCGCATTAATAGTTCCAGTTTCATAGTTTTCATGTAAGCACACTTGTCTTTTCATCCTTTTTTCTTGTGAGACCCGCCTACAATTTTTTTCACGTAGATAGTCTTGATAGAAACACTAACCGAAGAATGGAATATGATCTTTAGATTGATAATAAATAAACAGTGGGTCTCTGTGCAGATGATCGTAAGACTGTTCTCCTTTCTAGATGCCTTCGTAAGCCAAAAATAAATTAACCCTTAGCACTCGAATGGCGACTATAAGGCGCCACTAAAAATTGTTGTATCATTACTCAAAATATATTTTACATTATTAAATTGGTTTGTGTTCGATAAATTACTAAACACTTGAGTAGAAATTGCACCATTTTCGTATGTATAACATGAAAAAAAAAAATCTATAGAAGGGATATATTCTAGGTCGAAAGAAATGTTTTGTTTTGGAGTTAAAATAACTTCGAGTGCAAAGGGTTAATACATAGTTGTCGAGAACGTAAAATGTTTGAATTATTCGTTCCCCGTGGCAGATTGTGTACAGGGTGTCAAAAATGATTCGCGCGAGACGTGTCAGGGAAGAAATCGCGTCGGACAATGCGTTTGCGCGTTTCTATGAGCCGAGGACCGCGAGAAGATGGCGAACGTTGTCCTGGAAAGGGGTCAACGGTCGGGCTCTGTCCGGATGCAACGCGATTCCCAAACGATCCACAGCCTTGCTGGAATTGCTCCTGCTTTCCGAGAGCCGCTCCTGTACTCTGCTTTTCCGAAACAGGAGACCCGAGGAGGTGCCGTGCAATAATGCCTTCGGGAGAAATTCTGAGACCATAGTGCTTTGGGAACCGTTTCGACGACTCCTGACCCTGTTCTTTCCCACTTGTTATTATTGCACGGATCCTTATGCAAACCTCTATTTTCGCGGTCTGTTCTCCGAGCGAATCATTTCTTTAGCGAAAAATCTCTTCAAGACTGAATGAAAATAGTAGAAATTTTCCATGATACTTATTATGTTGCCTAAGAAGTCTTATCAAATGTTTCTAAATTTCGAGACAACTTTCACTCGATTAACCCTAGGACTACCACAATTTTGATTCCAAATTTTTCGAAGATTATACAAGTTGCAAAGATATTGTTTTCGAGCATACAATAGAAATTGCTTAAATTCTGAATAAATGCGTGCAATTTTCGTGGTATCGCTAGGAACGACTATACCGCGATTCAAAACGATTTTTCTCTACCGGACTGCATCTAATAAATCGCTAACGATTCCAGCGTGTAAAATGGAAATATTCTAGGTCGGAAGAATCGTCTGCAAAGGGTCGAAGCTTCTGGACACTGTCCAATTTATTTTTCGATGATATTAACAAAAGATTCGTTTCAACGGCGTTCTATTTATTTGCAACGTTTACCCGCCGCGCACAATACCGTTTATTTGGGAAAATAGTGCACGTTACGCGGGCGAAACGTAACAGAACTGTAATAAAGAAGAGTAACTGGTCTCTTTATGAATTGAAATAACAGGCTGAATGAAATGAATTCGAGTTTCTTTAGAGACGGCGGGAGAGATCGCGGTCGTTAAAAGTGTGCGACAGTGTGGTGTGGCAGCGGCGTTGAGAGCACACCGACGCGACGCTTGAATATGTACGTGGCGACGGTGCGACAGTGTGCGAACGTGCCGGTAATTATAATAATTACGGGAGCAAGTAAAAGGCCGAGTCACGGGACTACAGTTTTGCGGCTAATTCCGTTACGCCTAATCCAGAAATATGCTATCATTAATGATAAGGAGGGATTAACGGTGTACCGCGAGTGTTTCCTTTGGAAAAACAGGCTGCGGGAAAAGTATCCTAACTGGAATCGGCTTGCACCTCTTTCTCTCTTTCTATCTTTCTCTCTCGCTTCGCAGAGATTCGACCGAGTCACGAACTTGGCCAGTATTCCACAGTCCGGTTCCCATTGACCGTAACGCGACTGCGTTCGTTCCACGACTTGAAATCGCGTGCAGACGTATTACGATTAGCCGGCTGGTATGACTAATTAATCGGAGAAAACGTCCTAGCGTGCCTCGTCGCGTGTCCACGCCGTTCCGTTCGAGCGGAGGCGTATTGATATTTCCAGAACGAAACGAAAAGAAAAAAAAACTACCATTACGACCGCGGGATTTTATGGCGCGTTTCGGAAGTTGCGTTTTACGACTTTGTATATGCAATCAGCCGGACTGCATAATATAACCTTAACATTTGAGGAATGAGAACGCTGCGGCGCTCGAAAGTAGTACGCGCAAATGTTGAACGGGTCACTCGTTTCGCCCTTGTCCTTACGGAGACGCCGGACTTCCTCGGACACGCCTCGAATCCCTTGCGGACAAGCTGAGTTACCTTAAAAATCTGCAAAATCCTTCGAAAAATTCTGGGAGGCTTCAGAGGTACTTTCGAGGATCACTGGAAATTTCTAGAAGGGCCCAAAGGTGTTCCAAGGTTAGTCGGAAGATTCTCAGTGGATTCAAATATTGTTCAACACTAGTAGTACCGGACGAGTCAAAATGACTTGCTTCTAATTTTCTTGTAGATTTTTCCTTTAGAAATATATGGTAATTATAAATAGGTTTCCATCAGGAAATTTGTTAATAAACTTCCCTATCGAAATAGATGTTTGAAAAAAACTTGTAGCAAATCTAAACACATGCAATTTTGTTGTTATTATGAGCCAATGTGTGACAGTTGCATCTAGTGCTTGGTAGTACTAGTGTTAAGAGTTGGTAAAAGTCTGTAGGTGTGTTACAGGTGCTTCAAGGATCTGTAAAAGATTCCTAGTGGTCCTACTAGTCGTTCAAGGATCTTTGGCAGATTCACAAAGGTTTTAGGCATCGTGGAAAGAGTATCAAAGAATTCCCAAAAGAATAGGAAGATTCTCAAAGCTGTTGTCGATTTTTCATAAATCGCTAAACGTCGCTTTCATCGTAACAATTATAGGTGTCGCTAATGACTTCGCAGTTCATGCGACCAAGTCAAAACAAAAAATTTCAGAGGACCGCTAAAAGATTCTCTGGGCCCTGAATGACCTTCAAGCGTTCCAAAGATTTCGGGAGACAACCGGAAGGTTCTCCGGAGTCATTCCTCCGGCAGAGCGTCAGCCAAGAGAATCCGCATTGCGCCCGGGACAATCAAGCGGAACAGTGAAATCCCACGGAACGGGGTAGTCTAAAAATGTGTCAGCGGCAATTTCGTCTGTCAGAGGGCGAGTCCAGGATTGGCGCGCGTGTCCCGGAGACATCCAAGAAAAGTGTCGTGCAAGGTGTCGCACCGGCGACGGCAGTACCCTCCTCGTTCGCTCCAGAAAACACGCGCTCTCGTCGGAAACTTTCTAAGCCTGTTCCCGCGGTGGTTACCATCGGCGCGGCCGGTGGTGTTGCGGTGTGTAAATCACGCGACGACGGAGAACCGCTGGTGTTAATGTTCCATCGGCAGAAAACCGGTTTCCCGGTACGAGCACCGGGAACCGATCGAACTGACCCGAGAGCGGTCGGTCGATGCGCAACAACACCCGGCCGGTTGCGTTTTGTACCGTTTCACGGCCGGCGAGATGCTCCGTCCTAGTCTTTCGGTTCCGCAAACCTTTTATGCAGTTTACGCGTTGTTTTATGCGCTTATCGCCGCAACGAGGTCGTGTCATTTCAAGCCTTCGCGCACTTCGATACGGTTCCACCAAGATCTACGTTCAGAGAAACGAAATTTTTCCTCGGCGCAGGCTAAGTACTTGCCAATAATTTTTGCTAGGTGTTGTACGTGACATTCTCGGGTGTCGACAGTGGGGAAAGGATCGGAAGAATGTATCGAATGTCTCTGAAACGAAGTAGAGGATTGCAACCGGACGATACGTATGTGTATCAAGATCCTAGACGGATTGTTTATTGCAATCGTGGATTCCGAGGCCGCGATTTTTCGGTCGAGGCATGGATAACGCGACGCCGGTGTTCGTGTACCGTTAGCTGAAACTTGTAGAGGCCTGGGACGGCGGTTCATTCATGAGAACGCGGACGATGAGCTGAGCCGGAGCCGAGCCGAACCGAGCCGAGCCAAGCTGAGCGGCGCGTGTTCGTTTCGCGGCTACGAAACACGGATGTGGAACGGATTCACAATTATCGGGGTAGTCGGTGTGTCGCGGAACAATGCCCATTGTAACGCCGACACTCGTCGTCGTCGTCGTCTATCCGCGGTCTGGTCTCTCTTTCTCTCTCTTTCTCTCCCTCTCGTTGACTCTCTCGACTCGGCTCTCGGGGCTCGACGCAGCTTTTCCCGTTATAGGCGCTAGCCTAGTTGCGAAATTCAATTAAAATCAGCACTCCTAGCAGAAGAGGAACGCGTTCTTTCCGCTCGCGGTGACGGACGATCCCCCGGGGAGGGTGGTACGGAACGGAGAAAGAAAACAAACGGGAACAGAGTATGGTTGCGCCGGGAGGCCGAGCGGACAGGAAGGAAACGGGAGGAGCCAAGAGCAAACTCGATGGAGGAGAACTCGCGTGATAAGGGTCGCCCGCCACACCTTGATACCAGATACCCCCCTTTCGCGGTAGCTTTTAGCCAAATGACGCGGATTTTATTATTGGATGGCCTTTAAGGGTGCGGCTCGGCTCAGCTACCTACTACCCCCCTCTATCATCCCCCGCCGCGCCACCCTTCAACGTCTAATGGCCCGTTAACTAGCCCCACCTCGTTTCACCCATGTTGTATCTCGTACAACGGTTTCGCACGCGACACCCGTTATGCGTCACAGTCGATACCGTCGATCGACCCTCGACACGCGAGTCCGATACTACCGGGACCGGCGATCGATTTCCCAGGAACCAGCAGCGGGACCGCTTTTGCCGCATCCGCGGTGTTATACCGAATTCCCGTTATAAGTCAGTTGCGCGGTTCCGCCGAGAGACATTTAGACGAAACCTGAGGTTTATGTATCGTTTACCCCGCGGTGGTGTGGGTAGTTCCAATGACTTTCAACCGCGCGAAGCTCTCACTGACAACGGGAATTCACTGCATAGTGTCTCAGTGGCCTTCGATGGGAATCCTTCGGTCCCGCCGCCGGTTGAATGTGTTTGCACCGGGTGAGCAAAGATACAATTATTGCTCATGAAAGCATCTTTATAATTTCGAAAATTGTCAAATAAATGATCTAGAACCGGTAATTTGGTGGTTACGTTTAGTGTTAAAGCAGGAGATAGATCAAAAGAATTTCCAAGCTTCGACGCGTACTAGGTCCAGATTATGAAAATAATTGCAAAATTTTTCTTTGGCTCCTGTTTGTTCTAATCGACGCAGACCATTTTCATTCCGATAAAATTGATACAATACAAAGACTGAACCTACCAAGTGTTGCCCTCGAAAAACGCGACAACGTTACTAGAACAAGGAAACAAGGAAACTTATTCTGTCGTTCCTATAAAAATAAGAAAAGCAAACACCGGTTCCGAGAGGAAAGTTTCCAGCAATCTCCGGGTCGTTGTCTCTGCAGCTCAAAGTAGCAAAAATGTTATAATCTGTTCTCGAGCTGCTTGCATAGCGGCACTCGCAATACCCGCGTGCACCGATGGAAGAAGACACGAATATTATTATATCCAGAGAGCGCGCCGTCGTACGATACCAATTACGCTTTTTAACATGCCGGCAAACATTCGCTCAGCCAACAGTTTTGATCGAACACTTTACCGGGCGGTATAATCTGAGCGAAGGCAGGCCATCGAGGATGATCGAGCAAGATCCGTAAATATTCCGTCTAGCTCGCGGTTCTCGGGATCGGGGTAGCCCGGCTCTCGGAAAGCGGGAAAAAATCGGAACCGAGATATCCGAGAGCATCCCCGAATTTCAGAGGGGTTGGCTCTCTGTTTGTACCATCGGAAGAACCGTGTGCACGGAGAATCGTTCGTGAAAGCGTGTCGGCGGAAGTGCCGGACGAAACCCGAAGCATCGTTTTTCCATACCGGAAAAATCGATCGGCCAAAGAAATTCGAAAGTTTCGAGCTTTAGGGAAATGACACAACAGAGAGAGAGAGAGAGAGAGAGAGAGAGAGAGAGAGAGGGATAGAGAGAAAGAATAGAAGGGAGTTGGTCGCCGTGGAAACGCGCGGAAGAAAGCGTGTCGTACCTGGAAGCCCCGCTGAATACCTAGTCATCAAGACGAGGCTAATTTCTACTCGCTGCCGACCGAATTACTTATACCACGCAGTCGAAGCGCAATTAGGAACGCAAAACGTTCGGGGGCGGGTTGTTGCGAGCGGGACGATCCTCGCAAAGGCTCGAACATCCCACGGACGGATATTCGCGGTGACATACAATATTCTGCGGCTGTAGAATCGTGTAGGATTGCCTCCAGGTGGCATCGGAGAAAGGGGAAGCAATGTATCTCAATCTGAATGCCTTTAATAGGCGTGGTTACGTGGCCCCCGTGTTCCTGAAAGGGCTAATATTCTGCCCTATAGGGCAATCTATGCTTTGAGAGCACTGTGAATCGCACGCGGAAGTAAGATTTCACTAAAAACGACATCGGAGAGCAAAAGAGGCTCCTTGTCTTTATTTTGCTACTTTTGTCGTAACGTTTAAAGCCACGCCTCCTAAATAGGCGTGCTATAATAATGTTCTACTCTATATCTACTGTAACTCTATATCTCGAGGATCGACAAAAATGTTCTCAACCTTGAGAGTTCGACTTCAGGAACGTCCAGCTTGCTTCTCTCGTGTCACGTGGCCCGAGTGGGCGTGGTTTCGTAGCTCCAGGTCTTGAAGGAATCAAAGTGCTGCCCACAGGGCAATCTGTGCTTTGACAGCACCGTCGATTGCCCTCGGGATTGACTATTCAGACGAAATTACGCCCGAGGAAAAAAAGACGCTGTGTCTTTATGACGATATATTTGCGTTACGTTCGAAGCCACACCTCCCGTGTGGGCGTGACGCAGTGGCACCAGAAATTACAAGATGACCAGCGAGAAATCGACAAGGACACGGGGGTTTCTCTCTCTCTCTCTCTCTCTGTTTTATAATTTTCTACGAAATCACGGGGGATGGGAATCAGTTTCTTCGGATCGTCGCGAATATTCTGCGTTGCTTCGAGGCAGTGTCGGACTTCCGTGTAAGACGCTAGCCGAGCCGAGAGGAGGAACTTGGAGGGGCGCAAAGCAGATTTCGAAAATCGAAAGGGATTAGGGTATTGACGCGCGGCAAAGAAACCGTACGAGCGGCGCAAAATATTTCACGGTCTATTAGCTGAGCCTTTAGCCGTGCCTACGCTTTCGGACGAGTTCATTCATCGGGTCTCTCTCTCTCTCTCTCTCTCTCTTCCTGTCCCTCTTTCTCTCTGCACGAGGTCGCAATCTCGTCCGCCGGCCACGAGAGAGAGTTCCTACGAGTTTGTTTCGAGTAAATTTGTTCTGAGCTCTCGAGCTCGTCGAAGCGTTTGTCCAGGAAAACGAACCAATGAAGATCGAGCCGAGCCAATCTGTTTTATTGGAGGGACAAAGAGGGAGTGTGTGCGTGGGCGACGAGACGACGGAAGAACGCCTCATCTCGCGGCGCCGCCGATTTTATTAGACCGTTATCGTGTACTCGCGAAGCGGAATATTTGCGACACTCTTTGCCGAGCCGCGTGTGCAAGCGTTTGCAAGCGTTTGCCAGCCCCGTCCGTTGCCGGCCGACCTTCCCAGCGAGTTGCGGCGACACACATTGCTCGAGTTTTCCAGCGGGAAGGTCGCGAACTCGTCGTGATCATCGGATTCATTAGATAATGGGCATCGATGACCGGATAAGGGTCGCACAGTGTCTCCCAACCTCCCCCGACGCACGACTACTCGCCGCAAACGTCAAACAACCTTCTGCCTCGTGCTGTGAATATTTATACACCTTTGCGAAACTTCTTTTTTTTCTACGATTCAAGATTTGAAGCAGGTAGGAACGAACTCGTGCACGATGATACTTCAAACAAAAATTTATAAAGCATCGTCTCTGGGTACCTTTCGGTGACTATCCGTTCATTCTACAAGCAATCCGACATACTCCCGTTCTGCACATGCTCCACTTTATTTTCTACGTCCAGTAGAATGATATATAAAAGATTAATGGACACGATTACAAGTGTATTACGTGCAACGTGATATTACAAGTAAAAATGAACACAGTGTCATCAGAAGTCTTTTGAGTAATTAGTGGATCGTATCGCAAGTAATTGCGAGCATTTATCTTGTACATATAGCTTCCTTTATGTTCAGCGAACTGTAGATCGATACACAGAAGACGAATCGTTTCGATCATGTTTTAAATCTAGTATAACATTTCCAAGCAGCGTATGAAGGTTTACACATCGTGTGCACGATGTTTACCACGTAATTATTAACATTAACTGCGTTATAAAGATACTCCGAAATGATTACATTATTTTTATGATTCGAGCTTATGATAAAAATCGTACCAATTGCTAATAAATTCGATCTCGTCATTTTGTAAGCGTGCCAGTCGTTTCGATGCTCGGCAGGTTCAATGTGCTGCAATAATCGAGGGTTTCCAGTAGCTCGTTTCCGAGAACGTGCTAAATAAATTGGAAGAGATAGGGCTGGGCGTTTGGAAAGCTGTAAAATCGATTTAAACAGGGAAGAAAAATCGTCCGGTTTCGTTCCGGAGGTTTGGCAGCGAGCGTGTCAAGTGGAAACGAAACATTATTTTCGCGGCGTCAATATTTACCCGTGGGAGCGACCGTACATGTACGCAGAACAAAGTGGTCCCTTGTCTTCCAATTATCGACAACGATGTAACCCTAGCAGCGTGGCCGGGGCGAGACGTAATCCGATTAAACATTACGGATTACGATTAAAACGCGACGAGCTAATTCGATCACGAGTTACTTTCCGTGTACGGTTGACCTACAACTGTAATCGAAGGCAATCGCAACGCGCTCTGGTAATTGACAATCGCGGGAACAATAGATCGGAAAAAGAGAGAGGGCGAGATTGAAATGAAATTTTATTTTCCAACTACACGTATACTTTCGAAGCGATAAAAGTACGAAACCGGGGATCCCATCCCTTATCTCTTGTTATTCTCAGAGCTATAGATCCAGAACAGGAGATAAAATAATAATCATATCGTCGGCTATTAATCCGCAATCAAATTCCACTCCGGCGGAGCATGAAAGAAGTCCCGCAAGAGCAGGATAAAAATAAATATTCCAGGACCATAACCCTGAGCCGAGGCTCGTTGCGACCCCATTGGGAGTTGCAAATCACAGGTGTCGGATGACCAACCTCGGGTATCAAGGGCCGAATCATTGTCCGCGGCCACAGTCAGTTATTTTCCGAAGCCCAGACCTTCCCGCGTTCGCGTTATTCACCCTCGACAACCTATTCACCCTTTCCACGTCACGTATACGCGAATAGAAACTCTGAGGATGAGCCAACTTCTTCATGAGAAGTCCATCAAAAGTCGCTAACGTTACTAACCTCTGCAATTTCATCCGGTGTAGTTGTCCAAGTCGTTAGTAATGACTAGACAGCGGATTTGATGCATTTATGGGAAAAATTAGTACGTGCAAATCGAAACAGTAAAAATAT
The DNA here is from genome assembly GCA_913789895.3 of Seladonia tumulorum. Taxonomy (NCBI): domain Eukaryota; kingdom Metazoa; phylum Arthropoda; class Insecta; order Hymenoptera; family Halictidae; genus Seladonia; species Seladonia tumulorum. Next base: position 12,101,928 of record OU565276.1, read on the forward strand.
TAGAAAAATTTTAAGACACCGTTATATTATGTTCAACCTGCTAAACATATTAACAGATTCACGACCGGCAAATTTTTATAATTTGTATACTCGCTTTATAGGTAGACAATAGACCACTTGTTATTGTTGTGCTGAATCATCACAAAAAAAAAAAACAAAATAATTACCAATTAAATATTTTTCTAATCGTAATTCACGTCAGCGGTCGCGAATGTGTTAAGAAAGGAAATAAATTTGTATATCACCTTGTTGTAATTCGCATAAAAAATTGTTATTTTGCACAAAGATTCGCTGTCTGGTAATGACTCGTTACATTTTTAAAAGTTGTGAGTGGTCGATTGAATCGATAGAGCCACAGAACGATAAATTCATTTTCTAACCAGGCGAGGGATAACGTTGTTCTAAGAGCACATTTATAATTTGCAAACGGTGGCACTTCATGGAAAAATTGTAAACAGATTTTATGCATTTATGACAAAAGTGGTTAGACCGAATGTAGGATAGCAAAAACATTTGAAGAATTTAGAAACCCGGATATTATCGACTGATTAAAATTACTCGGAAGAGAAATAAATATCTACTCAATCTTTATATGGCAGTAATTATAAGAATTCAGTACAGATAAGCTTCCTTGCAGAACTTGGTTCATTATAAAGTCGCAAACTCTTGCAGGTGGTTCTGACAATTTGAACCATTTTAGCTGACCATGAGCGAAGAGTTAGTACACGGATTTCTCTATATATGACGCCGAGGCCTGGATGATAAACGTCGCGGACTTATGAGGGGCCAAACAAAGTCAAGAGGCCTCGGATTCCGAGGAAAACATAACATAAACATACCACGGCTCGGGTATGTCTCCTGGACGATACACGACCCGTGTTGTTGACATACATCGAGAACTGTGTACAGCTAGGGCGGGTAGTGCGCAGCTAGCGAATGGATTGAAAAAGACGATGCATCGTCCTATCAATATTTGTCGGTTCCTGGGCCGCGATTAGATCCCGCGGATAAGATCTGCCGTAGAAACGGCGTTCCTCGAGGGGGCCAGGTTGGATGGAATCGATGGTGGGCGGGTACCGCGAGCTAGCTAGGCGAGCCATCAACTTTATATTTCATCGGTAGCGTACGCAATTACGATTTCACTGGGCGACGAGGATTTATCGGCGCTCGTCGAGGCAGCCGTCAGAGGCTTTGGATCGATCTTGCTGCCGTGGAGGATCGCGCGACAGGAGAGGCTCGCTTGTTAGCTCGAGCGAACGGGAATCGATGAATTTCTAATCGACGGAGTACACGGACGACGTCGACGACGAGCAAGGAACGGACGCGTTCCCGCGGAGAAGAAATAAATAAAACCGGCGATAAACCGGCGGAAGAACCGTTAATACGCGAAGATATCGGTGGGAAGGGTTCGCAGAGAGAAAGAGAGTGATGAGAGAGGGAGAAGAGCGAAACAGGTCCTCGGCTCGGCTGGCTGGAAACACGGGGGTTGATTTTAATACCCCCCAGGGAGAGAGGGGTTGTGGATGTGACCTTTATGAAATGCTACAACCTTTGTGAGCCCTGATTGCACTTCTTCGTACACAGAGGCGTGCGCATAGAGACAGACAAGGGCCGCCCACACGCGGGATGACGAGAGCGATGAGAGAGAGAGAGAGAGAGAGAGAGAGAGAGACGCACACACCGGTGTATGAAAGCGCACGCTGGCTTGGTTGGTTGGTTGGTTGGCATCGCGTGTACAAACACAAAGAGAGGCCTAGACACTGGCGAGGCCTTAGGATCGTCTGGCTGTACGCGGAGCTATTGTTTTTCGAACGTACACGGTGTCTCTCTCTCCTAACTATGTACCTTAGGTTCGCACCACGCCGGTATCGCGCAACTCCACGTCGTCAGAAAGAAGGTAAACACACGCGTGTGCTCCGAGGAGGGGACAGAGAACCCTCAGGCTCTCTCTCTCTCTTTCTCTCCTGTTCCCAAACCAGCTCTCTCCTCTGTGCTCTCGTCTCCTGGTCGCGTAAGAGAACGCTGCTTAGAGGAACCATCGATCCAACCGCTGGAACGAGCTCTCTTTTCGATTCGCACGCGCGAGCACACGCTCGGACCCCCGCGAACTTTCCAACCCCCTTCAGACTGTCGCGCAGGGGAGGCAGGCCTCTTTCTCTCTTTCTACCCCCCAGCCTTCTCGCTGCGAAATTACCCCCTCGGTTCGAAAACTTCTTCACGGCGACTCCACTCGTCACCCCGTCGAGGAAACTTTGCTGGACTCGCTCAGATAGATCTTTTGCCAAGGTCTGCTCCCGCGGAACAGGGTCGAAGCGATTCCTGTTCCCCCGGTTGCTAATACATCAACTGTTTTCGCGTGTTCGTGAGAACCAGGTCTCTCCGTCGGCGAACCCCTCTCTGACCACCCCTCGAGCATTTTTGCAAACTTGGTTCCTCTGATTTCTTTCGGTAATTTGTTCCGGTCTGATATAAACATACCGTCACTGACGATGCAGTTACTTACGGAACAGAATGTCTCTCCTTGACTCTGTCAACGATGTGCAAGGCATTGAGAAAGCATCGCAAATTTTAGAACCTTGGTTACCTCGAAAACTTCTAGAAAACATTTTAAAAATGAAAATGTTGGATTTATTTAGACTTTCTGCGATATTTATTGCAACTAGACTGCCGATCTCTATGCTAAACAGAAATGTGCTGTATCGAATTACAGAAAAATTAGTTTTACTCATTAATCATTTTGATACATAAAAATATTCTTAGATTTTTCTTAACTTTGTTTCATATTTCACCTAGCCAATTTTTTCTATTTCATCTTATTGCCCTGCAATGAAATTCTCTTTTATTGCATAATGTCGATATCAATTATCCACTTGAAAATTAAAATTCACATTCTTCGTTTTGAATTTTCGGGTCGAGTAAGACAGCATACATTGAACCGTCTCGTCGAAGACCAATTTGTCTAATGTAATCCTTCATTCTGATACGAATACAACGTTAACAATACAGACTCGGAGAATATATATGTCTATGCAGGGTGTTTCGTAAATGGTTCTAATGCTTAGAGAAGACAAAATGTTATATCAAGATAGGTCTGGAAAAGATTAGTTTCCGAGTTATTCCAGTTTTTGTGCCACAATTCTCGTCACATTGTCTGAAAGGCCCGTTTAAAGGCATCAACAATGTTTTTGAAGTAATCGCTGGTCTATGTTTACGTTATCGAGGTGTATTATTCTTGTTTACAATTTATACTTTATTTGGGTGCGGCTTGTAATTGTGGCACAAAAACTTTAATAACTCAGAAACTAATCCTTTCCGAACCTACATTAACATAACTTTTTGTCTTCCCTAAGCATTAGGAATCTATTATTAAAGTTTCGCCTTATATAATTGTGTCACTGCAGCGCAAGTCATTAATATTCTCCGTTTCGAATTTTCAGGTTGAATCAAACAGTGGGCGCTGGGTTTCTCGTTCATTGCGAATTTATTCGGTATAATTTCCTTCACTGGTCTGCATTGTTCTGCTAGAAATATAACGACTCGCAGAACACAGAGAACGTCTTTATAATAATGTCAATGCAGTGGATTAACGTCTTTCATTTTGAATTCTGTTCCTCTCCACGGTTCGGTCTCATTTCTAACTAATTCCCGGTACGTTATTCATCAGCGCGAACTTCGAAATACCCACGCGTTGCTATGATTGGCCCTCTATTCGTCGTATTAGATCCTAAGTTATGGAAATATGACAGTAATAGCTCCGTAACTCCAATCAGCTCGGAAGATACAGGTAGAATATCAATGACGAACACGGACCACCGGAATCGATACACGCGAATCTCGATCCCACCTTTCTCGTGCTCCGACACGCGAGAAATGGATATCTCGCGTTGTTCTTCTACTTATCTCTCGCTATTCTTGAGGGTTTCAAGTGTCCCGTGCACTTTCTCGGAAAGAAGCTAAGCGGAACGAATTATCGGGACTCGCTTTCGGCACGTCCACTTAAGAAGCTTTGCGCCGAGAAAGCTGTCCAGGATGCCGAGACCTTAGGCTAGGTTCGCGACACTGTCTCGGGGACCGGTTGTAAGTGCATTGCAAAGAGCATCTTTTGTATTATTTAACGCGCAGCATTGTATTTTTTAACGCGGACAAATTCAGATCTGATCGTTAGAAGATCGACGATCGTACTCGTATTCTACGTTTCCGAGAATATGAAAGAAAATTTGCATTTGCTCTCTCCGCGTGAGCCGTTTATTTTGAAACTGGTCTAAGGCCACTTATACTTAAATCGAGAGATTTAAGGGTTTGTGTTTCAATAAAATTGAAAATATAGGATACACCAATGTGTCATACTGCTTGAGTGTATCTAAAAGAGTTAAATTCACAGTTCCTATTAAAATAATAGCAATTATTAAGCGATTAATATGTCTTTTCTTACCGAAAATGGAGTTAAGCCAGTTTCAATGTTAACAACCAGATTTATTATAAGATTTGAAAGAGCCCAATTTACTTTATATATCTTTACAACACTTCAAAAACACAATTTATGCAGTTCAGGACATTTTCTAACTACATAAACTACATAACAATTTAGCGTCGTGTATCGTCCAGGAGACATACCCGAACCCTTGTTACGTTTGCTTGGTGGCGCCTCACGGAATATACCCCGGACTAGTGGCGATAATTCCGCGACGTTTATCATCCAGGCCTCGGCGACATGTGCAGAGAAGTCACTGTACTTGTGGGGACAATGTCCAACCAAGAACACTTGTTTCTAAGGAAGTTTGCGGATGTTCGGACCACGAACCCGGTCGATTCGAACACCGGCTGGTGCGGTTCGTTCGAAGAAATTCCCAGGGACAGGTTGGCGGAGGTTTCCGCGTGTCTCCGCGAAAAACTGGGTGAAAATGGTTTAACTCGAACAGGAAGAGGAATGGAACGGAATCGAAGCGGCGTCGAGGAAATTGCAGGGATATCGTTCCGGCGAGGCACGGCTGCGGGACAACGGTACTTCCGCGGTCATAAACGTTGCTTGACCGTTAACTCGACTCACCGGGTCTCCTCGAGGTCTCTCTCTCTCTCTCTCTCTCCTTCTGTTTCTCTCGTTCACGGCGACCACGGGGAATTATTTTCATAACGCAACCGAGAGGAGGATCACGGAAAGACAAAATAAACGATTAAAAGAGAAACCGGGGGGTCCGGTTGGTCCGGTCGGGTTGATCGACACGATAGAAGCCACGCAGGCAGATATTCGCATACACGCGTGCACACGTATTTCGCCGGGTTTATTTGCCGATCCGGCCTGCCTCGGAGTTACGTAACCACGCTAGCAGACGGGTACCTAAAAATCTCATCAATATTCCTAGCGTGCTCGAGTCAATATACCATTCGCGAGATAGAATTTAATTCTGTTTCCTTTTACGAAACAGCCTTCCGACTTATTACCTCGCTCTCAAGGCGAGCTATCTCTCCTTCCTCCTTCTCTTTCTCTCTCTCTCTATCTCCCTCGCCTCTCTTCGGAGAACTTCCCTCGCACAACTTTCAAATAGATTTCCTTTGCCGGGGTTAATAGCTTGATCGAGGAGAAACGAATCCGCGAAGAAAAGGAGTCCCGGAATTTCAACGCGAAACCAATAGCAACCTGCGAAATCGCGCAGACCCTTCATTCAACTGTTCGACCCCTCGCAGAGTTAACACACTCTGCGTTAATTCAAAAATTTGGCTCAAAATAAACGAGTACAACCGTTCCGCGTTCCTTTTCAATTTCTTTGTGGAATTTCTCCTCAGATGTTTCACGAAATGGACGTTTCTGGAGTTGAAAATTAATTCAAAAGTTGTACTTGTTCTCTTTTAACGTAACCTCGTGATATGAACTCGCCAGCTCCGACAGACTCGGCAAGAATGTGTTAATTAGTACTAAGTGGTAAGCAGAAGAAGCAATACTTATTCCGTAAAAAATTAATACATTGGCACACTTGAATTCTCTGCGTCGTGTGAAGTCTTTCTATCCATTTTTATTCTATCGATGAGAATAGCATCGAGATAATGGCACAACATGATAAAGGAGAAATCTTCGTACAAAATTCTCAAATATATTGCGCGAATGTCGGATCATGTACGGATGCGTTTTACATTGCCGCATTGATTTTAAAGCAACGAGAATAACTTTGTTTGGCAGCGTTCGGCGGTGGTAGCGTCGAGGGAAGTTAAATGGCAGGTTCTGCTTGAAAGATCGAAACGAAATCGCAGGGCAAAGGGGTTAAGAGGCCCGCGGAATCCTCTCTGAGAGCTTCCGGCGTGTTTCGAGAGTGGGAGAGAAGGGGAGGGAGAACGGCAAGGCCGAAACGCGCGAGAAATTACGTGATCCGCGAGCTAAACGCGAGCAAGTCAGAAGTTCGGCTGAATGAGAGAGAGGAGAATTCCGCGCCGGGGTCAAAATTTGCACCCTGGGCACACCGAGACGCTAACTGCCACGCTAAGTTGATTCTCCCACTCTCCCGGCTGGAATACTAGAATATGTACGGGGTGTCCTAATTTTCCCCGGGAAAATTCGCCAGACTTCAACATCTATTTCCCGTCTTCAATTTCGGGAATACCGTGCCCTGAAAACCCTCGAAAATTGCTGAATCGCTATCACCGAACCGTTAACTTTTTCACTTTTCTCTCGGTTCCCTTCGTCGGTTTTATACTAATTTGTCCGATCAATAAGGTAGACAGCAATAGTTTTGCATTTGCAATAGTACTAAAAAATTGATTTCAGACAATTTTGATTTTGTATGAACGTCTCTGTAGTCTACCAGTGGGAGCACAAGGAAAAACACTGCCAAGAACTGTCATAAAGCAGACACAGTTTAACAATTTATAAGAGAATTAAATTTGAAGCTAGCGTCCAATTAAGAACAAACGTAACATTGTACGCTGAAGATACATTGTAAAGCTGAACGTTTTACGCAGATTGACGCAGAAATTATACTTTAGCACCGGCAAGACAACCGCAACGAAGCGCAAAAGAACGAACGCTCGGATCACAGTTTTGCCATATCTCTCGAGGAGCATAAAGTTCCGACGGCAGTCAGCAGGTTTACGCGGAAAATAAACTAGAGGCTTCAACAGATGCGGCGCCGATCTATTATTTCTGGCGTGCACGACGGTAATTCAGTTGACCGAAAATATTTCATCGAAAGAAACAGGGACACCCGTTGAACACCGGCGGTAAACGTCATTATCGGGCGATCATTCTCGACAAGCCAAGTTTTCACGACGAACGCCCCCCCCCCCCGTCCAGGTCGCTGTCAATCCGCCAAGTTATTCCGAGAAGTTTCTCGCGCGCGATTCCGCGTTGTATTTGCAAAATTCCCGAAATAAATAGCGTATCATTAAGGACATGATGAGAGGTTGCACGGACGCGGAAGAGTCACCGAACGGCTTCTTCTTCTGGTAACGCGTATCGTCGTGCGAACGAGCGCCGAGCAGAACCGAAGAGATCGCGAAACAGCTCTTCGCGGGCGAGCCTAACCGATCGAATTTCACGAGCAGCGATTCGCAACGGCGAAATCGCGATGCTGCACCGCGATGGGAAAATCACAGCGACGCGTTAACCCTTTTGCGGTCCAACCTCGCAGTTTCGCTCCAGCGGGCCCACGCTGTACTCGCATGATTCGCACGACATATGTACTGCTGCGTGTGCAAGAACAACGTATTGCGAACCAGTAAGGATAATTATTTCGAAAGATTCACTGCGTGGTTCTTGGTTTTCGAGATAGGTACTCGCAATTTTCTATACAGTCAGTCACATAATTGGTACTCCTTAAATTGGTATAGCTTCTTTGACCCGTTGACTGCCATGCCACCTATACGTGGCTGACGGAATTATTTGTGAAGGTTTTAATATGAATTTTTACCAAATTTGATTGATTACTTATACATTTAATTTTTCTCAATTATTATTTCACTAAACAACTTTGATTTTATGGAATTTTTGAGGTTTCTAGTTTGCAAGTCAAAGTGTTAACGTCACAGATTTGTCGTTAATTTGTGGTCTAAACATAAAGCTAGCCGAAGTAAAAGAGAAATGAATTGGCAGTCTGGGCATTCGGCATTCTGGAATAAAACTGTCCAGTAAACCAGGCATTTATCATTTACGTGCGGTCTAAATATGCAACTAGCTGAAATCGAAACGAAATAGAATGACAGACTGGCCGTTGGACTTGCAAAAATAAAATTGTCCCGCCAGACCAGTTCGAATATAATTGTTGTCCAAACAGAATAGCCATCGGACCCGTAAGAATAAAGTGATTGAACAGTTACGCTTGCACACAGGATCACAAAGGGTCAGGTCTTCGTTAATTTTCCCAGAGTTTGCCTCCGGCGGATCCCACGGTCCCTTTCGGATCATTGGTTCCAGTGTCAAAGCTGAGAACACCTCGGGGACTATCGTCTTAGACTATCGCGGAACATCCGGCGCGGTCGCCGACCCGTGTCGACGGCGCGAAATTTAGGTTGCAAACGAGGCAGCAAGAAATTTAATTGCCAAAGGATTGCCACGGACCACGGAGAATGGCAATGGAGTTGCAACTTGGTGATCTAGCACCTTGCCGACAATTTTCCGGGTCTTGATCTTGGCGCGAACCAGCGCATGATTTATTGCTCGTTGGGTTTCGGGATCCTCACCTTTTGCGGTCGAGGCTTGCTGATATATTTACAGAGAAATAGTTGTTCCCGCGTGTAATGCAATTTCAGAAATATTTTTCCAATTCCAGTAATCTATAAAATAAATGGGTAATAAATAAAGTGGGGTTTAGCGTGAAACGCAGCGAATCTGCTGGAAAGAAAGCTCGTCTATCAATTACAGTCCGGGGGTGGGAAATAAAACGGAGATGGGGAATCGTTTAAACGGGGGATTCCGTGGAAAACAAGGACGGCAGAGAGCCTGGTTCGCATTCACCGAGCGAGCGGGATCGATAAAACGCTAGGTGGCTCGCGACCTGTAACGATTATTAATCGTGCCACCCATGAAATGTATTAGGAGGCGACGTCTATGCATGATTTTCCTGCATGCAGAGCGGCAGAGGGAGAGAGCAGCGGAAGAGGCGGCTTCCGGAGTAAAAAAAGCCACCGGCGGAAATTCACCGCGATAAGAATAATCGAGTCCAGCGAAGAACCACAAGAGAGCTGGTTGCTCGTCGTCCGCCGTTCCCTCGTTCTCTCTTTCTCTCGGTCTCCGAGAAACTCGTTAGCAAATTATACGTCGACGTAATTAATCAAACCGTGCCACGGTCCCGGGCGGATCGCTCCTCGATTCATGGTGCAGCACGCGACCCTCCGCAACACGATCGGCGCACCTAAACATCGTCGAGCAACTCGTGTTCCACCCGTCGATTATCCCCAATAACATACCGTTCAATTTTTATTAGAACCGAACCAACTTCCCGCGCAACACTGTGCCAACGTTAGGAGCCTCGACGCACGAATCATTTTTTACCTCGGTGACAATCGAACAGTAGCTACAGAAGGTCCCCAAAAATTTGGGGATGATTTTTAAATTCTTCAATTCATGGCTAGACCCGTGTTGTTGACGTATATCAAGAATTCACTGTATATCAAACTTCAACGAGAATGGCTTTACTAAAAAATAGGCTTGTTCGTCTCCTGCACTTTTTATTAGTCATCTATTAGTCATATTAATCGTGTCTCGCAGCGCATAAATGACTCCACTTCCTTTTGATCGAAACGATTAAAAATAATCCGTGAACATTCACGAAAGACAACGTCACAACATTTTCGAAATGACGAGAAAGAACATTGAGGTGAACAGAATAAAATTGCCGGTCGGATACGTGTCAGCTCAGCAGAGACGTTAGCTCGGATGTTGGTATTTACAACGGCGATTAGACTCGCAATTCCAGATCTTGCAAATCCCAATTTTTGCGGCCAATTAAAGCGCAATTCTTAGTCAACAAAGCTCCGATGATTAACCGCCGCGATTACCCGCAATTATCTCTCATAAACGCGCTCTTGAAAGACGAATAAACTTCGAGCGAACATGCGGCTTCTCGTCCTCGTTACGCCGAGCCACTGTGTAATCGTGTTGCACAATCCTAATGAGAATAGGGTCTTACAAGACCCTTCGAACGCGAGGTTCAAAAATAGTGGACATTTCCGTGACTTCGACTTCCCCCGATCCGAGAAATTGGTTCGCGGGAATCGGCAGAGTTTGACTATAAAAGTTCGCGCGACTCCGAGTAGTCTGACGAGTCGAATTACAGCCGGTTAGGTGATTACATGGTAAAAATCGCCTAGCACCGGTGTTCGATTACGCAAAGCCAACCAACCGGAGGGGCGAGCTCCGCTTGTTCTACAGTCCTCGCGTGTCGCGTTTTCGAATGCGACAGAGGAGAACGATCCAGGGAAAGGAGCCCGCCACGATCCAGTCGGAAAAAATTTAAACGACAATCGTTCTCAGAAATTTTAAATGCATCAGGATTCATTTGTTTTTCTTTTAACGATTCTTTAACCGCGTCGACGCAACAGTCAATTTCGTGCATTTTACAATAAATAAAATATTAGGCTGCCCCGAAAGTTCGTGTCGATTTTTCGATACTAGGTTTTCAAAGGAAAACGCAGTACATTTAAATTTCGATATACATTTATTGAATTATTATAAGTGCCATTTTGTTTCATAATCTTTCTCCATCTTTCACGCATCTTGCGAAAAACTTTTAAATATCAGTTTTTATGTCAGCCAAAGAGTTGAAGTTTTTGTCATTTCGGGAATTTTGTATTGACCTGAAGGAGATGAAAGTCTGAGGGTGTAATGTCCAGTTAAATAGCTCCAACAGCTTTTGGAAGAATAAAGCATCACAAATGCCTATAATGTTTCCTTCCATATTTGAGAGCGTATAAAACTAACAAAAATGAATGTATCCTAATAAAACTTTTTTCTAAAAATGCCTGAAATATCACCCTTTAATCATTCTGACATACTCAGACCTATCCTAATGGCACCTACAGAAAAACGGCACGAACTTTCCGGACTTGAATAAGAAACCTTGCAAATCTGCCCGAAATTGCCCCGTTCACACGAGCTCGACGATACTTTGAAACTATCCGCCGAATTGGCACGAGTAACACGAAGACCCATCGCTATCATGATCGTCGCGGGGTACGAGGGGCTCGAGACGAGGCATGTTGGTTGAATCATAAACGTGGCTCGCGGAGCGTCTTCATGGTCCGGTGGTTATCGGTCGAAGGACAACAATCTCGCGCGAACTATCCGCCAAGCGAACAACTATCCGTCGGGGTATCCGCCGTGTTATCCGTCCTGGCAAGAAGAACACGGTGTAGGGTCTCGGTGGAACGACACGGAACAAGAAGGGAACGTGAGAGAGAGAAAGAGACAGGGGAGGGGGGTAAGAGGGGTAAGGGAGAAGAGGAGAGGAGAGGAGAGGAGAAGACGCGAGTCGCGAGGCGTATGGCAACGAGAGCGCGCTATCTCTAGGCGGCCGTCTACTCAGCGGTAATGCGAGACCTCCATGGTAATAAGAGATGCCCTGGTAATTATTACATTCCCTTCGTGGGACGTACGTAAGGTAGATTCGACCGGGAGATGGGAGGAAGTGACGCGCCGCCGCCGACGCCGACGCCGACGCCGACGGCACGGCCACTGTGAATTATCGCGGCTTTAAGCGACGCCCGCCACCAGAAAACTGCCAGTTCTATCGTCTAATTAATCATAATTTATATCAGCCCGTTTGATAGCCAGCGATTATTTACACGCGATCCCTGGGAAGTTGCTTGGCTCGCAACCTTGCTGCGCACGGGTAGACATAAGATTCTATACGTTTTTCTCTCCCCCTCTCTCTCTCTCTCTCTCTCTCTCTCTCTCTCTCTCTCTCTCTCTCTCTCTCCCTCGCTTTACAGTCGACAGGCCGGAGCATCGCCAATTAACGGAATGGTATTCGGCCTGTCCTTCGGCGCGGAAGACCTGAAAACCGTCTCGCACGAGTCGAGACTTTCGAGCTGGCGGAATTGATTGTACCGGTGCTATCAATCCGTCGGTAATCGGATCAATCATGCCACCGAGGTCTCGCGGAACCCCGACGTTTAGGAGCGCGAATTCTGCTTCGAATCGAGGGACCATCGCTTCGAGCAATTAACCCCTTCCAGCGCTATAATGAGTTCCACTCGCGATGACAATTCGACTCGCGAGTATACTAGGTAGCTACCACTGATGTTTTCATCTCTTCTAAAGTGAAATAAATTATTTTCTAAAACAAAAGGGGTACCTGTCGCGAGTATCGGACACACCAGGAATCCAATAAATAACGTTCCAAGATTAGAAATAGCCGAATCAATTTACGAGTCCATTGACCCGTGCAAATAAGTGCAAGTAAGGTGGAAAATAATCGCATTAACCCCTTGCATTGCGGTTTATTTTACTGTTTCAGTGATCAGAAATTTTTAGTTTCTTAAAAAAAGGAGACAATTTGTATCTATTGTATCCCTATATGTTCTTTAATCGCTTAACAACGCCAAAGTAGAATTTGATTTGAAATATGAAAAGAAGGTTTTTATCACCAAACTTTTTTTTTATTGTATTTAAGTACAAAAATGACTAAAAGAACTTCATATTTCAGCATTATAAGAAAAGATAAATTGAGCGTATATTTATGCTCCGGTGATAGTGACCAGGAAAATTAAGCGTATATATATACGCAAATGGGTTAATAACATACATATTTATTAGACTCTGTCCAGAATCGCGAGTATGACTCGATATTGTAGCGCAAGGGGTTAAGCATATTGAATGTTTTATTGAGTCGAGTTTCAAAGATCGCGGAAAAGTTAAAGACGCATAAAATCCACCGGCTACAAAATAACCGTTCCACTTCGGGGCTCGTCGAATTCCTCGACGCTCGCGTAACATCGACGCAACGTTTTCCACCCCATAAACCAACGATAAGGAAAAATGAAAACGCGATCGAAGCCAGCGAAGCAAGTAGAGAGAGAGAGAGAGAGAGAGAGAGAGAGAGAGAGAGAGAGAGAGAGAGAGAGAGAGAGAGGCCCCTCAAGACTGTTGCTTGTTACGTTGATCAACGAGAGTTCTCGTCGGCGAGAGAGGCGGGTAGCGTCGCTTTTGCGCGCGTCCGATCAGAAGCAGTTTGGGGAAGTTAGGGTCGAAGACGCCGAGGCAAACTATCATCCGACCTAAATAATTAATCGGCTGGCGCTCGCAGCTTGCTGCTGTTTAACGACACTCGAATGCAATCGCGGAACGAATTTAATATGCGACGCGGATGAATAAATAAAAATACGATCGTCGGAGAGAGCGGGAAGGTGGGGTGTGGGTGGGGGTGGAGGGATGAAGCGACACGACTACGTCGACGAGCCCGAGGCGATGGATGGAAGAGAGCTCTCTCGCGTCGTTGTTCTCTATCCCGAAGGAATTCCGGAATCAGGACACGCGGAGCAGCGACCGGTGCTTATCGCGTCCGACACCGAAGGCGGAACTTCTCCGAGGAAAATGAAATCGAGCGGAACCCGTCGAGCCACCGAGGCGCAAATGAAATCTTTAATACCGAACGCGTACTCTCCGCCACTATTTCTCTCCCTCGTTCTCTCTCTCTCTTTTCCACGCACGGAAGAGACAGACGTTAACCGAGCGCAGTCTGAAAAGAAGTTCGTTTCGCCCGGGAAAAGTTGGAACCGTCTGGGTCAGCCGGGGAAATGGAGGAGAAGAGAACAGAAAAACGCGATTAACTCTTTCCGCGGGACGCTCGTTGAATACCTGGCCCTCAAAATAGATTTAAAGCGCTCAAGCGGCCGGCTAGACTAGCAGGGACAACACGCGCAAGGTCTCTCCTTTTCGATCCGCGAACACCCCCGCTGAAAGGGAATAATGTTAATTAGCGAGCCGGGGTAATTCGCGAGGACGAGGCGCTGTACCCTGCGTCGTTCCGTGCACGGTTCATCGTCGCGTTCCGCTTCAAAATTCCTCCGGATGAAACTTCCTTTTTGATTTTTTTCTCTCCCTCCCTCTCTCTCCTTCTATCCCTCCGGCGCTCGTCCCACGGCGTGTTTGCACGACGCTTCACGTGCGTCCGTGAATGAGACCAAACCGCCGCCGCGTTGCACGTTCCCTCGCAACTTTTAAAGACACCGAGAAACCCCGGACTCTCCAACTAATGAGTTCAATACTTGGCAATCGATCCTATGCATCTCCTACTGCATCTCTATGCAAAGTAAAAATTGTCTAAACCGGTTGCTAGAAACGGAAACCACTCGGGTATGCACTTCTTCTTTTTCAATTTTGTGTGCTTCGTACAAGTCACCCCTTTCTCGCTTACAGAAGCGAGCAGCGCTACTCGAATTGCAACTGTAAAGCGCCACTAAAAATTGCTGTATCATTATTCAAAATATTTTTTACATGATTCAATTTGCTTCTATATTTAATAAATTACTAAACACCTCAGTATTGTACGACAAATTGCTCCATTCTCGTATGTATAACATGAAAAAGAATATAGAAGGGAAATATAAGGAAATAGCTTCGAGTACAAAGGGTTAATAACTAAACTTCGGAACTTTATGCAAAATAAAAATTGTTTGGATTGATTGCAAGAAGCAGAAAACAGACCCTTAACGGTCCGGAAGTATTTCAAGTTTACTTTCCACCAGGTCCAAGCTATTTTTCTGTGAAGAAACTGTGAACTCTTATATCAAGTATAGAAAGGAAAATATATTTTAGTGAAATCTTATTAATATATATTCAGAGCTATAGGATAAGAAGATGATTTAAACGTGATTTTTATACGCGGTATTGGTCCGTTAAAAGTTAAAATTCCTTTTTTTTCTTGAATGGTCTTGGTAAATTGAAAATGATGTATATATCGAGGACCTTGGACCATTTTCATTAACAAACGTCCATAAATCCTTGTTCCGTTTGACTGCAGTCTTCCCGCCAAGGTGGGACATTTCGAGTAAAATATAGATTAAGTAAACATCGACATGGAGGAACTAGTTCGTTCGGCAAACGAGCAGCTGAAGCCTAGTTCCGGAGTGCAGGGTGCACCGCGGCGGCAGAGTTGCACTACGCAGACCTCCGCTCCGCGTGCAGCTGAAAGTACCAGCCTTGAATCCACGGCAAATCTGTCGTATGCATAATAAAACGTCCTACCGGGTAACTTCTCGCCGGCTATTTCACTTTCCCGCCGCGTCGAGCTCGATCCACGCTTCGCGATTCCTTTCCGAGGATCGTGGATCAACCGTAGGATTCGATTCGTTCCGAGCGTACTTCATCTTCGGCTTGCGGGGGCGGAGCTTTAGGAAAAATCAAATTTTCTCGACGTAACTCGGCGAGATTCGAGCCGAACGCGTTTCCCGCGGCGGTAACTCGATGTATCGCGATTAAAATGGAAACATCGTAGCATGAAATTACACGGTGGATATTTTATCTCTTATATTCATATTTGACGCGCGTGCACGGATATCCGCGAAAAATCGGACGGTACTTTCGAACTGAAACGAAGAGAATGAAGAGAACACAGAATCATAAAATCATAAAATATTGTAAGAATTCGATGAAATATAGAAACGTTTTGTTTAAGGGATCGAACACGATTGTTACCCGATTTCGTGAATTTTTAAGCTTCCCTATAAAAATCGTTCATTTATTGCTTCATAAATTTTCAATTCTTGAAACTACCGGACCGGTCGAAACGTTCCTAATTTTTTCTTTCACAGTTACTGAAACGATGAAAATGTTTTCGTCAGATATTGTTAACTGAACGTCTTCGTCGAAGCACACGTTACAATAAAAAAGGTATGAGGTTTGAACAGATGTAGTCTTGTCATTGTTACGAAGCAGTATACATCGGTTGTATTTACCACTCGGTAGTTCCAGTATTAAAAATTCGAGAGAGCAGCCTTTCTCCCAAACTCCGTCTGCATTCGAGAACAATCGAATGCAAATGCGAAGACGTCAGCGTCATTACTCGACGATTCCACTAAACGGACCACGCGCGCTTCTTCTAACACTGAATGTTCCTTAGCTAAAAACGGTCCACACGTTTTCGATCCACCTGTGTGTTTCCCGTGAGCACGCTCGAGAGCCAAATTTCAGGGGAATGTTTATACCGGTGTCTTTTCCATAAAGACGGCCAGCCATAAATGCGCGAAAACGTCCGCAATCTACTTATCTGGTCCCCTCGGGGATCGCGGGTCGTTTCTTTTTTTACATCTTCTTTTATTTTTTTTTACGGTGGACCACGCGGAAACGCTCGAGCGTGAACGTTCTATGTATAAAACATCGTGGGACCGGAAGCCGCGAGAGTCTACGGAAAGATACGCGATCGATCGCACCTCGAAATGTTTTCGCCGACGTTGCAAAGGACTCGAGAGCGGCGCTGATAAGGACGAAACGTGGGACGGACGAGCTTTCGTCTACATCGACGACTCCCCCCCCCCTTGTCTTTAGCTCTCTGTTTCTCTCTGTTGCTCTTCTCTCTCTCTCTCCCTCTCTCGATGGCCAGTCGCTGTCATGGTAGACAATACGCCATTGAAATCGCCTGGATCCGCGAAGCGCTACCGTTCCGACGTCGAAACGCGACCCACCCATCGAAATTCATCGGACGATACACAGCGGCTGCCGCGGAATTCCGCAGGAACGTCACGTAGCAGGTGTCTTCTTGACACTGACGAGCCGAGGAATCGGTTGCTCAACCGACCGAGACTCGCCAGCCGAGAATCTTTAATCCTCGACACGTCCCGAGCCTCGAAAATTGGGTTATAAACCAGTCCTAGGATAACCGATGCACCGCTCCCTTATGCAAGTCTGAAGAGACTTTCGAATGTCGCAGCATCGATTTGAGCATTCTCGACAAATTTTCCTCGAGTTCTTTCCGAAATTAACCAAGCATAAAACATATAAAAGTGAAACGTCTTGTGGAAGAGAGGAGATTGAATTTACTTAAGGTTGGTACGATTTTTCATTATATTATGTGCTTAAATAAAGAAGTCAATTCTGTCATTTCATATGCAAACGCTTTTACAATTTTAATAATTGTAAAGAAGGAAACCGGTCATTTTCACCGTGGTAGGTTTAGCGTTAACACTAAACTTACGGTATACTGAAAGTTGCAGTTCAGGTAAAAAAATGTTTATTTTGCATAAACATCCGTAGTCTAGTAGTAGGATGAGCGTGCAAAATTTAAGCAGTACAGGTGTCTCGAGCGGGGTTCCTCAATCAAGGTTAATTGGTAGTTCAGTATTTGGAGAGATAAAAGGATTACGAGTGCTCGGTGCCATCATCAGCAAGCGCATGTTGTCCGAAGAAAGATTCCTCCACGTAATCCAGGGCTAGCATCGGTCGTAAAGGGGACTCTCATATACTTCGTCAACCTGTTAACCACGCGATCCTCGCGGCCATGACTTCTCACGTAGACAATTAAACGCGAATAAAAACGCTCCTCGACTTAGCACGCGTGAACACGATCCACTTTTACGGAGAGCCCGGCAGTTCGCATACTTTCGAAGCAACAATCGTGCACGAAAAACATTCGCGCGACATTATGACCCGTTAAAACGTTCTTCCTTGGAAAGTTATTCTCTTCTCGGTGACGTTTCTCTCGTAATGTAAATATCACGGATCACGGAGACGCGGAACAGTTCAATATCGATAACGAAGTAACTACTTTTATCGGGTATTAGGTTAATGGTTAGAAACTCGGTGTCATTATGAAATTTGCATTTGACGCGAGCGGAATCGCGATTAAAAGGTGTCTATAATTGGCGCAGCTTCCGGTGCGGCTATTATAGACGAACCGGGCCCGGCTCCCTCGAACTCGAAACTGAATATTTTCTCGAAAGATTGCTAAATTAGAACCGAAAAATTCTGAACGCTCCGACCCCGGAGCGGACAAAAACATCTTACAGCACTCGCTCGTTCTGAAGGGTTAAGTCCCACGCTTTAGTAACCTTCAACTTTCCTGCAACACCCTTCCATTAAAAAGAGAATCGAGAAAGTTGCTGCGTTCCTTCATTTGCAATTTTGCGAACTCGAACGACTCTAGAGCCGTCGCTACGCAAGTTCAAATGAAAATAAATGTAGGAAAAAATTGTTCGAACTCCGCAGAGTCGTCTGGATTTGTAATTTTAGTTTCCCGTCGCGTTTCATAACGAAAAAGGGCGATCGAAAGGGCAGAGGTTCAAGCGAAGATCGAGACTTCGCTCGAATTACAGGAGTTCTTTCGACCGTGCCCTCCCCACTAAAAAGATTATATTCTAATTCAATAAACGTTTTTGCGTCGAAGACACGACTAAACGTTCGAGCGTGCTACGAGCGAAGACACTGGAGATAAAATGCGCTCAAATAAATGTACGATTAAGGAAAATATTCTGCACAAATATGGAATGCAGAGAATTGAAGATAATATTTAGGTCACGGATTGGACGATCCATTAATTTGACGGAACAGCGAAGTTTCCGTCGAAGCAGGGTTCGTCGAAATTTTCGGTTAGGATAGAGCGCGTCGGGAAATATGGTAATATCGTATTAAAAGAAAACAGATCGAGGGATTAGAGAGGAGAAAGCCGGGAATTATACAATTTTCCCGCGGAGGGAAGCTTCTCGGTGGAGAACAGACGATAAATCTTTTTATCTCGCGCTGACATCTCCGGATTAGGTTCCCGGGGGCGAACGGCCGAAGGATACGCGTCGGAGAGGCCGTAACAGTTCGCGAATCGGCGCGACGGTTTTCCCCGAGCCGACGGGAGCGTTCTCCATCGCACTTATCCGCGCGAGTGGCTCTCGTTCCGCGGGAACAATCGAACGTGTTGACATTGGCAGTCGGCAAGCCGCATAAATCCTGCGAGACCGGGGTATAAATAGACCTCTCGTTCGCAAAGGAAAGGTCGCCGCTGAATGCGCCACGAGTTGCACCTCCTCGATCGCGGCTTCGAAAGGTGGATAAGGTGGATGGCTCGTTCGCTCGTTCGCTCGCTTGCTCGCTCGGCTCGGCTCGGCTCGGCTCGATGACTTAACCGGAGAGCCACGCGCGAAAACGCGGCTCGGCTCGACTCGGCTCGCTCGACTGGATCCCGCGAATTGGGTCGCGCCGTCAACTCGCGTCACGTTAATGGGAAAATTTTAATGGAAATACACGCTTACGCCATCTTTATCGATTCAACAGGGCCGGCGACTGTGCACCAGCAACGACGACCACTGTTGTGCCATTGTGCAGCGACGGGAAGAAAGAGCCCAGAAAACTACACCAGTCGATTATCACGGGAAACCCCCGTTGAAAACAGAAACAAGTCTCGCGCTCCTGCGGAAACTGAATCGCGGAGAACGAACTTTTTCACCGAGGCGATTTTTCCTTTGCGCTGCCTAGCGGGATTTACTGCGGGATGTCGGAGAGAAAAGTCCAGAAATTACTATGGCCAGCGTGTAATTTTATGGCGATTCCCGGTCGAACCGAACTGTTTTCTCCTGAACGTATCGTTGAAAGAGGGGTGAACGTGTTTATTGGACCTTTAATCCTCCGGTACTAAAGAAATTTTGAATAGACCATGTTTTGTAAGACGGACTAAAAAGTAAAAATAATTCTTCTCTAGAGTCAGATTATAATAGGCAGGTAAGACGTCGAGGGTCTATAAACGCTACATACAAAAACAGAGTAGCCAAATTCTGCCGACAGAAAGAGGGGAGTTATTTTTACTTTTCAATTCGTCTTAAAAACCGTGGTATATTCAAAATTTCTTCTTAATTGAATTATTTTCTGCTTTTTAGTCTTGTGTGCGTTGTCATCCGGTTCTGGACTATGTTTGAACTTCCAAGTCTCTAGCCCATCGGGCAAGATGGTAAACCTAAACCTCGGAAGTTGGTTTAAAATCATTTGCGAAACATGGTAAAAACGGAAAGACTGATGTGTCCACAAGAACTTCAAAAATATGTTTCAAAAAATGGATAAACAAATCAGTGCAACAGTCCTATAAATGATCGATTACACAGTTGTGAGAGTAGTCCGAGGATCAATCAATTAGAGTCGAAGAAACGTCAAAGGCTTCCGTTTCCGAACACGGAAGTGGCTTTCTGGAAGATCGTTAAAAATATACAATTGCAGTAACAGACGAGAGGATCAACAATTTTCGGGGTAATCGAACGATTAAATTAATCCCAGCCGAATTTAACCGGGATCGATGACTCGGTTCGGTTTTTTCGCCGGCAAACAACGCTCGGTTAAAATTAAAACAAAAGTGCCGTCGAAACGGCACTCCCGGGGCGATAATGGGTTAAATATTTTTATCGTCGAGCGACATGTGCCTGGTTGAAAAAACGACACCGGACAATCCAACCCGCGAAATAGGATCCCGCTCGAAACATTCGAGTGGCCTGATGCGTGAAAAAGCGTTACCGTGCGCGTGCATTCGCGTCGAGGTTCGATCGTTGACAAGCTCGGATTTCTAGCGCGATTAGCGCTACTCTCTCTCTCTCTCTCTGTCTCTCTCTATTCCTTTGTTTCGCGGAAAAACTTTTCCTCCCGTAATAATCTTCAGACCCGGCTGAATGACGCCTCTCGCTCGTCGGTGCGGTAACTGCCGCCATAAACGTAAAAAAGAACGGCATCGCACCCGGGCCGTGCTCCCGCCGGTTTACGAACGCGATATACGGAGATGCGCGATCGCGTTTTTCCGCAAAATTTTACCTGTGTTCCTTCGCGAAGTCGGAAAATTCCTGGGAAGATAGGAAAATGGCGGAGAAACTGCCGCGCCGTGACGGATAGTTGGGCTTCGGAAGTTTCTCGCGCTGTAACCTGCTTTATATATTCTCGTAGATTAAATAGCCTGGATTTTTCAAACTCTTTGTCTCCGTCGAGGCTAAAAATTACTATAGTACAGTTCAAAGCAAATCACTAAACGTCTTTGTGTTCAATAAACTTCGCTATTTGACAGTATATAATTGACGAGCATCGATACGTACTGCTTAAAATTTATGTAACATCCGAACCGTGTCGAAGTATTTAGGCAA
This sequence comes from Seladonia tumulorum, assembly GCA_913789895.3. Taxonomy (NCBI): domain Eukaryota; kingdom Metazoa; phylum Arthropoda; class Insecta; order Hymenoptera; family Halictidae; genus Seladonia; species Seladonia tumulorum. Next base: position 12,122,946 of record OU565276.1, read on the forward strand.
ATGTTTAAACAAGGAAATGTATTCCACTATTTTCCATAAATGAATTTTTACAGTTTCAATAATCGTAAAACATAAAACCGGTCGTTTTGACCGTGGTAGGTGTAGCGTTAATTGCAGGTAATAAGAATGAAATTCTCTTTGCATAAAAATCGCGGAAAAATTAGTAGAACTGGCACGAGCGGCCAGGCTATTTCGACCGTGCAACAGATTCTCACAAAATTGCATATCGTGCACGTTCCTACGAGTCTGACTACCTCCATTGTGCAGAAAACTCTCAAAAAGCGACTGGTTCTCGCGTTCTTCTTTCACCGTGGTTTGTTTCTCTATGCGAAATTGAACGAACTGCGTGTCGCCACGCCGACGATCACGCGAGGTGGTAATGAAGGAAAATGATGGTATTTTTTCTTTGTTCGATAAAACGTAGCTTGTGACGTCGACGTGTTCCACTTTGCGATGGACGGTCTCGAGTGATATTCTTGTTGCGACTGGATAGACAGCCAGCGAAAAACTCGGCAAATTTCGAACGATTAAAAATTGGTCGAACGAAACGTTTGAAGCGTTTAACAGGTCTAGGCTGGTCACAACAGCGTCTATCGAAATACATTTTTCCCGTTTGCGGTGCTCGACGGTAGCTGAAAGGCTCGTGTCTTGAGAACTCTTCGAGTTCCGGGTCTCTGAGGCAAGAACCGAGCGGTTTATGCAATAGCCGGTGCAACGGTATCGAAGGAAGAAGACGAACCGCGGCGCGAGTTGGGCAGAGGAGAGAGACGGAGAAAGAGGAGGAGGAAGGAGTGGGAAACCCGAGAGGGAGAGAAAGAGAGAGAGTGAGAGAGTAAGAAAGTAAGAGAGAGATAGAGAGGACGCGCGCGAGAAAGAGAAAGAGTAAGTGGAAAGGGGCTCGAGAAGCCCTCCACTGTGTTCTTAGCATTCCATCGAGAATCATGGCTCGCGGTTAGACTAACCACCGAGCAAAATGGTATGCCAGTGGAAGAAGAGGGCTCTTTCAGAGTCGACGAAAGGAGCGGCGAACCGTCGACGGAGCATACAGCACGCGCCATTGACGCCGCTAAGCATCATGGACCCCGATAGACTCGACTCGAGAAATCCAATTGGCTTTAAATGCGGCTCGTCGAGCTCCGGTCGACGCTTTTCTTCCGTCGATCGGAATCATCGGGCCCGAATCGACGCGAGGCTACTATACGCTCGACGCGTGTGATCTCGTTGCCAAACGACCCGTCGATTAGGCTCGGCGATATACGCCGCGACCCGACACACCGGAAATCCTCGGTTTCCTCGGTAACACGGCCGGCGAGCACGCTCCCGCCGCTCTGGAAGCGCTCTTTAGATTGCCCCCACGGGCAACGCTCCGGGACTATTGACGTCACAGCCACGAAACACCGAGCCGCTCTATCGACGTTGCAGGTTTAACATCGAACGCGACGGAACACTATCCATCTTGCTCCATCGAGAGCAACCGAGCCTCCTCGGGGCATGCTGGGTGGTCTCAATCTTCCATCCTGATTGTTATAAAGTGTGAAGATGTCGAAGGTTGCTAGATTCATCGAGAAGGTCGAGGAACGCTGCTCTGGCTCCCCCGAGAACTCGGAGCAACGAAACCACGCCCCCTCGGGGTGTTTCAGGCAGGGAAAGCAAGGTGGACACCATCCTAGCACTGTTTCTCTCATTAATTATAAGACACAAAACCGTGGGATACCGTAAGAAATCTGAAAACAGTTATAAACAAAGCTCCACGCTGTCTTGGCTCTCTCAAAATCCAGAGCATCGAAGCACCGCCCACTCGGAGCACACTACGAGTGAAAGCAAGATGGACATTTCTCCGTCTATTCCTCCGAAGCAATTTCCCGTCGCTCCCGTAGCAAACCCAGATCGCTCCCAAGGGCGGGCGAGCAACCGTTCGAGTCGTGGGAAGTTCTGGGGATAAACAGCGACAGTTATCCCGAGCGCGGTGCGGTACAGATCGCGAGCACAACAGAAGCAAAGAGGAGAAAAGGAGAAGAAGAGCCGAGAAGAGAAGAGAGCCAAGCGAGGCGATAGATCTTCGGCTCGCTGTTGCATCTCGATCGGGTAAATGTTGGCTCGCGCGGGTCCCGGGCCGAACAGCTGTCGCGTATTTGTAACGAAACATTTCCGGGCTCGTCGGCCGGCCAGTTATCCCCGGTGACTCGTTTCGACGTCTCGAAACCGGTGCGTAATATACGGCGTTCAATTAAAGGAGACGCACGGGCTGCGGAACGGATCGTTTCACGGGCGTTTCTCGCGAGCGAGCCGGAGCGTGTGGAAGCGAGCAACAGCAGCGTTTAGCGGCGGGTGTAACGGGCGCCCGAGAGTCCGCGCGGGCCAGCTCGCGCGATAATTAAATTTCCAGCGTCGAAGAAAAGCGAACAGGCCGGTTGCAGCGGAAGGTATGTAAACGAGCTATGTACCGAACAACCGCACAATTGCCAAGTATTTCAGTTTTCCGCGTCGCGGCGGACCAACCCCCTTTCCCCGAGGGTTGGGGGAGGGGTATCGACCCAGCCCCGAAACCAGCTCCATTCAGTTAATTCCGCCTCGTTTGTTCTCGTCGACGGGCCGCTACGTTGACGTCGATCGTCGCGACACTTTGGCAATCCGATGTCAAACATCTCGTCGCCGCTAAATTGACCCGTCCAAAGGATCGCCTAGACCAACGCAAATATGCCGCGACGATGGATTCTCGGCAACATAGTGTACCGTATCGGGGCGACCACTTGGCGACGTTCATTGGTGACTAACGTCCCCCCACCAACGTTTAAAGTCCGTCCACCCCACCCCCTTTCGCTTTTCTTATTCGACGAGGAACCGTCTAGCGACGACGCTTGGGAATAAGGACACAGTAAACCCCCTAACAAGTCTGATTTCTAGAAAATTTGATTTTATCCGATTTGTACTAATTCCGATTTTCCTACAACACGGGTACGAATTAATCGCATTATAAGAATGTACAGTGCTTCCTCGCGTTTCCTCTCACAAAAGAAATGGTGACATTTCTTGGCTTTATACACCGTGTCCCGGCGTAACGCCCATTCTTTGACTCTTTTAAATAGAAAATGACGTTCTACGTGCATCGAATGCACATTCGGGATTGTGCGAGAGGTTTCTTGAAGACATAGGAAGAAGTTTTAGACATATGACACCAATGACGTACGAACGTTCGTAGTGCGATAAGGAACGACGCGACTTACGGGATGACCTAACACGGAATTAGGTATTCTCGATATATGTCAACAATACGGGTCTTGCAAGCATCGTGTACCGTTCAGGAGGCTCATCCGGTGTTATGTTTACACTCCTCACGGGGGGTATAGCTCCGCGGTACTGGGGATACTTCCGTGACATTTATCATCCAGGCGACATATATACAGAAATTACTGTATAGGAGAGAAAGGGGTCGGGAATTGCCTGCGAATCGACGTTCGCCGTTCCGAGCTCGTCGAGATTAGGATCGAGAGTGGCTTTGCGTGTCGCGAGAACAACCGGTCAGCCGGCTCAAGGTGGGGCAATAATTAGATTTTCAGGGACGAAAGAAGCCAAGAGTGCTGGAAGTAGGTTTCGCGTTTCGTCTTCGCGACGTAGCGTCGCGTCGCGTCGTGCGAAATCGTTTTTCGCCGAGACCAGACCCCGACGCGCAATAGAATCGCGACGCGACCCGACACCTCTTTCCCTCTTCTCGCTCTTTCCCCTTTCTTCCTGGGTCGGCCGGCGTCACAGGCGACGGAGAATGATTACGAAGGGCATAGAGGGAAATCATTATCGTGTGCATCGTCGAGAGGAGGAGCCAGCCGGCGCGATAATTAAATTTCCATAGACGAAGACCGTCGGTGAAACGACGACCGGGACAGAGAAAGAGAACACACGCTCGTAGAAGCGAGGCAGATGGTTGGAATTACGGTAAACTATGTGTTCTCCCACCAATCCCTTCTTCCCCGGCTTTCGTTTTAACAAATTTACTCTCACGGCCGCGTACGTTCCATTCTTTTATCCTCGAGAGCCGTCTTAGCTTTACCAGATTTTTCTGCTCGTCTTTCGGTTAATTCGCCGCTTTAATGATCCGCGTCGCGGTTACCTCGACAACCCTTCACCCTTCTTTACACACCTTTCGTTTCCGTTCCACGTTTTCTCAAAACTGAACACGCTCGGTGAAGAGATTTTCGCGTGGCTCGACGCAAGTGAAAAATGTTGCGCGAGCCTTTCCCGTTTACCGAGGAAAATCGAACGCGAACGTTTATTAGGTACGCGTGACAGTCCGGCTCGCTCGGCTGACGTGTCTGTGCATCGCTTACCTCTTCCGCTCGTTCCAAGCACGAACGTACGTGCGCGAAACAAGGAATGTCGCCGGAACAATTTCATGGAGGGGAGAGAAAATCAATTTTTAATGCCAATATACTCTGCACTCTCCGCCGGCCCAACCGACCGTTAAATTTTTTAAACCTCGATCCCCAAACAATACTACTTTAACTTTTGCAAAATGGATGGTCTCAATCGCCCCGCCGCGTCGCCACGAACGCATCTTCCATTCCGTTAAGCAACCTCGAATTTGCAGCTCGCAATTTACTGCTAACGAAACACATTCTCTCCGACCGAGCAATGGACCTGAACAAAGTAAATACGTTCGATAGGATTTTTTTTTTTTTAATGCTTCGAATCTGTTTAGGCGACTTAACATTTTACAAACAAGGTGTAATCTCTCTCTTCGATCTCCGGGGCAGGTAAGCTTCATTTGGCATTGCTACGACGTAGAATTTGTATCGCGTAAATTAGGCGATAAGGAACGACGCTGTTCGAGGTAGGAAACAATACGTTCCGTGGTAATAACCAGAAATATTTTCGCACGCGGTTCTCAATCTGTTCCATCCTTTATCACAGATCGATCGTTTAAAAGAATGGCGAGAAAGATTTAATTAAAAAAAAAGGCTCAATTTTTGTCGGCAAATTTTAGAAAAGTGGAGACAAATAAATTCTAATTTTCAGTAGTAGTGCCTTTGTGGATCCGAAATAAATTAAAATCGTACTAAAATCTGTGGAATTTTATATTGTAGCATTTTTTGAAAATTTACAGAAGCGATAGATACAGTCTACCGCGGGGTACAGCGAGCGGAGGTTCATTTATAATATGCAAACGGTGGTACTTCACACAAAAATTGTAAGCAGATTTGATGCAATAAAAACATATGAAGAATTTAGAACAACATAAACATAACGAGGCTCGGGTATGTCTCCTGGACGATACACGACGCTGACAAGACCCGTGTTGTTGACCTGTATCGAGTACCGACTGTGTTCCTCTCACTCGGGGTAGACAAACTCCTAGACTGCGGTGTGAATTGGAATGCGTATCGTGGAAATTAGGCGATAAGAAGCGCGCGAAGAGGCAGGACAAAGTGCGTTCGCAGGCCGAGGAAGGAACATTTGGGAACGCGGTGGAAGAGGTAAAATTCGAGTTGGCGTTGTTATCGTTGCCACGGGAGCGATATCATCGACGTGTGCCGAGGCAACGGTGAACAATACGGGACCGCGACACAGTGTCGGGGCGGCATTGTCGATCGCCGGAGGCAGCGAGTTTCCCGGAAAAGCCTGACAAAAGCCGCGCAGCTGGAAAAACCCGGGAGCGGTCGTCCAGATAAGACGAATATCTTGGTGCGTTGGGGCGAGCTAGGCGGCAATCTCGATAAATCGTAGGTGGAAGAAGCTCCGGAGAGCCGCTTAAAACATTTACGCGTTAATAAAATACATTTCTCCGTTACAGCGGGGCGATAAATCGGGCGGGAACACCTCGGCGAACCAGCCACAGAGTACACTAAACGATCTACTAAGAGCCCGTTGGAATATGAAATATCGTTTTTCTACCGGACGGATTTTACGATCCGGCAGCGGGCCGACGATTTAATTGGCCGCCGTTTCTGAACCATCGGGAGAACCAGATCCCACCAACCACCGCGCTCTTCTGCTGGCACTAATGGCAATCCCCGCGGCGAACGCTGCCAATCGAACCGATCCGAGCGCACACACCCCGTGATTTGCGAGCGTAGAACAATCGTCGCAATCGTCGACGATTAACCCTTCAACCGGGATCATCTGTGCACGACCGTGAAAACACTCAGGTGAGAAGACATTTGGGAACTTACGAATATCTGCCTGCAAAGTGTTAATGAATATTTATATCGCTCGTTCTAGCTGCGAACTTCCCGCGGAAGTAGAATAATCGATGCATTGTCTAGCAATGATACTGCCGATCACTGTCGCCAATTTGACCTCTAGGTCGCGAGGTTCTGTCCCGTTTGCTTTTGTAAACTGCGTCGTTCTGATGTTACGAGAAATGTAGCTGGACTATTGGTTTTCATGAACACTTCTCACGGTACTCGATGACAGAATAAACTGCGAATAAGTGAAATCGACAGTGGAACGCGAGGAATTTAATTCTCGTTTAACCACCGTGTCGTACAGGCGACTTGGAAGATTTTTATTTTGCATGGAGATGCACAGGATAATTATATTAATTCCTTTCAAACTGAGATGTAATTATTGTAACGGCCCACGTCCGTTTCGAACAATCAACGACGCACCGAGCGTGAAATTCCGCGAGCAATAGCTAACATTGGAATTGAGCACGCTGGCGTAATAAAAGTTCTACTATCTCCGAAACTAACGGTTTTTCGGTATAAATGGGTAAATCATTGTTTACGGGAAACGACGTGCTTCCATTTGAAAAAATAAGTGTTGACCTTCATATGTTTTCTACACCTCGACTTACGAAGGAACTAGTGTCACAAATAATTTCAAAGATATTCGAGGAGATTTAACTACTAGAACAACCATGTACTAAATGCAACTGGCATATATTGCCTTATAATAACAACAAAATTGCATTTGTTTAGATTTCGTACCAGTTCTGTTTAAATAGAGAAGTTTATGAAAAATTTTCTCATGGGAACATATTTATAAATTCAGTTTTTCTAAAAGAAAATATCAAGTCATTTTGACTCGTGCGGTAGTTCTAGTGTTAAATGGGGACAAGTAGGGTAAAGTACGCAGTACTTTGGGGGCCATCGAGACTGAAAATAAACTAAACCACGATTCTATTGTTGGACTATCAATGTTCCAACATCGAAGCGAGCGTAGATACATAATAAATACTGATTCTCTCCGTCTTTCGGTAGAGTACTAACGACAAAGAACAGAAGGGGTTAAGGACCAGCTGGAAAAAGTGGGAACGATTCATCCGCGAGCGAACGGCAGCAATTTACGTTAATTTGGACATCAGAGCACGGACGGCAGACAGTACTAGAGACCGCTTACTCGTACGGCGGTGAGCCCCGCGATGCACAGAAATTCACCTATTTGTACCTTGCCCGGTGTAAAAGCAGACTACCGTGCGGCAAACGGATGGCGAGACGCTTTCGCGCGGCAGCGTGGGCAAAGTGGAAAATAAAAACAGTTGCTTGAGAACGTTGAGCGATGATTGCAGTTCAGGAGAGGAGCTAGAGGGAGAGAGAGAGAGAGAGAGAGAGAGAGAGAGAGAGAGAGACTAGGTAGGAGGACACGATATAGTCGAGTTGAAACGGATTCGCGAAGATTGAGCGGGAAAGATATACGGGCCGGGCCAAGGCGGAAGGGTTTCCTTGCGACTGTGTCGAGCGGATTTCGGGTGACTGAGATTCCTAGAATGCACACGTGCTCGTCGGAGAAAGAGAGAGCTAGATGTGCGCGACTGGCTGTGAACGTTCCGAGGATAAGATTGCATTGTCTAGCCAGCTAGACGTCGTTCCGTGTGTCGGCGTTGCGTCGTCCCATTGTTGCGTTTCCAAATAATATTTCCCATTCGAAAAACGCGCCAGGTTACGCGTCTACCCGTGGCAAAAACAGAAAGAGATTGTTCTCTTTCGCGAGAAGAGACAAGTTCATCGAACGTTCCAGGAAATGTTTCAAGTTTTCGGACGGGCGCAATCTTACACGGGAAAACGACGTCACGGGTAAGTGGGAGAACCAGCGACAAAAGAGTACAAGGGGGAGAGAATGGGTCTCGTGTCTCCGTTCAGAGGGGGGAAGAGCGACGAGAGGAGAAGAGAGGGAGAGGCACAGAAAGCCGGCTGTTCGTTTCGAGTGGCTATTTCGTCGCCGTGGCGCGTTCCGAGCGCACCCGCATGTCGGAAGTATCGGGAATATTAGCATATCGCGTGCGCTTTCGCCGAGGTTATCAAAGACACTCGGTGCGCTTCGCACGAGAGCTGCGCACAGGAGGTACCGGGCCTGCCTGCCTGTCAGGCGTCTATTTGTCAGCGGAGGGGGGACAGGGGGTCCCGATAAAGAGCCGCTTCTAACACGGACCCCATTCGATAACAGAACCCGTCGATGGAACGCGAATCCTCCGATTTCTAACTTTCCGTGACACTGAATAACACACCGTTCCGTACTTGGGATATGTAATCATTTTTTTCGCGACCTTCCAATGTTCCGTTTTGCTAAAAAAAAATTTACAGAACACTCTTAACAAACGGAGCTGTATGCTACAAAATTTCTAACAATATCCTTTCGCTGATAACGATTTTAAAAATTGTTGAACTTGTGACGCCATCAAATGGGTACGGTACTTTGATAATTTTTTTAGGACCTTCCACCATTCCTTTCTGTTCGAAATTCTTTTTGTACTACAGCGTTAACTCCTTGTACTATAATACCGAGTCAGACTCGTGATGAAGACTTCGAACAGAATTTTCTAAATATGTATATTATTAATTTCCTTTAAATAGAAATGAAATTCTATTTTATCGTAGTCGATGTTTAGCCATTACAGAACACGTGGTTATACAATAAATATAATAGTTGTAATCATAAAATAAATTGTAGTGCAAGGAGTTAATACCGAGCAACGTGCTCGTTAAATTCTTATCAATGCACTTCCATTAACAACGCGTTTAAAAATCATTCAATGTAACGATTTCCTGGGCTTGCCTTCCCGTTAGCCGCAACCTCCTTCAGCATTATCGACTCTGAATACCACAACAGACAGATATCCCACAAAAATAAATAGAAAAGACTCTCTTCATTCCTTTAGCAGTATATCTGATTTACAGGAAAATTTCCGAACGTGAAATACCAGACAGAAGAGTTTAAAAGTGTGATTAGGTTTCGACAGAGTCATGAGACGAGGATTTCCCAGCATGAAATCTTGATGAACCGTTTCGGACGCGAGGAAGGTCGGAGCGCCGTTGGGATCGATCCCCGGAATTTTTGGAATGCAGACACCGAGGTTCATTCGATTTGCAGAAACGGCGAGCAACTGCGACGCACACCGGTAACCGAGTGATCATGAAAGCGCGAGCATGAGCTGTCGGTTGGTCGCGCGTGCAACCGCCAGGGAAAGCTACGACCGCGGCTATGAGCGGCGGTCGAGTTCGATCGTGTCACGTCCGTCTCAATTAACAGTTGTTCATTAAGGCAATTACCGGCTGAACTAAGAGAAACGGGGGTGGGGGGCATGGTTCCGCGTGCGTTCGTCCTGCCGGAGCAGAGGGTCAGGTCTAATACCAGCTGAACCTCGGCCTTTACACTTTTGCAATAAATATCAACGGGGCTATTTTTCTTAGCCGCTGGCGTTTTTATTATACACCCGCCCGACAATGTTTGATTGCTTGCGGTAATCACGGCCCCGGAGAAAAAACCAGACGGAAAAAGGGACCGCGATCGATTCTTTCAGAATCGTTGTTTCTGCTCGCTGCGAGCCAACTCTCTCGGTGCTTTTAGATTCACCTGTGCTCCTAATCACCGGTTTTTTCGATTCTACGACGCGTCGTCCGCCGTGTCCTACAGCACATATGTCCTACATACACATTTATTTTTCCAGCTTCGATTTCCTTAACTAAACCGCTTCGATCTTACGCTAACTATTTATGGACCGCGGTTTCGCAGTGAACGCGTTAAACATAGCTCGAAAGCAAATGTTGTACACTGTAGGACTCGCTCAGGAATCGCTCAGCATCTTTCGCGCGAAAATTGGAATCGATTTAGCGCAGCGATTTTTGAGAACGTCGACAAGTAAATTAGGTAATTATTTACATTAGGGGCTTCCTCTCCGATTTTGATATCCTTGAAATATCTTGTCAAGGTCATCATTCTGAACAACTTTTTCCTATACATGTTACCGCCGCTCAACTTTAGTTTCCGAGATATTCGCAAAAAAGTTTTAACGTCTCAAAAAGTGATCGGAGTAGGTATGGGTTAGATTTGAAGGTAAATATTTACATTGGAGAAGACGTATCCATGTACACTTTACATTAGTATTTTATAATGTAGGATTATTAATGTAGGATATTTTGCAACGTATATTAACGATCATTAATGATTTGGTATACAGTATAATTTAATGTGGTTCAAATAAGATACTACTTTAAATCAAATATTTTTATTTTGATAACCATATAGATAAAATGAAATATTTTTATTTTGTATTTCAAATATTGCCTTACAATGAAAATAAGTCGAGCAAGTAGTTAATATTATAAATTATAATTTTTAACATGAGAAGCTATAATAGTTAGCAAAGTATTATTTGTAGTTTAATTACGAATATGGAACATGTTGATAAACAGACTACAATATCGTAATAACATTACAGGCAACAAAATATCATAAAAATATATGTTACTGTCAACTATTTGAAATACTATTTTACACAGTCTTACACACACCTACTCCGATCACTTTTTGAGATGTTGAAACTTTTTTGTGAATATCTCGGAAACTAATGCTGAGCGGCGGTAACATGTACAGGAAAAAGTTGTTCAAAATGATGACCTTGAGAACATATTTCATGGTCATCAAAATCCGTGAGGAAGCCCCTAATGTAAATAATTACCGTAAATTAAAATCGGAGTTGAACGCTTTCCACTCGACCTTTCCTTTCGAAAGGGCACGAAAAGATTGCCGAGGCGAAATCCGTATCGATATAATTTCATACCAAATTCAAACAGGGTAATTTTCCTATGTAAGAAATAATTTTAGAAGTCTTCGAGAGCGTAGATAACGATTGACCCGGTAAACCGAGAAGTCCAAAGCAATTGGCGCAGAAACCAACGACGAGCTGAGATTTATGACAGCAATTTCGCCGGGGATCACGGGGAAATTCGGTGTGGCTGCAGAAGAATGAATGTTTAAACGCAGCGGAACGAGCGTTCGCGTGTGAATCGCGCATGCATATTAGCGCGCGATGAAAACGTAATAACAGTAATAATAACGAGGTTCCGGCGGCGAATAACGCGAGAGAGAGAGAGAGAGAGAGAGAGAGAGAGAGAGAGAGAGAGACCGACCGACAGGATTTCTGTCGAGACTTTTTAACGACGTCGCCGCCGCGCAAAGAGAGTTCCCCACGTGCGATTAGTATTCCGCGGCGGAGATCGAGTTGCGCTGTTATCGGGGAAAAATCCCGGCGAAGTTTCGCCACGGCGACGGTCGGATTAGGCGAACTCGCGTGGACGTTGTCGCGCGAGAAAAACCCGAGGCCCGGGTAGTCTCTTTTCGGGCTCGTTCTCGTTTCCCCCTTTAATCACGACGCCCTTCCCCGCCCTTCTCCCTCCCTCGTTCATCCCTCTCCGATCTTCTTCAAGGGTGAATCGGCGAACCGCGGAGACACCCCGAGAACCAATTTTTTTCCTGCGAGAATATACTTTTCGAGCCACTCACCCCTTCGCCCCCCTCTGGCAATCGGGAACTCGGTGTATTTCCTTTTCTACTTCTCTTCTCTTTTTTGTCTCACATTTCTCTTTTTTTCTTGTATTTTGATTTTGATATTTATAGCGGAAACGCGGACCGTGCCCCGTTGCACATCGACTGATTTGCGGTGGTCGACAGTCCGGCCTCTCTCTCTCTCTCCACCGTTTTTGCATTCAAGTGCTGCACAGCACGAAAAGTACCCGTTTACCGGAACGCCACGATCCAACCATTCTTTCCGAGCCTTTTTTGTTATTGTTTTTTTAATTAGTTTCTCGTGGCCGCGGTGTCGCGGCTGCGTACAATCGGCGCGCAGCTGGGACATACATCGATAAACGATTGTTTTGCGGTGCGACGACAAGGTATTGAAACGTGGTCCAAGTTTTTCCGAGACTTTTCTCGCTCGAACGGTGGAAAATGTTTATTCGTCACGGAAGATCGAACGACCAGCTTTTTTGCATTGGGTTTTAGCGTGCCGAGCGAATTTTTCGCTTTTATTCGGCAATGGGATATACATACAGAGTTTGTAACGGCAGTGGACATTTGATTTATCCACCGTAAATGCGTTTGTTATGGAAGGTACGCGCGTTCCTCTAGGAAATATGGATTTCGCCGGTGACATTCGACCAGACGTAATTCGAAACAGTCGGGAAATAGTTTTGCAAAACTGGAAATATTGGATAGGAGTGAAATGTTTAATACAATTTTCCAACGATGCTGGGAATTCCCAATGAAACAGCAAACGAGACAAGATTTTATCTAAGCTTCACAGTGCAATCGTTTCGTTCGACTGGTTTCCCTTGCCTAATAACGTACATCAATCGTTCATAGCACTGTATAAATCGCTGGAAAATTCTAATGTCACGCAGAACCACCTATGTCCAAACGGTGGAAGCTTTCGCGCAACCCCGGCACATAATAATTATAATTAATATTGCAAAGAGGGATTTATATTTAGCGGAGATCGTACACACAGGCCGCCCCAACGGAAATAGATCACTCGGTTATCGGCGTCTTTGTTGTTCAAGGTGGAAGAAACGAGTTTCCCATGCGCGGGGGTGGTAAATGGTTCAAAGGGTGGCGAGGCGACGCGTCGTTTTTCCTTTGGAGAACGGATCGGGGTCGCCGAACTTCCCGGCGACGAAAGTTACACGCTCTTGGACCGACTTTCAGCCTAGGACGATCGTCTGTGATCGAGCATGATTTGGCTTTCCCACAAATTTCAAGGTCGCTTCCCCATAAAACGCCGGGTAGTCTTCAAATTTTGAAAGTGTCGAAACTCTAAAACCCCCGGCACGTGTCTTAACGTTACACGTATCTGTTACATGCACTGTGTTCGAATTATACTACTTGTATTCTCTCTATACTCGTATTATAAATAATATTAGGTCGTCCCGTAAGTTCGTGCCGTTTACTATTGTACCATTTAAATTCTAAAAATAAAATATGTAATCACCCTTTCGTTCCACAACCTCTGCTGTCCTTTTTGGCAAAGACATCATACCGTCACTAGAAAATTTCTGCGGTTTTTCATTAAAATACTTTTCAATGCTGAATAATATAAACATATCCACGGCACGAGCCTATGGGACGACCTAATACAAAAATCATTAGCGTTTACGCTACAAATCAATAGGTGCAATTTAGTACATGGATTAGAAGAATTTAAGACAAATTTTCAACTGGCATAAACTGGCAAAGAAGTATTATATTACACGAAGACCCACAGTCTGGTATAATTATTGTTCAGTAATATAGTGTTCAGTATGAAGCCTTCAAGTTCCCTTTCTGATGTAATACCACCTAACTTCCTAACAGACTACACACCTGAGTAAACGCTAAGAGATTAAATCATAGTGGAAGCTATATAAATATTTGAAGAAATGAAGATAAAATATTCAGAAAATCAAATTTTGTTGTTCTCGTGCAACTGGAGTTTACTCTGAGGGTCTGCTTCACGTTGAAATCAATTTCGGAAGAAGCTCAGGCTCGGTGGAGTGTTTCTGCGGTAAAAATCGAAGAGTAGTCGATAGTTGGTCAATCGATTCGTCCAGCGAACGTTTGATATAATTCATGGAACAATATCGGGCACGGTGTTCTCCGGAAGAATGGTGGCAAGGCTCGCCGGAAACGGTGTGTCCGCTCGCTCGCTCTCGGCGCGGAGAGGAGAGAGTTTTCCGCGCGTCGCGACGCCACGGCGAAATCGTTAAACTATTCCTGCGGCGCTTGTTGCCGATAATTAGCCGGCCCGTAACCGATCCTCCCCCCGCGGCCACATTTTCCCTTCATTTATCGGGGGTGGATGCGGACTTGAATCAGGACGCGTGTTATTCGAGGTTGAAGCGGGTTACTCGATTATATCTGCTCGGATGTATCCGCGGGAGTGTGGGAGGAGACCTCTCGCTCGGTCTGCGCGTTGTACGCGCATATGCACGCTCCTGACCTAATACAGTTAGTGTACTCGAGAGCGCGCACACAGAGCGAGCGGGTACAGCGATTATATGGCCGGCGAGCCCATTAGCACGACGAAACTTTAATATTTAATAGCGGAACTTTTTATTGGACGCTCAACGAAAAATAATCGAATCGCCTCCGCGTATGTAACCGATAGCGATGCACCAACAGCCACCGGCCGCCGACGTTCAAAGCCCGAGCATAGCCAGCGATCCACTAGTTTCGTTACAGCATCGTTACACGCCGGATAAAAGATCGATCCCCAGGATCGAGAATGTGTGTGTGTGTGTGTGCGCGCTAGGATGATTAAGCCACCGATAACCCGGCGACCGCCGCAGAACATGAACGCGACCACCTTGCGTCCCGCTCGAATTTCACGGCGCAAATACCTCCGCCGAACCTTGCAGACGTTGCTCCAAACTTCTCCCCACCCCTCCCCTCTCTTTCCAATCTCTAATTGCTTCGGGACAAAAACGCCGGCCGATAAAGCACGGTCACCGATCCACGAATCCCCCCGTAAACCAACCCCGCAAGAGATCTACTCGTGTATCCATTGATCGCGGAAACCACGATTCGCCTTCTTTCAATGTCTCCCTCGTCAAAGAAGATAGTCCGATGATTAGACCGTATTATGGAGAACCCGGAGAGAAATGTTGCTTTCACCGACCGCCCAGACTCTTCGTGAAGGTAGGAATAAAATTTACAGGCGGTGATGTTCTCCGCGGATCGAGAGGGATACCGTGCTGAATGCCGGTGGTGGTTTTGCGACCCTTTAAATTCATGACGGAACATTGAATGACGTTGATTTAAAGGCGTATGTGCACCGTTTATGTTTTCGGCCCGTGCGAGAGGTTTAAGCTGCTAATTTGACCGGTTGATAACTCGTGTCCTTGCTCGACCGCATAAACGATCGATAAGACCGAATCCTCGTAATTGCTTTCGACATCAGCCGAAACGGTGAAAATTGTCTAATGATGCTTGGAGCATAGATAAGAACGAAAAAATATTGCACAAAATGCAAATGCCCAACTAATGCTCCGCTGTGCTTACGGTTTAACGCTGAACCTATCGAGCAGAAAACATGTAAAAGTCAAATATGTCTTGTAGAAGGAAGAATTTTATTATCATGTGTGTGCTTCAATAAAGAAATCGATTCATAATTTCCTGTGAAAACGTTTTTATAATTTCAATAACTTATTGACCGTGATAGGTTTGGTGATAAAATAGACCTAGTCCCAGATTTTAAACGTAGATTGTTTAACAATTGTCATGAATGTACAACGGAATGAAACAAGTAAAACATTACGAACACCGCTGAACCGAGCGAAGAAATGGTTGTTGATTCTACTCGAACCTGCATCAACTGAGCTAGAGTGATATTTAGGATTGTTCACCGATTTAAAGTGATTTTTCTATATATATATCGCAAACGTTTGGATGATAAACGTCGCAGAATCATCCCCACTACCGCGAGGTACACTCCGTGAGGGGATACAGGGCTCGAGAAGCCTCGGACACAGAGCGTAAACCCGTGTTGTTGACATACATCGAGAATTCACTGTATTTATCAATTTTTTGAAACACAATTTGGAGGTATTTCTCTTAGTCTTTCTGCTCTGCCTAATGTAACAATAGTTAATTCAATAGCCAGAAGAGTAAACGACGCTTCTGATACTCTGGGTCAATATAGACCGAGGCCGCGCCGTGGAAGGATTAAAGAACATACTTGTAGCACCTGAAGGGTCCAACTACGAGAGAAAAGTAGACAAAGCTGTACTTTTTAACGAGCAATTAAGAATTGGAAAGTGGACGGAGATTGAAAACTAAATAAATTAAGATTAAGAACTGAATTTCAACGAATTCTCAGCTCGACTGAAAGAAATACCGAAAAGATAGGGAACAAAGGAGGATTATATTGTTCTGCAACGCGAATATTAGGATTGACAAGCCCGCGACCTGGATTGTGGCTAGGAATTAAATCAGGCTAATGAATCAGCTAAATTTCCAGCAACTGTCAACTCGAGTCAAAGAAAGATGGAACGCCGAGCCGGCCGCAAAGGACCAGCGCATTGTTTTGCCGCGGGGATATCAGGAGTGACAACCCGGCAACTCTGATTGGAACTAGAAATACATAGGATCGAGATAATTAATGAAGCTGAAATTCGAGCAACTCGAGCCGAAGAAAGATGGAAAACCGGACAACGCTCGGAACGGACGAGTAGACGGAAAATGCGAGTCTGAAGAGCGGTTGTGTGCCGGTTGGAGATAGCGTCTCGCGGTTTCATCGTCGACAGAACGTTGTCCTGTGCGTGACAGCATCGCGGAGCTATTTACTGTAACAAAGCCTGTAACGAGCGTAGTTTCGCCGGTAATTCGATCGACGTGGCATTGGCCGATCCGAAACAATGCGTAACGCGCGCAAACGTCCCACAGGATACGCACAGGTACGTGTAGGTACCATAGCACTCGCTCTCGAAATCGACGGGAGTTGCGCGCAGATCCCTCGACGCGTTATACAGGTGAACAAAGTTTAGACGAATTTTTAAACAGAAAATAAACGCGGGGCAAGACGAGAACTGTCTCCTCGAAGACAAATCGTCGTTCGTTACGGATCGTTAATACACGGCAGGAGGTTCATTAGCACAATACTCCTCGTTATTCGTTTCGAGAGCCGTCAGGTGTTTCCGCTCGAGCCTGTAAATTCTCGGTGACCGTCGGGTACCGTCGCGATCGGCCGCGCAAAACGCATTATAAATAACGCGGCCCGCGGCCCGCGGGTACCGAAACTCTGAATGAATCGGTTTTTGTCTAGGCCGATGAGTGCATCGGCCAGGAATCTCGTCGGCGTATAAATACCGCGGCGACGATGTTATCGGGAGGGTACATCCGGGTGAACGCTACCCGCCAAACCAGGAAGCGACCCGCGTCCTTTAAACCATAGAGCGCGTCCTGGATTTTCAAGCGGGTCAGTTACGTTCGGAAAGAAAAAACGCCACGAGACCAAGAAGTTTCGAGCAACCTAGTGATCGAATTAGTCGCTGGAGAGGAGTTATTTAGCACCCTGGTCGAGATACAATGATCGGGGTCAGTCAGCCATTTAGAAAATTGCACACCTCGCGGAACACAGAAGTAAAAGTTTAGGTCACTCCAGAAATTGAATTAATCGCTAGAGGGGAGGGCTATTTAGCACCCTGGTCAACAATGGTTGGGACCAGTCACCGTTTCGAAAATAGGACACTTCGAGAAACACAGAAGTAACAGTTCAGGGTACTTTAGAAATGGAATAAATCACTAGAGGGGAGGGCTATGAGCAGCCTGGTCAACAATGATTGGGGTCAGTCGTCGTTTAGAAAATAGGACACCTCGAGGAACACAGAGGTAAAAAGTTTAGGACACTCGAGTTCAGAAACACAGACACTTTCTGGAGTAGAGGCGACACCGTTTCGATCATCCTAGAGATCGAAGAAATCTGCTTACGATAGACAGAGAAGAGAAGTCGCGTTTAGAATTACCTGATCGACAAACAAATCGCATGGCAAGGGATCGGTGGAACAGAAGTTCGATTCAAGGAACAAATGTTCAAGACTCTGGGAACAGCAGGTGTCCCGCATGGATCTGTATCGGTAAATCAGTAGATTCAGAGACGGTAATAAAAGTGTCAAGCCCGAGCGCTGAAGACATCAAAGCAGCGCGGCATCAATCGGCGCTGATTCTTAAAGTATAATTTACGACTCTTCATATCTCGAGGCTGGGTTAGAGCTGTCAGCGCTGTCCCTAGGGTGTTAACACACTGAATACGCTCCTAGTCTCTAGTCTGTCTGTCGATTGGAACGTTCGTATTTGCATACACATCGGTTCGCTAATGACACGGAAATCCAAACCTGTTTAAACTTATGCGACCACGTTAATTGCCCGTGGACCACTAAATAAAATAATTGTCGAAGATAGTTGTCGAAGACTTTCGTCCAGATTGTTATTTTAAGAACGGATAGTGGATCTCGTATGGTTCGGTAGATTCATGAACCCGATATTTTAACACTAGAACTACCGAATGAGTCGATATGACTTGCTCCTAACTTTTTCTCGTAGAAATAATGAAATTTTTTACTAAACTTCTTTATCGAAGTAGATATTTAAACAAAACTGTGGTACGAAATCCAAACAAATGCAATTTTGTTGTTATTATAAGGCAATACATGCCAGTCGCATTCACTGCTTGGTAGTTCTGGTGTTAACTACTCTCAGAAGAAACTGTCTGCACAAATGCTGCACTCTCGTGGAAATACTAACCAGTTAACTGTTTCTCTTTGAAAAATGCGCACCTAAATTGAGTCGTAAAAATGAGCCGTATAGCTGTTTCGACGAGTATACCAGTCATGAAACAAAATATTTCTTAACCGGTTAAGGATATCGGATCCTTCGCGGCTCAGTAGATTCACCGGCAGTGACAAAAAAATCACGATCTACGGACGCCTTCGAAACAAGCAGCGTGACAGCAATCAGTGCCGATTCGCAACTCTTTGACTGCGTGCAGGGTCCACACAGACATCCGCTGCCTCGTTAACATCTAACGAAGTAGTTTCGTGACATTTACTTAGCAACAAAAGCTAGACGATACGCATTGCTGAGCCCGTCTGCCTTTCACCTGTAATCCCCCGTACACTTCTTGCTCGATCCTTTTCACGACATTGTCTTGCCCTGATCATTGCGTCAGTTAGTTTTGCGTCTCGAACGCTTAGGACTGTACTTTCCCGAAGACCGTGAACGAGGGTGTGTTGTTAGGGTATAAAGTGTCAGTGGATCGGGTCCGTACCTTGTCGGCCGCTAGTCTGGCGACCAGGGCCTCCTTCAGCGGGCCCAGCCAGTGGTGTGCCCCCACGAAACGCTTGTTGAGCAGTTTCGTGTGGGGTGCTGCCTGCGCGTACACGGTCTCCAGCTCGAGCACCACCATATTTCTCGCTCGGGGCTGAGATCCTCTTCGGGTCGCTGCTGGTTTTCCGCTCAGCCGACGGACTCGAGCTCGTTGGTCGCTAGCATTTATCAAGCAACGATCTTGGTCTCACATACACTTTCTTCTATACACGCGCGACAAAGAGAGAGGGGGGAAAACGACGAATAACTTATTCACTGTGCAAAGGATCACTACAGATAGATCCTCTCCCTGGATCCCTGGGTTCTAGGAGAGCGACTCGGGTCTCATGGTCTCGCAAAAGTCACCGTGTCCGCGAGGGAAAGCGGCGTCGACCAGCGGCGTCCAGCTGGCATTCCCCGAGATCGGAACAATTTCCACGTAGACAACAACACTCCGAGAGATTGTAATAAACGGGGTTTTCACTGTACACCGGCCGTGGGTTCGCCGGAACCACGTGGCTGTTTCCCTTGATGGACCGCAAGCACTCTCACTCCCGAATATAATATCACCGGTTGATTTTCGACACTGTTGACACACTACGTTTCGAAGACGGCTGATACGCGACGGGGGGAGGTTCTCGCAACTCTAAAAGGAAGGCACAGAACGGTACACGTTAAGATAATCTCCGACAACGACGACGACGACGTTCGACGAGGGAAGACGGGGAATGCCTTCTCGAGGCGAAGGCACTCGTTTGCAGGCGGTTTAGCGTAATTCGGTGACAGCGTGGCCAATGCTCGCGGGGGGCGGGGGTTACCACGCCGATGGTCCCTGTGTGCCGGTTGTCTCCCGTTGATTGTTCACCACGGTGGTTGCTCGTGGTGTTGGTGGGTTCGACGTGGAAGCGGCGAAGAAGGCCGGTTCTCCGTGGCGAGCCGTTAAGTCCAGCGTGATCCGGGCTTAAGCCGCGCTCGCAACGGTTGCCGCATAGAAAGGCAGTTGAGAACTGACTGCTGCCTCCTCTCGAGCCTCCTCGCTCCCATGGCCCGAGCTTTGAGTGACGCGACGCGACGCGACGCGGCCGGTGTGACGCGTGTGCACCCCTCTCTCTCTCTCGATCTCGAGGCTCATGCTCTCTCTCTCTCTCCCTCTCTCTCGGCTCTCGTTCGTTCTAGCTCCGTTCCGTCGCTCGGTCTCTCTCCGTCTAGCCGGCTTTCTCTCTTCCGCTCTCGTCGTTTCCCTCTCTCCGGCCCTTTCCACGCTCATTCTCCTCCCTCTTTCTCGCTCCCGTTTTCCGGTCTCGTTCTCTCCCCCTCTCGCTCGTCGGCTTTCTTTCTCCCTCTCTGGCCAGCGCGCGGTTTTTCATTCTTTCCTCTCCGTCTTTCTTCTTCCGTCTTCCTCTCACTTGCCCCCCTACAGGCTCGCTCGAGAGAACTCCGTCTCTCTCACACCGGCGCGCAGACACGTTCGCTCCACTCGTCGCGGCGAGACCCAACGAGAATACAGCCCTGTCGCCCTCAGAGACTCCTTCACCCTCCTCCCTGCTCTCTTTCTCTCCTTCCTTCTCTTCGTCTTTCTGTTTCTCTCTCCTCCGAGGGTCTCTTGTTTTTCGGTCTCGGTCTTTCTTTCTCTTTCTTTCGCCGAGGACACGACAAAGCCGCGAGCTTCCTACTCGACGATTTCGCGGGAAGATTCGCCAGCCGCGTTTCAAACGCATCGCGTACGCTCGATCGAGCCGCGAATTAATGATCGATTAATCGCGCCACCATGCTCGCGTGTGTCTGATCGGTTTGCACGAGGGAGGGGGCACGGGGAACTCTGCGGATCGTTAGGACCCCGCGGAATCCTATCTCGCGAGCCTACCCCCATTCTTTGTACCTGACCAAAGAGAACCCCCCCCCCCCTCTCTATATGTTCGATCGTACTCGTCAAAGATTCAACGATCCCGTGCGATCACGACGAACCGGCACTTTCCTCCCGACACCTATGCGAACGAATGCCGCGGACATATTCGACGAACCCGATTTTTCAAACTAGTTTACGCTCGCCTCGGGCTGTGTATCTCGCCGCGGCATTTATGAGCAGCAGACTGCGGAAGTTTATGCAAATTCTGCTTCCGCGGACCTGCTCCCTGTCACGGGATCCGCCATCGGAATTGAAACGAACACCGGGTTCGAAATTTTTCTAATTTTATCGCCAATTCCCAAGCAATTTTAATTCCAGAACTCCGACGTTTTTATCTGATTTGCCGGAAATACTAAAATTGTTGGAATTATAGAAACTCTTTCGTAGGATGTGATCTTGTCATTCTTATACACCAAAACGTGACAATCGCTTTTAATGCTCGGTAGGTTTAATGTTAAACGCAGAAATATTTAGTAATGCGGGCATTGTTTTGAGGAAGCGGATCAAATCAAGGTTTACCACTACATGAAAACAAATATTTTCAAAGCACAAACACCTACAGTACAATTGTGAGGAAAGAGTGACGTTGAATTTGAATGGAATTTTTCCTGTCCGAAGCTAATTCTTTCAGCGCGAAGACTGTGGGAACTGATTAATTCGCGAGCGGGTTTTGTCAATTCATTGTTTCCTCCACTCGCTCCCAAAAAGCGCAGGTTGAAAAATCGCGGGGTTAAAAGTCGGGGGTCCCATTGGACGGCGTATTTCAGGAACTTCGAAATATTTTCGCACGCTTACAGGTGCACGGAACTTGTGTGCACTACTTGCGAATAATTAATGCAAATTTATGTCGTCAACGACAAATTTAGCATCTCTACAATGCCGTGCAACTTTGAAGTCGCCTATACTCGTTATTTGCGTTTTTCTAAGCTTGTTCTTGTTTTTATTTCGCCGAGAATTTACCGTCGAGTTTTATTGTTTTACCACCTCTTCGTAACCAAGGAGTGCGTTTATTATGCTCCGCAGTTCCGGTGCTTCAACCTCGTTCCGTGGTTGTGTGCATATAGTATTCGCAACGCAAAAAATGGAAGTTAATGAAATCTCCGTCCTTCGAACCGTGCTTCAATCTTCTATAAATGCGTAAAATTGTTTATTTACGTGGTGTATCCAAAACTTCTTCCGATTCCTCGTCTAAATTTGTGTTTGTTAAATTGATCGGAGCACGTGACCACGCCGTTAAGGACTACGAAACAGTATTAATGTATTATTATAAAAAAGATCTAGCAATCGGTGCTATAAACTGCACTACTGCAAACAATCTAGTAGCCTAGTTTTTCCCTGTTCCTGTGCTGTTCAATTCGTAGGGACTGCGATCACGGTGCAGTAGCAACGTGTCAGTTCAATTAAAAAGAAATAAAAAAATTGGTGTAGCCATAATCTGGTAAACTGATCGTTCTAGCTGCCTAAAGAAGAATCTCAAGTAGATTGATCCAGTGTTGGAGGAGTGATACTGATTCGAGGGGCGATTGATCGATGAGCGAGACTGTGGGTACATGGTGGTTGAACTTAGGCAACTCTCGCTCTTATTTAGCGAGTACAAGCAGATTAATCGATTTCGCCCGGGTTTCCAACAGTAAAACAAGGTTGGGTTTCTCGATGCCGATATCGTTCGTGGCGGGCGAAGTATAAGCAGCGATAGTCTATCAACGAGTCACTCGATCCAAGCGCGCGACTGTTTACAAGGAGAGAGAGGGCGGAGGAGAGGAACTTCCGCGGCAACCGGATACTTCCGGGCGGACCGAGGAGTCTCTGCTCTGCTCTGCTCGGCTCGGCTCGTCTCGGCTCGGTTCGTTTCGAGATGCGCGTTTGCAACTGGGGAAAAAGTACGCCCGACGGGCTGTGTGTACGCAAACCTAGCGCCCGGGTAAAAAGTAGAAAGTCTCGGCGCAAGCGGGCGATATTAGCGAGGCGGAACGTTAAACGTCGAACTCGGCTAGGATTCCCGGAAATGAAATTTTCCCGAAGAACGGCGACGTCGCTCTTCGGCCTGTTCGGGATCCGGTTCTCTTTCTCTCTTTCTCTCTCTCTCTATCTCTCTCTCTCTCTCTCTCTCGTATCTTCATCCCCCGTCGTCTGAGTCGCGGTGTCGGACCACGATTGTCCTGAATAATTCAGTTGGCCAGTGAAAGTAGCACGGGACTGCATGTAATTTCCAATATTGACAGACGTTCCTGAGCCCCTGTGTGTCCTCGAGGCACCCTACTCTCCCTCTTTCGGTACTCTTACTCCCTCTCTCTCTCTCTCTCACTCGCTCATTCTCTGTGGGCTCTTCTTTTTCCCTCTTGCAGGGTCTCTCTTCTCTGCGAGTGCTTTTGAGTGTACGGCCCTGTCGCCCCAACCACCTGCACTTGGACGAGGGTGAGACAAAGGCGGGCGCGAGTTTCACGAGATTCAAAAGAAGATGACTACCCCCTTCGGTACCTTGGCGAGGCTCTGCACACACGCTCGCGAGCTCACACGCAGGCCAGCTAGCAAGCAACCAAGCAACCCAGCAGGCTCTCTTCTGCAAGAGGGAGAAGGAGCTCGACCCCCCCTGCCCCCTTCTTCTTCTTCTTCTTTCCTTGCTTCCTCGGCTCGGACACAGAGCCTCGCACAGCTCTCCCGTTGGCCCCCGTTGGCCCCCCTGCGTTGGCTCCCATCGTGCAACCCCCCCAATTCCCGGTCTTTGCTTTCGAGAGGTTTGCACGAAGATCAGAAACTTGCTCGCAGGTGAAGGAAAAAAGTAACTAGGAGCATTAGCGCGACGCGGTGCAAGAACCGGTGAAAGGAACCGGCAGAGTTTCATTCCGGCTTTTTCTTATTCTTCTGCTTCTTTTTCCTCTTCTTCTCCTTCTTCCTGCTCGTATCGCGACTGTCTCGCGGATCAAGAAAGAAATTCTCTCTGCAGGGGGGGTTCATAACGGTCGTCCAAGGTCGATCGTCCTCGGAGAGATTTGGACATTGCGGAAGAGCGGCTGGCTTGCCCTCGGGGAAAGTGGTCGAAGCAGGAAGGGAGAAAACCGACACCCCTGGTGCGACTTGGGAATCGAAATGAAAATGCTGCGACGGTCATCGGAGGTCGTTCTGCAGAAGATGCAGAAAGATTGAAAGGGTGACAGGTAATCGAAGGAGGTAATCGAGCTCCTGAGAACCTGGAAGATGACCCTGAAGGGAGTCAACCCTTTCTTCCCGATTAATAACGAGTCAGACTCGTAAAGATGGACGAGTAGGTACAATTTCAAACGACAAAGATATTAAGAGAATTTGAAAATTCCGTTGTATTGTTTTCAGCCTATTGAACATACAAATAAAAAATTGATTCTGCACTTTGAAAATTGTCAATATTTAACACTATTTTTACCGCGGTTTAATGTGCACCTATTTTTACTAGTTTCTTTTTTTAATGTAAAATCGCCCCCTTTTTTTCTGTTGTACCACAAGTTACCGATCATAATCCTGTATATACAAAAAAAAAAATAGATTTATTGATTAATTGTCCTTTCCTTCTAGGGAATCGTGGTCATCATAGAAACTATTGAAATATTTTAGAGAACTTCGAGAAACTAGAGGATGACTGATAAAGCAACCTGTGGTAACGAAAGGGCGTCAACGATGAAAAATTGGCCCTATTCCAATAATTAAAATAGGAGAAACAGAAGCTATGGGGAGGTTCTTGCGATGATCGCTGGTCATGATGGGAGATATTTAGAAATTTTCGGAGAGTTTGCAACAAGGGGACGACGGAGAAAACAATCGGTGGAAGCGAAAGGGGGTGAAAGATGAAAAATTGGCGCTGTCCCAAGGATTGAAATAAAAATGTTCTGCAGATGATCGAAGAATATTGATTACCGAGAGGTAGGCTCGATGGTTTTGGACTGGTTCGAGGTGACTGAGAAAGGTGGTCTAGTAGAATCGAAGATCGAAAATTCCCATCCCTGGGGGGTGTATGTGGAGCGTGGGCGGTGCTCCGGTCGGGGGACTGCGCGGCTGGATATGATGAATCAAGCCTCTAAACGGAACTGATGGGAATCCCGATATATCAGTTCCGGTCGGAACGAGGGCGGAGAAATAATCCTGGGTAACGGGAGCGTCGATTAACAACGGGGGAGAAGAAAAATAAAATCAATTGGCCTACAATGCTGCTGGCATTGTTTTCCCCTTCGATCGAAGGGGCCGGCGCGGCGGCCGGGAAAGGGTTACCACCGAGTTAGGCTTAAAACGCAACCCTGTGCGCGCTATAGCAAAACCCGGGCGAGCATGTGTGCACGCGCGTACATACGGGGGCTGCTAAACGCCAATAATTGACTGCGAACTAGTACGTAACACGGGAGACGGTCTCCTTCTCTCGCGCACGGTGCGTGTATCGATCGATTTTCACCCTGACGAGTTTAGAAAAGCCCCGCGCCACACCGTGTCCTCCACAAGTATTCACGCTCTTGCGACTTCTTCGGCAAATATGAAGCAATCACGAATAATTATTCTCAAGTTTCAAATTTAAACTGCCGTGTCCATACTGGAGCAACGTCCAGCCATTTTTATTCTGTGAAGAGTTGCTTGACGTTCGGTGTGGACACAGCTTAAGACGATCCGCATGCAACACCGTTTATTGGACGAATCGATACGCATTCACGCTGGCAATTTAACGAACACTTTGAGTGCCGCATCTCCCAGAAATGAGAGACACGTGCATTTTTCTAGGTTGATAAATACATTTTTATATTAATGTATCCGAGAGTTAGTAAATTTCTTGGGATCGGCTAAACGCGAGAGGTTCAGCACCATAAATCATAACATTTCAACTTCGACTTTCAACCCGTTACTTTCATTATGTAACATTTTTATGGCTAGTTAAGGCAAGTTGGCACTCTTACTGCTCTATTATAGTAACTCACAGGTGTACTTTCTCAGTTCCGACCGAGCAGCAACGAAACTCCAATGAGCCTGTGCATAGGTTCGTGGCGTATTCTAGAAACGTATTTATTTTATATTTTACGCTTCAGTTTCGATTGTTGGAATACCCGAAGCAGCGAGCTGAGAAGGGGGTAGCTGCGGGAGAAGCAACAATGGCAAAGTTGCAGTTATTTAAAACGGAAGAATTAGGGACGCGCGTTAATTAAGAGAATACGAGATCACCCGAGGGAGGGGGGTGTATAGCGTACAATACTTCTTCGATTCATTCGCGTAATAATAACGAAGAGCTCTTGATTGGATTTCTTCGAGTGCCTAAATAGTTCCGAACGGGAGCGCGTGCTGTACGTGTACAGGGTGATCAGGAACGAGTGGAGTTCCAACGTGAGGCAAGAATCAAGATCGAACGAATCGTGCGATTTCAGGTTTGCCGTGGAGCATAGTCCTCGGAGTTAGAGCCGCCACCTGCTGGCGAACGCGCTGTACAGGGGGGGTCTGGAGCGCATTATTACGGCGGAGCAAGTTTTCCCGGCCGGCGGTTTCCGGTCGTCGAAAGGCAGGCGAGTAGATCCCCGAAATATCGTGTCTGGCCGTTGAATGTCCCACGAAAAACTCTTCCGTCGTCCGTAAAATTCGTCGCGGCTCCCTCGAACAGCAGAAGAGTACACGACCACGACAACGACCACGACAACGACGACGACGACGACGACGACGACGTTGACGACGAGGAGGAAGAGGATGACGTCGACCAGAAGGGTTGAAGAGAGAAAGAGAGACGAAGAGAGAAGAGGATCGGTGGCGCGCGCGTTTGGCGCGACTTTAATTGGCCGTGCCTTAATTTTGATGTACGCTGTACCACCTCGAGGGTCCTCAGGGGCCGGTGAAGAGCCGAAAGGGAGAGCGGAAGCCGCGGAGGAGAAGAAACGGGAGCGAGGTAGACGGGGCTAGAGTGAGAAGCCAGTCGCGGTCTTTCTTGCGCAGCCGGCACATTGTCGTCGCCCGTAGCCAACAGCCTATTGTCTACAGGGAGAGCTCTCTCTCTCCCCCTTTTCCCTTTTGCGGCCACAAACACACGAACGCGGCTGCACACGCGTGCACACCTTAATACACACTCATAGACAGGGAGAGAGAGAGAGAGAGAGAAACTGAGCGAAGGAGAGATCGTAAAAGGGAGAGGAGGAAGAATACGCGCAACGATACGAGGCGACACACACAGGCAGCAAGAGAGAGAGAGAGAGAGAGAGAGAGAGAGAGAGAGAGAGAGGAAGAGAGAGAACGCGGAGAGCGACAAGGAGGGAGATGGAAACCCGCCGACACTGAACGGGGTCCGGAGAGCGAGCCGGGTGTGTTATAAAAGAAAAAAAGGAGGAAAATACACTACGCGATGGAGAAGGATCGTCGAGCAAGAGAGAGAGAGACGGGGCGGCAAGACTGTGGGTAATAGTTAAAAAAAAAAGAGAGAGAGAGAGAGACAGAAGGAAAAAAGGAGAAAAATAAGAGAAAAGAGGGAAAAGCGACGGGGAACGGGGGAGTAGATCGAAGATGAGCGGGAGAAACAGAAACTGGGCGGGAAAACCGATGGATAGTTATAGGGGGAGGCTGCTGCTGCTGCCGCGCCGCGGAGGGGTTGCGGGGGACGGTGAATAAAAAGAAGTAATTATAGAGAAAAAGAGAGAACACGGCGAGCGAAACGAGGAGCAGAAGAGGCTCGGGCTGTATCGGCGAAGAAAAGGAGGAGAGGCAATCGAAATGGGGAGAGAGAGAGAGAGAGAGTGAGAGAGGGCTATTCATACCCCCTGTATTCCAGCCGTACCTTGCAGCAGCTATTATTTACATATCAGCAACTTCGTGCTTCCATGTACATAAACGCGCAAATACGGTTGCCCATGAGAATATAGCCGGTCTTGGTGGTAGGGGGAGCTCTCTCGTGCACACGATCGGAAGAGAAAGAGTAAGAGAGAGAGAGAGAGAGAGAGAGAGAGAGAGAGAGAGAAGAGGAGAGGACGACGACGACGACGGTGCAGCGGACGAATACCATGCGAGCAGGGCGGGCACTCGGCATATCCGTTAAACTAGCCTGATTTCTGAAAAGGGCTTCGCACGGTCGCGCGCGCACCGCCGCGCCGCCGAACACGATTCCCGCGAGAAAGGGAGGGCCGTGGTCAATGAGTCGTCCCTTTCCGTCGACGAATTAAAATCAACCCTCGACGATAATTCGCCTCGCCGCCGCGTCCCGGTGTCGCACCCGTGTGATCGAAAGCGTACGTTCGCGCGAAATCAATGCCACGACGCCCTGAAAGCCACGTCGGACCGAAAGGGTTTCGTACTCGAACCGGCTCTTCACTCCGATTCGGAAAAGAAACAAAAAGGAACAGGAAAAAGCACGGTGTTGACCCTTGAACGAACCGAAAGAGGAAAACCGCACCAAGGTTTCGAGTATCGCTTTCGCACAGGGACTTCGGTTCCGCTGGATCAATCCTGCGGAGTTGCTTCGTTGATCGCGAGGGATTTCTATCGGGCACGGACGCGGGCAGAGATTGCCCTGTGGGGCGCCGTCTTCGCTCCCGGAGCGACCTGACCACGCCCACTCCAAACAAATCTTTTGTTTCTCCAGTGCACGAATTATTTCTAGCTTCAAAGTAATTCGTAATACAATTCAACCGAAATTTTCTATGACATAGAAATCTAAACTATTAATCTAAAATATTAACTAAACAGATTTTAAAGACAAATTGAAAATTGATGTTGAGTCACTTTATAAAATCCTGATAGGCAAAATAGCAGATAAACAAATAAATGGAAGAGCGAAGGACGAATATTGCAAATTCTTTTTCCCTTCTGCCTCGATGCCTCGCTCTCAAGGGCAACCCGGAACGCTCGCAGGGCAAAGAGCATTTATTGCTTGATCTAACAAGATTATACACGGCGAATCTAATAACTGGACTGGGCTACAACTCCGTTTTCACTGCAGATAGGAAAAAATTGCAGGGGACGATTTTGTTTATCACGCTGGATCGTCGAGCACTTCGATTTTCTACGGACGGGCATCGGCGCAGTTGCAAATTGCTAATGCACGTTTTTATCTATTAATCTTTTTGGCATTATGTCCCACACCAAATGCACCACGATAAACAATCGAACTGCTCGACGATGGAGCTCGATAAGCCATGCGAAATTGTCCTCGGCGACAGCAACAGAGTTAACTGTAGGTTTTCGGAGTACTAGAAACGACTACTCTACGTTTCTCTATAAAAATAACAAAAATCAGGCTATCCAAATTTTGAGCCATTTCTGTACAATATATACCCAAAGAAATAAATTCGTTGAATAATTCAAATGAACTCTCCGTCAGTTACTTTACCCTGCCTAGTGATTAAATTAACCCTCCGTCTGTTACCGTATTTTTATCGGCGCTGTCTGCAAACTGGGCTGTTTATATTCACGACCCATTTTTCTACTGTTCCAGGTTGTAAAACAATTCTGTAATACGTATTGTAGTCACTATTTTCATACATAATCGTTGTAACGCGAAATGTTTGAGGCATTGATGGGAAATATTCGAAAGAAAGCAATTTTAGGGTGAAATTTCGCTCCGGACATAAACGACCCGTCATTTTGACGAATCCCGTAAACCCAGCGTTAACGTGTACGGCACTGCCGTCAAAGTTAATGCCCGGTCCGGTTGGTGGATCGAGTCTCCACATTTTTTAAGCGAATATTGGAAGAAGCAGGAGAGCCGATCTAATAAAGAGAGCGTGGCGGATGGGATCGGATCGATGACTGTTGCGAGGGATATCACGGATATATCTCAATCCCGGTGGATCGGATCTGCGAATGTGGTTGAGAACCTCTAGATTCCAAGGGATGGACTCGCACGCGAGCTCGCGTGCTTAGGTGCCGGCCAGGCCCTCTTCGTCCTGCGACGTCCTTCTCTCTCGTCGACCCCTTACCAACCCTCGTGAAACACGGCAACCTGCCCGCACCCTAGGATCTTTTATCGTAAGAAAAAAATTTCCAGCCGAACGCGGCATGCGTGTAAATATAGTCGGCGGCGTTCCACGCTCGTGAAGCGTTCGCTCGCTCGGCTAACCTATGCACATGCACCCGTGACGACGGTGCAACAAACGCGGTGACCACGCGCGTTTCCACTGACCGGGCCCCTCTGTTCTCTCTCCTTTCTCTCTCTCTTTCTCTACCTCTCTGCGTTTTAAAGAGCCGCGAGCAGAGAAAAGGCGGCGATGAACACCGATCGACCGGCACTCGGAATTTTCCACCCTTTGACCATCGCCTCGGCCCTGCACGAGACTGAAATTCTTCGAGTGATCGATACATCGCGCGCACGACACGGTAAACATCCGAATCAACGGATTAAAGTCATCCCGACCCTCGTCTATGCCTCGCGGCGATTTAGCACAGCTCTCGCATGAAAGACGATGTTCGAACGCTCGCAGGAAAATTAAGGCCTTGTCATTTTAGACTGCGGATTTTATGCGTTTACGGAAACGCTGAGAAGATGACATTTAAAACAGTGAAAAAATTTCAAGCATTCAACGATGTCGGTATACCTGTTTCGACTCAATTAAGGGAAGCAGGATATGTTTAATTAGCTCCTGTCTGTTGCGATCAAGACAGTTTTTATTTTGCATTTTGCTTTTTGAACCCGTTGAATTTGGTCACAGCTACAGCGATCGCAACTCTTTCGTGCTTAATCATTTCCTAGGCTAGTTCGTTGCGTTGTAATTGGCGCACGGATGGTGTGCATGCATTGTGCAATCCCTACAGAATACAATTAGAGATGCAATTTGACAATGCAATTAGACGAGGGACGCTACTGTACTCTTCGTTCTTCTCTGCGTCGCGAGACAGAGCTAAGGACCATAGGATCGAAACAATACACTGTTTTCTCGATATATGTCAACAACACGGGTCCTGCCAGTAACATATATCGTCCAGGAGATTACTCTTTCATCCACGTATTATGGCTACACTGCTCAGTTTCCGTGGCCCATCACGGGGTGTACCCCACGGTAGAAGGGATAATTATGCGACAATTATCAAGTATTTGCGACATATATCGAAAAATATTTTCTTTTTTGCTTCTAATGAAATTAGTCATCTTTTCCGACGTTTTACCACCATGTCAATTTGACGCACGAGGTTACGTGGAATTACGACAGGGGTGAGGGTTAAACGCTCATTCCCTACGCGAGGAGTCTTTATTTATAAGGTGTTCTCTGAAAGAATAATCGATGAGAATTAATTTTAATCACCGGCGTTCCGGCGGTGGTTCTACAATCTTGCACGTTCTTTTATAGATCCCGCGAGCGAACGAGCGAGAGAGAGAGAGAGAGAGAGAGAGAGAGAGAGAGCCTCTTTGTAAAGCGCCATTTTTCAAGGTCGCGAGGCTCCCGCGAATAAATTGCCCGCAGTCTGGCGCGGCAATCTCGAAATTTCCGAGGGCTTTCCAGGCTTGCGAGCATGATGCTCGCCGTAACTTTCCGGCGTTTCATCGTGGGGAAAGTGTACCACCGATTTGCGGACACGCCGAAGAACTTGGCCGTGTCAGCGATACCGGGCGCGACCGACTGACGCGATCATCTAGAGGTGTTAAGGTCTCTCTCATCGGCCCTAACGGTTACGTAAACCACCGGTCCGTGTCAGTGATTCCTTCTCGATTTTCTCGCTCGGTGGCGAAGCACGGGTAGACGCTGGGAACACGACGGATCGAGAAGCCGAAGAGACCGGGTTTGTTTTGAGCACCGTCGGCCGCGTAGTTTGCACTTGGTCACGATTTCAGGGCGTTTCCTTTGTGTTTCCACGCTCGAGATGAGGCGGATGTTGCGGAAGGAACGGACGAGGGACGGCGAGAGACAGGGGGACGGGGGCCTGCGGGCTGAAGGGTTGGAGGTGAAGGTGGAGAGGCCACTTCAAGTTGGTTTCTAGCCTAGATTCGACTACTCCGCGGGTGATCCGAGGTTTTAATTAGGATCCGTGGGCCGAGAGGAGACCACGGTCCCCTCCTCCATCCGCTCCTCCGGCAGCCTCTAGTTCTTCTAAGACTAATGATCTCTCTCGTTTCATTAATAACCACCGGGTAGCCAAGTGTCACTTTTCGTCTTAAGTCGCGCCGCATAACAAAGCAACGTTAAGCCCCGCGCCGTATTGTTAACGGTCCAACGTCATCGGTGGTGGCACGCGTTAAT
The DNA here is from genome assembly GCA_913789895.3 of Seladonia tumulorum. Lineage (NCBI taxonomy): Eukaryota > Metazoa > Arthropoda > Insecta > Hymenoptera > Halictidae > Seladonia > Seladonia tumulorum. The sequence goes on from OU565276.1 coordinate 12,155,046, forward strand.
TGGGCCTCGTCGCCTCCAACGCGCGGGAAGAACCGAGTCACGATCGACGGCCTCTCCTCCTCCGTGTGGATCCTCGATCGAGGAGGATGGATGATGGATGCACGCGTCGAAAATACACACGGCTCCCGGTAAACAGTTTCTCGGGATCGATGCCTCGGGGCCAAGAATTCCTCGGATAATCGAACGCTTAGTCGTCCGTCACGGATTTTCCGCATGAGAACCGCGCGAGGGTGTAGGGAGAGGAAGAGAGAAAGAGAGAAAGAGAAAGGTGTTGCGGTAGCGGCTCGTGACCGCTAGCGAGCTGACGAGCTGCGCATTACGCATCTGCGCCAAGTATTCGCTGCGAACGACAGCTCGGAGAACACCGGAAACACCCTGTGTTCGGAAAAGATCGGATAAGTTACCGTAGGATCACTGACCGGTGGGATCAGTGACCGTTCAGATTGATAATCGTGTAGAATATTAGGTAATTGCTTAGGTTAGAGGCCGTGTAGAGATGACCGCTAGGGTCAGTGACCGCTTAGGTTGGCGACCCTGATCGGTGATCACTTAAGTCAGTGATCCTTTAAATCGGGGACCGTTTAGTCAATGCCCGTGCAGATTAGTGACCATTGAGATCAGTGACCGTTTTTATATGACCATTTGGGTCAGATACCGCTGAAATCAGTGAGTACTGCTACCAATAAGAATTTATACCGTTGACCATCGGATCTGTGGTTGCGAGACCAGTGACCGCTTTCTAGAATGAGGTGCCTTCCCGCTTGTGGAACTGCTATTGTGGCGAAAATACCACATTTTTGCGACAAACCGTGCCCCCTGGTCTCAAGAGGGCCTCGCGGTCTACACCGACGAATTTCCACGAACGGCGACCATGACCTTTCCTCGGCCCGACCTATTAACAGGCGGAGAAGGCAACGCTGGGTATCGCGCGGGTAATTTTCGCCTCCGGGGAAATAATCGGCCGACAGCGGCGCGTACCCGTGAACACGGAACATCGGGGATACTAACCAGGACGGTTGGAAAAAAACGCGAGTTAATAGCTCTCGAAGGGAAAGGGGATCTTCCTGATCCACCTCCAGTGTTTCCTCGATTTCCTCTCTCCGTTTCTCTAGCCGCGAGAAAGAGGAAACCGGAGACATCGAACGGACTTACAATCTACGCAATACTCGCGGCAATAATCTTTTCTACCCGCTCCTCCACACGTCCGAATCTCGTAACTCCTTTTCCGCGTTACTACAATTCCTTTTTCCACTCTGCACGCTTCCCACTCCTACCCTTTTTCCTCCTCCAACCGGTTACGAAGTATTAAAAATCCCTCGCTTCTCGCGGCTAGGATCGTTCAAAGAAATCATTTCTCGTCGCTCGGCGTCGGAGATCGGTATCGACGAATCGTTTCCACTAAAGGTATTATATTTCAGGCTGTGTACGAAGCTAAGTTGCTCGGTCACAGAGAGACTGGGGCTCCTTTTCGGATTAAAACGCGTTGCGTCAAATTGCATATTAAATCTCTGCCCGCTATGCGTTCAATATTTTTCCTGTCCGCTTCCACCCCTCCCCTACCCAGGATTAAGTTACTTTATTACTCGCGAACGAACTTTCCTGTAATTCTAATCTCCGGCTTTATTTCTCGTCTCTCGTTTAATGTCACGTTGTCGAAGCTGAGTGGATAACAGCTTCCAGGTGCGCCGCGATCGATCAACGTGACATCTTCCCAAGATAACTGTGCATTGACGGCGCAACGGGAACAAATAATAGTAATAATAATAATAATAACAGTAATTATGTAACCATCGAAGCGAGTCTTCAACAAGTTGCTCGAGGAAGATCTTGCTGCTGCAGGAAGCCAGTTTTTAGCCTGTCGTTTCCTCGACTCATGAATATCGGGTTGCGCGGCCCAATGAAGTATGACCTTGATAGAAAAGCAAGGAAACCGTGCACACCCCCCTACTCCCTGCCCTAAGCGGTTACAGGCGTCTCGGATGAAACGAGTCCTCCTTGTCCTGAAAACTGGACCGACAACTCGCTCCGAGCAGCCGAGGAAAACTCGTAGAACCGTGTCTACGGGGATCGAGATCTTTCCGCTTAATTGCTGAGACGCTCGTCTCTTCCAGGAGACTGGTCCCGAGGTGGGAGAGGGTCCTTTGACCCCCCCACTCGGTTTCCGCGTCGGCGAACACGACGCGCGAGACACTTCCATAAACTTCGAGGATGAAGCCCGTTCTACACGGCCACTCGACAACGAGCCTTCTTTGCTGCTGCTACTGCTATTCGCCATTCCTTCGATTCCAAACACATCTCAAAAACTGGCAACCTCTAGAGTAATCCTCGGCATCCATCGGAAACAATTTGCTACCAAGAATATTGTACAATTTTTCTGTAATCGTTCGTAAAAATGGTCTGCGTTAATCCTCCAAACTGTTTTAACGCTTCGCGGACGAGGATTCTTTTGAAATTCCTTTGAAATGTTCAACGCTCTGGTAAATGCTCCGTACACCTAGTGGAATAATACATTGAATAATTCCAAAATAAGAACAGTAAAGCAGTATACATTCAACTCGCCAATCCGACAGACCCGACTCACTGTAGCACTAACAGAAAAAACATAGATAACTTTATAGCGATGCAATTTTGTTAGTGCACTGCTGCACCTTGGTGTTATCTATTCACGGAAAATCACTGGTTCGAGCCTCTATTTACTCTAGCATGAAATACATAAATATTGAAGCAAGCAACACCGCATATTCGGTAGCGGTTCACTGTAAACTAGAAACTTCGAACATTGTGGGACAAAGGGCGAAAAGTGTACACGGGGCAACAATGTTCTTACATTTTTCCGGAGGTTAATTAATGTGGCTAAATCGATTTGGGCGGAGGGGGCAGCAGGGACGTCGTGCAACATCGGAACACGAGGAGAAAAAGAGGGCGCGACAGAAATTGGGTGGAGCCGAGCGACGCGCCCTTTTAATTACTTTAAAACTAATCGGCGGGCTTTCGATTAACAGGGACGTGACGCGCGCGACGCTCTCTGGCTAGGATCGAAATGAAACGGAAGGCTTACAAGCCCGACAAATTAATTGCTGTTTAATAAATCTGTTGGTGGCGCGCGAACAGAGCAGAGCAAAGCAGAACGAGAGAGAGAGAGAGAGAGAGAGAGAGAGAGAGAGAGAGAGAGAGAGAGAGGCACTGGTTCGCAGAAGGTCTATCGGACCGGAGTAGATTATGCCGTCTAATTGGAGTGTAGCCTTCCGATGAAAGCGCGGTGTAATTGGTCGAGCTAAGGAAATGGCTCGCGCGCTCGCATTCTTGCCGTGGCTAATTGCTTTAACCTCTATCACGCTACTCCGCCGCGGATTGCCTAATTCGAGTTATTTCCGATTAGCCAACACGGCTGCATTCGACGTGTTTCAGGTGGCAGCCGGCGTCGACTGCCACCTGCGTACTCCACGACCAACTAGGGCAAACGATGATGCCCGTAAGCGATCGATAAATTTCAACAAATACACGCCGACGCGATGCTGGGTTTCATGCCGCAAGCCAAACATCGTCGCGAAAACTGCTCTCGCTGAGCCTAAGCGGGCCCATGCACGCTAACAACGAGTTGCCACGACGAGTTGTTACGTCGGTTTGCGACGACTCCCCTCGCATGCGTTTTATTCGCGCGATTTCAAGTTTTATGCAAAATCAACATTTTCCAATTGCGCGAAACGAATCGATATTTCTTTATTTCTTTAACTCCATACCGTGCTATGCACAGTATGCTGAATCAACTTTGTTAACACATTCGCGACCGGCAAATTTTTTCCGTTTCTAATACTGAATATCGGCGAAAATAATGAAATTCTGAAGCAAGAATGTTCAAAATTGAACATCAACATCTTGTTCAAAATAAAAGTTGCACGCAAGAATCTAGATCCAGGGTTCCTCAAACTAGTTAGCACCTCGAACCTGCACCGTACTTGCATAAAAATGCACTTATACTCGCAAAAGCGAAACTATTACCGCCAGCTGATAAAGAACATTGTTCAGCCGATTCGTAAGACAGTTTTGGTTTCTTTAAAACCGCGCACCGAAGCCTATCTTTAGCCGCAGACTGCGGAGTAGCTGTCCCTCAAACAGCAGTCAATTTTAGAAGCGAAAATTAATGACTCATTTTGACCCAGTTGTAGCCATTGTCACGTTTATTTATTCGACCGATGCTGAAAGGTGCATACTAAGGTTTATTACCCAATTCCCCGGCGGAACCTTCGTGCAATAGTAACGTAACTATGATCCAAAGTATTCTCTGCGTTTGTCCTGCGCCGGGCCCGTCACTCCGGGTTTAATTAACGCGAGGGCATAAATTTGGTTTAATTGTTAACACGATGCCGGGGTGTACTTCGTGAGAACCTCTAGGACCCAGGATCTGGGTTGGGAATCCAGGGAATAGTGGTCTTGGCCCTAAATAATTTCAGCCTCTTAGAAATAAAGGTTTCGAGGATAGGTGGAAACGAGCGGAATACGTCTTTAGGCGAATAGACTGTCGGGAGTGGAGACGGTGCTAGATTTATCCCGGGACCATGAAAATGTTCCGCGCGGAAAGTGTTTCTACTCCGGTATCGGGAAAGAAACGTTTCCCGTTCCCCGAAAGCCTCGAAGCTTCTCGAGCGAGCGATTCGTTTAATATTTCTGGCTGGGGACGACGAAAGAAAATCGTTCCAAATCATTTCCCCATCGACCGCACGCGTTTCAATCCCCCGGCACGACCAACCTGCGGAACACGACAGATTTTACGACAGAATCGAACTGCGCCGGAACACGATCGCGGTCTACGGCAGAGCCCCGGTGAACGCGTTACGATTATCGTTCAAACTGTCGTGTCGAATCAAATCGTGCAACCCGTCGTATCGTAAACCCTAACTGCGTGGCCGCGTCGCGTCGACGCGAACATACATTTTTACGGATCCGGGCGGCCCTATCGAGCCCTGAATAAAACATTCAACAATTTCGGCCGACCCGTTCAACCGGCCGGACCAGCCACCCTTGAAATTCACCTATCTCCTTCGACTATTATTATACAACCAGCACCGCAAATTAAATCGCAGTTAAATCATCTTTACTGGCACTAAACCGGGCCCGCCGTGCTTCTCGATGGCCAGAAAATTGTCAGGTTAAGAGGTCGACGCTAGAATTCGAGGACTCGGTTTACTCGTTTCGACTTCGCGAATAACACTAGAAACAAACCGTTGCGAATAATCGGAGAGCTTTTCAAAGTTGTTTAAATTCCGAGACGCCGGTGGACAAAAATCTGAAATTGAACGCGGTCGGGAGTCGCCGGGTTGAAACGCAGCCGGCCAACTATACTAAGCGTTACGTGCAATTACGTCGAGGGGTTCAGGCCGCGAATAAACGAGTAATGACGACGCCGCGTGTCCCATAATTGTCGGCCGAGTTTGCAGAGGCGCGCACGACTCTGCGGATAATCTTCCTTCGGGGGTGGTGCGCAACATAGTTGGAAAAGTCGAAGAGGGGGCTATAATAAGAGCGAGGGGGGGGGGGGAGGGTGGATGATATTAAACGTGGAAGCGGCCGTGTCGGAAGTTCCGAAGCCCTTTTCGCGCGCGTTCGCTTTTCGAAAGTTCGATGTGGAGCAGAGGCTCGGGAATCGCAGTTCGCAGTTCGCGCGCGGCCATGCCAAAGTGAGTCAGTCAGCCAGCGTGAAAAATTGAGGAGCGCACGCATATATACTCGTGTATGTGTACGCGGCCAGGCAAAACGAGGAAGGTTTACCCGCCGCCGAGCGAGTATGGCCGATTATGTAAGGCCCGACCGAAAATACCGTCGAATGAGTGACAAGCACTTGGCTTGTTCGGCCGTATCGTCAGCCGATTCGAGACACGCCGGGGCGATTATTTTGCAAAGCACCGCGCGGCCGCGTAAGCAACCGGATCGATACGCCGGCCAAAAGTCCGAACGATCTATTATCGACGAGCCAGCGAAATTGAAATGTCCTCGCCTCACCCCACACGCCAATTTACGCGATGCCTTCTTCAACAATTTACGACACGGTCCATATACACATCCGAACGCTCACGTATTTCGGTTACAGAAAAATTTGCACAAACATCTACAGCCTCCCCTTTTCAACACGATTTGTGTTTTCAACATGTTTGAGATTCAGGCTTCAATCTTGTGCCTAGATTTCATTACGTCGCGACTAGACCCTTATGCAAAATAAAAACTTTCTGCGCTATTAATCCTTTGCACTCGAAGCTATTTTAACTCCGAAACGAAACATGGAATTTTTCTCTTCTACGTATGTTTTTTTTTTCATAATACACATATGAACATATGTGCCATTTACTCGTACAATACTGAGGTGTTTAGTAATTTACTAAATACAAACAAATTTAATAAAAAATATTTTTAATACCGATACAGCAATTTTTAGTGGCGCCTTGCAGTCTATTTCGCCGCTTAATAGTTTTAATAAATTGAAAACAACGTGACAATGTTCTTCTATCCTCACTGCTCTGTATTCCACTTGCCCGCGTTTGCCATAAATGTGTAAAATCCGCCGCGTATAACGTAAATACGTTTACGAGTACAATTACGAATACGTTTACAAGTATAACATAAACACGAGAGCGGAATAATATTCAGTCAATTGGAGGAATACCGAGTGGCTTCTTTTCAATTATGTACATTTATAAGGAGTCATAACTACACTGCGGGTCTTCGTGGGAAATAAACATTTTCCGCATCAATTACCGGCTACTAGAACCACGTTGAAAAATTATTTTCTTCTTTAATAATTACAGCGACACCCTCGAATTCTTTCAATACATTTACCATTTCACATTTTACCTCCTCCTATTTTTGCCGTAAATACGTAGAAAATCCGCAGCCTCGTCATCGGTTATTCCAAGTACAAATACGTTCTAATTTTAACGATTTATTTGTGACTCGTTGAAAATGCAAATCGATACGATGAAACGCATCTCCTGAAATGTAACCGCTCATCAACGATTCTGTAATTGACTGATTATAATTGTGTACTTTGTTAATGGCTAAAAACACCGTGTTGAAGACAACCGAACGCATTTACGTGATAACTAGACTGTGAATTGTATGCATTTCTGGGGAGAAAATGAGTAGGTGTAATTTAAAACTGAAGAAATCGCAAAAATTCAAGGATGTTATTTCCAACCGCGTACAATTTAAACAAAAAAAAAAGCAGTGTCTGGCCGGCTCTCGTTTCCTACAATCGACGAGCAAAACCTCCATTTTGCGTAGAGATCCGCAGTATAGCACAGAATAGGACAGCATACAGATAGACTGTGAATGCCGACAGGATTTTCAAATTGAATTGACACGAGTCTATCGACGACTAAGATTTTCGGGAAAGATGGAGGACGACTTCGGCGTTGGTCAAGGTTTGCATGGGACTGCAGTGGTTCGCAGAGGCTAACGGGGTGCGTGTAGACGACGCCGGTCGTCGAAGGACGCGAGGAAACGAGCGTCGCGTGTTCGTCGGCCGGTCAAAGGCGTCGTAAAGCGTTTGGCGGAAGCGTGGGTGAATCGAAAGGCCGAAAACGAAGCTGCCGCGAAACTCGATATTCGAACAAAAGGGGCCAAGCTCGGTACAAACGATGAGAAGAAGAAGAAGAAGGAGAAGAAGAAGAAGACGTAGAAGAAGAGGCCGTCGCCCGGAATCCCTGACCGGAACAGTATCGCGGCGGGAGCGTCGCGGTACCCTGAAGACCGTAGCCTTCGGGCGATGATACAGATTTTCATCGGAGGAAGTCATTGCACTTTATGCTGAATGGGCACCGAGTCAACAACCCGATGGTTGGTTGTCCGCGGCGTGTGTGTGCAACGCGTATGTACACTCCGTACGTGTGCACCCGCGGCAAAACACACCTTCGAGGGTCCCTCCTCCTTCTCCATCCTCTTTTATCGAGCCCCGGGATCCTCTTCCTGCTTTTCGCGTGATCACGAGAACCGACGAGGTTCAAGGGGGGGGGGGGGGGGGGAATTAAGGGGGTATCTGCGCGCGAACGAAGGAAAGAGAGAAGAAAATCAGGCGAACGGGGAAGAGAGAGAGAGAGAGAGAGAGAGAGAGAGAGAGAGAGAGGAAAGGGGGGAGAGTTTGGGGACGCGAGAGTGGAACAGGGAAAAACGAGAAGGCGGGAGAGGCCGAGCGAACAACAAGCGGAGGACAAGTGGAGGAACGGGAGAGGAAAGGAGAGCTAAGGGAGCAGAACCGGAGCGAGAGCAACATGAGAGAGAGAGAGAGAGAGAGAGGGGAGAGGAGAGAGGAGGTCTGGGAATCGTTTCATGCACTGGCGAGCACGAGCCTTCGCGTAATAACGCGATCAGAGGGCAGCCGCGTCTCATGCGTACACGCGCTTTTCGTAGCATCGCGCTCTCGTGTGCAAGCACTCGCCTCTCTCTCTCTCTCTCTCTCTCTCTCTCTCTCTCTCTCTCTCTCTCTTTCTCCTTCCACCGTCTCTTTCGCCTCTCGTTCTCTCGCCAGTCTTCCTCCGAAGCAAGCACGCGTGCATAAACGCCGTCGTAATACGCTCGTAAGCACCGCGACCGTTCTATTTTCGCGTAAGTATTGCGCGCCGTCATCGACGCCGCTACACTGGAGTCTCGATAATCCGTGTAATTTCGTTTGATCCGCGTCTCGCTCGAACGTCGCGTTCCCAGCTGAAAACACGTTCCGGACGTGCCATCCAACGGGAAAAATACCGTTTTCCCAACGGGTTCTCGCCGGCAACCCGTTCCGGGGACCAACCGGGCAAATCTGTTGTTGTTTTTGAAATCAAAACGACCGGCGACAGCGAGGAACGCGGAAAATACTTCGGCACGTATGATTAGGCCCCGTATGCTACGTTCGATGGTCTTCTCGGTCGTCGATAACAAAGCTGAAACGCAGACTGCCTGGATCCATTGATCCTGGAAATCGGCAGCCGGGAAACCACGGCTGTCAACCAACTAGGCAGGGACTACGACCATTTTGATTTTAACGAGCTTTAAAATTCAATTTTAAAAATCCCTCACGGCGTGGAATTAAGCAATGACGAAAAAAGTGAAGCAAAATGAGAAAGAGTTATATTTTGATTCGATAAGAAATTAACAATTCGTTAACGTTAACCGCACCGCAATTTGGTCCGACGTGTATACACGTCAAACGCGCTTAACTGGTTCAGAGAGGTTGAAAGAACTTTTTACTCCCGTCCCGTGAATTAAACTCGCTCCAAATCGTGAGTTTTATCAAATATGCGAATTTAGAATTTTATTATTTTCATGCGTGAATATTCAGGGTGGAAAAATGTCTGGGTTTTAGAGTTAGAACAGTTTCGCGTTGCAAAGGTTCATTTCGAGGGAAACGATGCCCGAGAGTTTAAGACAGATTCAGCGTCCCGATGCTTGTTATCGATTGGCAGCGGGTCCTGGCGCTTCCATTGACAGCCGGAGCGTGCAAGCAGTCGTTTGATCTCGGCGGGTCGAACGCGTTAATTTCCATTCGCGAGTGTCGTCGTCGTTTCGATTCGAGGCTCGCAAAAACGTAACCGCCGAGGGGGGTAGCCACCGAAAACAGACAACGATCGCGGGAGCGTCGCGACGCCGTAATACGTGGAGGCGGGATTCGCGGGGGCGTGCAAGGGTGTCTGAACGAGAGAGGAGGCGGCAGCTGTTTCCGATGCGAAACGTCGAAACGCGCGGGCGGCAAACGAACGAACGAACGAACGAAGCTCGTGTGTTAATTAATGCCACAACCGCGGTATCCAGTTCTACTAACATAACGCGGCACTAATTGCAGAAGGGAAAAACAGAGCGGGGAAAGGGAAAAAAATTATAACGAATTCGTCGGAGAAACATAAACTCTCGTCGCGCTCGTAATTTTTCTTTTTTTTTCGCCTACCACCTTTCGCCCCCTCTCTCCGCCGGTATCCCAACCACCTCCTCTCTCTCTCTCTCTCTTCCCGGCCCCCTTCCGACCCTCTTCTCCCGGAAAAGCGGGCGCAGGAGCACGCTCGATGCGTGCTTTGTGCGACATTTTGCGTTTTCATCGAGGCGTGCGGAACACGAAAAGGTAGAGCGAACGCGCGAGGAAGAACGAGATTACAGGAGGTAGGTAGGTAGGTAGCAACGCGGGAGCTAGGCAGCGGCGGCGACGGAGCTCGGTCGACCTGCACACCTGTGTGCACACGCGGTTCGTTCGTCACGTGGAAAATGCGGCTACGGCCCCCCTCTACCGTCCAGGGAACAATGCCCGCCTACGATAGCTGCACCATTTCCCGTACGAGAGCCGGGGAAACGCGATAGACAGAGAAAAAAAAACACCAACGATCTACCCAGAGCGAGAGAGAGAGAGAAGGGGAGAGAGAGGGTAGAGAAAGGGAGAGGGAGAGAGAACGGGTTGCACGACCCGAGAGAACTTGTACACCGCATTTTCTCCCCTTTCATTTGTGATTTCCTCTTTTTCAAGTAGAATCGCGTACACTCGCCGGCACAGGCTCGCGCCGACCAGCCTCCCAGCCGCTTTCTTAACGAACGTTGTCGCAGAAACACGCGAACAATTCGTTGACCTACGAACGCGAATTCTCCTTCCACGTATCACACCTCTCACGCGACGAGCCGAGACGAGTCGCGCGATACAACCGGCGACTTTCCACAGTTTTGCGAAACGACGCGCCGTCCGACACACGCGCGAGTGTGTCACTCAACGGCTACACTGGAATTCCAAATTTGGAGCATGGTTATCGAACACAGACACGGTCGGTTGCAATCTATAATTCTCGGATTCGTAATGAACGTGGTTCGGCAGAAATCAGAATGGAGGAGAAAATTATGTCACGGGGATCGCGTTGCGAGGACGCGGTGGGCTGCGGATCTTCATGCATTTATGTGCACATTTTCGGGATACTAGAATAGGTGACAAATTGAACTTGTTCCTAATTTTCATTTTTACGGAGTTTGCACAACGATCCGTGGTCTATGCTAAGGATTGTGATTTGCCATAGGGTGCAAACCTTGTACGTTTAACAGTAAACCTACCACGGTCAAATGACCGGTTTTATATCGTACAATTATTGAAATTATGAAGTTATTTAATGAAATAAAAATTGAAAAAACTTAAATGTATGATTTTGAGTAGTCCTCCAACTTTCTTACATTTTACAGATCCAAATAAAATTTGGTATAACGAGTATATTAATATTAATGTCTCCCACAAATGGGTGACATGGCAGTCAACGGCTGATATTTTGTTGTCAAGTGAAATCAATCGAATTACGTTCGTGTTTGTATCACGAGAAAGGAGAACCGTTTCTAGGCAACACAGACGAATAGCTTCGATGAATAGCAACATTGGAACAGCTGGTACACGGTCCCTGTTGTTACGCTTAGGTTTTTGCAAACGGTGTTGCACCACTAATGAATTCTATTAGCAAAGTATCGTTTCAGCTAGTTCGGCAGAAATCCTTTCAATTGGCGGTGGCAGGGTTGCGAGCTCGATGACGGAATCGATGGTTCAAGGCGAGCAATTCGACGCAGTCATCGATTCGAGCCGCGCCGTGCAAAATTCAGAACCACGTAATGCCGTGATGGAAGGTCGGGACACGTTGACGAAAGAGATCGAAATCGACGGCGAAAGAAAAACGAACGTGGACGAACGACGTCTCCGTTGACTTACGGCTGCCATCTGTTTCGACGAACGCGTTTCTTGAATTTTACTCGACAAGAATTCGCTTCGTTCGTCTCCGGAGCAATCTCCGAGTAGATTTCGATATTCTCCTCGAAACGGAACCGCCCGAGGTAATTAATTAAGTACGTCGCGGCAAGGTAACGTCGCTGAAACTCAGTTTGTATCGGAGGTAACCAGATTGCCATACTTTTTAAAAAGTTTCATTGCCTGTCCCGGAGACCTTGCCTCTCCACTTAAGGGTAAAAGGCACAAACCTAAATCAATCCAACGAGCATCGCGCGGCAATAAAACCGAGTGCAATGTGGTTTATACTACCGGGGAAGATACCGGGAGATACGATAAACCGAATCGCCGGTGGAATTACCGAGAAAACGATAAACGTCTGAAACGGAGGAGGTCGAAATGCAGCGACAATCGCGGCTCGCCCTTCGTCCGTTTAACAGGTTAAAGGATATGCGGAATCAGGCTACTCGTCGGACGGTAAAATTGCCGCTCGTCACTCCACAGCGAGAGAGGGAGAGCAGAGAGAGAGAGAGAAAGAGAGGGACGGAAGGCATTTTGATGCATTCGCCGATAGAACGTTCGGACAGGCGCCGTAACGTGCATAAATATGAATATGTGCCGGGGAGGGATGGCGGCGGCGACTATAGATCGCATGCTCTATTTTCTGAATAGGATTCGAAGTAGATGTCGAGAACTTGTCACTCGGTGATTTATACATTTGTCTGCGCCTGAGGACGAGGTCGTTCTCCATTCCCCCGCCGCCCTCCGAGTCTCTTAAGCCTGTCAGGTCCGACCAACACCAGTCGAAAAGGTCTCTTTCACGGAGACGGATGGAAGGGGGAGAGGAACAAAAAGGCTGGTGTCCTAGGAGAGTCGCTTAGAGACGCCTCCAAGGATAGAGAGAACAGCCCAAGGTCGCCGAGACCGGAAACTCGCGCGGTCGTTTCGTCGTCGTACACCGGCCTATGTCGTAACAGAACGCTCGAACTATTAGGTCATCCAGCGAGCTCTGTCCTTTCTCGTTGCACTCTATGCACTCGAACCTTCGTATGTATCTCGTTTGAACCACATCTTTATAGAAACGCCTCTCTACGTACTCGAGACTCCTCCGAATCTACATCCTACAGCATTTAGAACAATATTTTCGGTAATTATATAGAAGTTGGTCCACCGCGTCAACGTTGATGACCTTGAAATATGTTGTCAATTGTATTGAATTGTATTGAATTTTCGGCAACTCATTCTATTCGCATGATTTTTCCATTACTAGATCAAATTCTGGATGAGAAGGACCAACTTCTATATAATTACCATATTTTCTATTTAGAAATATGTACTAAGAGAGCGCTAGAATTTTACACCTACTGCGAAAGATATGATATACGGAATGACCTAATACTAAACTGTGGCTTCGAGCTTACTAGCGTGATCGATCAGCATGATCGAGACTCTAAGCAGCACGAAAGAAGGCGGAAGAAACGCTTTAGCCGTTTGCTACACAATTTTTTCACACTTGTAACGATCAGAAGGTTCGTTAACAATTTCTTACCAGAAAAAGACAATTTATAGTGTGTACTATGTGTCGAATGCTTAGGTTAAGTTGGTTCTATTGTAAAACCAATTCCGATTCCTAGCTGCGAGGCTGAATAAATAAGGATTACGGTTATTATTTATAGCACGCCTCGACTTGCCTCAATGCCAAAATTCGAAACGAATAAAAGAACCAATGGCATCTGCGTTTTCCAAGTTACGCTAAAAATTGTCGAGTTTGAGTCGACATTATACGGGATTAAAAAAAAAATCCCGCGCGAACCGGTGTCGACGCAAATGAGCCTCCCGACAATGACGCAACCACGGAAACCGACCGGTCTATTTTTTTTTTTTTTCTGTCGGCCAGAATCTGAAAAAAGCGAGGATAATAGCCGCGTATTCTCGAGAGAGCAGCTGTTGTCGCTCGGGGACCAGTATGATCTACCGTGTGGCCGCAGGTTTTCACGCCAACGGAATGCCGTTCGATTCTACGAGGAAACCCAGAGAAGGGGGGGTTCGAAAATCGTAAATGTCCGCGGTTTGCCAAGTCACCGAGTCGAGATCGAAATAAATGTCACGTTGTAAACGCTTACTTTTCGGTTCGAGACGTAAAAGGGTCGGCGAGGCAAATAATTATAACTCGTCGGCGAATACGAGGCGGACCGCGCGCGCACGGGTCGGCCCTTCCATCACTGCACGGATCGGCGATTCGGAAATCTCTGACCGAAACACCCTACATTTCATTTTGCCAAATATACTCGAACGGGACGCCGCGCGGGTCAACTGTGAGGCTTGCTCGCTCTTTCCACGAAAGCTAGACCTTCCCGGGCGAATCAATCTGTTTCGCTGGAATCGAGTCAAATCTGATTAACAATCGCGAAACGCTAGGGCGCCTTACACAATTCCTATATTTCAATCTCGCGGGCTGTGGAAGTCTGTAGATTCTAGTTGAAAACTTGTAGACTGGGGAGTTTTTCTATGTGAAATAAAAATTTTCAATTAACTGCAAGGTACGGGATTTATATAAACATTCATCTCCTAACACTCTTAACGCTTTAAACGTTTTATTTCCGACAAATGCATAGAACACTACAAAATTAGCCCCAAACCTACCAGCACCGATAAAATCACAGAACTGTTGGTTTTGCAATTATTAAAATTATACAGATACTCCCATTAGGAATTATTCTACACATTTTCTTGTTCGAGTACATATAATCAAAACTAAGGTAATACATATTCCCAAGGTAACACGGATCAGCTAGCTTTAGTGCTTGGCGGGTGTTAACGCGTAGAAGACTAATTACAAATGGATTGTGAACTCCTCTCTGGGTTAATGCAAGCGAACGAGCGCACCAATTAAAATTAAAAACATTCCCATTTCATTTTATGCGGAACAAACCACGAATATTTACTTCATCCTGATTTCCACAAAGAATTTGTACGAAGATTTCCACGGACTAATTATAAATGACTGCCGGCTCTCTAGAGTAGGGCGGCCATCGCCTAGGGGCATTAAAGTTAAAAATATTTGGTCGGTGAAAGGAGGGGTGAAAGTTCTGAAAGGATAAAATGATTCGCAACAGGGAGAGACTATTCCGACAAACGTTGTTACTGCAGCACGGTGGCACACGGTCGAATAGCCGTGTCTGTTCGAACGCGACGCGACTTCAAAAGCGAAAGGAAGTCCGTCGAGAACCTGTGGAAGAGGGTTGCTCGGTGGTTGGACCGCTCGTTAGCATCAGCTGCTGGCTGCTTAAAAATAACCTCTCTTCCTAGTCACAAGGCACAATCGCTAAATTAACGCCGACAGCGGCGCCCTTCGCGGTGGAACGCCGTCCACAGTCTCTAAATACTGTGCGAGAGCACGACCATGGAACTGTTAACCTGTTAACCGGGGGCTCGAGACGAGCAAAATCGATACCACGCTAATTTCACCTGGACGAAAGCGAGCGCAACCTGATGTAAACATCTAATTACGGCTGAATGCGAAAAGTCCACGAATCTACCCTCCTATGCTTCGGAAAACATTCTCGGGTGACTAGGATTTAGACAAAGCAAACAAAAAACGCTATGTTTAATTTTACGAGGTGATTCAAACAAGAAATACATGTAGAATTGAAAATACCGTAACACTGTTTCGAAATTCTTTAAATGTTTTTTCTGTTTTATTTATCTATTTTGTTATTAAGGTTTTTATTTTCCATAAAAATCCGGCATTACACGCTTGCTAACTCTTATGGCAACGCCAGAAAATTTCCTACGCCGCTCGGTAACGTTGTAATGGTCAGACTTGATTGTGTATAAGGGCAGAAAATAATTCTTTATTTAAATGAGGGACTTCAGAGGTCTTTTGAAAGTGGCTATTGACATAAGGGTTTAGAGGAACGGAAACGCTAACGAAAGGGGGCAAGTTAAAAATTTCACGGGATTGCAAGGAGAACTAGAGAACTGGGGGAAGCAGTAACAGAGTTCTCAACTGCGAAACGAAAGCGTTGCGACACTGCGAACCGGCGCATTAGCATATGCTGCATCCCCGGCGAGGTGAAATCGCAACATTGCTGGTGCGGGGCCTATTCACGGATAAAAATCTCGTTTCGCTCGTTCAATCTCGGTTGTAGGTAGACTCGAAAATGTGGACACTCTCTCTCTCTTGGGGGCCTCTCAAGGAAGCTTTCAAAGCAATTTTGATAATTTCTACGGTAGTTCGACTCCCGATTTTATGCATTTGCGACAAAACGAGGAGTATTAATACATTATTCTCGCAACATTAAAATTATCCGTGAAAGGTATGAATTTCCATTGACCGTCTGTGTCTTACAAACGTTTCATCTCGCATAAAGATCCGAAGTCTATTCATTACCGTCTGAATGTTCCAATCATTTCCGCATTTCTTATTAATTTCCCCGGAATAATAACTAGATCGTCGAACGATAAGAGCAACGTCTCCGACAGTTTGGTCGATCAATCCGTCTAAAAGGTTCCGATGCACCTTCTCCTGCCCCCGGTGGCACGTCGTTTAAAGAATATTCAACGGATTGTTACGTAAGCCGGGCCAATCAGTTAATGCACGGGTTTCGCCGGGCCACTCGAGCGGGTAACCGTCGCGCGATAGTAATCGCGCGAGCCTTACGATGCGCGTTTATGTAGGACGACGGGCTGCGCGAGACCCGAGCCGGCCCGACTGCTTTCACAATTTACGCGCGAGCCCGTTATTTATCAATTCCCCGGCCAAAATATACGCGCGTGACTAGCGGCGAGAAACTAGGCCAGGCTTCCGATAATCCGGCAAAATCATCCCATACCGGATCCAAGAACAACAGAAGCACGTTTACGGACCGAGTCGCTCACCGAGAGTCTAATTCGAGAGGCGAGCCACTGGTTCTCCAAGTAGCTGTTAGCAAAATTCCTTCTTCTGGAACCTGTCTCTCAGGGGTGCGCCAAATCGACGGTATTGAAACCATAAACAGCTTCACTGGAATGTTGGACTGTTCTATGCATTGTCACTTTTTATCGTTTCTTTCTCGTGATTCAATTCTTACGTGTATGTGCAAATATTTTCTGTGATGTTCAGTAATACAATAATAGAACAAGGAACAATTTTCTAAAATTTCCCGGTACAAGAGAAATAATACTGGAGTCGTTCTAGGATCGATCAGCCCTGTTGACATCCTTGCATCCTACGCAGTAAATGCTACAACGAACAATTTTCTAAAATTTCCCAGTATAAGAGTAATAATCCTGGAGTCGTTCCAGGATCAACCAGTACGCTTAACATTCCTTGCCTCCCTACGCAATAAATGGTACAACGAACAATTTTCTAAAATGTCTCCGTACACGAGAAATAATACTGTGAGCCGTTCTAGGGTGAACCAAGTCAGTCGCATTGGTCGCATCCCACGCTAAAAGGTACACCGTAATCCGAGAGGTGGCGAGAAGTCAGAGTTGAAGCGAAGAGGGCACAACCCCGTCGTTTTGGCGCAGCCCGTACGCACAGTGGAGTAACAATGAAAGGTCGAGAGAGAGACTCACCTGAACATCAAAGTGAGTGGTGGTGTCTTGCGGTTGCGGGGGTCCCTGTTGCTGTTGTTGTTGTTGTGACGGGGGCGGGCCCTGCGGGGGTGGCGGTGCCTGTGCGCCAAAGAGCTGAGCCGCGTGGGAATGCGGATGTTGTAGATGATGCGTCGGCGGCGCCTGGTGATGTTGTAGATGGTGCGGAGGCGCTGGGGCGAAAGCGGCCATGAAATGCTCCTCGCTGCCCACCACGTCCACCCCCGGCTTCAGCAACACCACGCCGCCAGCACCCGTGCTCACTGCGAGGGTGGCCGCCGCGTTCTTTTGGAACTCCTCCTCGCCAGGTGATGGTTGACGGCTCCCAGGCGTGCGACTACAACAGAAACAGACGCGTTAATTCATATTAGTCTTCTTCAACCAGACACCCCATCCTCTGCCTTCACATCTCTTTCGCTATTCCACTCTCCTTCGAGCTAGGATACCTTCTGTCTAATTTTTGGTTTCATTTCATCAATGTTCAGTGTCGATTAACTCGATAGTATGTAATACATTCAAGTTACTATACTCTAACAGATGCAAAATGCAACTCTTGTTAAATATGAGAAAGGGTAATGTCACAAAGAAGTTACAAGTTCTCTGAAAATCATACTGTGCGCTAAATCAATACAGGAAACCTTCCTATAACGCTGCTACTGTTGAAATATCAATTGTAAAGAAAGAATAAAATTCCACTTCTGGAAGAAGAATCTTGAATTAATAGTACAAGAAGAAGTAGCCTTCATTAGACAAAGTTCATCTTCGCGAACAGCATGACTTCCATAAAAATTGATTTTCATACAATCACGTGTACACGCTACCCTATACGCAGCATAAATATGTATCTTCCCTGCTGCGTAATTGTACATCTTCTCTGTACATTGAATATCAACGACAAGAAGCTATTATTTCGACTCATTTATTCGAGATCTCCGCCCGAGCCTGACAAGAGACTCCAGGGCTTGGTGGGGTTAATACTCCTCTGGATAGTCGAGAGAAAGGTGGAGCGGCAGTAAGGACAGTGTATCGCCAACGAGACCCCCCTAGTCGATCGAATTATCCGGTGCAAGTAACTGCCCCCGTAATCGAGGAGCACCGATTCAAGAGCCATAAGGAAACACCGTGAGGATTGCGCAACGCAGCTGTCGCAGAACGACTACAGTTCTTTTCATCTGTTCACGCTCCAGTATCCACGGATTTCGCTCGCACGTTTCGATCGAAAACAGTCGAGCGACGAGAGAACAATGCGCTCTGAAAATAAACTGTGTACCGTTGACCGGCTCTCGACAGCTGCACTTTTCCGAAATGCAGACACCTAAATCTCGGGATGACTTAATGAGCGTCGTTGCACGCCGAAAAGAAAGCTCCACCGAGGCCTGATACGTTTATAGACCGAGAAAGACGTGGTATCTTCACCTCGGGGAGAGCTCGAGTTCGGAATTCCTCGTTGAGTTTACATTCTTGACGGATTAGAACCGAAAGATTCCTATTCGAATGTTTGGGGTTTCTTGGAAATTAACTTTTTTCAATATTTACGTTTTCACATTAATACTTTAAACATTCGGCGTTCCAACGATCACACATTAAAACAGGGACTTCAATGCGTATTCCAGAATTTCTTTAGATTTTTTGAAAGCCTAGAACGGTAACAAAAATTATACGCAAACAACAATGCATAAAATTGTATCTCTGTAGAAGTGTTACGACTTATTGAAAGAAGAAGAAAACGTGTAACACGTTCGCAAGTTTTTTCTTGTAATTGGCAGGAAATGAGCCGACACTAATGCGCTAATTCAATCATCCCGTTTTTTCCACGCGAATCGTACGCGCACGCTTAATGTGGACATCCCGAGCAATCGAGATTCCGCGAATTCGCGATTGGCCACGCAGCGCGTAACGACGCGGTTTGCATAACGATAGCATAACAAGATACAAACGCCGTCGGCCGAGCGACCTCTGTTCCTGTTCTAGCGAGAAAAAGGGTACCGGGAGCGTGACGACCGACTGCGAGACGAGCAAATATCATTACCATAACGGAATCGGTAAGCAGACGAGACAGGAGCGTCGGCGTGGCGGCGTTATACGTTCCTAATGCCTTTCTCCGTCTTATTTGCCGTCGTGATTATTCACCGGATTATCGTTGACGCTTCCGACGCGGCGGGAAAACGGAAAGTCTGAGAGGGCCACCTGCCGGCTCGACTTTTTCGTTTGTGTGTTCTCCCGACGGCAGGTAAACGCTCTTAGCGTGAGAACGACTGAAAAACCGTGGGCCACGTTCCGCAAGGTGTTTACTCTTCGCTTATCGTTGTTCGCAAGTTAGAGGAACGATGCTAGGATGTTATCGCACACTGACAAAGGCGTCGTGTTACGCTTTGGCTGCCGAAAGCCTGTTAACCCTTGTCATATAACGCCCAGTCAGATGAAAATCTAGCAACTATATCTATCTTTCTTAACACTTTGAATGCCGTGTCTCCCAGAAATGGCAGACGGAATTATTTATCTAGATCTGCAAGAGTACTTGCAGTATCATACATTTTAATATTTCACTTTTTATATCGTTAAATAAATTATTTCCATCTCGTATCATTTTTGAGACGATTGGCTTGGCATTCGAAGCGTTAAACAGAGGTCGATTTAACCATTCGCGAACCTACAGGAATATAAACAATATACATTTTCTTCTCTTTCTTGGAAATCATGAATAACAAAGACGTTGTTATCAGCGTAGAAAGAAACTATAGTGCGAAGAGTTAACACGTTCGCTACCACGTTTTGCCTCGCTGCATATTTGCATTATTAAAATATTAGCTAGGGGATCTTTGAATATTTCTTTGTATACCATGGTAGCCTCGTGCATAAAATTATCTCGACTAACACTGTACGAAGAGATCGTAGATCGCGTTTGAGGTCTCTCAAATCTCGTGCTTTGTTCGGGTCAATTTGACCTAACAGCAGACGCTTTTAATTATGATTTCTCTTGCGGATGTAAAGCGATTTAATGTGAACAGTCTTTGCACATGCGAGTGTAGATCCAGATAAGGAATGAATGTTAGCTGTGGCTCAATTTAATTTTAAAGAAATAAATGTCCAAATTTGCTGAACCCTGCACGAGGGTCAATGACCTTGTGCTTCAAAAAGACGCTCGATAATTTTCTTTTGAATAACAATCTCTGAAGAAACCGTTAGACTGTCCTACGTAACTTTTGCCATTGATTTTTGAAAGAAGCCAATTTTACAATTAGTCAATTGCCGGTAGGTAAACCGTTAACGGTGACCATTCGTCAAACTCAAAGACTGCAGTGTGGTGATATGGCGTCGGTAACATCGGTTGCAAAGGAACGCAGCGTCGATGCACCAGGTGGCGCAACCAGACGGTGCAGCGGGATGCAGAGAAAGAGGCGAGCGGGTATGATGTCATCGTCCGCGGGTAGGGCATGTACGCCCTTGACAGTTGTCGCTGTTACGTTCTTCGGGGCAACGACGATCACTCTACCATCCGCTAATTGAAAATCGTGCCCTCGATTCGAAAATGTTTTAACATTCTCACGTGGGCGACACACTTCTTTGCCAATGAAAAATTAATTTTTACTCAAACCGCAATTTCATTTCATTGACATTGTGGGCTTTTTCTGTCCCGACAGTCAACGCGTTAACGCAATGACTTTAGCCTTGAAGGTTTCAGGGGACATCCTTATGGCTCTACATGATCGTTTCAGATCGGTCTCGAAGGTCCACTGTTGTCGAAACCGTCTCCCAATACTCACTTAAATCCTTTGTCATCGTCGAGTCCGTTTTGCGAGGCCAGTCCGTTGTTCTGCGGGCCAGTGTCGTCTTTAGAACTGTCGAAAGGGCTTGCCGAGCCCTTCTCCTTTTCTTTCTTGTCTGCATCCGTGTTCTGCAGCGAAAGGAAACAACCTGTTTTAGAATACCGTCGACGAATCGAACAACAAATACCGTATATTACGCTTACCAATCTCAATGAAACCATCCGGGGTTCTAGATCTTTGGGCGTCGTGGGGCTCGATCCAAGAACGTACTCAACCATTTTAACACCCAGACCACCCGTCTCGCTGCAAAGAACAAACGTTTCGATACTGGGATACGAAAGGACAATAACAATCGTTTCGATTAATTTTTCTTTCAATTAGTTTTTCATTACAAACCTGCTTCTCGGGCTGAGGACCGTTCCAGCTTCGGATGCCTGATGGTGATATCCTGTCCCAACGCCCACGCGTCTACCGGTGCCCATGGAAATCGGCTGTGACACGGCATGATCTGAAATGCATTAAAACCGTCGTTAATCATCGTGTCACCTTACCGCACGCTCTACACCCCAGAAAACCATCACATCATCGGCTATTCAACGCCCCCGAAATTCCAGTTGACAATTTCCATCCTAATTTCACCGATCGCTCGAGTATCAAACGTACAAAACCCACCGAAAACTTAGCAACAAACGACAAACCGGCAACAATTGCAGTTAACCCTCCTATAAGTGCGACAACCCTCTTATAACACAATTTCTACATAATACAACTGAAGTAGCTTAAACAATCAAATTTCCCTGTACGAGTGCATCTGATTTTTACTAATTCTAAGTTTCTTATGTTAAAATTAATTGCGTTATAGAAGGGTTGACTGTACCTATCGCGGAGGGTTCGCGAGGAAGCTATCCCTACTCGTTGGAGTGTTGCACAGTGTACACTGTAACGCTTGCAATATTTCTGTAATTATTAGCATCGCGAGGTTAGAGATGCCAATACACTAACTTGCAACAGTTTTTGCAACAGCGACTCTCGCGTCATATGTAATCGCCTCCGAGATAGCAATATAAATTCACTTTCGACAGCTGCCCTCAGAGAGCGATACACTGCGTGAACAATACTTGTAAGCAAGTTTACACTGCAAGTAACACTCACGAAAAATGTCGCAAGTTACTAGCTAGTGTTTTCGCACCCTAATGCAGCATTTTCCAGATCTATCAAAAGTTGAGCCTTATCGATTCAACTGACTCTTTGTGTTTACATTGGTGCACTTAACATCGGCTGAACAGACGCCAATGATTAGCGCATGGAGTAATGAGGGTTAATTTACGAAACGCTTTATTGGTAGGTGTAATCTTCAATTTCTATGGTGTAAAATATAGACTATGACTGGATTGTCCATGAAATCCAACTTGAACATTTTTTGACAAAATCTCGAAACTCTATCGAACAGCGATTAATAATTTTAGCAAGATGGAAGTAAAATATTCTTAAATTCTTTTAATCTCTCCACTGCGTTAAATTACAGCTACTCATTTTTTCGTAAATGCATGAAATCCGCAGTGTAATCATCTCAAAGTGTAGAACAGACTCCTGAAACGTGGTTTTAACGATTCAGGAGAGGTGGCATTAGGGGAGTAGAGCAGCGAAATCAAGCAGCGAGCGCGATCTCGAAGAGGGACGGTTACAAATTCAGGATGAGCGAAGAATGATTAAAGATTCAAGACAAACGACGACTACCATGTGAAAACTCTCCCCTATCTGTAGAAGGGTAGACAACTGCAGAGACAACGTTGTCGGTTTAGCACGGAGCAGCTCGTTGGCCGAAACAAATTCTCTGCAGCGACATTTCAGTTCGTGTCCGCAGTAAGCCTGCAGTTTTCGAGTGGCCACGGCTCGAGGGGTTAACGTCGCCGGAGGTAGAGAGCCGGGGGTTGGTAAATCACGGGCCTTCTGAGAAGGTGCTCGTCCTCGCGTTATCAACCAATGATCAATAGAAGGCGGCAGAGGGTGGCGAAACCGGCGAGTATAACGACGGGGAAAACCATCGTAAAAATCGAGGGACGAGAGATATCTTCCTTTCGGAGAAAAAAAGGTGGGAACGATTTTCCAAACAGTCCTGTGCTTTTCCTGCGAAGCTCGGCAATAGAGAGAGAAAGAAAGAGAAACAGAAAAAGGCGTAGAGAAGGGTGGGGGTTCTCCGGGGAGGGTGGAATGGAATGTTAGGGGTCCATGTGACGCGCAATTTCGGTGCCGGCGGATCCAGGTGGACAGGGGGTTGATGGCGGAGTGGCGCGAGCCGGGGTGGATCAGTAGGTACGACCCTGGGCGTTGGGACGTTGCCCCCACCGCCAGTGATGCCGGGCGTCTGTCGCCATGGCAACAGCCGCGTTGCACCCATCGCGCGGTGACGCACACACGGCCAACGGGGAGCGAGGGAGCGAGCGAGCGGGCAAATGAGCAAGGGAGCGAGCCGAGCCGAGCCAACCCGAGCAAACCCGAAGCGAGCCGAAACGAACCACCGGCCAGCCGTCGAGTCGCCGCCGCGCCGCGTGCACATGGAAGACCACCGTGTGCCGACCCGAACCGACCCGAACCGAGCCGAGTCGACGCCGGTACATGCCGTCGAGGGAATCAGGTGTTTCGTGTGCACACAACACAGCACCCGGTAGCATCGCCCTCGCAACGACAACCCCGTACCGACCCGAGCCAACAAGAAACAACCCCTTCCTTCCCCGCTCGATCGCCCGACTCCCATACCAATTAGCGCCACTAATTCCTTTAATTGACGACAAATTCTGATCGTCTTCGTGCAACCGCTTCAGCCAGGTCTTCTGACCGGTCTGGCCCTTTTGGCTGGTGTTTTGGCAAAAAGGTCGATTGCGATTTTAATAGTCTTCAGAGCGATGTTGCTGTATCGACATCAAGCCTAAGTATATCTTAGATTTCATCTACAGGAAGCCTGTTAATAGGATTTTCGATAATCATGCTGTACCAAGAGAAACTATTAGGTAACGTTGCTAGGGGTGACTTGTACATTCACGATTAAAATTGCTATTGCTGTTAAAGGAGGTATGTAAAAAACTATTACGTAACGTTGCTAGGGGTGAGTTGTACATTCACGATTGAAATTACTGTTGCTGTTAAAGGAGTTATTAAGAAATCCTTAATTAATTATCCCATCGACAAAATCAGCTACCAGATTGTATACCATAGTTCTGTCCAAATTGATAATGTGATAACTATGGCATTACCGTCAGATATTCAATTAAAGCAGGACATAATAGTTTATCTAAAACGATATACTATTTTTTTTTTATTTTTTTTTTTAAGAAGTGTCAAATACGCCCACAGTCTTGATTACGTTGCGGATTTTATGCATTCACGAGAAAATTGGGTGGGTACAGTTTAATACAGAAGAAAGGTAAAAATAATTAAAGAATATCAACGTACTATTTTCATCTCGTTGAATTAATTAGTGAAAGAATGAAATGTGTATTTGGTTCCCGTCTGTTGAAATTAAAATACACAATTTTTATTTTGCATAGATATTCGCAGACTAGTGATAGGTTCTCTGCGATATGGGGGATGGTCGGGTAGACTTTCTGCAAACAGTTTTAGGGGGCGTTTCTTCGAGGTGTAGATTGGTTTGGAAAGAAGAGGTGGGTTCGGTAAAGGGAGGATCGAATCTATACGAACTCTGCCGTGCGAACCACACCCTTGTTTTCACCTGTGCCACGCTGATTTTGGCACGGAATCATCGTGTGTTTCAAACACGTTTCGTAGGAAACGTAAGACTTTCGGCGCACTTATAACTGACTCATCAACCCTGTACTGTATCACTTCTTGCGGAACTTTCGTTTTTGAAAAATTTAGCGAGGAACGGAGCAGCGGAATCCTTGGATGGCCTGGTTTGATCTTAGAATTAACGGCGAGTTGATAACAGTAGAATACTGAACAGTATAGTCCTCACAGTGAATTTAAAAAAAAAAATTTTAATGATGACTCGCTTTTTTAAAAAATTTCATCAAATGCAGCGTTCATTCTTTATGAAATATCGAAACCATCTATCAGAAGAAAACCATGGAATCTCTGTATATTATACTGTGTATTTTGACTTTGAACGACAATGTTTATAAAATTGATTCGACTATTTTTAAAGTCAACTGCAAGATTGCGAACGTCACATATGTATGACGGTATCGAACCTGCTAACACATTATCCACCGGCGATTATTTTGTAAGTTCTGATGTATAGTCTATAGCGAAGAATTGTTTAAAGGATCATTCAACAGCAATTGTAAGCAATGTAATGTAACAAGTGCGTATGGGAATATTGTGTAAACGAAGATTTTGAAGCTTCCTTTGGCACAGTAAAATTATGGAAAGACCTATTAATAAGCTTCTGGTATAAACACCAGAATTATAGAATTAAATTATTTAGGGCCATCAGTGATCCCCATCAATGAACATGTTATAGTTCAAGAAATTGGCCAATCAATAACTTATATTTTGAAAACAGTAACAATATTGTCCCGGGACAATGACAGTTGGGAAAAGGGATTGGAAAGAAAGTCGAACAGCCGTGAGACTTTCGAGAGCCCCGCGCACAATAGGACGATTCCTAGGGTAGAGGGGGAGAGAGAGAGGTACGGAACGATTGCCGAGGGATCCGGGTGTCGTGTACACATGTTTGTCCTAAAGAATCGATTTTGAAAATCCGAGCACGCTCCGGCAGCTCCTGGCCCGACTAACGAGGGGTTGCGCGGGCAAGCAAAGCAGGCAAGCGAGCCGAGGCAGAAGCAGGCAGCGACTTTAACGAGTGCTCGCCGGGTGGAACCGGTCTCGCAGTATCGCAGGGGTTGAAGAGAGCCTAAACAGAGTATAGTACTTGTTCGCATATCGTTTTTCCTTCTCGCGGCGCGTTGGAGCCTCGCGTTCCGTCGCCGGAAGCATTACATCCCGGCCGGTGGCGGCGTTTTCCGACCGTTTAAGGGGATTTAAATCCGATTATTCGCGGGATTCCGGGAGCATAAAGCGACTGTAAAACGGGGAATCCTCCCGCGACGCGACTCGACTCGACTCGACGCGACACGTCGCGACGTCGAAAATACCAGAAGGAAAGCGTATCGATTGATCCGGTAAGCCAGGGGAGACACCGGATTTCCTTTGTTTTCGCGGAGGCAAACAGACCCCCGACGAACCGAGCCACAACGAGAGAGCGAGCGCGTGAGCGAGAGCGAGCGAGCGAGAGAGAGAGAGAGAGAGAGAGAGAGAGAGAGAGAGAGAGAGAGACCGAGGGATCTGTTTTGGTAGCGGTGTATCGATTATTGACACTCCGCTCGAACTCGCGAACGACAGAGGAGCGATTCTGCTTGGTCTATACGTAAACCCTCCTATAGTCTCATAACACGGTTTCCATACAACGCGGAGCAAAAATTGCGCAGCCCTTCCATAACATGGTAGTTTTACATACAGTCCTGAGTTTCTTGCAACGCGGTACGAATTTGTACTATCCGCGCAGACACGGTACTTCGATACATTCGAAAACAGTAAATTCTCGATACTTATGGGTCGCCCTAATATGTCAACAACACGGGTCTTGCCGAGGCCTGTTCGTGGTCCTGCACGGGGAATACTCCGCCGCACTGGGGATAATTCTGCGGCGATAATCATCCAGGCCTTGGCGACATTTATAGAAAAGTCACTGTATACCTTTTTCTACGGACGGATCGAATCGGAAACGAAACCAAAGCAGTATTATTAAAGTATTATGGTACTGAAACGGAACCGTTCCGTGTCTGGGCGGATAGTATAAAACGGCCTTTAATCGCGTTATAGGAGGGTTGACTGTATATTGTTCTTTCGGTGCTCCCGTGGCCAATCGATAAGCGAGCGAGTCGAGCAAGCCGGCGATGTGAAACACACGCTGCGAAATCCTCTCTCGGTCTCTCGCATCTATCGCCTCCTCTTGCCTCATCTCCGGAGGAAGCGTGCAGAGCCAGCGAGGAGACGC
This sequence comes from Seladonia tumulorum, assembly GCA_913789895.3. NCBI lineage: Eukaryota > Metazoa > Arthropoda > Insecta > Hymenoptera > Halictidae > Seladonia > Seladonia tumulorum. The sequence goes on from OU565276.1 coordinate 12,182,104, forward strand.
CGGCATTTTTATATGATTCAGCTTTCTCTAATTTTACCGGGAGTGGAAGCGTCGCGCGACGTATCGAGCGTTCACAGAATTCTACGTCAGTCGAGGACCTTCGAACCGGCTAGCCCCCCAACAAGGCTGCCTGCCTGCGCGTTTAATAAGAATCGGCTCGTTATCCTTCGGCTCGGCCAACTGCCCGCTGCTGCTGCTGCTGCTCAAGCCGCCCGTAAAAAATCATTTGCATAATACAGATATCGAACGGCAGAACTGCCTTCCTTTCTTTCGCTCAGGTAAAGGAAGGTTGTTGCTGTTCGAAACGGTGCATCATGATCAGCCGCGCTTCCCTTTTCCATAAAGTGAAAACCGATCGATTCTCTGCGATGCTTCGAGGATAATCGATTTCTTGCCGGTAAAAATATATTTGCAAAATTCAAATAATTTTGGTATTTCTTTTCTGAAAGTTACTCTTTCGTTGTAAGTGGATACGGCGAGCTGAGGTCAGACCGATTTTCGAACTAAAAATTTATGCAAGTACTGCATACAGGAACGAGCTCTAATTTTCTAATTTCTTGTCGGCAAAAAATTATTTGCATAATGCGGATCTCGAACATAATTGTCTTCCTGAGGGTTGCAGTTTTGATCTAAGTGGATAAGGTGGATCATAGTCGCGTTTCCGTTTTCCATTAGAAAAATTAGGAATTTTCCCTAATCGTCGGATTTTTTGCCGGTAGACATCATTTGCAAAATACAGATCTCGATCTGCAGAATTTTCTTTCTGAAAGTTGTAATAAGTGGGTACGATGGACCAGGGTTAGGCGTGTTTCTATTTTTCTTTCGGTACCCAATCAATTTTTAAAGCGAAGTTTTCAGGAATGTAACTTCGTGAAACGAACTCTAACCTTTCCGGTTCCTCCACGGAAAAAAGTCATTGGCATAGTGCAGATATCGAATCATGTTCTTCTTCAGAGTGCGCAGCGTTCGTGGTTACTGTAGGAGGAAACGGTAGACCGTGAACAGACGTGGTTTCTGTTCGATAAAGATCGAACACGATTCCTAATAAATGGCGAGAAGTTATTGCAAATAGCAGCGAATATATGATTCATTGAGATACAGTTGCCGTTGTTAATATTTTAGCGAATATATCACATAGAAGCAGATGCTGTGCTAACGTTATTTCATCGAATTTCATATACCAATAAACTGCAGCGCGATCTGGTAGATTTGTAGTTTTACAAATCCACAAATTACACATAAAGGATCCTGAACAATGCTATTACACTCGTGATACATTACACCTCAATACAAACACATCGCTTGTAATCGGGTGCTCTGCAAACTTCATTTCAAATAAGTAGTGTACGGCAAAATTAGAAACAAATTGATCTGCTTGATTATTACATGTTACGTCGGTTGATTTTACTGGCAATTGTATAATAAAGTGAGCAATTTTAGTAAATCAAACGGAAAGGTCAAAATACCTAGAAGAAAGACGGCACGCGACTTCACTTTCATAATCATTAATCATTTTTATCGGAATTCTTCAGTATCGAGAGTTGATCTGAAGTTCGAGTCCAAGATACCGGGTCGAAGCAGACCCAGGCACCGCGGTAGGAATGTCGTCGTAGCCTTAGGGGGCAGCGTTCGATCACAACGAGACGGTGTTTTTTTTTTTTTCGAAACGCAGAGGTTTCATAAGAACGAGGATAATAATAAGAGACCCGGGGGGAGTGGGAGGAGGAACGAGTTTCGGACTAATCAAGAGAGACTGGTCCGACAGTTTGCTCCGCGATACTAAGGACAAAGAAACCAGTTCGACCCGCTCGTGGCTCTGTGTTAGCCACGGTCAGAGCCTGCACGGGAATACCTGACCTGGAATAAGCTCGATATCTGTCGGATTGGATATCCGAGAGGTTCGAGCGGAGAGGAGAGAGAGCTAGGCGGGACGAGCACCAGCACCAGCACCAGCAGCAGCACAAAGAGGCTGTGCTGCGTATGAAAATCCTGGCAAAAGGAACGGGAGGAGCGTGCGCTCGAAATTACAGGGGATACCGATTGCCCGCGATAAATGTTTCATGAGCGAGATTCGAGCCGTGCTTGAACCAGGCCGGATCGTGGAACGCGATCGCGTTTCTCAACGTTGTGGCCTGGCTTTCTTTCGGGAAGAAGTTAACGCGTTCGATTTTGCTCGGCTTATCCTCCGCGAGAGAGAACGAGGCGGAGAGGGACAGAGAAAAAGGGAGAAAAATGAGATTATGTAACGATCAGCCACCGGCGGCGTCCATTCCGAGCGCATATCGATCAGCCCGGCGCTTAATTTCGCGTCCGAAGAAGAAACGGCCAAAAGATCCAGGATATTACCAAGGGTTTAAAGGGCTTCGAAGGGATGTTCAACCGGGAGGCTGCGCCGGCCTGCATCCCGCTCCAAGCCCGATTAAAGCCCGGCTTTATGCATGGTCCGGTTGACCTCGGTTAGGTAACCGGTCGCAAGTCTCCAGGAACGAAGGCGCGCGCGCATAATCCTCCGTTTCGGGGCAACAATTAAACATGGAAACACCGAACCTACGTTAATTGTCGCGAGCACCTAAGCGGTGGCTCCAAAGTTGTCAAATTTTTAAAGACGACCTCCGAAAATGGATCTTTCGATCTTGAAAAGTATGCGGTCCCTTTATAGTCGTTCTAGTGCAAAGCACCTAAAACTGTAGAATTGGTTTCTGCAAGACCCGCAAGGTATGAGGGTCAGATGCGGACCCGTTCCACGAAATTTGGCTAAGTAATAGGTCTACGTCTACAATAACTGCTGCTCCGGATGGGCTGCCAATTTCTGGAGAATTGGATGCGATGTAAAATGCTCGTTTATTGTTGATGCAGATTCATCTTCGCCAAAATTCTGCGCAATCAGCAGATCTAACCCAGCCAACATTGTACGAAAAGGTCCTAGCTGATCAAAATTTGTATTAAAAGCTGACATCTGGAAATGAGTTCCTTGAAAACTAAATAAGACTCTTCGATCTCGCGGAAGAATTTCAGACGTGTCTTTTCAAGACGTTTTACTATGTGGAACAATGTTTCATAATGCATGTGACATTGTATTTGACACAATGTTTCGTCTACTATTAAAAATGAATTTTTCGTATAATATCGTCGCTTGAACCGAACATGATTAGGACTTGTAAAAGGGTTGAAGAAGTAATCACCGTGGGAATCTCTAATTTTACAGTTTTAATTGAACTAATTAAATTACGTTGACTTTGCGGGATTTTTCAGCAGTCAACGCGTGTCAACGTTACTACTTTTTCGTGATAAGTCTGTTCCGGGATTAGCAGACACCGTAAACAATCCCCTAATCAATTAAAAGTCACGGACCCCGGCGCACTCGCCGATGAATTACCCGAACCCGATTAACCCCGTTCACGGGATAATCCCTGCAACTCGAGCCCTAGTCCAAATATTCCCCGGCCCTATTGTCCTTGATACACGTCGGCACGCTCGATAACGCTGCGCTAATGTATGTATACCCAGCCCGATTGTTCAATGAGCCGCACGCGTTTCCGCGACGTTCCACGATCCGCGAGACGACCGGCTTTGTTGAAAGTAAGATGCGGCCGAGACGCAACTGGTCCGTGCATACGTCACGAACGTGTGCACGTTGTCCAGGTAATCGTGATGGAACAAGAGAATGGAATGGTCCTTGCGAACATCGGGCACTGTGTGCAACAAGGTGTATTTATAAAGCGCTCCATTTTTCGAGACAATGGGACTCACTCGCTGGGAATCGTTGAATCTTTGCGAACCTTTTTACGTAGTTGCATAGACAATTACGATAATACTTTCCATTAACTATTAAGCCTTCTTCCGTATCACGTGCAAGAATTGAATTCTGTTAAGCACTGCTCGGAAAACCGTGACATTTATGCAAGGCAGCTCAAAACTGCTCACCAAAGAATAAATGTGAATTTTGAAAAAATGTTAAGTGACATTTTTGAAAATAAAGATTTCCGGCTGGTAGAACGTGTAATACGTCCTAATCAATTTAACACTAAACATACCGAGCTAAAAACGTAACAGGTGCGTGTTGCCTTATAAAAAGACAAGATTTAATTTATTTAGACTTTGCGTGGTTCTTATTGCAATGCGTGCTCTACTAAAGATATTTATTGAATCATTGCTCATGTAAACATCTTTATAATTTCAAAAATTGTCAAATAAAAATCTATACCCGGTCATTTGACCGGCGGTGGTACGTTCAGTGTTAGAGCTGATTTTCTCAGATTCGCTAAATTTTTACACGTTCATCCTCTAAGCTCTTTAACATTCATTTCTGTAAAAGATCAAGTTCTTGATTCGCGTAAAATGTATAAAGGCTGTCGATTCTCTTGGTTCTTTGGACCTTTCTATCATGTTAAATAGGATCTGCTTAGTTTCGTCACTAATTGCACAAAGTCCGCAGTCTACTAACAACGCGTCCGATCATAGTCGACCGTTTCTACTTCCCGGGTTGGAGAAGACGGCTCTCTCGAAATTGGAGGCTCGCGAGAGGGAATTTCAGTCTTGTTTGCCGGACTTATTTTCAAGAAGAGATCGTCCCATTCCCCGTTGCACCACGGTCACGGAGAGACACGCTTCCTGCAGATCTCTCTGTCTCTCTCTAGAGAGAGAGAGAGATATGATGAGAGAGTGGGAGAGGTGTAGGTGGAAGCGGCGTAAAATTCCGAGAACGCGTAGAACCGTACCTGAGGTGCTCCAAGTAGAATCCCGCCACATCTGGTGGTCGCCCAGGTGAAGTATCCCACCGCCTTTTACACCCCCTTCGTCCTTGGAGCCGCCCTCGTCCATGCCCCAGAGCTTTTTTGCCGAGGGAGCGATCTGAAACAATAGAAGAAAACGGGTGGTAAGTGCTGAGGGGGCTCGGCGAACACACATTTTCAGACGAACGATCTCCTCCGCACGCGCGCGCGCGCCAACACGAAACTCCCAAGAGAGCCTCGCGTCCGCCCGTGCAACCGAAAGATACCGGAGCGTACCAACGATCCCATTAATTACGCTAACGAGCCGCAGATCCGCTCGGAATTAGCGTATCTTGCGCGCCCGGCCGATCATCGAACTTGATACGCCGCGTATTACCCCGACCCATTCGCTAAGAATTCCTTAATGTCTCGGTCTATAAATAAGATCAAATTCAATTTCGTCTCGCCCTTTCGCGATCGACGATCAAGGATCCGGACTCCGCAGTTGTACTCGATCCAACGAGATGGGGCAGTACAGTGATTTCTCTATATGTGTCGTCAAGGCCTGGATGAGATAAACGTCGCGAAATTATCCCCACTAGCGCGAGGTATACCCCGGTGGGAGGCCTCGGACGCCGAGTGTAAACATAACACTCGGGTATGTCTCCTGGCATCACGCTGATAAGACCCGTATTGTTGACATCTATATATATATTTTTTTTTATTGAGATATTGAAACCATTTTTGGTTTATTTCAGCTTTGAAAATTATACAGTAAGCTTGCAGTTAATGTACAGTGATATCTTCATAATCGCTAGAGATGAAGATTGCAGTCGCTTAAAAAGTGGAAGATATATTCGCAGGCTTTAACATTAGGTTTAGCACAGAAAATGTCCGCTTTTAATGGTAGAAAAAATTCAATTTTGCGCAGTTGTTGTATATCGAGGAGTCACTGTATACCACCAACGTCATTTGCTAATTGAATGAATATCTGGAAGAGAGGCGCATATTACCAATGTTGTGAAATTGACTTTTGCCGTGCAATGAGTGCCAATGTAGTGTACAAAATTACTTTGGCAAAGCTTTTAGTACTCGATAACGGCACTAGAGCTTTCGTTGCTGCGTGAAGCAATGAAATTGTTTTTACTTCTTGTTTTACAGAGTGCAACATACGCCCTTTTACTAACTGACAAATGCAACTTCGACTCAAGCGGTCTGTACATTTGTTTACCTAAGCCGACTCGACTCGGACGAAGCATAGAATCTGTTTTTCGAGGGAACTGGTCCGAAGAGAAAACAAAGACCGCAACAGCTGTTCACCCTATAAGTTTAGACTAGACACGTGTGCGTGATAGCTGGCTGGCAGAGAAAGGATCTCTCGGAGAAAAACAGCCGACATTCCACGGTGGAAAATCGTTTTGTCTGACTGAAGATGTTCTAGCATGTTTCGAGGATTTAGAACAATTTGATCGAAGACTCCGACAGTCACAAAAATTAGATGATACAATTTGTTTACTGAAACGGAAACCGAGGAGTCGCTACTATTCGTGTTATTAATGGCTCTCCCTCGGTCATTTTCCGTGACGCAGGTCGTTAAAAAATTTGATACACCGAATCCATCACCATGACAATTAATTTTTATGTCTAGAAAAATAATTCCGCCGCCCAAATATGGGTTAAATGATTTTGTCCATTCGAAACTCTTACAAAATTGTAGTGGAAAAGAATTGTAATTGATATGGATACAATGAGACGATTAAGTGAAAGAATTTATATTGCTTGTCTTTGTATCAAGGAGATCATTTCCTAATCGTTTTGGATAAAACACATCTTGGGTCAAAAAATGTGCTTCTCTTTTTCGATCTATTCGTGTGCGGAATAAGATTGATTGGAGCACTTTAGCCAAATTAATAATTAAATATCAGACGATCCACTTTCCAGCAAAGATGTTTAAAACACTCTCGTGTCTCGAATCTGCCAGATAGGCCAGCCTCCCGAAGTTGGGCTCAACTCCGAGCTTATCCGGCCAGAACTCTATCTTGAACGTGATTGGAATTCACAGGGGTGTCTCGCGCCCAACCCCTCGCCGTCTCGAGTTTTAGAGCCGTTATCAAATACGTTTCTCGCAGTCTCCTGCTAAGATCCCCGATTTTTTCTATTAATTAAAGATCGCTAAAACACGGCGCGAAAAATGTCTCAGGGACTACGATAGAACGAACAGGAGTCTTAACGAATCTGCTTAGCGAACATGATTGAGCGACAGCGAGCATCATTGCGGACTTATGACCCTCTAGTTTCGGGCCTGAAACCGCGAAGGTGTGAAAGAGTCGCGATACAGACGAGCAGCGAATCGCGACCCGCTGCGTGTTGACCCGAGCACTCCCGCTGTTCCCGACCTCACCTAACTCTGGAGGTCAGTGACGTAACGGCGAGCGTTGGGTGGGGATAGCAAGAGAAAGAGAGAGAGAGAGAGAGAGAGAGAGAGAGAGAGAGATAAAAAGAGAGAGGAACATGCACGGTGTAGAGAGTGCACAGAGAGATTGCCGGGATCCTAGATGCAGGTATACTACTGCACGCGCGACGGTGACAGTGCAGGGCCGAGTCTCGGTGCATTCTCGTCCGCATTGTCGCACCGGCCAGCTGCGGATCGTTAAGCGGAAGCACCGACTCGATTACACGGACGTTGACTGGATCTCTCTCTCTCTCTCTTCCTCTCTCTCTCTCTCTGGTCGGGTCTCTTTGAAGTTCGTTCTTTTCACCGCGCTGGGTGCTATTCATCGGAAGAGCCCGAATCGCAAGGATCCCGATAAACGTTCTGATCTCCGAGTTCGTTCTAGTGGCTAACTAGAGAATTAGCTTATTAGCTCCTATGATCTCTCTCTCTCTCTCTCTCACACACTCTCTCTGTCTCCCTCCGGTCGGGTATATAGGGTGCACACGGAGCCCCGTTGTCTCGTCACATAGATAATTGCAGGTATGGATCACCCTTTTGAGCTAGACACGGTGGAAACCCGGTTGGAACGGTGAATTATTGAGACGTCCGCGGCCAATCACGCACCGCTACGTCCCTAAGCGTTACCGAGCCGGCAATTGCTCGATTTACGCTCGCCGCGTGTCTTCCACGAACCAGCAGCCCCGATGCATGCGCGTTTCGCAACAAGACCAACAACCGTGTCGCGGTGTTAACGGCCACCGGTTGACCCTCTACCGACAGAGAACTGTTCTCGATTGCCGCCATTTAACCCCTTAGCCACGAGAAATCTCGTCACAACCGTGCTGGGTTCGACATTTTTTAACTCGAAGATATTGGGATTGTAAAGGTCCATTTATAGGAAATTTATTGAATTTCAATCTACTCAATTTTATTCGTTTCCTCCTTGGAAAATATATTATGATAAAAGCCACTAACGGTCTGACTAAATGTATTCTTGTTATTTTTATAAAGTAATCCAATATAGCTACTTTTAGTGCTCCGCAAACCCAGTGTTAAATGGTACAAAAAATACTTTGTACATTTGATCGATATTACTGTTTTTCACACATGCACTATACCAGGTAAACAAATAATATAATTATCGTAGTAACAAAAGATCAATGTCTATTTTTAGTTTTACTCAGAAATGAAGAAACACTTAACCCTCTAGTAGAGGATGTTGGGTTCGTTTGACCTACAGTTATAAACGTTCCATCTAAATTCTAGTTCTTTGAGAGCCATTTTAAATTTTTAGCAATTTATATGTAGGATTAACTTGGACCTCAATGCAGTGGTTTAAAAAGTGCCTTACCGGATTCCTATTAGTAGAATTTCCAGTGGTTGTACTGTACCAAAAAGATGCTTAAGAATTTTTTTACATTGTAATCTAAAATGAAATTCATAGATGACTTGTTGGCTCCAACTGAAATTGTTGCTGTTGAAAAATCCAAGTCCTTAGTAACGAGCTTTTGAAAATTATGAGACAATGTAATGTACTAAAAATTTGAATGGATCCAGGTACTGCCATGAATACCCTAAAGCGTCCACCATCCAAGAGTTAATATAGGATGTTCCGATTTAAAATAATTTAAATATTTAAAAAATCGTGCACAGAGGGTTAACAAAAACTGTTAGTCATCTCGTCCAAGGTACCGCGCAATTCATAGCGACGAGATACAGTGAATTCTCGATATTTGTCAACAACACGGGTCTTGTCAGCGTCATATATCGTCCAGGATACCCCGAACCGTGTTATGTTTGCACTCGGCGTCCGAGGGGGGATAATTCCGCGACGTTTATCATACAGGCCTTGGCGACATATATAGAGAAACCACTGTATCTCGTTGTTGGTAGTCGAAGGGGTTAATCGATCGTTCGTGACTCATCCGACCGCGCTACGGAAGACGAATAGACGGACGACGAAGAGAGTCAGCTAAAGGAAGGAGAAAAAGTTTTCCCATCACCGGATTGGCCAATGATTTTACGTTTCCACCGAGGCGAAGAGGCGGCGAGACCGGGCCGTCTCCTCGAGCGCACGCGATATTTATATTTTATTGATCATGCGAACGATATCACGTACAATAGCACGTGCGTCATGCGCCGAGTGTACCCGGACCCGACACACATCGGTCGCGGTATCGAACACGAGTACGAGAACTGTTTATCGTTCGCGGGCTCCGTACTCGTCGAACCAGCCGCGTTTAATTGTGTCCCGCACGCTGTGGCGTAACGTGAGCGGACATCCTTCGCAACAAATTCAACGCTTATCGGCGCCATGCTCGAAACCGACCAACACAAACGATAAGACCGTTTCCTTGGCACGGATCCTGCTAACAAATTGCCCGGCCGAACTTGGAAAAATCAGATCGACGCTGTCACGCGAGACGATTCGATCTACGAGCCACGTCAAAAATCAGCCGAGCGTGCGACTTCGACGGAATTATCTTCGGGAAGATACGGAGCCGTTCCAGGACCCAGCCCGTGCACTTTGACACGTGCAAGCCTGGTGATTCTTGGTCCTATTAATTCATTCGTTATTATGCAGTTTTAATCGGGCGTTTAAAGTGCTTTCGAGAAATAGCTGCACGAGAGACGACGGGGTAATAACTCATTCTACTTTTGTTTTACGATTTTAATAAGAACACCGGGCTCCTTTTAAAATGAACTTTAAAGAAACGCAGTTTATAACAAGGATGGAAAGATATTCAGTATTTCAGGGTGTTCGGATTCTGAAAATGGGTAAATTTGTTACATTTAAATTTTTGAAATGTTAGTACTTCACAGCTACGTGAAAGGAAAGGTGCAGCTATTAATGAAAATTTGTTTGATATTATTTATGAACTTGTAGCAATCTAAACAGCAGTGTCCGCCTGCAAAGGATTAATTCCAGAAAATATAAGAGCAATTATTCAGGAAATCTTTTATAATCTGACAGTGTAATATTTAAAAAAAAAACTAGAACGGTGGCTAATCGGTCTAATAATTTACATCGAAATTATTACTTAGAAGACTTCCAAGTTCCTCTTTGACGATTCCTTGTCAACCACGAAAATCCTATCAATATGTTTCCGGTGAGTGAATCGTTATACTAATGTAGGATTGGGAATTTAGATGACCTCCATGATCTGCGTAACCGTGTCCTCGGGGAGCTCGAGACGGGAGAAAGAGAGAAAAAAGTATTTCGAGGTTGGATCGCGAGCGTAGCTCGTCCTTCTTTTCACCTAGATCGACAAATCGGCGAATAAAAGGGAACCGAGAAAAAATCGAACGAGTCGCGCGGGTTTAGAAACCGGTTAGAAATCCCACGGGTGAAAACACCGGCTAAAAGAGGCCTGGCATAGTGTGCGGCGATTCGCGTGTCAAGTTGGAAAGCGAATCTTCGTTTGCATCGTCCTACGGGCACACGGCTGTTCTTTTTATCCTCATCCTCTCTTTCATCGTTTCTCTCTCTCTCTCTCTCTCTCTCTCTCTCTCTCTCTCTCTCTCTCTCTAACTCACTCTGTTCCCCCATTTTTGTCGAAATATTTCGCGGAGAGAAGACTAGTCTCGCTCGCGGTACTCTCTCCAGAAGAATTCTTGAAAATTGCCGTGACTCGAGGACGATCGTAATAAGAATAACGTCTGCGCGTTACGTAACGAGCCGGGGAAACTGAAACGGGTTTTACACCATTTGTACCCGTACCCGGCCAACCCTGCCCACCGCTGCTGTTTCTGTTTCTGTTACCTCGTGTGTCTCGTTTTCGCTCTCTCGTTACAACGGCTGCCCACTCTATGGTCTCTCCGGGAACGTGCAACGAGGACGAGCCGCGTTTCCGTTCTCGGAATCGACGCGAAACGAACGGCTTCCACTTGCCTCGTGCTAATAAGCCACTACCAAACACTCGGGTACCCGATACACTAAATTAGCTGCCCGTGCAATCGACGGGTACTCGATACTCCAAAGTTGCAGCTTGTCTCCTGTCCCATAAACCAAGACTACCCGTACGTCCATCAGGTACGAAGGTAGGCGAAAAAATTTCTCGTGTACTCCTCAGGTACCAAAGTGCATCAAAAAAATTAATTCGAAGGTTCATCAGATAGGTGCTGATTAGAAAAAATTGTTCAGGAATTTGTTAGGTACCATGGTAAAGAAAAATTGTTCATATATTCATCAGGTACGAAGCTACATAAAAGTAGAGAGAAAGTGCATGTGCATTCATTCGACTTATTTTTTTTTTGTATTGCTTCCGAATCCATTAGATATTCATCAGGTACGGAGGAACATAAAAAAAAAAGAAATTGTCCATTTATTGATCGGATATACATTTTTAAAAAATTCCGTAAGTCCATCAGGTACCAAGAATTACTAGTGTGTTCATCAGGTACCAGGCTAAATAAGAATTGCTCGTGTTCATCGGGGACAATTGCTCGTAAATCCGTAAGCTACAAGTTAGACAACAATGAATGGTGAATCTATCGGGTACCAGACAGGAGAAAAATCGTCCAGACATCTTGGGGTACCTGTATAAGCGAGACAATCAAGACCCGATTGAGAAGATCGTCCTGCGGTCAGAGAGAGTGACACACTTCCTAACGACTCTTGCGGAGGCCCGATAGTTAACGAGAAATGACCTATTAAGTAATTACCTATTACAATAATTGTATAGTATTCCTTTACGAAACAAACGGTGTGTTGCTCTATGTATTCAATTAATGAAACACGACTCGCAATCAAGACTGATTGCACTATAATTTGTTCGCACGGTAAGCATACTTTCACGGTTTTCTGGCGCCTATTGAACAACTTTCCTCGAGTATAATCGTAACAAGAATTATGTATACAATATATCCGCACTTTGTGTCGAATTTATACGAACGACCGAACAATGGAGGTAGTTGCATAAGCGATCGAATGTATAAGAATTTTCGCGGCTCGAAATTGAACGCGAAAGACAGACGACGATAATAATTCCTGAATAATTTGACCTCTGCTTCGAGCGTTGTTTCTGTTCGCGTCGATTCATTAGGACGAATAATTAAATGATATTCTCGTCGAATGGTTACCCTAAATAATTACTGTTCGCCAGGCTAGACAAACAGAATTCTGAATGGAATATGAACGTTTCATTATCGAGCGTAGGTTCCAATGTTCACGGAGAACGACCAAAAAAAAAAAGAAAAAGAACGATCAGTATCCAAACTACATACACATACCACAGATAGACATGTCTACGTTGTGGCTCACCTATCCGGCGTCTCGTGTATCCGGTTCGAATCAATAGTACTAGCATACACTCCGCTAATTTCCTTTGCATCGGCGCGACACGTGTCGTCACGCGATGCACCCCGGATTTGCCACCTCCTTTCCCGATAAAAAGGTTTCTGCACCGTCAAGACGCGCTCGAACCCGTTCGAGAGGGTTTCGAGACAATAACACCACGTTTTCTAACCCTAACATCAAAAGATCAGACGTGAAACAAATCGTGGAATCATATTTCTGGTCTGGGTTTCTTTATATATATCGCCAAGTCCTCGATGATAAGCGTCGCGGAATTATCCCCACTACCGCGGGGTATACATCATGTGGGGTCCCGAAGACCAAGAGTGTCGGTATTCTCGAAATAATCAGGATTCCTTAAATAATCGTCAATTATTTTCAAGAGTCATATGTTATATTTTCGAAATTTTCGGGAATCCCGATTCCTTCGAGGAATCTCGAAATTTTCGGGAACCCGACCCGACCTCTTCCCGACTCGTCCCGACCAACGGGTTCCCGATATTTCGGGTTCTCGCACACCCCTAATCTCGTCAGACTGAAATGTGACAATGGCAAAATGCCTTATAGGAAAAAATCGACAATTGATACAAGGATGACTGCCAAAAGAACCCTGAACAAGTAAATTCGTTTTTCTGGCCATCGTTTCCAAACTTGGACTAACGCCTAAACCTAATGCAGAATCCATATCTTTCTTCTAAAAGACACCTGACAAAACCGGACCTGAAGCATCATTCAAAATCGATACCATCAATAACAAGTGTTTCTCTCTCGGAACGTATATGGCGGTTGAAGGCACTGGTCCAAATTCACCAACTCGGTCCCATTGTCCTCGACCGGCAGCATCTTCGGTAGGTAATGATAGCAGGGTGGTTCTCGAGGGTATCTTGTGAAGGCTGAATGGTCGGATCAAGGATTCCGTCGGACGTTATTTTTAATTAGTCTGCGGAGCCGGCGAGACGAAACTTGGGGTATTGAAACTGACTCCGGGGTTCGCGAGACTGCATATTGAACTTGATCCCATCCCTGACGAAAGGTTCGGCAAGGTAAGGGTAAGGGTAAGGCTCGGTCAACCGGGGGCGATACGCCGTGAGTATCGACCGCGTCGCCGGCCGGTAGAGACGCTTTTGCACGTCAAGCCTAGGGGAGACAGAGACGGTAGGAGGACCGAAAACCGGGCCGTAACGGAGAGAGAATAAGAGAACGGGAGGGAGGGAGGGAGTGAATGAGAGAGGAGTCTAACCCACCGTCGACTTTCTCGTTCCTGGAACGCGAACGAGGAGGGGACCCCGATATAATAATCCATTTCCACGGATTAACTGATGGATACATCCTCGTGCATCCTGGGTGCGCCGCTACGTTAACGAGCGACCCGCGTACTATCGACGAATCAATTTAGAGAAAGTCTCTCGTCTCGTCTCGTCCCGTCCTATCCCGTCCCGTCCCGACCCGACCCGTCTCGTCTCTCTCTCCTCCTGAATAACTAATGGGGATCCGAAAATATGGAATATTCCGTCGACGAGGCGTGACGAGACGGCAGGGTAACGCGGCGAGGTCGCCGAAGAGAGACGGATAGCCGGAAGCTATTTAGCTTTCGTAAAATTTACGACTCGGCCGGGGGTTGCCGCGAGGAACGCGTGCGATCCTGGTCGTCGAACCACTCCAAACGGAGACGAACATGATCCTTTAATCCGACGGCAATCGATCTCTAAGATTGCCGTCTGCCGAGGTCTGGGTTCAAGCGTCCGGAACATCTTGTGTCTAGCTTGACTCTAAAAGACAGCTCGAGTCACACTTCATGTGTACACCTTGGTCCTGAGACGATTGTGTTGCGTGAGTAGGTTTACTGGTTCTTGATCTGACGGAAATGATTTAATACTTTCTCAAGAATAAAAAATAAAACAGCTCGGGATTTCCTGGAAGATGATTCACCAGCGATAGCAACTTCAGTCTCACGAACCCCAAGCTACTTCTAACGACATTATCGAATAACTTCTTTCGGAATTTTATGGAAATTGTTAAACTCCTTCCCGACACGGGAGGGTCGTTAAAAAGCCTTCCTCTTACTAAAGCGTTGCTGAAACTTGCGAGACTTCTATTTGTCTTTCATTTTGTTACTCGAGCCGAACCTTTGCTAGACAATGCATCCTTTCTTCGTTAACGAGAAGATCGGGGGCTTGCTGCACAGTAAAATGCGAGCTCGAAGCACCGGTAAATCTACATTACAATTCGCTAATTTCACGAGGTTGCATTTTATCGCGCAACAGACCCTTGACGGGTACTTTTGTCTGACAGTGTACATACTAGCTCGTCGCGTCGTCGGCTGGCGGAAGATTGACCCTTTGAACTCGTTTTAATTCTAAAACCAAATTTTCCTTTCGACCGAAAGTATTTCCGTTTTATACAATTTGATCCAGTTGACACGTATCACACTTAAATATTGAGTAATTTAATCCTTTGCACTCAAATGGTGACTCTGAAACGCCACTAAAAATTGTTGTGACATTATTTCGAAGAAATTACAAAATATTTGTTACAAGATTTGTATTTAATAGATCGCTAAACATTTAATTATTAATGTGGAAATCGGATAAGTTTCGTATGAACAAAATGTTAATATTCTAAGATAAAAGAGAAATTTTGTTTTAGAATTAAAATAACGCCGAGTGCAAAGGGTTAATAAATACAAATTTAATAATGTAAAAAATATTTTCAGTGATATAACAATTTTCGGGTGTAAAGGGTTAATCTTTGTACAGCGTACCATATTTGTAATTGTAGAATTGATGATGCTTGAAACGGATTTGTGGATTGATTTAGCAATTTTTAAAATTTATTTCAGAAGTTACTTCTTACAAACCCATTAGTCTCACTTGAGTATAACGATTTCGATACTATGGGCCAAAATAGATTCGAGCACCGCTGTCGTAGGATTAAAGGGACGAAGATGCCGAAGATAGCTTCTGAGAGGATCAGCGCTCTCTGGTGGGGAGGAGCAGGGTCTGCAGCACCGTCAAAGGACCCGTTACCCCCGAATAACAGTTCGGAAAACGCGTCTTTTCGTTTCGAGGTTCGTAGCAGGTGCTAGGCTGTAGAAACCTCTGCAACAATAGCGCCGGGTAGAGATCGGATGCGTTCGTTAGGCTAGCGCGCGACGAGCGTTAGCATTCCGTGTCTCGGAACCGGTCAGCGAAAATTTTTGCGCGTTCAGCGAGCACCGAGAGCCGAGCAAGAAGCGACGAGGAGGAGGAGAAGAGGGGAAAGAAAACCTGCGGGGAAAAGGGTCGCGACCAGAGAAAGGGAGAACAAGAGAAAGAGGGAACAAGAGGAGAAAGAGAGGAGAGACACGGGCTCTCGCCGGCAGCAGAAGCACTTTTGCACGTTGGCCGCAGCCTCGGCAGGGAGGAAAACAGAGACGAAAAAAAACCGAGGGTGAAGGAGAGAGCTCGGACGGAGACCGATCAGCAACGAAAGGGGAAGAAAGAGCCGAGGATCAGACGAGACGAGACGAGATGGGTCGAGACAGAACGAGACGAGACGGGAGACGAGACGAAACAGAGCAAGCACCGGCTCTCTCTTTCATTGAACAGAGCCAACGCTATAGTTGCCGCCACCGACGTCTGCTATACCCCCTAAGCTCTGCCCTACCAGACGTCCAGATTCCCCCACCAAGGAGACAGCCGGCACCCCCACCACTCGGGCAAACCACCGACTCCCCTAACCGCCCCGCACACCCACGAGGCTCTGCCCCCACCGAGAAGACGAGCGGCAGCGTGGACGTCGTCGCTAAACTGCCACGGGGCCACCGACCCCTCCCCAGGCCCCTCGGCCTCGGGTCACGGCCACTGTCCTCGCGGAGAATCAACGGCAGGCACGAGGGAGGCGAACCCTGCCTTCCTTGCTGCCTGCCTGGTTGCTTGCTTGGTTGCTTGCTTAGTTGCCCGCCTGCCTGCTCGTCCCCAGTCTTCCCTCTACTTCCTCCTCCTCCTCCACCACCACCTTCTTCAGCTCACCCTCGGTCATCTCTTCTACCCTTTCGCCTCTTTCTCCGAGACCTGGTGACGCGTGTGCGTGCGCCTGCGTCAACCAAATGCGTGCGCAATGGCCACGCACCACGGGGGCTGTTTCTATTAGCTTCCGGAAAAAAATTTGACCCTCTTCTGCGTCGGAGATTCGAGGCTCTCGCGGCCTGGCATCCCATGGTTCTCAATATTAACACTTAGCACTCTAATGGCGACTCTGAGGCACCACTCAAAATTACTATACTACAATCAACACTGAACCTACCACAGCCGGTCAGAATGACCGGTTCCAGATTTTTATTTTTCGATTACTGAAGTTATAAAGATGCTTTTTTAGTAGAGCATGTATTATAATACGAGCAAATAAATTCAATCTCGTCATTTTTATAAGAAAACATGTATCAGTTAATTTTAAGGCTCGGTACGTTTAGTGTTAAAAATAATTCCTGCATTGCTAAATGCCTCTGTGTTTAACGAATTCTTGAACGAACGTGTGACACGAGTAAATATACATAATTTCGGCGAAAATAGTGGACTGATTGGAGAAGGTAGAGTAGAAGTTAAAGAAAGGAAGGGAAGAGCGGGAAGGGATAGAATGTGGGTTGAGTATTTGGAAATTGTAAACAAAGTCCATTCCGTGGCCTTGATGTAGAAATACACAATAAATATATAGTACAGTGAATTCTCGATATATGTAAACAACACGTTGCGTATACGTGTTATGTTTACACTCTGCGTCCGAGGTTTCTCTAGCTTCGGGCCCCTCACGCTGTACACTCCGCGGTAGTGGGGATAATTTCGCGACGTTTATCATCCAGGCCTCCACTACGTATGTATATAGAGAAATCACTGTATATGTACATTATTTCATATGGACAAAATTAGACAGGTCGTGTGTAACGAAAATATTCTAAGTAAAATCGATATCGGAAAATCCTGGAGGCGAAACAGCTGGGATGCAAAGGGTTAAACCTTTTTGATAGTTCACAGACTGTATAGAGGATTTATGTTATGTTTTTGGAGGAAACACTATAGTGGCCTCCCAATAAGACGCCTTTTGAACCACTATAGTATACGTATACCATGACAACGTTCCATCAAATTTAAAGTATATCAAGTATTCAGAAACGAAGAATTTTAAGAGTAGGAGAAAACCAGGTACGGAGTGCCGTCGTTTTCAATATTCGTAGCTGACCATCCCCTAACAGCTACGAAGCCCTCCGACTGTTCCTAACGGTCCACAGTATGGTCGCCATACGTTACACATATGATACGGAGGGTCCTGATCCCACAAAGTACATAAAAATGTTAAAAGTATCGTGTACGCAAACACTCCTCCCTGTAGCTACAAGATTAACCTTTACCTAGACTTAGGAAATGGATATCGAAAGAGCAACATCTAGACTAACACGTTTAACCCTTAACCTAAGGGCCGGCAGGTGATTCATTGGTCTATCTTTTGACATTTTGCAGCAACATGAAATTCCCTTCCCTGTTCCAGGCAGCTTTAAATTCAAATGAGTACATGTATACATCCCCACCTGATTAAGGGTTGTTAACATTCATTTTCATCAAACTGGTAAATGGAAATTAATTATTCTACGTCCCAGTGTCAGAAACGCCAGCGAGATAACGAAAGTCTGTTCAAATCTTCAAATAAGTCACGTCAACGCGAATCGAATAATTATCGGCATAAAGTTGAATAGGGCGACCCCAATTAACCTTGCCGCGGTCTTCGAGACTTACACGAGCGTCTCGTCTCATTTCTTTACACTGTTACGATTAGAAAGTGAAGCTCTGTGCAAATATAGGTTCTCAAGAAGTGAAAACGAGTGACAGTTCTTCGTTCTCTGTTCGGAGTTCAATCGTGTTCTAAAAACGATAGAGATGACCTAGAAAATCGCAAGAAAGAAAGAATCGGATTAGAATGAAGATTCTATCTATCAGCAATAAAAGTCTGAGAATCACGTAAACTCGCGAACCTATGCGAAATATCGGTTGACGTGGAGAGGGGAGAGATAGAGAGTACTATTCGATGAGTTAACGGCAAGAAATAACGTCGATTCGCTCGGATTTCGTGAAAACATTCGTGGGAATTTTTCCCCGAAGTATAATATTTAGATACGTCGAGGTTCCCCTCCGATTTCCTTCCGTCCCCGAGGTTGCGCAGCTGTTTGTTCACCGATTGGTTTCGTCGAAATGGTATACATATCAGAGCGACGCGGAATCGAGTCATCAAGATCGACCGAACGCGGGAATATTAATGGGGGGGGGGGGCATTAGATGAATGAAGGGTATCCGTAATTGCCGTGGGCGGGACCAACGGCCGGCTAGATCGATGCTATCGGTCTTATGACACTGGCAACGCTGCCACCGCTCCGCTAGCGTTGCAAGACCCGTTGAAATGAATTTCTCCTTCGCGTAATACGGCCCGCGCGCACGTTGCACCGCGATGCAACGCGTTCCCGATGACGATTCCGCGAGTGTGACCGATGCGTTTAGGTTCAACGACACAAGCGTCACGTCACACGCACAAGTCACGACGCGATACGTCACCACATGACAGCAGAAACGAATACGATACGAGATGACCGACGATTCCTACCGGTAAAGAAGAATCCGCGAAAACCACCCCTTCGCGCCGCGCAGCGCCGCAACGGGACGTGATTCGCACGCCGATGCGCTCGATTTTACTTCTAGACTGCGCATCATTCTGCAAAAAATTGTCTGTATTTGTCACAAGACACAGGCGCCGGGAATCTTCTCTCAATAATGCATTGATACTCTCCGATTCTTTTTCATTTTTTCCACGAATGCATAAAATCCGCAATCTATTGTCGCCACGCAAATCATCCGGGTTTGCTCATTCACCTGTCGCTTTTATTTTATTTTAAATTGCAAGTTGCTCTCGTGGAATCACGTTTCCGAAAGTAGCCACAGAAGATTCTGATCGAGTTTCGAACCCTTTTCAATCGAAGGACTTTCAGGAGGTAGCTATATCCGTTCCATTGGAAAAAATGTGATCTTTCACTCGAGGTAGAAAGGAATTAGCCTTCGAGTAACAAGCATGGTTGTTTCACAACCGATAGCATTGTGCATAGAGATATAATGGGAGGCAAATTGTTTCAAAATGATTTCATGTTATAAATATATATTTAATTGCAGAGATGGAATATTATTCCTGCTAAATACTGCTGTCCATTACGGTATTGGTTACAATTATATGGACTCCATTGTTATCTTTTTTTTTTACTTTCGTACGAAATAGAAGCAGTTCTAGTGTATATAATTATTGGAAGAATAAGAAAGTTTCGCGTTCGGAGTAAACGGTGGACCGAAAAATTTTCAAATATTTTGATTAAGTAAAATTGCTCGAAAAAAGGGACCCTTCAGGGAAAAGAAAATTGAGCTTGAAGCAAAAATGGCAGTCAGAGTAGGGTTCGAGGTTTAATTCCGTTTTTCTATCGGTGAGCTGGCTGGATTTTTGTGGAAGTTATAAAATCGGAGGCTTTAATTTCCGTTCGTAGCCGCGAACGCTCCCCTTTTCCGTCTCGCACAGTTTCGCCCCGGCGTTTTCCCACCGAAAAAGGGAAGCCGAAGCTCGATCGACTTTTCTCGTTCCATGCTAATCGCGCCCTTTCGATTGTACTCGATATCGGCGTTCCCGCGAGCTCGCCGACGAAGTCTGAGCGAGGTCTGCGCCTACGTTTCTCTCTCCACGAGTGAAAGTCCCGAATCGGAGAAACCGATTACACGATACGAAGCGATTACGTCGAGCATTCGCGTAACGGGCCGCAACGACTCGCGTACGAGCGCATCTGACTGGCCAACCGGTCTGCACGACCAAAATCATCAAAACCGATTAGCAAATTACTCGATTACCCTCCTCTTTTCGTCAACAGAGTAACATTTCCACGCCTTTAGAGCATTCTACAGGGAATTCCATTAATTTGCCAAAACTTTTACACTCGCAGAAATTTACTAACAATTATTTCATTGACAAGGATTGGCCTATAAAATTCAGGATGGACAGATTCTGAAACGATTTCGAAGGTGTCTATGTTCATTTGTCCGACAACGTAAATAAATCAGAGACACGATACCGCCGGTAGCATTCCCGATATTCTTCAAACCACTTGCGAATTTAATCGAATCTGTCAGTCACAAAAATCCACGAGCACCGAGGAACTATAAAAATCAATAAGAGAAACGATTCTGTGTACTTTAACGAGGAGGAATGACCTAGAAATGAAAATTAAACAGGTTCAAAACAATACAATGATTCTTCAAAATATGAAATGTCTAAAATACTGTTATTGTTCGTAGAATCCCATTTCTTTAGCCACGAACAACATCGCACATGGGATTAACTTGAACCGAAGCTTTTCTCGCTAACAGACAACGCGGGGTAAAATCATTCTAATCACTGTTTAAGGAAAAACAACTTTCCCGGCGAAAGACCACGTACGAAATAATGGTAGCCCATTTACCGAGAACGTTTACCATTTCCGAATCGAAAGTGGCGCAGTGGAGAGCCGGTGTTGTTCTTTTCTCTAACAAAAGGCTCGCTCTATAAAGAGGATGCTCGAGCGTCGCTCTAGACTGTTCTAGAGCAACGTAAATCGCGCTGCGCCTCGAAACTCGCGAAAAAAGGCATCGGGCAGACACAGGCAGGCAGGCCTCTGCGACGTAACGTATTATTCATTTATTCTAAATAATAGTCGGGAACTCGAGCCGCTCTCGTCGGGGCTCGAATCGACGACAACCTATCGATTATCGATGGCGCTCTGCGTAAGTTCACTGACATATAAGCCCGGAGTCAATAAACATTCCCGGCAGCGAGCTCCCTTCTTTTTTTTTACCACGGTTTCCCCCAGGATCGTTCCAGGAGCAGGATCGTACACGATAGTGACCCCTTACATAATGATTAGCTGACGTCACCACGCGAAACCGGAAACTGGTCTTCTTTTATCGCGAATAGAGCACGATAACGCACGAGTCCGCGTAGGAGTCGCCACGTACTTTCTTAGCCATAAACGCTGGCCCTGATTCGATTCCGAACCGTACAGTCAACCCTCCTGCAACGCGATTAATTCGTACGCGTGTTTGTATGGAAACTCGCGTGCACGCAGACCTAGTGCAAGATCAAATTAAATTCTGATACAAATCGCATTTTTTCCTCCGCGCTATGGGAGATTTTACTGTACTTTTCCCAGCGAGCCTCCCGGGAGAAAATATTCCCGCATCGAGACGCCGCCGACTATCACGCCGCCGACTACGACGCGATCTCTCGCTGGGAGAGCTCCGTTACGATGACTTTTTAACACCGGAGCTAGCGGAGGGCTCGAAACGACCCATTTTAGTTCCCTGGCGATAGAATTATCGACGCCTAGCCTACCGGTTACTCGCTGGACCTCGAACAATCAACCCTTTACACGCGTCTTTTCAAAATCATGAAAATACCTAGATCGCACATCGAAATCTGAAATAATGGAAGAAGAGAAATGTACACTAATCTTCTGTTATTCATCACTAAACCCACCACTGCTCAACTCGGTTTCAACATTTTTTAGTTCGCAAATCTTGAAATTATGGAGACACTTTCAGTGGAAATCAGTTTATTCAAGCTAGTTATTTTTAAAGGTCAATATATACTAATCAGTAGACTGCGAATCTTTATGCAAAATAAAAAATATTTGCACTGATTGCAAGTCACAGGAGCGAAATAAAAATTTCTTTCTTCTTCTAATTATTTTATTAAGCCAAAACCGATACGTTGGTGCCCATAAATCTTTTTAATTCGTCATAATTTTGTCATAAATGCATAAAATCCGCAGTCTACTGATCAGGTGCTAATCGGTACGTTTAGTGTTGGATTATATTTGGGACTAGGTATGCGAGCCTGGTGTCATCAATATGGTCATATTCGTCCTCAAAGGATTTATAGCTAGAGGTTTGTTCGCGCCAACGTGTTTTAAGCGAAATCGAGGGCAGACGCCGAGGCGACCCTTAGCTTTTGAAGGATTTATGGCAGGGTCTTGGCCTATGCGAGGTCTTGAATAGGGATGCGTAAGACTGAACAGAACTGTCGTCAGGCGGTGGCGTTTGAGCACTCTGGGTCGTCCAGCTATCGAGAGTGATGAGTGAAACTGTCCAGAGCATGCAAACCAAGGTTGCATTGGCCGAAAGAATTGGCAGACTTTGTCCTAAAGGATCTGGCCACATAGTGGAAAAGGAGAGAATGACTTCTGGCGAGGGCACTGAGATTGACTGCTCAGAACTCGCCCAGAACCGTGTCAAAATACAGTTCTAAATTCGAGGCAGCTCCATTTTCTAATAGGTCTCTTCGCATATTACATAGGTTTTACTGTCTTTTACATAACAATCCCAACAGAAGCGATTGGAATAGGTCCAACGATTCAGAGGTACCTCCTGAAGGTTCAATGTCCTAGTCAAAAGGGAAAACGTTGTACAAAAATATCAAAAACTAATTTTTAACAATTTTCTAAACTGCTGAATCAACGCATTCGATTTACAAGCTACCTAAGGCCAGTTAACCCTCGACAAGTTAACAAGACTTCTCAAAATACGTCAGGAACCGTAAACATTAATCCTCAATGTGCAACCTATGTCGTTTATGTCCGGACCAAAATCTCATTCTTGAATTCTTCAATATTTTATTTTTCCCCGCTACCGCTTTAAACGCTTAAAATTCCCACGATTATTAAAACAGGGCCTCCAATACGTACTCCAGAATTTTCAAAAATATTTTTGAGAACCTAGAACACTAAAAAAAATTCGTGAATTTACACGGCCCAGTATGCATCGATGAAAATAAGGTTGCAGGCTTTACGTAAACAGTAATCGATGTCCAGAACAATTACCAGAGAACGAAACAGAGAACGAGTTTTACAGGCGGCGGGGTTAGAATGTCGAGCATTTTTCAGCTCGGGCGAATCCGTCGAAATAAGTGTCTCCCACAGGAGGGATGAGCAAACGCGTGATAATCCACGGGGGCAACGATAAAAGAAGAATGGGAAGATTGAACGCGAGCGTGGAAAAAAATGCGAGAGGCCTCACCCGGCTGGAAACGGGACCGGCGATAAGAGCCACGGACGCAATGTATGTAATCGAAAAATGACACTGATCTTGTGTAACGACTATCGCGGAGAGGCTCGGCTCTGCTCGCAACACTGTAGGCGTTAACTGCATAACTACCCGTAACGATCTGTTACTGGCAACTCGAGAAGAGAAAGTTTGTTGCAACGAGGTTGACACTCGATATTTTTCTGCCCGTCACGGAACACAGAAACATGCGCTTGGCGCGGGGGTGGGGGGCCGCCCAGAATTCTTCGGATTAATCCCCCTCTGGACAACCCGCGAACAATCTTCTCGAGGACGTTAACCCCTGGACGAACATCTTCAACGGGAAAATATTACTGGAACCGTTCGGATCATGGTTTGCTAATTACTCTGACTCGTGCTGCGGAGGAAGAGATCCAAGGTCAAGAGTTGTAAACTGCGGATTTTGTGCGTACACGACAAAAATAGGTGCAATTTAAGGAATAATTGAACCAAAGAATTTAGCCCTGAAGGCACTCAGGAGGTCAGTAAGTCTCCTTCAGGACAAGATTGACAATTATTGAAAGCGCAAAGGGCATGCTTTCTAGTTTGGCGTGCAAACTGCGCCAGGAATCGAAATCTCAACACGACTGGGCTCTTGCAGCTCCACAAAGGATCCCTTTGACTGCAAGTGCATCCAGTCTTTGAGATGGTGATTCGCTGGGTCCAGGACCCAGGGCGTCGGGTTCAAAAGAGAGTCCCGGTGTCAAAGAGAGGGGGAGAGGAGAGGGGAAGAGATCGTGAAACGCGACAGAACCACGGATGTCGAAAGACGTGCGTGCGCGGACGGCTGAAAAGAGGCCCGAGGAAAGAGGATGACGCGGCGGCTAATGGAAGAGATTTCTACGACAAGTAAGGTCAACCCTGAACCTCGAAGCGGCCAGAACAGGAGATAGTGAGTCACGCGAATCAATATCCCTACGACTAGCTATTTGCCGTTTCTATCGGCGCGAAAGCGGCGAGGGTACAGCGAATCTGGCTCGCGGACAGACTCTTCCACGGTTTTCACGCCGTAAAAACTCGCCGTTTCCAGCCCGGTCCGCGATTCGGAAATATTCCGAGATCAAATAAAATGGCGGACCGGCCGAAAAACGCGTCGCACCGTCCAATCCGCGATTCCAGCCGTGCGAATTTATTAGGTCAGCGCGAAAGCTCGTGCCCGATTCCTTGTATTTTAATACGGAATCGCGCACGAACTTTTGCACTGACCTAATATTTCTATATCCATCCATTTATACCTTCCAGTTTATTTTTACGTGTGAGCAAGCAGGAACAATTGGATACAAAGAAGACTTGGATATTTTCTCAACGTTTTTTCATTGTTTTCATCTATCACAGTGGCCAAATTCTTCTCTTTTGCCATATCTTTTATAATTCTCCGTTCGTGATGTACTTGTAGAAACTAAATATTACTTTCCAAGGTTACGCATTATTGATTTCTATGTCTAAATTTATCGATAGACCGCGGATTTCATACATTTGTGACAAAAATGAGTGATTGGAAACAGTAGAGCGACCAAAAGAATTTTTAAGAGTTTGTACAAAGATCCACGGTCTAATAATAATTCAGAAATTAACGGAGAGTTAACGCGTTCGCGAGTTTTTGTATTATTGCTCGGGCGGAGCTTCAAAGCAACGCTCGTCTGTATCGCTGTACGTAGACCGAAACGAGACATGAAATGAGAATAAAAAAAAGGCGCGAGAGGACACCAGCGCCAGCGATTCGTGGCCGTTGAAAAGCGGCCATCGGGGTTTTTGGGCTTGCACACGACGTTCACGCCGTGTGTCACACGGTTCACGGTTGCCCATGCCATAGAAGGACCCTGACAGTGTTTCAATCGATTAGCGCGCGCCTGAAGGGAGACCCGCCGACGAGAGGGGTATCCTATGCAAAACACAAAGCCGTATAAATTTAAATGGCTCTGGTCCAAACGAACCACCGCCGCCCCTTTTCGCCGAGGGAACGGAGCGCGCATAGTCGCGGGACATGAAATTACGAAAAGTATCGCCGGGGACAATGGGCGTCGTTGATCGATCATCGAGCTGCCGCGACAACTAGCCCGATGGACTTCCGGAAAAAATCATCTAGATCGCATTGTTCGAAAAATCTTCAGCATACTAGAGAAGCATACTGTTTCAAATCGATCCATTTTGCAAGAGAGCACTCCAAAGTTGCGAACAGTCTACTATTAAACATGTCCTTCGATTTTTAGAATCTAAAATCGCCTTATCGGGGCACAAAGAATTTATTTATGCTAGCCGCCAGATGATTTTTCAATCGCGAAGTAGTAACTGCGAAGGTGCGGCCCGAGGCAAGTTTTACACCGCAATTAGAGCGAACAACCAATAATTTGTGCTACAACAATTTCACTCGAGGAAGAGAACGGCTTTACCGAAATCTTTCCGGTGAGCAGCGAGGCCAAAGTCGGCAGGAAAAATGAAATTGACATAATAGGGGCCATAAAAGGGTTAAGGCGTTATGCTGTAGACACACGGGTGTGTGTGCATCGCACGGATGCCAACGTGTTCACCCAAACAACGCCGACGTTCTCTCTGATACCTCGGCGCGTTGCTCGCTCACGTGCGAAAGAGAAAGAGAAAGAGACAGATAGACAGAAAGACAGACAGACAGAGAGAGAGAGAGAAAGGTTGAATATGGAAGGGGAGAGAGAGAGAATGAGAGAAAAAGAGAGGGGGGATAGGGAAAGAACAAAACTCGGGGCGTTTCACTGAATAGAGTTCGAGGACGTAAACAATGGAGAAAAGAACGGGGAAACGGAGCACAGTGCAAGGATTCAGCTTGCTCGTCTAGATACATACATATTTTTTCTATGGCCGGACGCAGCAGCGCTCCAAGGACCCCAAATTGAGCTGTAGCTCCGAACTGTCTGCTCTTCCCCCTTTACCCCCTCCACGATTACTCTACCAACGGACATGATATTTCATTCGGAATTACTTAATCGGGGCATTTTGTAATGAGTCGATATCCGATCGTTTAATATCGTGTCACAGAATATTTCTACGAGCTCTCTATCTCTCTCTCCCTGGAAAGAGAAACCAGGCTTTTGACAGGAAAATCTAGCAGCTTTCGTGGTTAAGGTACAAGGCAACGCTAATGGATTCGTTGTTACATTACAAGGTTAAACGAGTTCGGAGACCTGATTGGCTGAATAAGTAGACACCTCCGTGCGACCATGCTCGCACAAATAATTCTACTCACGATCGCGATCGGCGGCTGCTCTTCCCTCGGTTCCACGTCGAACCGCGTTCGAGACACGGACGATACTATTTAGGTTTCACCGACGATACCCTCTAATTTCACTTAGTAAACAATTTTGGTCACTCGGAAGCTAACTCTTTGTTTACTCGCATCACTAGCAGCGGTTTCCTTAGTTTCGTTTCCAGAAAATTCTAAAGGACAATTTCTGTGGTCGCCGATTAAATTCATTGTAGCACAAGTAAACGGAAAGTATTGATTTTTAGTAATACGAATGCTTGGAAGTCGTCGAGCGTCGTGTAAACAAAAGTGTGTTGGGTATACAAAGCATTAGGGAGCCATTCGTTTTCGGTTTTCAGAATGGAATTAAACCCGACGAGAGTTTACGAATGGGGATTATTTACGGAAGAAATGGAAACACTTCTCTTATCGACCATCTATGCGGCACGAGATTAACTTCTATCCACGGAGACGTAAACAAACCGGAACGCGTCGCGTCCATCTTTGCGGTATACCGAGTACGCGAAAAACTGAATAAACGTTTAACGCTCGAATTTACCGTCCCCTGCGACAGAACCTTTCCTACGCAAATAAACGAGACTCTGAATAAAATCAATGTAATACCGGAGAAAAAACTCGGTTAGCTTGATTCGAAATTTTAAAAAATTCTATAATTGTTAATTCATAAAGTAGTCCTCTTTTCGCGGCGGGATGACTCGCCGAAAATCCGTATCGCAAAGTGTAAACACACGGCTTTGGGTGTACACGTATATACACGAAGAGTAAAAAATTCAAAGTATGCGAGACGACAACAGAACAAGGCATTTTGACAGATCACGCCAAGCCACGAGTATTCGCGGCCGTGTTCGTCGAGATTTCTTCGGCGCCGAGAAAAAGAAGAAGAGTTTCCCTTGAAACACCATCCTCGCGAAAAGCGCGGAAAACAAAACGCGAGGAGGTACACGGTACGAAAATATACTCGGACGACAGGCGTGTAGAGCGTGTCGAGATCGTAGGTGTATCGCCAACGCGAAACACAGATATATAGCGCAGAATGTTTCGCGGGTGAACGGGTGGACGGTTATGTTGAACGGGTTCTCGGAACGTTTTGCAATAAAAAGGAGTAAATCCGGAAAAAAATAATAGAGAAACAACGACTCGGTTCGTATCGTAGTATAAACGTCGACGGTCGCAACGAAACCGAGTCTTGTGCGAGGCTGGCAGATAAACATGGAGGTTTCCGGTGAGAAAGTAAAAATTTCCGAAACATAACCTATAAAATAGTCCGAGCCGTACGGACCCGCGTTATTCGAGAGCCGCGGCGGCGATTGTTGTCGAGTACGCACACGCACCGGAACATTTTTCACGAAGGTGCCGGGCAAATTTATTGAAGCTAGGTTATGTTAAGAAAATTACTGTTACTTTCCGACCAATTAATATGTCTTTCTACCACAACGTATTTTAAGAGAAATTGAACTATTTGTCACGTTTTATTCGAACACTAGGTTCACGGGATGCGTTTGAATATTTTTGATTTATTTAAGAAATTTATTTCTTTGGGTATATATTATTAAAAAAGTGGCTAATTCTAGGAATTTTTATAAAGTAATGTAAAATTGTCACGTTTAGTGCTCCGTGAGCCTAGTGTTAAAAGAGAAATGGAAAGAATGTAAATATACGCGTAACTCGGTGCGCATTTAAAAATGCGTAGAGTAGGGAAGTAGAGAATAGATATACCATGTCGGCCCCCAAATCCTTCATGTCGCAGTAAAGAAAAAGATCCCCCGGTGGTTTCATCCAGTCGCCTGTGCTCGTGCCCGCTCCCTGGCCGTACCCTACACCGAAACTCTCCACCGTCTCCAAGGTACCCTCGGCACGGCGCGTCACCTCCGAGAGATTCACCGTTAACCCCGTGGTACACCGACAACGCGACGGAAAAATTCGACACACACTGTTTCGCACGCACTGCTGCTCCTGCTAGCCGCTTTGCTGCTGCTGCTGCTATATCCCCGGCGGACGAGGCTATCTTCGAGATGAACAGAAGAGAAGAAGCGAAGGTGAAGGCAAAGGCGACGAAAACCCGCGGAACAACGTCGCGGAGGACGCCTCTCGCCAAAGAAGAAGAAGAAGAAGAAGAAGAAACAAGGAGGCCGAAGACAGGGGGCCGGATCACGGGCTGGTACACGGTCGTGTGCGTGAACGTGAACGTGAACGTAGAACGTCGTCGGGTCGTCGCGGCGGGGCGCGTACGCCGATTCAGCCGGCACTGAATATAATACACACCACTCCCGGTTTGTTTTCACGTTCGTTTTTCCTCTCCGAAACACACGGGGTACAGACGGACGGACGGACCACCACCACCACCACCACCACCACCACCACTACCACCTCTCGCGGAACAGAGCACAGCACACCGCCCCGTTGAACAATACGAAACACGGCACACCACGGAGACGACAGTACGCGAGAGGGAGAAAGAGAGAGAGGGAGAGAGAAAGAGAGAGAAAGAAAAGCGTTCGGCCGCCTGTCAAACAGTTCGACACCTCCCGGGTGCCTCGATGCTGCCACTGCTACCTATGCTCCTCTCTTCTTCTTCCTCGTCCTCCTCCTCCTCTTCTTCTTCCTCCTCCACCGCCACCGCCGCCGCCACCTCCTTTCTCCTCTCGCGCACTTTGCACACTCACTACGCGAATACGCGTTTATTTACAGGAGGGAGCGAGTCGATTACCGCCGTTCTATGACTCGAAGTTCACGTCCGTCCTGGCATAATCACGATAGACGACGCGTGGTTGTTTGTGTCTCGGCCGTTTGTAAGAACGCGGAGGCGTCGTCGTACGAGCACACCGTGCCTTTTGCGTTGACTTTTTTAACTTTAGCCGCCGCCACCACCACCGCGCGTCTCTCTCTCCTCTCGAATTTTCGTTAACCGGCCTCTCTCCTTCGACAGAGACTGCCCTCCTAACCGAAACAAAGAACGACGCTCGAGACGAGCGCCCTCTGCCGAAACCCCTGCCAATCGTGCTCCGTTTCGCGAACACCGGCGACCAATCAGCGATCGCCTCGCTCGCCTACCCACCGTCTGTCCACGTTTCGACGACCTCTCACGGCGACCGGATGAAAATTTGATCGCGCTTAACTAATGTACCTGACCCGAACAGAAAACCTGGCTCGAGAAACAACGTTGTTTCGTACACGTTTATCTCTGGTCGACCAGCTCTATTATTTCATTGCACTTGATCCCGAACGAATAATTGCCCAGCCCCACGAAGGGTGATTCTCGAATTCGATCGAAACAATCGAATGTTATGAAAGAAAATTGGCATTGTTACACCAGGGAATCATGTTACCCAACACTTCTCAAAGTTCAGTTCTAAACGACGCCGGACATCCTCGTCGCGAAAAGCGTCACGGGAATTCGGAATTTGTTAGACGACCAAATTCTGACCCTGACACAATTCACGCGAGACTGTTACGCGCCGAGTAGACTTTCTATCTAGTAGATTGCTCGCTGTTACTATCAGCGGCCGTGATATTCCGAAATTAAATGAGATACAGATGGTACGTAGGAAAGAAAATTTTCGACCGATTTCAAGTTGAACTATGAATTAGACCTGAAATTTGTCTATTCTCTGTAATGAAACAAAGCGGAAAGAAAAAGTAAAGAAAATGCAATTTCTGCTTAGCTTTCAAGTTATTAACAATTGAAGATGACAATTAGTCTCGCGTGAGCCAGCTCTGTGTCTTTGTAAATGACAAACGAAACTGAAGTCGCAATTGATTAATTCTTCAATGTCGTCTTTTACGTGATCACCCCTTACATTTTGTCCCACCTGTTGCCATTATATGGTAACATATTTCAAGAAAATAATTTTCCTATTGCCGAGACTTGATTTTGCATATAACAAAAACCAAGAATGTTGTACATCGTGTACCTTGTGCTACTTTCACAAAGATGAATCCTACAACTTTACTACATACTATTAAAAGAACCAATGGTACTTATGCTTACCTGCCCATTCCTGAATTGTTGTTGTTGTTGTTGTTGCTGCTGCTGCTGTTGCTGCTGCTGCTGTTGCTGTTGGTGATGAAAAAGGGCAACTTGTTGCTGGGCTGTTATTTGGTTATTGAGATAGACCAAGTGTTCTGTTCCAGGTGCTCCACTCTATAAAATAGAGAAAAATTTGGTTTGTTAATGTTGGTATAGGAAAATACAATAGGACTCGAAATAACACGATTAATAATAAGTTATTGCGCGAATTTTACTATACACATTTGCAGCGTACTACTCACTTTCAGTTGCATGGGATGTATTTCGTAAGGTAGATGAACATTGTTCATAGTTTGTAGTCCTAGTTGTTGTGGTTGATTTTGTTGTGGTACACTCAGTTTGGTAATGGGATATTTCCACTTTTCTGGATTCTGTAAGCCAATCAAAATCACAATTAAGTAAAAGAACAAACGCGTACACATAATGAAATGTCTTTAATAAATTATACTTTGCAATATTTCTAGAGAGAATACTCTTTCAATAAATACAGTATAACATGATAACTAGACAGCGGATTTTATGCATTTAACATCAAAATTAGTAGGTGTAATTTAAAACAGTAAAAACAGAAGAATTTAAAAACACTGCTATATTATTTTTAACCTGTTAAACATATTAAGAGAGAAAATAAATTTCTATTTGACTCCAGTTTATTGCAATTTGGGTAGAAAGTATCTACTTTATATAAAGGTCCGCTGTCTAATGATAACAAAACTTGCTTTCAAAGTCTCCAGTCCTACAAAACAATGTAAGAATGTGTTTTGTCTTTTTAAGCAATTCCTTATCATGTTATACAAGGTTTTGTCGCAAAATATAGGGGTGATTGCAATTTGATATACCCACATTATCAATGATAGCATCATCGGCGAGAGCCCAGGCTCTTGGTGCCTGTTTTGTTTGAAAAGTCGAAGACTGGGCATTAAATTCTGGTTCAGTGGGCCGTTGGAACACATAACCAACCATGGCATCGTCCTGTGTTCTGCTTACTCCCATCTGATGTGTCTGACCAGGTTGAATACGCATACTATCGCCGCCAGCCATTACTTGTCCGCATTGCTCTGCATCCTATCAAGAACACAGACAACAAATATTGTCAAAGTGTACTTTACACAAATAATCCTATTGAAAGACGCATTGTGTTCAAGAGACAATATTTACATCGACCATTAATCAATACAAAATATAAAGTAATTGTAATTGGTATTAGTTATGATTAATACAGAGTACACAAATATTTATCTCTATCTCATAAATATGTGACAAGGTTTTCACAAAACAAATACTTCACGACGCAGAGACTCGATACGCAATCTACACCTTTGAACCGCTACAAAGAAACAGAGAGAGAAAAGAGACAGCGTTACTTCAATTTGATTGTCGGGCTCAATTTAATAAACGCGACCTAAACATCTTCATTTCTATAGAATATATTCTGCCATGATGGATCAAACAAAGCACAAGCATATGCAATATCCATGCATATGCACAATGGAGGGACCCTTTTCGGATGTTCAAGATAACGGAACAGAGCTCCACTATCTCAATTCCTGACATATCAACCGAAAATACACACGACACGAAACAATACAATCGCGTCAACATTCGAATTGACGTTCCGCGAACGGGTAATTCCGTCTCCGCGACACGTGAGATAGGTTATGATATCCCCCATCGGCCGTAAAAACGCTGCTGTCAAGCTTGGAATATCCGCGCGTACGCGCGCCGATTGTCGGAAAATCGAAACGGAAAAATATGAGAAATAGGTGCGTACCGTGGGTATATGTCCGTTAGCGGAAGGATGGTGTAATTGCACGGAAGGTGCCGGTTCGCCCGCAGCACCAGCGCTACTCGCATTGAGCCACTTCATCGTTCTGTCAATCTGTACCGCTGCCACGGGCACGATCAACGACGGCTCGACGGATAAGATGAACCTTTGCCGTGAAGGTTAGCTCGGTCAAAACCGGCGTCCGGAGCCAAAGGTAGTGGATCGCCCGCTACGTCTCTTCCGCGAGCATGTTCCAACGGCGCGCGACCCTTCAACACTGTCGCATCTCCGCTGTTTCCACGACGACGACGACGACGGCGACGGCGACGAGGGCGACGACGACGACGATGCCGATGCCGATGCCGACAACGAACAAAACGGCAACGGGCGAACAACGAACAACCGTGAAAGAGAAAATCTTATTTGTTACGGATACGATGCCGCGCGGATCGACGAACGCCAGACACACAGGAGAAGCACACAGCAATGGCAGCTGGTCGCGAGCGGTGCTGCCGGATTTTTGACAACACTGCCGGACGATACGAAAAACGAAACGAGAAACACAAAGGGAACCGTCGAACGGACGCAACTCGCTCTCTAGTCTACTCGGTCTTTCGGGTTTTACCGAACGACACGGCCGTAACGACCGACCGCCCGATCAAACTGAGGGGATGTAGAAACGGAAAAAATAATTGAAACATACGAAAAACGACAATTGCTTGTTCATCAACGGGCCGATCGCTCGAAATTAAAGGGTGGGAAAACCCCGGGGCGCGGGGATGATGACCGGAGAAATCGGTGAAATTCGCGTCGCGTTGCCTTGGTTGCTTCTTTTTTTTTTCTTTTTGTAAATTCGATCGAATTAAATGGTGGTATATTCTTTTTCCACGGAGCTATCTCTCTCTCTCTTTCGAGGCGACCGTGTGCTCGGTCGAGGTCAGATTTTGATGTTATTCAAACCCGGTCACCGTTTATTGTGGAGCGCCGCGTTTTTTTTCACACACTAATTCCCCGTAAAACTAACGCTTAAAATACACTATTCACAGATATGTACAACGAAGTACAGGCCCGCAATGTGCGTCCACCGGCGTACACGCGTGTTTCGCGCGCAAGGATGCTGTGCGATTTTTGGATGGGGTCCAGGGACTGGCGGGGAGGGAGGAGCGTAAAGAAATAACCAACCCGCGTTTAGAAATACCGCGACACGATGCAGAGCTGATACGTTATTTCTGTCAATCTCATGCTCTTTCTTATCCGCAGTCTCTCGGGTTCGAACTGTATTACTTTCACCAGCACAGATTATCCGTCGACAACACTGTAACGTCGACTCGAGAAATGTTCGTATGGTTCGTCCGGCGTTAATCGTCCGTTCACAATTCGCACGACGTAGTGCTCTCGAAGTGTCAAGATTCTAGGTTATACGACGGAATCATGCATGGAGTGGCTAGATAGCGGTGTTCCATGCTAGAATCAACCGTACCATTTTTACCGCCATCTAATACAGCGGTCGCGTTCTAAAATTAGTTGTCCGTGATTTTGATAGAGTATGCGTGTTCGTACAGTTTGCGAGTGCTAATCAAATTTCGTTGTACTTACACGCGTCCGATTACGTCGAAATCTAAGTTAAGTTGGAATAAGTTTACGGTTCGTTTCCGATGGTTCTCGCACGTTGTGAGGATAGCTTTATTTGTAATAGCGACTTCCCAGCGCTATGAGACGAGCGTATCCGCGAATTAGGATACTTCGCGGCCGCTTCCGTGTAAACTGTTCGTAATACATATGTTCGCGAGGATTGTAATTCATGCCGGACAGTACTTGCTATGTAAAACTCTGGTTAATGACTGTAGAAGCTACACATGAAACGGATCAACCTGTCAATTGAACGCAGGCTACCTTGTTCCTATGACCACGTTAGACGATCATGTATACGTTTTTATCGCACGTTTAAGTGACCCGTGCATAGGTGCTGAAGTTCATGGTAAGACCGTGTTTCGTACCACCCAGTGATTTCACGATGTTTTCCTTTCCCACACATCGAAGCTTTGCATATGTCAACTAAACATTGTTCGCATACATCGATATTTTATGTTTCGCTTTGATGTTTGTTTGATTTGTCATGGTACTTGACGGAACATCCGTAACTCACTCGTCGAAATAGTCGAACGAACATCAATGAACAGAACTTCCTTCGTTATTCAGTTTTATTTCGTTGAGAGTGATTTGTTTTGGTGCGAGTTTTTCGATTATATTATAAACTCGACGATCTTACGATGTTTTTCTGTTCTACACATCGAAACTTTGCATATCCAACATTACTCACCAACATCGTACGTTTCACTTTGCTGTTTTTTTTATCCGTTATAATATTTGATCAGCATAATTTATATACAAACAGAATCTTTTCTATTACACATCTTTATTTCAAAACGTTGTTTCAGCGTATTTTTTAACTGATATCTTTTAAAATATGTTATCACTCGCTCCGAGGTAATTGCTACACATGGTTTTGTCTGTCGAGTTCTCATTGATAAAGTGGCTTCATTAAGCACAATTCCTACCGTTATTGTGAAGCAATAGAACATGGTACATTTCATTGTTGTATTTTAATTGTATTGCAAATTACTCAAATTATGCTGTCAAGGAACAGCAACGAATCATTCTAACATATCTTTATTTTATGATCAGGGATAGCGTAATGTACATAGTGAATCCTATACTCCTGATACCACAATATCAAATGGCACCATTTTGGTCAGGACGACCTGGCTGGTTGGGGAAAGTAGGAATAGCGTTATTAGCCACATGGCTTTTGGTACTAATCGTGTCGGTATCGCATATCTTTAAGACCAACAATTTATCAGCAAACAATGAGAGTCCTACGAACAAGGAGAATGCTCAACGTTTAGCTCAAATGATGAATGACTTTGAAATTCTCAAGAGGCAAAATGAAGCATTGAAGAACATAGTTTTAGGGTAAGTATGAAAAAGGAGTTACCAAGAAATGTATGTTCAATCGGGGCTGGTAGCAAAGAGACTGGCGATCTTTTCGTTGTACAGGGTACCGTTATTTTCAGAGAAAAGTCAAAATCCATTCAAGGAGACCATCTAGGCTCGATACATGAGAAACTAGACAAAGTCTCCGCTTACGAAGACTTAATAAATGATCAAGATAATTCTAAACACGGTATCCCTTCGCTGGAGTATGAGGAACTGCGAAGAAGGATAAGAAACAATGTACAAGAAACATGGTAAATATAACATAAAAGACACAGCTTGTATGTATATTCTAAGTATTAAGAATATTATATATAATATCTTAATTTTTGAGATAGGTATTATGTTAGCGCGGAATTAAATAAGCTTAGGAAATCAATTGACAAACAGAATTATGAACAAAAGGAGAAAAAACTACAGGATGTAATAGATAATGTTTGGGATCATAAAAAATCTCTGATAATGGACATTGATAGATTAACGAGAGCAGACGGCTACAATGAATGGCGTAAGAAAGAGGCGAAAGATCTGTCCGACCTTGTACAAAGAAGGTTCAAGGCTTTACAAAATCCTAGTGATTGTAGCAAAGCGAGAAAATTGGTGTGCAGTTTGAACAAAGGCTGTGGGTTTGGATGTCAGGTAGAAACATACATCGACAAAGAAATGTGTCCGAAGAGCTGTGAATGAAATTTTTCTGAATTTCAGATCCATCACATTACGTATTGTTTCTTGGTGGCTTATGGTACAGAACGGACGTTGATAATCAAATCCAAAGGATGGCGGTATCATAAGGATGGCTGGGAGTCAGTTTTCAAGCCTCTCAGCGATACTTGCATCTCTACGAATGGAGCGTCCCATGCTAATTGGCCTGGTGACTCTTCCAAGCAAGTGATCTCATTACCGATCGTAGATAATGTTTATCCAAAGCCAAAGTTCCAACCACCGAGTGTACCTGCGGACTTAGCTCCGAGACTGGAAAAACTTCACGGACACCCATTAGTATGGTGGGTTGGTCAAGTTTTAAAGTATTTAATGCGCCCTCAAGAACATGTGCAAAAGACGTTGGAGTTCGCGAAGGAGAGACTCGGTTTCGAGAAACCTATCGTCGGGGTTCACGTGAGAAGAACAGATAAGGTTGGAACCGAAGCAGCTTATCACGACATAGATGAATACATGGTCAAAGTTGAACAATATTACAATCAACTCGAAACGAAACCGGAAGTGAAGAGGGTCTTTCTGGCCAGCGACGATCCGAAGGTAATCGCGACAGCAAGAACTCGTTATCCGAACTATGAAATAGTTGGAGATCAGAAGATTGCCGAAACAGCGTCGGTCGCGAGACGATACTCGGATTCTTCTTTGCAAGGAATAATTATAGACATACACCTTTTATCGGAATCCGACTATTTAGTATGCACATTCAGCTCGCAAGTGTGCCGCGTGGCGTACGAGTTGATGCAAACATATTATCCAGATGCCTACAATCGGTTTACTTCGCTTGATGATATTTACTATTACGGCGGTCAAAATGCGCACCCGAATCGAGCTATTTTAGATCACAAACCGAAGAAAAGTGGGGAAATCGAATTGAAGGAAGGAGATTTGATCGAGGTGTTCGGGAATCATTGGGACGGTTATTCGAAGGGGTACAACACCAGAACTAGCATGACTGGTTTATTTCCTAGTTTCAAAGTAAAGAATCCCGTGGATGCTGTGGACTTTCCGAAATATCCGAACGTCCCGTTACATGAGAATAAAAATGAGTAGACTCATTTTGAACCAGTAGTGATCTTGAAGATGTTCAGATTGCTTGCGAAATGACATACATAACTTGCCTTTGTATTCAGATTGTTGAAAGCAGTATAAAAAAAAATTATGAATACGTATATATTTTATTACTAGCGAGTGACAGTTTTTAATTTCTATAAAGTGAAACTATCGCGAGTTGTGAGACGGGGACGTATAAGTTATGTTTTATATGAATCTATTCGTTGAATTTTAAGAAGATCGTAGAACGATATTGTGCAAAATAAAATTATAGGGAATTCCGTGTAAATTTACGATCTTCTTAGAAATTGAACTAAGGACAGAGAGCATATACAAAACTTCGTAAAACATGCAATATACACGGAAAGCTGTTTGTGCCAATATATTTCATTCTGTAAGAATTACACACGATGGCGAGCCAATGTTTGCATTAACTAGAAAATACATAAAGAAGTCAATTTTTATATGTTGTAATTAGTAACTCAATGTCATTAGTAAATCTCACATCTCTTGATAAAAAAAGGCTTGCATTACTGATTCATTGTCACAACGTACAATTGGTACATAAGATACACAGTATGAAAAATGATGTATGTAAATGACAGTTTTTTGATGACATTAGAGCTTATACAATACGCATAACAAATAATGCATAAATTACGTATAACAAGCATAAAATGCATAGACATCGAGCTGGGCTTGAGGCCTATCTTATAGATTTAAGAATGTTTCCTGTATACATATTGTAATATATTTTATACTATACACCAAACGCAAATGAGAATTGTTACTATATTACGAAATCTGATTTTGGTTTTTAATAAATATTTAATTCATCAAGTTTATACCTCCTCTCTTTCGATCTTAATCATTAGAAAGTACAGTTAGTCCATGTAAAAATAGAAGTGAAATGTGTAGTCTAATGTAGGACAGAACCAGTATATCGAATTATGTTAGTATGTGCTTTCGTATTTGTTTGTTTATCGTTTGTTTACAGTGCTTGTTTTTTCAAATCAAATCAATACAATGAAGTCAACGTCAAATAGTTAAAAGTCGCGTCTTGAACTGAGCCGAATATGAATTGACATTTGCTACATGTACATAATCATGTGCATTTTCAAAGTGCGCAGATGGTTTTAAAATATCAGACAAATTTAGTATAGTAATTTTTTTATTAGTTTAGTGTGACTTAAATTTATGGTTCGAATCGTGTCCCCAATTATACACCAGTCGTGCAAAATGACTTGATCAGACATTTACGTTGTGGTACTCAATTGCAGCTTAATCACAAATTCGACAAGTGCATCACAATTGTTAAGTACAGGATAAATTTTTAAGGAATGGCACAAATATTTCGTATGTATAAATTCGAGGTACCTATAATAATTCGACATTATGGAAATTACAATCATCAGCAGAGGTTAGAATCATGAAATGTATTTATGTATATATATATATGCGTATTCTACCGAACAAATCATCATCATTAGAACGAATTTTTTTTTTTAAAGATCCAAAGGCAATTATTACGACACATTGCACATTTCTACGGACGCAACTCAAAAGGAAATTAAAGATGCGTTCATAAAATTGTCGAAGAAAGTACGTTGGTATTTTCGTGATTGCGCAAGTATCGTTGTTATTTACGA
The DNA here is from genome assembly GCA_913789895.3 of Seladonia tumulorum. NCBI lineage: Eukaryota > Metazoa > Arthropoda > Insecta > Hymenoptera > Halictidae > Seladonia > Seladonia tumulorum. The sequence goes on from OU565276.1 coordinate 12,221,127, forward strand.
CACATAACAAATTTAAAAATTATTAGATGCATCCTGATTGCGGTGGCGAAGGAAGTCACTCAGAATTTGTGAAAATTAACGAAGCTTATTCAGTTTTGAGTAAACGGACCACGAAAAGAGATTATGATATGAGTTTAAAATATAATTATACCTATACAGGAAGTCCCTCTGCAGGTCGTAGTGGAAATCACAAAGGGTATAAACACATGCAATTTGTCTTTTTCAATATTAGTTATTGCAGAAATTTTTAATAAGATATAAAATATTCATTTGCAGGCCATACAAAACATATACAGATTGGGGCTTCGTAGATCCTAGCCAATACAAAGAATATGATCGAAAACAAGCGAGACAAGCACTGCTGGGTTGTATGGTTCTGATGTTAATTGGAGCATTTGTTCAATTCATGTTTATTCAAAGATCTATAGACTTCAGTAGACAATTGTCGTTAGAGAGAAGCTTAAGGTACGAAGCAGAATACGAAAGAATCAAAGAACTAGCTAAACACAGAACAGTGGAAGAGCAACTGCAAAGAATCAGTGACTTGCATGAAAATTATAAATTTCATCCAAGAAACAAATAATGTAGTAGAGGTTGTAGTTTCTTTAAATTATTTTGTGTGATGTAGATAATTTTAACATGTAAATTTGATGTCCGAAGACACATGTACATACTGTACAAAATTATAAATACTATCTAATTTATTATAAAGATGATTTACATTGTAAATTTTTGCAACTGAAACACGTATAGAAGTGCCAGCTTTAGCATGTTACTTTTTTTAACAAAATAAAAAAGTTCTACAGATTAAATCGCGTCGAACGATTCGCATGTTTCAGTTTAAAGCAATCAGTAAAAACAAATTGAGAGCAGTTTGGATTTTCATTCATTTCGAAAAAGAGGCAGAAAGGATTTCCAGTCGATTTCATTTCCATAAAACTCCGTATATTTTGCGTTGCATAGACTTTGAAAGAAATAATAATTATAACGTGTATGATAATTTACAAAAAGCATAAATTACTACGTCTAACACATGATCTGCAGCCGACTTCTTCTAGAAAGAGCACGTTTATCGCCTACCACCGTACAGTGGTAATATTAAAAACTATATCTGAATCGAATCAGATTACATTCTACATGCGCATACATTTACAAAATATAATAGTCATGAATCTATACTTTAAAAATCTTGCGTATAAGATATTGGACAAGTAGTATATACCTGTAATGGATCGTCTCAAGACACCCGTTTTTCTCGGGGATTTTCGCTCAATGATGTTTCGTACAAAAGTGATAAATAAATAAGGGGAGCCTTAGAGAAGTAGCCGTCGAGAGACGGGTACAGTGTGTTTTCAAGGGTGCGTTTCTCGGAGGTGTTCTGAACATCTGGGACAGGTACTGAAAAAGTCATGCTACCCTTCACAATTTCTTAATGTAGCTAATAATCGCCGTGTGCGGAAGTGCCGGTGAAAATATCGGTTTGCCATCTTCGTCGACGTATTCTGCATAAGGTAGCGTATAGATCTGTTCGAAACCGAGTCCTGCACACACTTTCCCCGAGAAGAAGGACGAGCAATCAGCGCGAACACAGTGGAATCCTTTCTCCCTCCCGATTTCCCTGCAAAGAAAACAATTGTTAACGTTTTGCTGCGTATTAATTAGTTTTTGTTAATCGAAATTCGCTTTGAAGGGTTGAAATCAATCTCTGAAAACTCAACTGTTTTTCAATTGTATCTTGTAATTTGTAATAGTCAGGAAAAAATGTTTTAGGATAAAAATAGCCCCTTTTCATTAAATCTATGGACTTTAACAATTCGTTTTTTATAGATCTAATTTAAAAAAGGAATTTTTGTTTTAATACCATTTTTCCGTCACCCAAAAAATAGGATAGAATTTTCAGGGGTTTATTTCATTATTTGCTGAATATTCTTGTTGGGGAACTTTTTTATTACGGTTTAACATTTTAGCTGCCAGAGCTAGCGTTTAACTGATTCTAAATAATAATCTCGAAAGAAGTCGTTGGATAATTACTACTGCAGAAGTTGTCGTCGCCATTGAACTGTTTGTTAAAAAATTCTCAATTATTCATCTGTGATCTGTAAAGGTCTGCTAGCCGGAAGATAGAATGTTAATATTGCAACTAATTGCGATATTGAAAAAAGTAATGAGTTATCCTTACATCGTCTTTTCCAGCAGAGCCTTGGCGATTCCTTTGCCCCTCCAATTGGAGTCCACGGAGATTATCCTGATTTCTATGGTGTTCAACCCCTGGAAATGTCCTTCCTGGTTCACGTTCCTGTCCACGTAATTCAGTAGCCTGAGGATCTTCTTGAATTTTGGATTTTTACAGGTGACTATGTATTCCGGTTCGCCTTCGCACGGCGGTTCCATTTTACCTGCGCATCGATTGATTTCGTTCGGTTAAACAATGCGGCCGTGTAATGCAACCTCCGGCTGTGTATCCTGCACGATGTTATCTACTTTGCAAAACAAAGTTGCACACCGCCACGAATACTAAGAAGACAGTAAATTTGCGTAATTCACGTTCGTGCATTGACAATGAATAAGTAGCATTTAGAGCGCAATAATGACTCGGTCGAGTACTCTGCCGTAAACATCTAATAAGAAACATTGTTGCAAGGTTGAAGTTGAGTTGACAACGCAAAGTACTCGCAAAATTATGCAACGGCCGAGGAGGAAGAGCTCGTCGCGGAAAATAAGCAGAAATATACAGGAAGACGTTTTTTTAATTTTCGACTTGCGCGTTGCTCGTGACCTTTTCCACTTGTGATTCGAGATCGATTTTTTCGAATTCGAAGGCCGTTACGAGAAAAAATTGCATTCTACGCTTTCAATTTACTCTCGCCCGAAGAATTTCCGGTGATATCACGATTTCGGAAGCACCCTGTATACAATGCGCTAGCATGTTGCACAGGTGAACGGCGATCGGCCATAGATTCTGTTTCTAAAGGTCTCTAATTACCATAAAGCATACGATTTCCCGATGTTACTCATTTGCAACTTGTTGGAGACCGATTAAAATCTCATCCGTCTCGATCGTATCAAATTTCAACGATCCTTATCGGCAACGATCAACATCGATTACAGCGCAATCAAACGATATCGACACTTAATCGTTCGAAACGCAGAGATTAGGGGCGTTGAAACGGCGCGATTACCGATTGCCGATCGCCGATAAGTTCAATTAGCGGTCGGAATTTTTCAAGTGTCCCAAGAATCGAGCGGCGGTTATGTGTCCGTCGGAACGTTCTTATTGTTATCCGTTTTTAACCGGTTTCTTTTTATCGTCGGGACACGCGGTTCGAGCCGATTTTTTCCAATCTCAATAACGCACGGCTAACTGGATCCGACGATAGAGTAACGTAATTACCGCGAGATTGCAACAACCGGTAGCGATTAATAAGCCTCACAGCTTGCTTGGTAGTCGCATAACAATTTATGTAACGTTTGTGCGGTACCGTTTTGCCGTAGGTGTGTCCGCCACCTCCCTCGCGAGCCGATTTTTTACGCGATAGAGAACCGACGCTGTTTACGTCTGTGTGTGTATACGCTCGTCGTAAAAATCTGTTCGTCGGTCTCCAAGGTCCTGCCACCCGAGAGATCCTCGCTATCTATCGCGCGGATCTATTCGTCAACGCAGAAGGCAACGGCGTCCTTCGGCTACGAATCGAACAGATATTTTTCCGGCTCGCGTCGATAATGCCCGAGAATCGGTGGCGAAATTTCGTCGCCGTCGAACGATCCGTCATCGCTTCGTGCTCGCGGAACATTTTCTTTCGGCGTGTCATCGTTTCCCGCCGAGAATAACACGTTCTCGGTGCCCGGACCGTGTTATTAACCCAGATACATCGGCACCAGCGTACACAGTCCCGTGCCGCGTTCAACTTGCCCGTTAACCCTTCCGGACCTCGACACCGTCGGCTTTCAGCCGCGATTTTTAGCCTAGATGAAAGCTGTACAAACAACGCGCAATTTAAACTGGTCAGGCTCTTTAAATTATCAGAACATACAGAGCCATGAGTAATCAGATTGCCGATGCAAAATGAAAACTTTTCGCGCTGAAACATGGCATCTCCGATTGTTGGCATCGTTTCATTTCATACAGCTCCAAAATAATACCGTCAGAATTCACTATCTTGAAAAACCCTCAACAATGAATACTTAACGGATTCTATGCAGAAAATCGCGGAAATAGGGATTGATTGAATTATGAAAGTATATTTAGTGGTTTACGATAATTTATAGAGGGGATTTGATTATGAGAAATTATAGTTGACTTCAATAGCAATTGCATGGAAAAAGATATCTGAGGTGCTCACCATTAAGCGTGACGCCCACAATGGCGCCGCTGGTGGAGACCGCCATGAGGCTGAGATTGTTCTCCATGGTGGAGGTGCTGCAATAGTCCTCCAACTCGAGGCAGGTGCTGTCCTCGCTTTCCGGTATCAGCTGGATCGAGTCATTAAGGGGTTCGTCCCTGAAGAAGAACCGTCTGAGGAACTTCAGTATCCTGAGTTTGTCGTCCTTCGTGACGGTTTGGATGTGATAGTCCATGCCGACGGTTCTCGGCTCCGCTGTATCCGCCAGCTGAAACACATCGTTTGAGAATCATCGTTTCGGTCTCGATCGTGTTGTCATCCGCGTGGACGACGCCGTTCCTCGCACGGAACCGGAAATCCAGTACGATCCGGTCCGTCTTTTACTGGACCGCCTGTGACACGGCTGAACAATGCCCGGCCGTGTCCGATCGTTGAAAGTTCTCGGTAACTGTATATCTTGCGACACAGCCAGCGTGTATGGTAAACGTAACCCAATGCAACAAGAGGCTGGAACAACATTGGCTGTTTTCGCGGCGACGGGAATTGAATTAACGCTTTCACACGCGACAATTAACGTGGGCCCGTCGTCGCATCGCGCCGCGGCCTGTGCCGCAATTCGCGATGCGTTCCCGTTTCTGCTGCGCTTTATCTCGATCGGTTCTCTTAGGCCGCGGTTATACTGATCCCGATTTTCGATAACACGCGACGTGTCCTCTCGCTCGTCTTTACGTGTTTTTCAGGCGTCCGAACCATTTCTGCGAGAACCCATTCGCGTATCGCTCTCCGACAAAGTTATACCAATGTAAAGATGTAAATTGCGATATGTTACATGAACCGGACAAAATTTGTCCGACAAGTTATATTTGTCTGTGTAAAATAAGCGTTGACTTGGAACCTGTACGATTTTCTTTTTTTTTTTTTTGTTTTTTGACCGAGTTATAGGTTAATTAGCTTGCGGATTTTAGGCATTCATGACAAAAATGAGAACGTGAAATTTTAAACAGGAGGCAGAGTAGCATGTATCGTTTAAAACTCGCTAAACGTTCTAAACTCGTCCTTGTGTGTTGGAAATAATCAAGGCAATTTTTATTTTGCATAAAGATCGGCAGCTTGTTAATGAGAATCGTATTCAGCATAACCGCAGCCTAACGCGACCAACATGGTCATGTACGGTATCGTTGATCTAGTTCTATTCAATGATTCACAACGGCTAATAGGACCGCGTCGCGGTTCCATTTTCATTTCGACGACAATAGCAAAGAATTCGCGCGATCCTCTCCGGCGATTTTCCGTCCCATCGATCGGCCGATACACATATTTTCCTCGAGCGAACGGTAGAATCTACCGTAACGCTTGTTTACATAATTCCTTGAAAATTAAGGTATTTTCGGTTACATCACGGCAAAGAGACGGATTCGGCGGAAGATAAAGTTTCAGCCGGTACTCCTTCGGTAATTAGCCTCCCCTAATGACCCCTCATCTTGTCTTCTATCAAAGCCAGAGACGAGTACCGTTTCAATGCTATCAAGGAACTCGTTCTTCTGCTCGATCAAATGGCCAATTATAATTCTAATAATCGTACATTGTTTCGCTCGTAATTGCCGGCGTATTGTGCAGTCATCCTTCCGATGTACGATGCCGCGTGATTTCAGAGGCCGCCGAAGACGATTCGATTTCGAACCGGTCGCAGGCACTCGGAAAGTTTCAAATAATTTCGAAAAATTGGCAACAGGCTTACCGTGTACTTGGAAACTTTCTGGACATCGTTCGCGAAATTCGTGAACGCCTTGGCGACGCCGATGCGAGCCGAATTCTCGAGTTCGGGGGTCCGTACGGCTTCCATGGTGAAAATTCGATGAGGTTTATCCGCGAGCACGCGATCGTTTTTATATTTCTACGAAAATTTCGGCACCGGTTTACGATTCGAACATCCGATGGGTCACTGAATGTAGCGGTACCGCGGACTACGTCAATAACACACGATGCTCGTTGTTGACGTCGAGGTGGTAATCCAACACTGCGCTTTGTGATAGGACGTCGTCTGTCTTATATACGCTCAGATCAGGCAAAAGCCGCTCTTACAGGGACAGGCGAATATAGTTTAGGAAGCTTGCGAATCGCCGGCAACGCGGTTCGATCCCCACGCCCCCCCGTGTTTCTCTTCTGCCGATTTTTTTACGGGAATATCGAGCTGATCGTTCTATTTTTCCAAGGAAACTCGCGTTACCAAGTCGGTTCGCTTAGCCTCTAGAGCTGGAAACCGCGGTGGTTCGACGCGCCTGTTTTCACCGCCATTTTGTCCGAGTTCGCGATTTTTATCCGTGTCCTTTATACCATTTCACACTTATACTATCCCGCTTTTAAATGCGTCTTGGATTTTTTAATTTAGCTACATATTTATTTTGCTTCGAGTCGATAAGATATGCAGCGTTAAATTGAGGAATTCGATCGTTTTTGTCGTGCTCTTTTGTTTCAGTATCACCGAGGCGTTACTGATTAGTGTAAAGACTCAAAGATGACCTAGTTTTAAGAATTACTATTTTCCAAAATGACACTGCACGATGTCTAACCTGAAACGAAAGGAATTTTGAACGAAATTAAAAAATCCAGATGCTTAATTATACAGTACTATTAAACGTACATATGAAAAGTCTATTTTCAAGATGAAAGTGTAATTAAAGCGCAAGTGACAGCACTTGTGTACCAACTCAACGCTTCGAAGTAAAGGGTATATTCATGAATGAACCAGAGTAGTTTCCGCCATCTTGTGCGATTCCTTTCCGCTCGTCCTTTTGTTTTTTTAATTTGAGGAGGACCATCATATTCATCCTTGGCATTTCTTTCTATGGCAAACTATTTTCCTTCTCTATTTGCTATAAAGTTTCTATACAAATATAGCCTAAACAAATTATTGAAGTTCATACAAAGAAAGTACAATCTTCTTTTCACTATTTTTCCCTACTATAAAATCAATTATTGCTGTATGTGTCATGAACGCGTCGAATGAAACGTCGGTCATATATGAGTGACACGATTCTTTGACCAAGTCTAACAAATTAATTTTTATTGCAGATGAAATTGGATTAGGATTCTTTTGATTTTCTGGAAGATTTGTAGGATCATGATCAGGCAGTCGACGCGTCGTCGCTGCATTTATGGCCGAAAAATCCTACGACCATTAGGTAGATAAATTGTCACGCAAATCGCGTCGTTCCCGACGGTCGCCCGTTCGAGTCTCACGGTAATTCACGCTGGACAGAACAGTGCCGAGAGAAGATTTAATGTTCTCGAGAGATTTGTACCGTGCCTTGTACCAGGTTTTATCATTTGATATCGCTGGATGCAAATGAAACGAGCTCGGCAGATTGAAAATACGTCGGGAACACGTTCGGCTTCGCTTGCCACACGCGATCGGCTACGGTAACAACAGCAACGTTAATAGAAAACTGAAAAGAAGGGGGGAAATTATTAGCCGGCTCCTTTACAACGTATTGTATCGGTGGATCCTGGCGCACGTCAGGATGATGATAGTCAAGAACACGTGCTATTAATCGAGCCGAGTATCCTCGAAGCCGTTCTTTCACGAAGGTGACACGTCGCGTCTTCTTATGCGGTGCCATCCACGATAATTACTAACAATAAAGTCTCTTACGTTGGTGACACACTGAAATTCCGCCCTCCTTTCAACCATTGCCTGCACACTTTTATCCGAAATAGAAATTATCTGCGTCGATTGCAGAAAAAAAGTTTTAAATAAAACCGTATTTCTTCGTTTTACAGCTCCAACGCTGAACCTAAAAAGCGACTTACACGTATTGTGTTTTATATAGAAGGACAAGATTATTGCATTGACATAAGTTTTTAATTTGACCGGCACTGGCAGGTTTTTTGTTCATTTATTCATGTTTGCCATAAATGCATAAAATCTCGATTAGAAATAATTCGTAACAGGGATTGGATAACGCGAATAGTGAGCTAAGAATATTCCCAACTGACAAGTGAACTGGCTCTAGAACGGTTAATTAATTCGTAGCCGTTGCTTAATGGCCGTAAGAATTGTATTCTTCGAAGGATACGTGTGTTTTAATGTCCGCGAAATTATAGTCCCGATTCCCATAGTAGTAGAAAAAGAGTCGTCGATGATTTCCCAAGCAGTCTCAGCGATTCGTTCTTCGAGTTCAGTGCACACAGAGACTGCGTCGGATTGGTTCGATCGGGAAAAATATTTTTTTATCCCTGGTCGTTGCGAGCGAAGCTTCCGGGTACACCGAAAACCGATTAACCGCGAGAGGCGAAGCGTTTGTTTCGGAAAATCACCGAGAGAACCGTTCCGTGAATCCTCGAGCGAGCTCCTCGAATCCGTCTAGTTTGCATGAAATTAAAAGTCGACTCTCCGTTGTATTCGGATGCAAATTGGGGACGTCGCTCGCAGCTGAATATCGAATGACTCCGGCTACGTTACTCCCGCTTTTGAAATTGAAAGTCAAGACACCTGTTATAGACTTTCATACCTCGTATTCTCGTCTCGGGTTTCCGTCCGCATACAGTGGCCCGCAAAAATAAGAGCCAATAAGAGCAAATTAATTTCACGCATGTCGCATTCGAAATTGTAACTCGTAGCGTGCTATTCTGAGAATTTGTATCTTTCATCGTATCTTGGAAGAAGATTCATTGCATTCAGTAGAATCTCGTAACTATGAAAACTTTCGCTGAAATAAATAGCAGCGAACGCGTTCATGCAAACAATTTTTGTCCCGCAGAAAGATCTACAAACAATTGCTTCGGTCACTTCTAATTTATGATTCACCAGTTTTTCAGTATTTCTCGGAGCAAAAATGTAAAAGATGAACGACGGCCCATTATTTTTGTGAACCACTGTACCATCGCGTCAGCATTCGACACAGTTCCGACAGAAAATACTCGTAGCAGAAATAAAAGGTTGAAACAATAGCGGAAGACGAACGTAAAGTGATCGATGAAGGAATGAGGTCGTTCAACCGATCCAAGGAGGATCATCGACAGAAGCGAAACCGGATTCGACGAACCGGAACCCGACGGTGATAGTTCGTTCCCTCCGAACTTATGCAATTCGGCTGAATTGTACGAAACGCGGAACGTGATCCAGAGACCGGTCACGGATCTATCGTCGATCTAAGCTGGCGAAGGTCGGCGAAGAGAACCGTAGCCATACCTTAACTGGCATTCAATGACATCGAGTCGAGGCGCCCCTGGTCATCGAGTGTCGAACAAAATGCCCCCCAAATTAACTGTGGCATGCCGTACGTTTCTTCTCGTTTCAACACAATGCTATTCGGAAAGAGGAATTAACGAAGGCTACTTGTTCGCATGATTTTCCAGGCTTGTTTTCCTCCGGGGCCCCTCCATTCTTATTTTATCGTTTCTCGCAACTATTGGGTTGAATAACAAGCTCGCATCGATGGCCAGTCACTCTGTGCAATTAGCGTCATCTGGAACTATCGCTTCGTTCGATTGCAAAAGATAATCGTAAAATAAGAGACTGTCTAGCCTCTCTCCTCTGTCAGTACCAATTAATTCCCTTGTTGAACTTTTAAAATTTTTTCAACAAGATACATTTAAGTTATCTGACCCATGGTATATTCCATTTGTTCATAACTTAAATACACCTTATTCACAACATTTAAAATACCGAGCGAGAGAACTGATTTCAACTGAATGAGGAGACAGTCTAGACAGTCCTCCAAAGTGTTATGCGAAAACAGCGCATGGCAAAGGAATGCTGACCTATTTTACTAGACTGCGGATTTTCTGCGTTTATGGCACAAATGGGTGGCTGTAATTTCAAGCAATGAGAAGATTAGAAGAATTTGAGAACCCAGTTTGGACCATTTGTTTTGCAATTAATGCAAACGATTTTTGTTGCTCAATATTATGTTTTCAGGTCAGCTCCAATCGTCTCCAGTTCAACGATCAGACGAACGACTATTTTGAAATTGTCTCGGACAAGAGCGCCGGTTTTTGACCTATTTTTTGACACGGCTATTATCGCATCCTTCCCTCGTTGTCGGCGTTTACAGAGACATCCTAGAGCCGGTCGATCGGCCGCGTCGGTCGAGAATCCTTTGAAACGGGCCATGTGCAATGCGAACACAATCACCGTGTTCGTAGCCTTTCGTCATGCGGCGAACGATCTCGCAGACGCACACCGGAATGAAGTATGCACACGACAATGGTCCGATCGTTCCCGGAGATCCTTTCGAACCGGATTCTGAGGAGCGGGCGTCCCGACGAGCGCCACTTCCTTGATGGAGCTGACCTTTCCTTGCTTCGTGCTCTCCTTATCAAGACTCCTGCATCGATTATCTTCGCGTCCTGACCTCGTCGCTTTCCCACTGGCGCCCTTTTGTTGCCCGATTTCCCGGAATCGCGAAAATGCGACCGAAACACTTTTTAATTCACCCTTTACGCATTTGCGACTGGACATTTCCGGCTCGTCGCAAAGTTGCGTCTTTTTAATCAATTGTCTAACTCTCGAAGCATCTATTCTAATATATTTATGACATTTATGACAAAATTCAGTAGATGGTGCTTAAAATAATGGGTGGATGAAGAGGATTGAAGCATGACAATATATTATCTTCAATCTATTTAAAGAAAGAAAGAACGTTCTATTTAGTTTCTATTTCTGATAATCGATAAACAAAATTTCTGTTGAAATGAAAATCCGCAGTCTAGTAATTACATCGTTAACTTAAACTTGAGACTGAAATGCATTCAGAAAAGATCTATGCATTCGGCACAGAGCGATTACAGAGATCTAGAGCCGTTCGACTGACCATGCCCAAATTTTCTTGGATTCCCCTTCCCTCAAAGAGTTCGAGCAACCGATCTCGCGTCTTCGATCGATAGTTTGCCAATAGTTAGGCGAGTTCCGATTTTAATTGTTCGACCGTGACCCCGTCGACCGGCAACGCGGTTTCCTCGGTGATTTATAGTAAACGCAAGCTCGGCGAGGCATCCTGAAAGGAATCGCGGGTTTGATTCAACGTCGGTGATTAATTGAAAAGTTATTATTGGCAGGCACGTCACCGTAATCCCGCCACTTTGACAGGCAGTCACGTTTCCGATAGATATAATAATTATTCATCGCGGAGCGTTCTGTGCTCGGCGCGGACCTGGATCTCTTGGAAAGGCGCAGAAGGATACGAGTATCGAATGCGCTCGGTTATTTAACACACGGACCGAGCAACTTAAGCTGGCTTAAGTTACCAAGAATAAGAGGGAGAGAAAGAGAGAGACAGAGAGAACAGCACGTGGAAAACGGATCGGCTCGGCAAAAAAAAAAAAAGAAAAAAAAAGAAGACCGGTGTATTTTGGAATAAATTGACGGAAACGGCGCGAGGAAACCGGTGTGGAAATCGACTGGGACGTCTAAATTACAGCATCAATGCGATTTTCAACGGTAAAGGAAACTGGTCTAATTTAATTCGCGCAATTAAGTCGGCAGTCTATCCGCAGTCTCCATCGTTCTCTCGTCGCGGCGAATTTTTCACGCTCCTGCTCCTTTTTTTTTTTCTTCTTCTTCGTTTTTACTGTTCGACGTTTTTCCAGAATCCATCGCGACGATTCCACCTTCGATCGTCGATATGCTTTATCGTGACGTAACACCGCGCCCGTTAACGTTAACAGATACATGCTACACGCGTGCAAACGCAAACGATCCCGAGAACCGATCGAAGGCGGTGCCAGTTCCGTAAGCGGCAAACCAATCGGAACAAAGTACACCTTCGCCGGCATTAAATCCTGTGCGCGAGGATAATGAAATGCTCGCCTCGAGGTGAGCCCGTGAATAAATCGACGTCGTTTTAAGAAGTTACGAGCCATTCTAGAGCCGGCAATGCCTTCCTTCTTCTCCGTTCGAATCCTCGACGTATCCTTCTCGCGGAACCGTTTAAGGCCACCGTGGTCGGCGAAGAAGAAGAAAAAGAAAAAAAAAAAGCAAAACGAAAAGTTGAGGAGGGGAGAATAAATGGAAAAAGGAAGTCCAACTCGGACGTCCTCGTACGCGTAAAATTCAGCTTCGAGATCGGTTTCCTACACTCATCCGAGCCGGTTAAAAAACACGCAAACGATCGCGAGCGCAACGTTCAGTTTCATGCGGCATCGAGGGACACGCCACGGGTGTTCCATTATTCCCGATCTCCTTGGAATAAACAATGCAACCTGGTCGCCGGGCAATAAATCCGTTCGACGACAGATATACCCGCATTTAATTACCATTGAACCGCCCCTGCCGTGACTTGCTGTCGAGCCGAGAGCGATCTCTGTGTGGCCAGAGAAGAAATTCTGCGCACACAGGATACGCCTTCGCGAAACTGATCTCATTGTACTGACCTTACGGGCGTTTTCCTCAAGTACAACCTGTTCAGCGCGGTCTCTGAAACTTTGTCGCCGGCTCGCGGAAACTGTTGCACAAACTTACGTGTCCTGTGACCCCAATTGACTTTGGTGACGCTCGAATTCGCTTCGTAGACTTCGCGGTTTTTCTAGTGAAACTGCTTTTCTTAATCGGATACTTAGAAATTTGCATAAAACGTTCAAGTCGCGTCTAATCGAGTTAGAAACGTTAGAGCGTGTCATCCACTGGAATGTCAACTTTTGTCCAACTCGACTGAGACGACAGGGCCAAAACTCAGAGTAGAATTTGACGTGTGAACAATTAGGTCTTCGGTTGACAGTTCAAGTTCTTCTGCTTAGATTTATCATGGTAGATTTCCCGTGAAAGAACACCGTGTTGAAACGACGGAATTCCATTTTCACACTGGTAGGTCTTCGCTTGCTGTCCCGCCATGAGGTAATAACAATTCAACAACGATCCAACAATTTTCCGAAGAATGCACCATAGTGGCAGTCCTTCGGGTACGAGTGAATTGTTTTCACGCGTCGCGAAGCTGTTTAAACGAATTTCAATTAGCGTCGGGCACGTTCGATCGAGACGGTATTTTCGTCGTCGATTCTTGTCGCACTTGCCCACGCGTGTGCCGTTAGTGTCGCAAGGGTTAAAGCGTACGGTAATTGAGCAATTAAAATTGCAAAAGAGAGTCACATTTCTCAAATAACGAACTCGAGCCGGTAAAGCGGAGGGGGAAAACACTGGTTGACGTACAAAAACAAGGAAATACGTCGCACCCGACTGCGTTTCGTTTAGACCGCGCCGCAGTTCAGTGCATGACAATCACTTAAGCATCGGCGAGAGAAAGAAAGAAACGCGAACAGTCCGCGAACAGTCGCGTTATTCCTGTTTACGCAAATTATCAGCCCGTTGTCTCGCTCGATTTCTTCCCTGGTTCTCGCATCGGGAAAGCAAAATAAAAAATAGAAAACGTTTTCTACGAACGATGCTCGAAATAAAAATTTCTATTCTTCGCGCATTCGTGCTGCCCGTGCATTCGATCGGGCCGTATCGCTGCAATCGAGGCTAATCTCGTTTAGCGTTCGTTCAAACCCGGCGCTCGCGCTCGTTTTAGAGTTCGTATCCGATGGAAAACTCTCACGGAAGAAATCGAGGAACGATCCGGTTGTTAGAACCGCCGTCGTGTGTTTCGTTCGGTCGTGTTCGAGATTTTGCAATATCAATACCGTCGTCTTTACAAGCTCGCCTTTGCGAACGGGGTATAACCGACATTAAAATTCTACTCTATATCCGTTTCTCTCTTTAACGAAATAATTGTCTATCGGGAAAATCTGAAGGTGAAACGAATCTGGTTCCCGAGACACGTCCCGTCCGCAAAGGTATGAACAAATTCAACACGGGAAAACATATTCAAGGTGCACAAGCCTGTTATAAGCAAATTATGTGACAGTATTTAGAAAACTATTGGAGACACATTTTTATGGCGCACGTGGAGGGGGTGAAAACTACCGTCAAAGTGCTTATCAGCAATTAAGGATTAGAAATCGTAAAAATTGTGGTTATTGTGACCTGATATCTGCAAGATATGCTTTTTTACAGTTTCCCTACAAGCTCGGAAGAAAGAGTTGTAAAAAGCAATCTTCTTTCCAAACACAATTTTGCACACAAAAAATCGCAGTTCCTTTGGTTCAATTTTGAAAGTTGTTCCGACTTGAAGGGCACTCAATCGCTCAGGTGAACGATTTCATGTACAGTGACTGACAATAATATTCGGACGCTTTTAAAAATCGTATAACTTCGTTAACATTGAACCGTAGGACTTGGATTTTCTTAAGAAGTTAGCACAATTGACATAAAGAGAAAAAAATTTTTACTAAAATTGCACAGAAAATACTAGAAATTGGATTTTGCAACTTTTTTGCGTGGACTTACATTGAAAATTTAGAAAGTACGATTTGCAGATCTGTAAGAATTATACATATTCTGAGAATTTCATCAAAATCTTAATTAATTATTAATGAATAAAATCTTAATTAAATTAAGTTTTCATCGAGGGGGGGGGGTAAACGCGAGCAGGTAAAGCGAAAGTGAAATGAGTGAAGATCGATAAATAGTCAAACGTTACACGTATCTGTCGATTGGAACGACTTGAGCCTCGGTCCCGTTGAGTAGCATCATCCCCGTCGGGCGAGACGAGCGAACCGCGCGATGGAAAAGAAGTCTCGGTCAGCTGACGGGCCAGGTGACGGGTTCACACTTACGATCGATGTACGCAGCAGGTCGAATGAAATCGAGCCAGGTATTCGACGGTTGCGCGACACCCCCCGGGCCCCTCCGGCCGTTGCAACGATGCAACGATGCAACGCGTTGTCTGTCGCTCGTACGTGACACCAGGCGTGCACGGCCTCGCGAATCCAGATACCGAAGCGACGAGCACCGAGTGCACCGTTGCTAGAACACTTCTTCAACAATCTCTCTCAGCCGAAAAATGCCGAAATTTAACGCAATCTGTCCGTTCCCCCAAAACCGGTATTTCCACATTTTTGTTCGTTATCCGAGACGAGACATTGATAACGAGGAATTCTTTATCGAAATCGAAGAAAATAAGCCAAGCATCGCGTTGCTTCCGTTGCTGTTCACACCGTAAGTCTTCGAGCCTAACCGTTTTATAATAGCCAATCTATTAGATTATAAGGGTACGTTCGTGTTGGAGCGACAATCAGAGCGGAGTGCAGAAATGCGTTTTACTGTTTCATAATGGAACTGTTTACATTGGACTGTTTATATCGCTTACCAGACGACAGGCAATTATCGTCGCTCTGATTGACGGTTTTATAGCTTCTCCGACGTTAACGAACCCCAAGTCGTGACGTTTATCACCGCATTTTCACGTACAAAAACATCTACAGTAAGTACATTTCCTTCGAGAGGAATTTTTGTAGAGTATTCCCTCTTCGGATTATATGTGTACATAATTTAGAACGATATAAAAGGAGCCAATATAGTTAAACACGCCGTTAAAACTTCCGTTTGTTACTTTTTCGATGAACCGAGATCAGGTCTCGCTAATCCACAACAACTCGATGATCTCTTTCTTTGAGACCCAGTAATACCCACATTTAACGAGCAGCAGCTACTCGGAGAGAGTTTCGGATTTCGTCTAAACACCTCGCTGCACCGGACCGTACTTGGAACAGCACGTGCATCTCCGAAAGCAGAGTACCGTGTAACGCGAACTGCATGCTGACTAGCATAAAGACGATCGTCGCACGCTAGCCGAGGCGGCAAAGTCCGCGCAATAATCGTGTAACCTCTATCAACCTTTGACTAGATACCGATACTACGACGTTTCACATTCGCAGTTGAAAACTTGTAGCGACGGTTTCCCGAAAGGAATTCCAGAGGATTACATTGGAGCTGCTAGCAAAGAAAGCGAAGCGTCGAAACGGAAATCCAGTGATTTCCCTGTATATGTCGCCAAGACCTGGATGGTAAATGTCGCGGAATTATCCCCACTACCGCGGGGTATACCCCGTGAGGGGCCACGGTATGTCTCCTGGACGATACACGACGCTGGCAAGACCCGTCTTGTTGACATATATCGAGAATTCACTGTACTTTTATAGCGCGTTCACGTTGAAGCGTTGAGTAGAGCTTACAAAGTCATCTCGGCTCCTACAGTCCCGGACAAAATGATAGCACATGCGTGCTATCTTTAATTTCTCGAAGATCACTTAAAATTTTTATATGTAACACATAATTGTTATGACGGACAGAGACGAAACCTCTTTGCAAGTAAGGTTGACCTCGCTAGCTTTCTGAGCAAGTAGAAGAAATATACAAATGCCGAGGGCGAAATGATGGCACACAAAAATTATACATATATTTCCACAAAAATGAAAGTTACATAATAATTAACAGCAAATTAATAGTGAGTGTATCCGCCTTTATTTTCTGCTACTTCGAGCATCCGATTTGGTAAGGATTTATATAGTCTTTTAATTGTACCTTGCGACAAATTACTCCATTTTACCTGAATAGCTTCTTTTAATTGTTGAATATTATCGCACTGTTTTCCATTCTTGTATACAGTTCGCGCGAGTTCTCCAGATCGTAACAATTATGATATTATGTACTAAATGCAGAAATAAAGTAATGTTCAGTAAATCAAAGATAGCACGCATGTGCTATCATTTTGTGCGGGACTGTATAGCAACTCCAACGTACTCGCACCATTAGTCCGAAAGCTATCACAATTTCCCGACGCGTTGGTTTCGCGTAACCGACAGAGATAAAGCGTTCCGTCACCTGGCACGATAAAAATGCAATTTCATTTCCTCGGGGCCGGTGCGAGGCATTCGCCGCTATTCCCGTGGAAGATGCGCCACCGATTCGTCCGAGAATAACCGCGGGATGATTCGAGGCGTGCACTACTGGCAATGTCGTCGGTATATTTACATCGTTGCGCGACGACGGCAACGGGATCGAGAAAAAAACTGGGTCTCTGCTCTGGTCGTCTCCAGCAATCTTTTCGCTGCGCTGGCCAGCGAAACGTTCCGTCTTTGGGCACGTCAGTTCTTTCGCCGATCCAATAAATCCGGTGATCGGATTATCGTAACACGCGAGCCAATCGATTTTATCGTTACGCGGAAGAAAGAAAGTTGCACGATGAGAGAGCCCATCCGGCCCGGCGAGGCTCTCAACAATGTTCGAGGGACGGCGTTTGTCGAGTTGACCAGCGAACATCGAGCGTAATGTTACGCGAAGCCCGTGGAAAAAAATGTTTATCTAAGGATACAGCTATCATCGGCTAGCCGCACACGGTTGCCACCATATGGGGCCCTCGAGACCTCATATCTGTGCGGATTAAACAGTGCGAGAAAACGCTGGACTTTCAAACCTCGATCGTTTCGCCATTGTCGGAAGAGAAGTCGGGGAGAGACAGTGACGTGACGTGGTCAATTCAAACAAGCAGAAATATCTCGTGTACAGGGGGTGTATAAAATTTATATCTCCGGATCGGTGGAGCAGTGTGAAAAAAATGCACCGCAAAATTCACCTTGACCTCGAAAATCAAGGCCAAAGTGTCGAAAATTTGAGTGATGAGTACTATACGATGCAATAAAAGAAAATCGACACTTTCGACACTGATCTTGATTTCCAAGGTCACCTATTCAGAGATGTAGAATCACGCTATGGTGGCCGTGACATATAATTTTTATACACCCTGTACAATTTTGTTCTACAGTTAATAAAGTGTTAGACTAGGGGTATGTAGCAGATTGGTTCCAAATATTAACCCTTTCCTGCATAATAACGAGCTAAGATGTAGGTTTCAGAATCTACTAAAAATTTGATTCTTGATAATAGACTGCGGATTTTATTCGTTTACTTATTACAATTATTGGACGAAACATATTTCTATCTGGTTTCTGTATCTCGCAGTGAATGCAGACAATTTTTATTTCGCATACAGATCCGCAGTCTGTTTATCAATGACAAGTGTTTTCTGCTAGGAAATTATTCCACGTTCTAATCATTACAGATGTAAAGAAAATAACACCGGGAGGGGCGTTCGTGCACAGACAGATAGAAAGAGGTCGCCCGTGTTTTGCTCATCGGGCAAACATTATTTCTCACACTCATTTACCACCTTGTTACCACGAATATTTCGCCATTGAATGTTTATAATTGTGGCAATTTGGTACTACCTTCGAGCCGCCAACGACACCTATGCGTTCTTAGATGGTTGTGAGTTATAAATGATTCGATTTATCTTGAGATATGTTATAATGACTGTTTCAACCTTTTGCACTCGGCGCTATTTTCATTCTAAATCTAGAAACTGCCGATTCCGACATATCGTATTTAAATGTTTAGTAATCTATTAAATACAAATTTTTTAATGTAACAAATGTTTTGTAATATTTTTTGCAATTTCTTTGAAATAATGGCACAACAATTTCTAGTGGTGCTTCAGAGCCACCACTCGAGTGCAAAGGGTTAATACTTGGCCTTACGAATCGGTTAAAGAATTGAAATACTTCATTCAAAACCGTGTAACTTTGCAAAATGTTGCGAATTCGCTCGGTCACTGTGCCAGAAACGACCCGGCTCGAATCTGTTAAAGCCAGTGCCAAGAGACCACCACTTGTCATGCCGAAAGATCTATTGGATCGCGCGCGCGCACACACTTACTGGATAAATTCCGAGTTTGTCTGTTCTCCCTAATTGCTTTGCAAGGGGTGAAAACCAGCCTACCTGAAAGAATCTCGGGGGCCAGGTGTCCCGGTGGTTTTTCGACGATTCGAAAGAACGAAACGGAGCGTCCCCTTCGGTCTATCGCCAACTACGCACTGCGAACAACAGAGGACAAAGTTCGAGCAATAGGGTACGGTCATTACCATCCGGGAACGTAATATCCCTTCGGCGACGAGCCGTGGAAAGGGTAACCCCGAATCTATTTTCCCATTGAATCTGATTGGAGATAGCGAGATCCGAGGCTGGTTGGGTAATTAGGGCTTCGCATCAGATCCGGACCTCGTGTTCTCCTACGGTAGCGGTAGCGGTATCTCCGCTGCCTCTGTTGACCCTAACAGCATTAACCAATTCAATGCTAGGCCGATCAACCGCGTCGATGATGGCATTCAACTCCTAAATCACCCGACCGACCCAGAGAAGCGTAAGTAGAACTTCTCGCGGAAATCTCAATTAGCTGGGGCTCGATCCACGGTGATCTACGGTGGGATCTAAGGGGGGATCTACGGGGAGCAGAGTCGCACCGTTTAGGTGTCAATTGAACAGGTTTTACGATCGCACGCGCGCATCGATAACTGCACGCCACGTTGATCCTGTTGGCCGACAAAAAAATCCAATGTTCCGTTCCGTCGATTGCTCATTGGCACTCCCGTCGTCCGTCGCGGCGGTTCGATGAAATCAATTAATTATTAGGTGCGGTTAATTGCAAGCAGAACGCACGCGGACCGCGTAGTGGCCGACGCTTAGCGGCGAGTAATTGCCGCGAAGTGTACCGTCGCAATTACTTACCTGCGAGAACGTAATTAGAAAACGAACCGAGTGCACCGTGCCAGATCGCTGCGAACTCGGCTGCTCGCGTTCAATAAATCTCTCGTCCATGACGGCGACGACGAGGCGACGATTTCGCGCGGGAGCACCCATTAATTTAAATGGTTAAGACGTTCGACGCGCGCGCGCGGCTTTTCGCTTTTTGCCGGGTAATTGAACGCGAAACCAAATTTAATTACACCTTCCGCACCCGTGCGCTCTAATAGAACGGAACATGGGGCGTAGCTCTCCGCGGAGATTTACGATCGAACAGTGATCCACGACAGCTTCGTGTGCGGCGGAAAAGCCGATTCACGGTGACGAGTTGATCGATTTGCGTCTCGTCTAGCCCGATCCCGCCTCGACAACAATCTTCTCTCGGAAAAACGAAATCTTCGAATGGCTAGTTTCTCTACGTACTTTTTATTTCCTGTTCGTTCTCGCGCCTGGTCGCCGCGGAGTTCCTTTTTTTTTATCTTTATTCTACGTGCGATAATGACGTTATCATTATTATTATTCCGCTCGAGTGTTACGAAGGTGAGGTAAAAATATAAACATTGCGAGGTTGTGTAATTCGCCCGTGTTGTGAGGAACTTTACAGGCCTCGTTTAGACGCGGCGATTTTGCCGCGTAGACAAAAAAAAAAGAAAAACACCGCATGTATCAAAATCGAATCGTACTACGATTTTCTTTAAGTCTAATCCTCATATTCTTTAACGATTAAATACCAGAACCAGACTGGGGATCTTAATGCAAAATAAAAATTGTCTGCATCAATTATAGGAAACAGGAGCCAAGTAAAATTGTTACTTCTATCTTAATAATTTCAACAGCTATTTTAAATTTCGTCTACTCGGTTTCGTTATAAATGCATAAAATCCGTACACTAATCGTTGCAGGAAAATAGAATTGTATTTCAGTTTAACATAAATGAATAACGCACATATTTAGCAGGTTTGATAGAGCAAGGGGTTAAGGGGTGCTTGGAATAGGTCCCCCTATCCGGTGCTCGTGGAACGATCTATTCACGCTGCATCGATCTATCCGACGCGTAAATCCGCCAACGTAGCCGGCCGTATTTTTTTTCGCCAATTGCGGCGGCTCATGAATCTTTTATGCCTGGCTCCGTTTTTCAATTGCAAACCGTGCCCGATTACGAGTCCTTCTGAAACGATCGTTCCGCCGATAATCGAGATAAAACTCGAGGATCGTTCGGCTCCGTAAGACAATAATCCGCGGTATCACGATCCTTGTGCGTCGACGTTCTTCTCCCCACTCTGCTCGAAGGATCTAGACGGATCCTTCTTATCGGATTGGCACTCTAACGGCATCGATCCGATGTTATCGCATTTAGATCATGCCTCCGGACAAAAAATCGTATCCGTTGGCTAAATTAATCGCCGCCTCGCACTGACAATGCGATTTATGTGCAATATTGTCAAGGTTAACCACAATTTCCCCATTATACTGGGGCTTTTATTTATTTTTTCCATTTTTTCTTTTTTATTCGTCATTCCTGCGCGTGACCCATAAACGCGCAAATTACCGGCTACCGCACGAGAACGTGGAGCCGATTACCTTTTGAGGAGCTGTCTTTCGACATCGCGGAGCAACGATCAATAAACCTCCCCTTCGCGTACCGTCGAGGCACACGTATTTTTAATTTGTAACGTCGCCATTATGTCGCTCGGATTTCTAACGGTAACGATCTCGCTCCTGTCTGCATATCTCTGCGAAATTATTGTGATTAGGAAAAACTCGTTGGTTCGCTTCGGCCATGAGCATTTATATAATCGCAATTAGAGAACGAATGAATAATTAGAGAACTTCCCGACGGATAAAAAATAGCGACGAAAAATAATCGGAGGACGCGGATGGCTCTTGAGGAACGAGGTGACTCGTCTCTCTCTCACCTGGCTGCCGGGGGGGGGGGGGGAATTAGTTTTTGTTGCGCGGCGAATAATTAGAAATGAATGGAATAGACGATGAGGTCGAGAGAAAGGGGAAGAGTGTCGCCGTATAAAAGGCAAGGTTCGGTCGTTTGAAAAGGGTGCTCGTTTAGCCTGACATTCTGGGAGCCGCGATCGAGGCCAGGTATTTTCGGAAGTGGTCCCATCTAGGTCGGATTTCGTCTTTCCCGGCTGAAAGAGCAAGCCGCCCGCTGAAATGTCAAAATCAGAGGCTCGGACAGAGAATTCCGCCGTCCCGTGATATAGCTAGTGATATAGTATCTAGTCGCCTCAGCCACGAGCAAGGCTGCACTCCATCATAGTCAGTCCGAGAGCCGCAACATTTTTTTACATTTTATAATGGCCGGGGCGTGGCACGGTGACTCGCCGTCTGATAGTCTTCAGAGAACTTGATGGATGCTGTGGTCGCGAAAAAAAAACGAAGAAAAAATGCATCTAATGAGATGATAAATACCCTCCGCACGACTGCCAACACGTGTGCTTCGAATGTGACGTTCGTAACGGAATTCTGTTAGCAAGTAACGGTAGTAGATTATCATTATTTTCTCGGCATATTAGCTACATTCATCGACGCAATTATTCTAATTTGAATTTGGCGTTCGATCGTGTACGACAGTGCCTCGTGGCGACCAATCCGAGAATCGATTCTATCCGCGCTGTTTTATCGATCAACGACGGTCGGTAAGGTAAGCAGCTCGTGTATCGATTTACTACAATTTATCGATCGCGCGGCGCGCTCTGACGTCTGAATTTCAAACATGTAGAACTATACTGTCCGTTCCGTTGCTGTGAAGAAATTATTCGGAAGGAGTGTGTCTGATTGGTTATACAAGTTTTTTATATGAAAATGTTAAAACTTATTCAACTGTAATTTTGTTTTAACGCAATTGCAATGAATAGACTACAGATGTTCATGCAAAATAAAAATTGTTTTCTTTAATTGCAGGATCTTTGCTGCTTTACAATTTTCCCAAGTTCTAAACAATGTCACATTGTCAATGTGTTGATACTCTCGGATTCTTTTACTCTTTCTCCTATTTCAAATAACGCTCACTCACGTCCCTCTTGAATGCATAAAACCCGCAGTCTAATAATGAAATGAATATTGAAAAATATCGGTACTAAAATTATTTTTGCGCACTCCGTGTTTAACTCCTAATCATATAATTATTACAATTTAATTCGATCAATGTAAGCATTCAAGTTCATAGGAAATGCGCGAAAACAAGACTTTACAACATTTTCGAAAATAAAAGATGATTATGCAAACTGAGTCATCGGGTAATTGCAGAGACTCAACAGGAAAGCTCCCGCAACTGTTTACAGAGAATGAACTGTTCTTCAATGAATAACGAGTGTTCAATTTAGAATGTAATTTGAAATTGCGCGGGAGACGAGGGGCGCAGGTACGTCACTGGGCCGCTCGGCGGCAGCGGCGCGCTCAGCCAGCGGTCGCCATGGCGACGAGCAATCATCTCCCCCACCAGATTTCAAACGAGCTCCCTTCTGCGTCAGTCGTTCGCGAGACCTCGTCAGCGGTGGATTGTGTGTCTTTTGCCGGCCAGTTTTTTTGGTGTTTCTGTCGCCCTTTCTCGCTCTCTCACCCCTCGTGAAGCAGCACGCAGTCGAAGACAACGGAGCGCCTCGGGGGCGCTGCCGCGAGTGTACGGTGCGCCGAATAGTATCGTCAGCGGTGAGGATCCGTTCCGTTCTCCCTTGCTGTCGTCCTTACGGTCAATAATGAGGGACATGGCGGGCAAGATCGCCGAGTTGAAGTTCGAGGCACCCCTGGCGCGCTTCGAGGAGGAGGACACGGCTAGCTTGAAGAACATGAATCTGCTGACAGGTGCGAGAAAAACCGCGAGCGAGCCAATGCCGTGTACGGCGTGCACAGTTGTATACTATACACACGGTATACAGGCCGCGTGCACACATACGATTCCGTTGGCTCTCGGACCGTGGCGCACATGCTGCGCATCTCCTCTCGTTCTCCTACGGATCGAAAGTTTATCGCGATGTTCCCGATACGAAAATCGTTTTGCGTCGACGACGGTGGCTCGCGTCACGTCGTCCCGGCCGCGTAACCGTTCAGTGCCAAATTTACACAAAACCGACAGTCGCCACCGCAACCGGCGTGACAGCCATCCTCGTCCCTCCTTCGCCTCCTCCATTCCGAGTGTAATCGATCTCTCGAACCGCTTCGAAAGTGGGTGATCCTACTTACGAAGTAATAAAAACGTTTCGAGAACGGTTGTACGCGAGGCCTTCGCCCATGTGTATTTACACGTTACTTAACGCTAACGATGAATTTCGGCACCGGCTCGGATTCTGCCCGGGAGAATATATAAACATCGACTCCACTTGTCCTCGATGCTACCGTTTATTTTGGGAGCTTCCAGACGCTGAATGGAATCGATTATTTTCGCGGTAGCCTGGTCGAAAGCAGAAACCGTTCCTTCGCAATTCGAAATAAGCTCGTACAACGTTGCAGCGTTCCGGTCAAGGAAAAAGTAAACCTCAGTTTGACCCGTTAGGTCGCAAGGAACGCCAGGCAAGATGACATCCTGATATCAAATTTTGCGTGCATGTATATTCTGTGACATTGTTCGACATTTTTCTAGCGACCCATATTTCCCTTCCGAGGAGGAAACTGTCCTTCAGTCGAGGCCGGAGAAGCTACCTCGAGGAAACGATAGAAATAGGAACAGAGGTTTCTTTGGAAAACAAGTAGGATTTCCGAAAATCCAAGATGGCGCCACTGTAACTTATTTTGTTCTATTTCTTTGCAAATAATTCCGTCGAACTCTCATAATTCAGAGGGGCACAGGGTGTATCAGGTTGTCATCTTATTGTCTTCAAGTTAGAAACTGATTGATTTGTCTTTTTTAGCCCCTACTTAACAATGTTCGATAGGGGAAAATTTTTTCCTCGTCTCAGGGATGGTAGTCCGTAAGGGGCATTGACATTAGGGAATATGACCTTCCGCTTCTGTTTAACGGTAAAAATCTGCGTAGTTTATATGTTTATTCGATTGACAGTGGTTTGACAAACAAATTTTCATATTACGAAAATTTTAGACGACTAAAAATCTACAAATAACGCATAGAACAAAATTAAAAAATTGTTGGACAGTGTACTTTACTAGGTTGCGAATCGTTATGCAAAATGGACATCTTTCACGTCAGTTGCAAGAATCATTTAGAAATGTTTTCCTTCTTCAAACAATCTAAATTATTTTAAGACAGTATACTGACATTCTTAACCCTTTGCCCCCGAGTGGCGACTTGGAGGCGCCACTAAAAATTGTTACACCATCTTCCAGAATATTTCTTACATTATTAAATACGTATTCAATAAATTACTAAACATTTAAGCATCGTACATTTAAATTGTATCGGTTTTATAATGAAATGAAAAAAAAAAATCGTATGAAATAGAAATATCGGACAAAAATTTGCTTTTAAAATAAAAAAAAAACTGGCAAACGGTTAAGTTCTTTCAAGTAACACCTAAATGAAAGAGCACAATGGTCAGCCTGTTCTCCATTTCTAATACGGCTTCGTGTCCTCGTATGGAACATTTAGAAAACAATAACATCACCGAAGGTGGGCAACTGCTGGCCCTAAATGGCAAACCACTGGAACAGTTATCCTACTCGTTCTCGTGCTGAATGCATAAAATCCGCAATCCGGTAATTACCACTGGCAGTCGATAGGTACTGATTAAAGTGTTCGCCAGGGCGTCGATGTCCCCGAGCTGCTTTCCTCGAAGCCTGGCGTGTAACTATAAACGGAAATTTCGAAACAGAAAGAGCGGCGGTGGCCCGGCAGCAGGGAACTGGTTTCGCGGGAGCGGGTAAACGCGTGAAACGCTTGTGCACGCGTGCGCGCGCGCGGTCACGCTCGTTTTGCCGGGCCTTAGAATCAAATGACGAGGGTGGCGTGGCGCATTTAGCCACCATGAAGAGGAGCGACCTTCGGACCGCGACAAAAGGCTACGTCACGCGTACAATTGCCGTCTAACGTGTCGGCCGAGCGAGTCTCCTCTCCAAAGAAACCGAGAGGCGGCTCTCTCGTTCGCGGAAACAAGTGAAACTCCATCGCACATTCCGCTCATGACCCTCGTTCGTCGAGTAACAATTAATCCGATCATTTTTATACTCTCATACAGCAATGGCATCCCGGTGTCCTTCACGACCCCAACAAAAGTTTACTGATTTTCGCTGCTAAGGTTTCTTTAACCCCTTGCGCTATGATTTATTCTACGGCTCCAGCGATCACAACTTTTTTATCTTGTAAGAGCTTCCAGAAGAAAGAGAAAATACCCATTGTTTGTGTGTATATATTTTCTCGAATGATTAAACATCGGTGACATAAAAATAATATTTTATGCCGATTTAAAAGAATTTCTTCTATTGTAGGTAACATTGCTGGGAATATCTCTGTAATTTATTCGAGAAAGAAGGAATGAAACAGTGTGTATAATTAGGTCGTAATCGAAGCCCTTGCGTCGATGACTGGACTGCGGATTTCTATGCAAATGCTCATTTCCTGTAACAGAGAGAACCTTGAATCGATGGAAGAATTCTTCGTGGCAAACGTAGAGTAATGAATTAATTATCTCGCATCCCATAAATGCCTACAGATATGCAGTCCATAACCCTAATGTATGTATGATTTTGGAGTGATTAATCCTCCTCAGGGATGATGTCTACAATCGTCCAAGAAACATCATGTTCATTTGTTCTAATGGGAAACGTAACGAATGTGCTGTTTATGACTTAACATCTCGATCATTACATAAATCTGGACGATCGTAACATAATTCGGTACTCGGATCATTAATGGTAGGCTGCAGCTCCCCTGTACACTTTACCATTACGATACAGAATTTATCGCCGGCGCGTAATGCGCGTTTATTTTTTAGCATCCATTTAATAGCTCGCATTAAACTCGAGTTTAATAACGATAATAACGTGTTGCAGCTGAGGTCGCGCAATATAATAGACTATGTGGAATAACGGAGGTCTCCGCTCGGCTCTGGGGTTCCCGACGCACAGTAAACTATAATTTGAGGACGTTGGAGTCGCTCGATCACGGCGTTGACCGATCGTTACGTCACGTACGCGATCGTTTCCTGAAATGGTACAGCAAGCTCAACCCGCGTCTCGAATAACGTTCTTTCGAAAGCGGTGCCCTCGAGCGCACGGCTCGTATCGTTTTTCGCGACGTCGTAGATCTCGCTGAAACACGCACTCGCCAGGAATCGCGGAAAGCTGGCCTAAAAACTCTGCAAACTTTTTCCCGTTCAGGAACCTCGTCCTTGACGCGAGCCGGTCCTGCGGGAGCATCCTTATTCGATCCGTTCATCTGCGAAATCGATCAACACAATATTTGTCATTATTTTAAACTGAAAAGGTTGAGCATCAATCAAGTGCTTTGACAGCAAATGTAAGAAACGGTGGTTAATCGATTTGAGCTGGGAACCGCTCATTTATAAGCCCACGCAGTCAGCTATTAATCATCTCTAGCTTTTGCCAGACTTTCAATCAACGCCTCTGTTCAGAGAAAACTCTGTCATATGCGAACAAAATTGCGAAAAGCTTCTGTTCCGGGAAAAAGCACTCTACATTCAGGAACGACGTTTTCGACCTTTTGCCCACGGGATTTATTTTCAATACACTTTTCGGTGGCTCAGACGCGTACAGAAGAGCCAAGTGTAAGAATTAAGCGAAGAGAAATTTGTAAGTATTCGGTAACAATGATTCACAGACCGGTACAATTTTTATAGGCAACTATCAGCAGTGTCTGCTAGCTCTTCCTACAGAAGACTGCAGCGCAAGACCTTCGGAATCGACCAGCCTTCGACGCGTTGACACTAATACGCGAAGCGAAAAAATTAAAGAAAAGCCGAGAGCGATTCGATCCTGTCGAAAACATCCGATCTGCGTCCACGATGTCTGCGCGAAAGTTCGATCCGCAGTTTACGTAATTGATAACGGAGCTGGGCGACAGCGGATGTAATTAATACCAGCTCTCTTTGCGTAGAACGCGCGAAATCTCCCCGTGACTCGCTCTCTACGCGCTCCGTGAGATACGGCACTGTCTACAACAAACGGTGACCCATCTTCTTCCGCTCTCCTCTCGCTCCGTCGAGCTGCCTCTCGTGTTTACTCTGGGATACGCTGGAACTGGTGACTACATAGTACCCACTCTTGTGTCACTCGAATTTAGTTGGTTCTGCTCGGGGAAGGACAAGGGCGGGGCCCACCGGTTACACGAACTACTAAAAATATGTTACCTCCTACGGTACCTCAAAAAATGATTTACTACCGTTCGTGGTCTCGAAATTGGTATCCGTGCATCATTTCTATTTTAACAGAGATACCGATCGTATGCACAGATGTTTGCTTCACGCGTTGACTAACGCGTGAGTCACACACGGGTCATGAAATTGTCTGTGTTTACAAATTCAGGCACAAAAAATTTTACACTGACTCTTTAGCTTCCATTTCATCGAATTAGCACTTTGATTGCTAAAAGGCTCTCAATCTACTGGAAGCCTATTCCTTCTTTTTTGCTGACTTCTCATTAATTGTCATTTAATAATAATCCCAAACGTAACGAT
Source organism: Seladonia tumulorum (assembly GCA_913789895.3). NCBI lineage: Eukaryota > Metazoa > Arthropoda > Insecta > Hymenoptera > Halictidae > Seladonia > Seladonia tumulorum. Next base: position 12,249,521 of record OU565276.1, read on the forward strand.
TAGATTACGTTATTGAGCATAAATGCATAAAGATCCTCAGTCCAGTGAACACCGTAGGATTGTTTACAGCTTTCTAATCGAATTCTTTTCTGTTCCATAGAGCAACTGTTGGACGCCAGTTTGGATAGTAGCTACGGGGAGAACTGCAACGCGAACGAGCCGCCGACGACCCATGAAAATGGCACCGATACACTACAGGAGGGGACGTTCAGCCCCTTCAGCGGCAGTCTCGAGGACCTTGTTAATACCTTCGACGAGAAGATAACATCCTGCTTCCGCGATTACGGCACGGATGTCGAGTCCCTAGCACCTGTCCAAGTACGGACACAGGAAGAGATCATGAACGAGTGCCAGTAAGTTTCTCTGGATTTTTATTCGGCTCGAGAAACGCACCAAACGAACCAAGGACGTGGCCCGCGTGACGCACTTTATTGCGATAGCATCTAATCTGTCCGCCGATTGACTCGCTCGACTTCTTATCTTCTTGTTGACGTAAAGACCCTCACCCTTGGGCGTACAGGTGATCCTCGGGAAATACTAAAAATGGCCACGCTATAATAACCATGTGGTGGAATTATTTGTCCATACTTGAAAATTAATTATTACGCTAATACAGTCATTGTACCATATGTGGTTAATATCTGGAAAATGGGAGAAGGTTGAAGGTCTCGGTGGTATACATTTGAACTTTCCAATAATTATATTATTAACACTAGGTTTCCTAGTATTCTTAATTCACAATTATCGAAATTGTAAAGATGCACGAATGAGAAATTATTCAACATTTCCCTGAGTATATATTGTAAAAGAAATGGCTAAAAATTTGGATAGATACATTTCCGTTCTTTTTATAAAGTAATGTGGAACAGGCATGGCCCCGTAAACCTAGTGTTTTTGTGAGGTTGTTGCTCTGGCAGTGAAAGTGTTAAATTTAACACCGCTGTTACTTTCGAGTTGACGTGCTCGAATAGTTGCTGGAAGAAATGTGGATTAGATAGACACATGTAGATCAGACCAAGGGACTATTTAATTTTGCATAAAAGACTGCAGCAAGTTGCAGCAATGCCGACCGTGTTACACACGGATTGCCTGCATTGAGTCCTCGCAATCATAGATACGGGACTGCGGGTAAACAGGTGTAGCTGGCAGCGAATGTCCCATCAGGTTCCGCGAAAGTTACCTTGGTAATCGGTGTCCCGTGAGCCTCGATGGAGGACTAAGGGGGAAAAAAGAGGAATGCACCAGCGATAATTATGTCGGTACGCGCGCGCGACCGAGAAGTTGTCCGTGATCCTTGGGTCACGCGATTCTCCGTGTACAGTTATACCGGTTTACGGTTCAAAAATGAAGCACGGCCGCGTTGGTCATCCACGCGACCGTTCCCAGGGTTAATTCCCGTCAGTGTTAAATCATACGTCACCGTTGCATCGATTTCTCATCATTGTCTGGCACGGTAGTCGGCGAATTAAGGCGCAGAAACATCGACTGACGAACCAAGGTCTGAAAAGTTGAGATTCATCGTGCATTGTTCACTGGAATACTGCTGACATTTGCTTTTAATCGTTGATACGTTCAATATCGTTTCTTTGACTCCATTTTTAATCGATAGACTGTATGCATTTATGGCAAAAATGAGTAGATCAAAGCAATCGTTTAACACGTTAACTGCCACGTCAGTAATTTTTGACTGGGTTTCAAAATTAATTTTTATTAGAAGATATCCAGATAAACCGAATTTTATTGGAGTCTTCCGAATCCAAAAGAGTTAAGACAGCATCCCCTGTAATACTATTTAATTACTCTGATTTTGTAAGAATCTCTGGGGTTGATATTTGGCACTTAACGTGTTAAAGAATTTCAAAATACTGTTTTATCATTTCCAAGTTCAGAGTGCGATAAAAGAATGTCACGGACTGATGGGATGACCCAATATTCACGTCGTTTCCGACACGGTCGTGATCGTTAGCGGTACGGGCAAATGAATAGGCGATCGAGGCTCGGTTATCGCGTTGAAATTGTCACGGTTTACCTTGAGATATCTATTACGGCGATCCACGTACTCCCCGTGGCAAATGATAGCCACAGAGAAGCTGTCGGACTCGTGCGGAAGCGATCGTTTATGGAAGATCGCCGTTATATTATTCGCTCGCTCGCTTGCTCGCGCGCGCGAGAATCGTAATTACCTACCAGTCTCTACGGATGCTCCAATGACATAATTCAGGGTACGCTAGCGCGGCGTTCCGGCCGTCGGGATATGCGTGCCGCTTTTACGATCGCGGTGCCGATTTATCGTTCCTATAAAATCGCGCAAAAAACCAGCGCGAGATTACGCGTTTCACCGGCATCCAACCGGCTGTTTACCACATAATATATCCTGTTCGAGTAATAGTCGTGTTAACGCTTTCTTCGACGACTCGTTAGGACGCGCGCGCCGGCAAGCAGTTTCACTCGATGCACCGGTTCGGCCTGTATCGACGAACGATAACAAACTCGCTGTTATTAAACCTTATTGGCTCGACTCACGAGCTCAAATTGCGCGTGGCGGCACGTGGATGGGAACGAGCTATGCTTCATTTATGGCCGCATCTCGTGCGGCTGTTCGAATCCAATCGCGAACACCATCAAAAAACGACGCGGGCTCTTAGGGCAACCAAGATTGCTACAATCGCATCGATCTTTGAACAAATTGTTCTCATTTTATGCACACTTTTTTTTGCGCAAATTACCCGTATTTTCTAATGCTCATTCTTACGTACGTTATTACATTTATTCAAATTTTCAACAAGCCAATCGATTGCGCCTGTAATAATTAGCGAGCGGATCTTTATGCGAAATGAAATTTTCTAGCTGAACTGCGACAAGCCGGTATGACATAAAAATTTGTTTTCTTAATATGTTTAATGGGTTGAAACTAATATAATTGTATTCTTTAATTCTTCTAATGTTTTTACAGTTTCATATTAAACTTACTCATTGTTGCCATAAAAGCATAAGATTCGCTGTCTAATAACAAGCACCATTAAACACGTTACACATCGCAAAGAGTTTCGCATCTCCATTTCATTTACTCTTCCTGCAATAACGTTCATTCGTGAACGCAGCAATCATCAGGCAGATGGTAAAGATTCTCCCGCGAGAAATGATCGCATAAATTCTTATTGAAAACGAGTCGGTCCGGCGTCAAACCCCGGATTTTTTCTGCGAAAATTGACCATAATACTCCAACCTAGTTCCTCGCTGCACTGTATCAAGGCCTTCTACAACCTCACATGTGCGGACTTCGTAATCGAGCGAGACTCGAAACGGCACAGTTTTCTCCTGTTTACGACGGCCGAAGGGAAAGTAAAATACGGATCGGTGGCAGCCGCCCTCGAAGCGCATATCCACGTCCGTACGGCTCCCGGTTTTATTGGGAATCGTTTCACGATTCTCTCGTTGGGGAGCTAGGGAACGATATGCCAGCCGCAGAGCCGGATCCTCGGGATCACGGTATCGATTTTCCGACTGAAAAGTGTGCCGCCATGAGTACTCTCTACATGACGTTTGCGCCGCGTGCTGCAGCTTTCTCTCCGCTGCTGTGTGGACAGCGCTCCAAAACAAGAGAGGACTTCTGGTCTACTAATTAGTAGACCGGCGGAGCTTTATGCAAAATACGAATGTTCTTTATCGATTGTACGAAGTAGAGGCCAAGTAAAAATACCTTCCATCCTTTACAAATTGTATACAGTTGGAAATAGTGTACGAGTATCCTTAAATTCTTGTAATCCCTTCACCGTTTCGAATACAGTGAATTTCTCTACATATTACGGGTACCCATAAGTAATGAATTATTTGCAAAGAATTTATTTTGCCTTTAGTTTTGTACCGATCTTCGAAAAGGAATTCTTTTACAGTTTTCGGTAATAGGAGTGTAAACATAACACGGCTCGGGTATGTCTTCTGGACGATACATGACGCTGGCAAGACCCGTGTTGTTGATATGTATCTAGATTTTACTGTATTAACACATTTTTCCCACAAATGCATAAAGTCCGCAGTCAGGTTAGATTATCGAGTCGCGTTGGATCCATCTAGTTTTTTCCGACCTGGAATCCGACGTTCCAGATCGCTCGGAATAATGGCCATTGTAACGGCGATTATTCGAAAACGAACGACCCAAGGAACAATGGGCTTGGCGAGCAAAGTATTCGCGAAGGAACCGACGGATGGTTCCGCTCGAAAAATTCGGGACAGGTGGAGGATCGACCGACCGTTAAAGGAAAGTCAAAATTCCCGAGGGTTAGGGTCGGAGAGGGTCGTCTGCGCAGGTTAATGTTTGCGGAGGACAGTGTCCATTGTGATCGCGTCTCGCAGGTGTCCGGACGAATTGCGTCCTCGAACGGTGCAGGTGAAACCCAGCGAAGCGCATAATTGTATCTTCTTCGGCGCAGAGGAACGCGCGGCGGAGCTCTTAAACTCGTTTGAACTTCATTGTCCACTGTCGTGCATAATTCCTTTGAAGCCACGCTGCTCTCCCGCAAAATCCGTCTGGCCTTTAATCCAGCCAATCGGCGACCGCGGCTCGTGCAAAATAAAACAAAGAGCCGGCTGATTAAAAAAGTCATTGTTCCGAGAATATTTTCTTGCCGAGCGAGGCGTGCTTTACTGCCATGGTTCTTGCCGTGAACTCGGTTCACGAAGCCGCGCCGACGCGAGAATTGCGATTCATTGTCCCCGACGAAATGCGGTTTCAGCGATTTTCGAAAAATATTGCTCAAACGGTCACGCGACCGGCCCAGAGAGTTAATGCACAGTAAAACCCATCGTGGTGTGTGAAATAAGGACGCAGATTGCACCGAGGGGCAAGCTCGTGAGAATCGAAGCCACGCCTGCTCGGACGTTCTTCGCAAAGGGAGCAATACTATCCTAATCAAAAGAGATACATTCAGGGGGAGATATTTTTCAGAGTTAGTTTTTTAGGGGATAAGCCAAATACGGATACAGATTGCCCTCTGGAACACTATCCCGGTTCTACGGAAAAAGGAGAGCAATGAGACCACGCCCACTCAGGTAACCTACACTCTTATACTTCTTTTGTCGGTACCTTTGCTTCAGAGTGTTGGTCTCTAAAACTTGCTTACGAGACTTTGTCCTAGTCTTGCCGAAATGAAGAGCATCGAGGACACTCCCATTCGGAGTGGTCTACACGAAGGAAGCTAGACCAGCGTTCTTCTATTTCTTTTTCAGTATCTTTCGCGTCAGAGCTTTGATCTCGGCAATCCTAGGTAATCACAGACTAAAAATTGCCTACGAAGCCTCGAACCTGCCTTACCGAAACGAACAAGAACGAGACCACGCCCACTCGGAGCGTTCTACGTTAAGGGAGCTAGACAAACAGCCTTCCACCTCTTCCTCTGGCATCTTGTGCCCTAAAGCATTGGGCCAGGGCAAGCTTAGGTCATATACTGTAATTTGCACTATGCAACTCTGCTCTGACTCCACCTAAATCAAGAACAACGAGACCACGCCCATTGGGGCGTTCTATAACAACACACACAGCAGTTCTTGCTTCAAAGCATTAGCCCATGAGATCTTATACGTCCATGGACTCTGTCAAAATCGGTGGCAACGAGGCCACGTCCACATAGAGCATTCCACATAGAAGAAATAAATCAAGCCTCGGTCCTCGAATAAGGTATAGTCATTCAGAGCAACCTAGCTCGTTCTGAGATCTCAATTGCAGAGATTCTACTGTGTCCGCTTTCCCTCCTCGACTTCGCGAGCTTTATTAACTTTTCTTATACGCATCCAATAACTTTCCTCTGTCTCTCCGCCCACGTAGCATCGCTCCAGCCAATGAGAAAAACCATCCATTCTGCATGACCCGCGTCTCTGGATCTTCCGCGATGCAATCGGAAGAGTAATCCGTTTCGCAAGAAAAACTCAGAGCGCGCTCGTGGAGCAATATTCGCGTCCGTCGGGATCTCGCAGCTTCTCACAGCCTGGTAAAAAACGAGCGTGGCACTATGTCGACTGCGGGGTACGTATTTTCGCAACGTGCCAAGGATTTGTTCCCATCAGGATCCGCCGGTTACGTAACTCACGCGGCACCGGTTTCATCTTTGGCAAACCGTCGAAAGAGAGCGAGGTCCCTGCTCGCGAGAGAAGTCGGGAGGTCAGCGTCCGACGTTCGCAGAAACGACACGTGCTGTTGCACGTGTCTCGCTCTCCGGATCGCCCGGCCTTTTTAGTGTACGCGTGCACTTCCGCACACAACGGCCAAAAGTATGGAGACGAGCCGGCTCGTAATCCAATTTGTCGCGGGCACCTCTTTCTCCGTGGCATCGGATTTTCAACGAATGAAATCTCGGGTCAAACCAGGCCGTGTTCAATTTCTCCCTCTCTCTCTGTTTCTCTCTCTCTCTCTCTCTGTTTCTCCTCTCCTTTCGAAACACGGTAGCCCCGGGACTCTCTTTTCACTCCCGCGATCCGAAAGACTTTCTCGGCCCGCGGCGCCCAGCCTCCTCTCCTTTCTTTCTCCTTTTTCATCGCCCGACGCCCCTTTTCTCCAAGCCCGGAGCCCTTTCGAGGCGTACACGGTATATGCACGCGCACGCGACTCTTCTACAGTCACGATGATCATCAACGTCGCGCCTCGAAACCCGTGGAATCGCTCGTTATCCGAGATTCGATTCAGAGAACGTTACAGCTACCACGGGCACGTTCGTTCTGAGCTAATCAGCGCCGGTCCTTGGTTCTCACCCGCTTGTTTTCTCGCGACCGTGCATCGAGCACGCGAAAACCCGTGCATTAACATTTTGATACGGAGAATTGCAAGTGCCTTGGTCCTTTTGTATCAAAACTAGGCTGTTGGCTTTGCAACTTTGCCGCTCGGGTTCGTCGACTCCGAAATTCTGACTCGCAAACCAAAAAGTAGATCAAAACCTACCGTAACGAGGCCGAATACTTTGGCAACTAGACTGCGGATTTTCTGCAGTTACGTAAAAAGGTTAAAAGATTTGAACACCTAACCGAGCCTCAAGAATAACAATTTAAATTAAAAGTAACTTATTTGTGCTGTATATATATAATCAATATATTTATTTAGTAATTTCCCACGAAACAGTTTTTATAATTTCAATAATTGTACCATCAACAATCTGTGAAGTATTATTTTGAAATTTTTTAAATTATAAAGAAGAGAAAGACCTGTATGTCATTTCTGTTTGTCTCCTATCTTTTACAATCGACGCAGAGGATTTTTATTTCGCACAAAGATCCGCAGTCTATTTATAACCAACTTGTACGTCCGCACCAGCCTACGTCTTTTATTCATTGTTTTAAGAAGCATCACTTGAGACGGATAAAATCGAAGACATTACATAAAAGATTCTCCTATGTCGCGAAAGTAGGGTGAACTTCTTTCATTGGTTCGGCCATTGTAGTTAAACATGGAAATTGCACAATTGGCTAGAGAACGTTTTTCCACGGAAATCCTCGCATAGAGAATCACGCTGGGAAACCGGCGAACCGACTTAGATTGCGACCCACTATTAAAAACTACATCAAACGAAAATACCCGCGTACGTTAATGCACACGTGACCCGTAGCATTTACGTTCGAACGGATTGTCGAGCATAATGGTCGGTTTGGAAAAGAAAGACGGCGAGCAACTCGGATGATACGGTCGGTAGACGATAGGTCAGGGATCGAATCCCGGTTTCTTCGAATCCGATTCGAGTCCCTTTAACCCGCAGCCATGAACCCGGGCGTCTAGCCGCCACTGTAGGGGAGTATCGACCGCTATAGCTAGCGATGGGATCAAGTATAGCAGGCTCGAATCTTCCCTGATTATTTCGAACAAAGTTCCTCGAGAAGCGAGAGCTTTTAAATGTACTCGAACCCTTGCGAAGTAGGCTTTTTCAATAATAATTGCATACTAAATGAGCTCGTTCCAACCTCTCGTAAGTACTTTAATCGGGAATCAATTAAACAGTTAGTTCGTCTATTTATATCTGAAAGCTCCAATAAATTGTATTATTTCTTATTAACATACAACGAGATATCGGGCACGAATTTTTGCACTGACCTAATATGTTAATATAACTTTTGACTCCGAGTCATTTTCCTTGTTATCGACAACGTTCTCCGAAAATATTCTTTCTGGCACGTGCCGCAATGTTCAGTAATTGATACAGGTGGTGATAATTAAATGCTATTACCTGCCATTCATTCGCAGATCAAGACGACGAGCTACCTCTCGAGTCTTTTTTTAGCTTCTGCTGCCAAGCCATTTTATTGATCACTTGCTTCACTATTTTTTTTTGTCGACGACTAAAGAACTTTTAAAAATGAATATTTCATCAATTTTCTCTACTTTTTATCTAGTGTATTTTCCATTCAATTTGATAAATGAACGGCTCAAGTCTTGATTTTTATCGGCACTGCTACCAAACACGCAGTAAAAATTCAAGGTACTCGTCGTAAGGTTCGGAACGAACGCGCCTGAAATAAGTAGTATAAAATTAACGATCGAAATGCACATTCAGCGTTAAACGCGTTCATCAAAATCCTCTAGCTTTCGAGTAACACGTTCGGAATGCCGAGGCGAATCGAGGTTATTGAATTTGGCTCGAAATCAGAAGCGCGTACATCGAGCTCGATCCCATCCCTAGCTGCAACGGGCACAACAATCGCAGCGTAGAATCGCGGCGCGAATTAATCGCAACAGCGACAAGAACAATCGCGACATCGAGGAGCGTAGCAGCGAAACAACGATCGCGAAGAGACAGAGCCCCGGGGATGAAATAAAATCGGCCCCCGGAACGAATCGATCGGTGCCCGATCCCGGCTAGAGTGAGAGAAAGAGAGAGAGAGAGAGAGAGAACCTGGCAAAGAAATCGTGCGTGATCGAATCGGCGAGGGGCATGAAAATTTGATCTCTGTGTTTTGTTCCGACGTTCGTATCGAGCCACCCTCCGGATGGACAAACGTCAATAAAGCCGCGCATGCGCTGCACGCGGCTTAGCTCCGTCACGATTCTTCTCAGGCTATCGCGTTTTCGCGTCCCGTTTCCTCGGGCAAATGTTTTATTTTTTCCTTTTCCCTGAAACGCCTCGTCCGTTTTCTTTGGAACGATTTTTCTATCCCATCCATCGTCGCCGCGATCTTTCCTCCTTGCGTTATTTATCTCCAGTTCTGTACAAAACAGATCGCTCATTGCGCTTTCAAAAACGCTATACGACAAATGTAAGTGCAATCCGTACGCACACATGAGTCATAGCTTCTCCTCCGTATCGTCTCCAAATTCTTTATTGTAATCTCATGTCAGCTGTACGATTTTTATTCTAACTCGTTCTCGTGGTCAAAGTTGAAGCGGTCGTAAGAGCTAAGGGTACACGTACCGACAATGACAAGATTTTATTTATTTAGACTTTGCGCGGTTCTTATTGCAACGTGTGCTTTCCTAAAGATATTTATTGAATCGTTGCTCATGAAAGCATCCTTATAATTTCAATAATTGTCAAATAAAAAATCTAGAACCGGTCATTCGACCGGTGGTGGTACGTTTAGTGTTAAATTGGAGCACCAAGCAGAACAACGTTTACCAGATGATGGTACATACTTCCTCTTCGCTGTTATGGCCGTTCTCGTCGTTGTGATTCGTAGCCTTCTTGACGATGGATTTTATTGAAACTATTTATTATTACTGCTCCACTAGGAACGCACCAAAGAAAGGTATCTTTCAAAGAAGATCTTTCTGATCCTGTCGAGGAGATACTCTTAGGACCAAGTGATATTCCTTCACGATCCAACTACTCCTCCTCCCGCAGCAGTTGCACAACGACACATTTTTACGAGGATATTGTTCCCCCCTCGCACACAGTGAACGTTACGCAACGGAACAACGTACGAGGCTCGGTCGCGGATCATTGAACCGGACGATGAATTAATCAGCGGATACTCTCTTTCCCGGAATCGAATTTCCCTGCGCTTTTCGCGAGGACGAGCCGCGGGCCGAAACAATGGAGCGCGCCTGGCCACCGGATCAATTAAACGTACTGCATTTGTGAAACCGACTGCGGTTTCTATGTCGCCCTGATTTGCTGGGACGCGAGGGAGAGGACAATCAAATTGCACCGCTCCTTAAAACTATACTGTCACGTCGAATTGTATCAACTCGGTCCTCCAATGATTTCGAAAGAAGTCGGTCGGTTTGCGAATTAAATTGCCATCAGAAAAATCTATTAAGCAGACAACCGTGCACACAGTGTTAACAAAGACAACTATTAGACGCGTGGGAGTGGTATGAAAAAAAAAGCACTGACATTTTCAAAACAGTGTTCCTACGTCCACTTACCGGTATGCGCGCAATTTCTGCTTTCCATTGGCTCTTTACCCGATACCAAAGAGAAACATACTGTCTTTGTAACGAGAGTCAGGTTAACGCGTTCAGTGCCACGTCAGTGCCCATGAAAGTCGCGCAAAATCGAAGCGACTTAATAATATGAAAATAGAAACGACAAAGTTTATCGTAACAATCATTTTTGTAACATCTTTACACCTCGTAGATTTTAGGGACCCGGCCTTTGTAGATTTTCGATAAGGTAGAGTGACTACATTACCGTCAAAAAATGATTTTACGTGCCTCAAGTTTTCGCCCTTAAATCAGAATATTTTCAAGGTTCAATCTAGTGCGCGCTGGTCAGGAGCTGCCGAGATTATGCAGATATTTGGTAGTATAAGCGTCAAAAGTAGGCCAAAAATTGACGATGTGCATGCCGTGGAATCCAAGCATTTTTATGCCGTTGTATGAGTTTTTTGGATGAAATCGAGAGCAGTGCGCACTAGAAAATATCTCCAAAATTGAGCTATACTTTGTCTTGATTACTCTGCGTAATAAAGCCAAAAACTTGAAGCACGTTTCTGGCGTCAGAATTCATAATATCGATAATACAGAGCAAAAAATGTAACAAGTTTAGTCACAGAATTGAGACCCGTCGGATCAAGATCAAGACGGTTCTTAAGTCTGTGTCTGTAGGGTGTGAATGGAAATTATTAATTAAAAAGTCACCTTACTATCCCGGGCCCTTAGTAGTAAAATTTGATTTTTAACTTCGGTAAAAAGATTTTTAACCTCGCGTGGCACTGAAAGTGTTAACACGAAGATTTTCAGAAGTCTCGGATGCTTACGCGGTTGTTGCGATACTGTATTATTTCTCCGCGGACATCCGGTGTGTGCCAATTACTCCGTTTCATGGTGGTATCGCCGCGGAGGATCATCGGGATTGCAGAAACGCGTGAAAAATCGCGCGCCGATCGACGTCTAATTGTATCCGGGTAAGGTTTGCGTAAACATGGGCGTGCTATTTTATTTATAGCGTATATCTTTGGAGCGTATCGATTCGAAACGGTAAGAAGGCGACGATGATTCCTCTTTTCTCGGCCATCTGGCCCCGCGACCGTGATGTTTAGCCGTTCGCGTCTCGATGCGGCCGGCAACCGAGGCTGGATGAAGTCATTGCTTTAATGCACTTAACATTAATGAGAAACTCAAGTGGGTCGAATTGACCTCCATTTGTTAATCCGACACCATCGACCGGGCCCGCCTATAGGTGTGTTGCGTCGCAGCGTGCGTCGCTTTGACGAAGAAACGTCACTTTTATTTCCTCGACTGGCGGCTACGCCAATGCCCGTCGCCGCCGTCGCCGAGCCAAAAGGAAACAAACCATCGGTTTAATCAACGGGGATCGTTGACGGAAAGAATTCGAGGGCTCGCGCGATGAGAGCATCACGGGGTCGACGTTCATTAAACTTGATTAAGAGAGGGTGCATGCGTCTGTGAGCCGAGCCTCGAATTGCGTGACGCGGACGTTGCTCTTGCGCTCGTCCAATACGAGAACTCGATGGACAAATTTGTGTTTATTGGTCACTCTCCCGAGCTCTTGATTCTTCGCTGCTCAAAATTGTTTAGTGCTCTTGGAATTTCACGAGTGGATCAGCCGTGAGCGAAGATTGCCCCGTGGGGCACTGTTCTGGCTCCCTCAGAATCGCGAGCAACGAAGCCACACATACTCGGAGAAATCTACACGACGGAAATAGTCTCCGGTTGCGATTTCTTTCATTCGAATGTAGAAACGTGGAGCCATGTCGCTGGAAACGTGGCTCCAATGAAATCAGGAGAAACAAGGCCACGCCCATTGAGGGCGTATTGTATAAGATAGATTTCTCTTAGTCTCCCATCGTGATTTCTTGCGTTTATTATAAAATATAGAAACGTGAGAAATTCCCAGGCGTCCTAAAAGAGATAGTGGCAAAGGTTACTACTAACTCTGTTTGAATCACGAGCAACGAAGCCACGCCCACTCCGAGCAAGATTTCCTTTTCCGAAATTGTTTGCTGCAAAATGTTGCCCATGCGGCTAACCCAAAGTGCTCTCAGGGCAAAGAAGACATCTTTCCTCGAGGAGAAAAACATAATTTAATAGAGCAAAAATCTGCAACGAGGTCACGTCCACACGGAGCAAGACTTCTTTTTCCAAAGTCATTTGCTCGAAAGTGTCGCCTTTGCGGATAACCCAAAGTGCTCTCGGGGCAAAGAGGACATCTTTTCTCGAAGAGAAAAAAGATAATCTAATAGAACAGAAATCCGTAATGAGGCCACGCCCACGCGCAGCCTAATTTCTTCTCAACTTGTTGCCCGCGGTGACAATCCAAAATGCTCTCAAGCGTTTGCCGATCGAGCCGAGTCGAAAAATCGTCGATTGCACCTGTATTCTTCCGCTTAAGAAAATAACACACTGCGGTAAGAGCCTGACTGGCGAATACATAATGCTCGAGATTTTCGCACGACAGCGTGCGCCGTGCGCAAGAATGCGCCTCGGAACTGTGTCAAATCGCGGAACAACTTGTCGGCTTAGAAAGAGGAGGAAGCGTTCCCAGCGACTGTTTAGCACGCCGGCGGAAAAAAACCGCTCTTCGAATTGAATCGTAGCTGAAAATACCGGCGCACGCTCGCACGGCGCGGCGCGCCGCGGTGTTACCGGTGCGATTACGCTAGTTACGCAATTGGAATTGTTTACAAATCGGTGGCACGAGAAAGAGCCATTGATCGAGGCGTCGTCGTTCACGGACACCAGGCGTGTAGCGACGATTCGTACGGACGCGTTCATTTCCTTAGAACGGCGGCCGCCTATTGTTATCGGGCCACGTTACTCTCCGGTTCGTGGCCGGATCGAAGTGTGCGGCGTAGTACCGTGCGTGTGCACGAACGTGTACGTACACATGGCCAGGAAACGCCTACGAGAAGAGTGATTCACACGCTATCCCAGAAAACGAACGCTTAACAGAACGTCTGTCGCCGTCACGGGGAATCTTATCTTCCCGCGGCAATTTAACTCGCGAGCGAATCTTCCATTTCCCTTCGAATCGAAATTCTAATCTCGCTTATCGGACGACCCACGCGAGAATCTAGAGGCAAAATCTTCGTCGTCGTCAGGCTTAAACGCCTGTCTTGCTCGCTACTCTACGAAACCACGGTTTTTGCGATATTCTTAATGACTTTTAAAAAAGCAAATTCAACGACATTAATAGCCACAGCGTTCCGAAATAATGTGCTATCTTAGTAGGTCGCATCTAGACTGCGGAATTTGTTTACATTAATCGCAAGACATAGGAGCGAAATAAACATTTCTTTCTATTTTTAATCTCCTTATTAAGCTTCGACCTTCACAAATCTTTTTATTCCGTAAATTCCGCAGTTTAGTCATAACTAGATATAGACATTTCTTTCTTACTTTAATAATTTTATTATTAATCTCTTAATCTTTTCACTGTTTGAAACTTCTCGCACCGATTTTTGTCGTAAATACATAAAAGCCGCAGTGTAGTCATACCTGTAGGTTCAGGATATCTGAAAATTCCAGTACAAATAAAATAGGGTACCTTCTTACATATTTTTCATTTTTGTTCCAGTTTTGAGAAACTGGAATCGGAAAGGAATTTATCAAGCTTAACGAATAGACTGCGAACTTTTAAACACAATTTCTTTTAGAACATTCTGGTTCTTCTATTGAAAAAAAAAAACCTGATTAACTGTCGACATGGCTTTAAATGCGTCCGATCAGCAGCCTACCGATAAGAACTTTATAGCGCTCTGTTGCGAGGACTCTTCGCGTGTCCTCGAAAGCACGCAGAATGCTCAAGCTCGAGCGACTGGTTTCAATGATTGCAGGACTCGCGGTTTATTTCGGGCGGCCTGTCCACATAAAAAGGCGACAAAGGCTACGGCCGGTGAATTCTGCGAAAACTGTTCGTTCAGACGCGCGGAAGAGCACGGCCGATTCGATTCGTGGTTTGAAAACGTCAGAGGGAAATTTAGCGGGAGAGGATATGAGTCAGCGTGATGGATCTGCATAACTAATAACACGCCCGATCAAATGCGTATCCTCGGGGGAGAAAGAATCGTTCGAGGCTAGGGATTTGATTAGGCAATCCCTCCCTCGATCGAAATTTTGATTGCGACGAAAATTGTACCGGGGTCGCATGATGGAAACACTGTTTGGAAATCCGTACATCATATTTTTAAGATTGTTTTTGCCCTCCGAATTCTTCCACAATATTTTTCTCTCGTCGCTAACGACTTCACCGCGGGCTTTATTCGTTTACAATAAACATTGGTTGGTGCAACTTTAAAAAGGAGAAGAATTCAGACAACTAAAAAACAACCATATAGTATTCCCAACGTGTTAAAATTATTTCAGGAAGAATTAACACTAAACGTACTACCACCGGTCAAATTGACCGATTCTAGATTTTTTATTTGACAATTTTTGAAATTATAAAGATGCTTTCATGAGCAATGATACAATAAATATCTTTAGTAGATAAATTAAACTAAATAAATTAAATCTTGTAATTTTTATAAGTCAGCATGTACCTGCTACATTTATAGCTCGGTACGTTTAGTGTAAAGTGTGCACCTGGCTCCCGTCGCTTGTAACCGATGCAGAACATTTTTATTTTGCATGAACATCCGCAGTCTACCAAGCGGTCGATGCGACGTTAAAGAATGGAAAAAAAAGAAGAATATTTTTCTCCTACAATTTTTGAACCTGCTTCTTCGAGACTAATATTGATCCTCTCGTTGGGACTAATATAATTACATAATCGAAACTAGCTGGTACAAAAATCGAATGTAGATAAGACGTTAGTAACACTGAGTCGAAGTAGACTCAAGTCCCGTCGTCCAAGGGTGAAACAATATTTGCGATTCCAATGAGACAACTCCAAGGAGAATTCAGCCCATATTAACATACCACGTAATATTGAGAATTTAATAATAAATACCTGTGCTATTATTATGCAGCGCCTTGCGCTGGAATGAAGTACCGCTCGAAAGGTTTTCGGAAATATATTTTCTCAGAATTTTCATTTATTTATTTTCATTTTTAATTTAGTTTTCATCGCTACAGCTGTGAAAGAGATCACGAGGCAAGGGGTTAATCTTAAGTTCCCCTTAACGTTCAACGAGTTGATTGATTGGTATAATGTTGCAGAATGTGGTGGACGATAACCGGCACCTTCGGAAACATCCTGCCGATCGACTGGAGCAAGTCGTACGCGAGGAAAATGCACATGCCCGCGTTGAATCTGAACGAGGCCCCGCTCTCTAACGACAGGTAAGCCGTTTTCCCATTTATTCGTCCATTTCTTTCTTTGATCGTAATTCGTTTGCCGCTTTCACATCTTACACACGAGATCGAACATATATGTACTCCAGAGAGGATGGCTAAACGCGATTAATGTTCGCCAATCGGTCGCTTTCCTTTTGTTTGCCTTAGACAAGAACTAGAGGATTTAAGTAGCGAAGACGAGGCTGTCGCGACTGATTTGGACATGCATGCTTTAATCTTGTCCAGCAGCATCGACACGCACAGCCCCGAGGAACAGCTGAAAACTGCGGAAGAAGTACTTCGCGAGATAGACGACATAATGCAGGCAAGTGAAGAGCTTCCTACCAAGTAACACGGTGTCCGAAAAAAATAATCATAACTTCTCTTTGCAGGCAATACATCCCAATAATCGAATATATCGAGAGGATAGGAAATTAACACGGCTTTTAAATGATATGTATTTCATTCGAGTCTAAGTCCATTGCAATGAGATATTTATTTTTGGTACTGAAGGTCACGCGAAAGTCACGATGTTTAAGTCTCTGAATTCGTCTTACCATTACATAGCTACTAATTGACAGTAATAGAAATGTACAGTTCCACTGGAAAGGATGACGATCACCTTGAGATATTACCACAAAATTTGCTCTTTTTCAAATGTATTCCCCTAGCATTCTTTTGGTTGACGCTCGATTAACATATCGATCCACGCTGTTTCTCTCCTAGATCCACTTAAAATCGGTGTATCGTTTGAAAGCCGTGTTGATTTCCAACGCTCGATGCATTCTATTCTTAAACCGATCTTCTGCGAAGCTATTGCCGTGCAAAATAGAGCGTACGCGATGCACGAATACTTTCTCCGGACACTGTGCACCTAATTATTCGAATGCTTTAATGCTCGAGGACAATCTCTACGGAGCAAAGATTGATCATCTTTCATTTTGCAGGAAAGTCCATCGATGGAACGATCACCGGACTCGGATGGCTCGTTATTGGACAGCGACGAGGCGCTTGAACGCAGCAGGGAAGTTCTCGGCTCCCCGCTACACGAGAAAAGTACATTTCCATCGAGACCGATCTGGAACAATAAACAGCGCCGGTCTATGGAGCCAGTTAATTCGAATCACGATGTGTTTGTTTTAGAACTGAAACAACTGAGCTCCAGTCAACTGACCGAGCTGCTCGGCGAGATGGAATCGCTGGTCGGAGCCCTGAGCGAAACCCTGATCGCGGAACTCGCGTTGAGAGACGAATTAGAGTACGAGAAGGAGCTGAAGAATCAGTTCATCTCGCTGCTGCTCGCCGTGCAAAACCGACGAAGACAGCACCACGTGACGAAGAAGAGAAATCAAATGCAAAATGGTACTAGTCCGTTGCCGCAACACAGATCTTTACAAGAGTCCAAGGTAATCCTCGTTGGCGCAGCTTCTTTTTCGAACAAGTGGTCACGAACGATTCTTCTTTCAGTATTTAACGACTGTAATCCCGTACCATACGGATAGTGGTCCACCAGACAACCAAGCCTTACAGGTTCTTATCAAAAGTACGTATTTGCCTGTGCATTAATCGTTAATTAGTTCGGTTCTCGACTTCTTCACAAGCCACGATTTAATCTGTTGCAGTACTGAAAGCAATTAACGAAGACAGTCCGACCGTACCTACTTTATTAACGGATTATATACTCAAAGGTATGAATCAATTTTAGATCTGTAACCTGTTAATCGGGTGAATTCTGTGGCCATTATGCTGCGGATTTTTGCGCATTTATGGCGTTTGTAAATCTACCCCTAGTAGCAGGTTGTAATGGAACATAATGATTTAATAAGTGTTCTAATGCTGCATTTTCAGTCCTGTGTCCCACTTAGTGAGAATGTCGCAAGTCTCGCGGGAAGATCGATGGAACACCAGGAAGAAAGATATTAAGATATTGAAGAATACAAAAATTTGCTCTCTTCTTCTTGCCAGTACGCTTTCAGCCGTTGTTGTGCCGCATATACTTGCGTTAAGGCAGGTGATTTTTCGCTTCTAAGTTGTGTCTCGAATTACACTCTCTCTATTGATTGTAGATCGTAGGTAGGGTCCCGTGACACTCGTATCTAGTCTTACTTTATATATTATATTATAATGTGTATATTGATTTTACATAAGGTACAGTTCCGATAATCTATGTATTGCGCTCTATGGAATACCTCTTGTCGTATACATATGGATTATTATAAAATACGATTCTTCATTTTTATATACGTCATTCATGGATTTCTCGCGACGATTCGGTTTTTTGTAATTTTTTGTACATAAAGATTTTATCGAAATACGTGTGAGCAAAGTTTACTATATCACCGAGAATACTTATATATATTTATCTAGAGAAAACATACCAAATAATATGTAGATCGCTCTCGGCCGATAAGAGGGAGAAAGAGAAAGAGAGAGAGAGAGCGAGAGAGAGAGAGAGAGAGAAAGAAAGAAAGAAACATTAATAAGCTTACGGATTTAGTGCGTACCGTTGTAACACCTGTATCTATCGAAAGTTACACTAATTAATAACATTGACGCGCAAAGATACATTGCATCCCGTTAATCGAATCATACTTTCACAGATGTGTACTTTACTTGACAAACTGCTAAAACGACTGTGCGCATAAGCTGGCATTAAACGTTCTCTCGTGTACAGCGTAAAACAGCTGTTCCGATGCATTGTGCATATAGTAGAAATACTGTGTTTGTTGAAATAAAGAAATAAATCGGACAATCTTACTATTCGAAAGAGTATTCCTCATCCGTATTCAATACAGTTTTTATTATACAGAAAATTACACTATAACACTATGTTATCCCCAGAGTAATAAACTACTTTAATTTTTATTTAACGTTTCTACTAAATGACGAAAAATGAAGTGCATTATTCCATTAAAAAAAAAAACGTAGTATATCCTTTGTGTATCCTTTACGTGTCCACCTACAGAGAAATTATTGACATCGGATCGTGTACCCCTTAATGCTATGCAAATTGTATTATTAGATGAATTTTTTCCTATCCTTACTAGTAGCCGCGCTATTCAGGTGGCCTACTTTAGGCGTCTCTGTAGACTGTTCGTAATAATTAGGGTGTCTTTGAACTGCTGTAACTTCGAATAAAATAATCATACGTTGGTCTATTTGAGCTCATTTTAAAGCTTGAAGTTTTTACTTTCGCACCTCTGAATTTAATTTCTTCGAAGAACCCTATATTAAAAAACGGAACAGAAAACTGAGGTTGGTTTTTCTTTCTCAAAAATTCATACAGATCTACATACAAAGTTGAACAAAGTTTCCTCGCAATTCGTTTACTAATGGATTCGTAAAAGAAAATCCACTGAAGGAATAAACTTCGACCTTTAAAATAAGCCCAGGTAGACTTTCGTACGATTTTTTTTCACCGATTTACATCAATTCAAAGATAATAATTTTTAGCTATGTATATTATAGTACTATTATAAACATTACACTTATACATACTTATCTACTGACATGATATGATCACGTAATCGATTTATGTCACAATTGTGTTATATTTTACATTTGAACTTTATTCCATAATAAAACCAGATCTTATTTTTAGCGTTTGTTCGTATTGCACAAGACGTAAATATAGATATTCCTGAAAACCTCTATATCTATTTATATAGTGATTGCACTGGGAGCAGTATATACTAATGTAACAAGGTTAGGAAGGAAGCATGTGAAAATAATAAAAATATCATTGATTTATGAATTGATTGTAATATAAATTGACTTTCAAACTAAGGTATGCATTCAATGTATTCGATTAAGTAATCTTCATCATTTTCTTTTAGCAATGATTTCAAAAATTTACGTGTTATTTCCCTATGTAAAAGCTAACCTAGATTTCACGTAATTTCATACTTCCTACATATGTAGTTTTATAAATAACATTTTTACAGCTTTATGTTGTTCCATTAACACATTCATATAGGGTCTTGATAACTTTTTAACTAATTGATATATCTGATTCTTAAATCTGCCTTTTAACCTTTCCTCTAAAATCTTAAATTTTACTTATTACCTTGTGTCTTAAATATGATCTGCGAATCATTTATAACATTTTATCCATTTATTTTGAGATATAAATGTAAAGTCTTAAAATTCATTTATCCATCGTCCAGTGTGAATATGTTAATACTAAAGCTCAATATTGCTCCGATCAGCTGATATTCAAACTGGAGTATCAGAATACCGAATTAATTAAAACCATAGAATCTGAATATGCCCAAATACTCGGATGTTTACTTAATCATTACCGAATTAAATTATAACGTCATTCAATTAACATGATTGTTCCGAGTACTTGGACACTCTCGCAGCAGAACCACAATTAATACTAACTAACATAGAATATGAATGGTGTTCTTTTCTCCTGCACAGATGGCTTCGCTTCAATTTTTAGCATCGATGGCAGCAATGGGTGCTGTGGCTGTTTTAGGTACCAAATATGCGATTACATGGAAATTTCAACAGCAAATTCGAGAGACAAAAACTTATCGGAAGTTGGAAGAAATCCTTAATAGTAACGAAAAGGTGGTGCAGCACTTAGGGGAGCCGATAAAACACGGAAGAATAAAATTTTATAGCAATCAAGACAATATTAGAAAATTCTCAGTTAATCTGTCTGGATCCAGAACCAAAGGCATATTAAACTGTCAAGTCCATTTGCTAACTTCAGAATTTCTACCTGAGATCTCGAAGTTAGAAATTCAATTTTCTGACATTCCCGATAGACTTTATACGCTTTATAGGAACGAAGAGTTAGAACAATGAAGTACATTGTAGCTTTTTGTTTCTCTGTTATGTTTTTATGGTACTGCTTAAAAGTGTACAAAAGTATAATAGTCTATAGACTAAAGACGAGAGAAATTACGGTAGACTAATTATATCACTTTTTAAATACAATGCAAATAAATGTAATTAAATTATTATCTAAATGTTTGTAAAGGCATGTCTGTAATTCCCTCTGGAACCTTGAGACCTCTTCTCGTGTAGCCAAAAGCAGCTTGTATAATATGTAGAGCAGCTTCGACGGTTAAGTTAATGTCGCGTGGACTACCGATTTGAGGATTTACTTCTACAAGATCGACGGCATTTAATCTGTGAGTCCTGTACAATTCTTCCATTAGATGGACAGCTTCTCTTAGCGATAATCCTCCGCGCACTAAACTTATAAAATTCATTAAGTATTCTTAAAAAGTTAATTAGAGATTTAGAGAAAACTAATTTGAATTAATAAAGAAACGAGGTTTACCAGGTGTTCCTGTACTCGGCGCTTCCAAAGGATCGAGGGAGTCAATATCGAAACTAACGTGCAATGATTTTGATTCGCTTGGATCTACCTTTTTTATTGCCATATTAACAACGTCGTGGATTCCTAAACAAAAAATGTAGATCAGTGAGCTATCGTTCAAAGTCTGCACAGCAAGCTTTAGATATTACCATATCGTTCAACGTCTTCCATGCCGAATGCAGTAATGCCGAATTTTTCAATGACTAATCTTTCGTAGCGATCTACAGATCTCAATCCGATATAAGCTACATTTCGTATAGACAGCCTGAAAAATGATTATATGTTTATTGTACTATAATGTTTATAAACATGCGAATACTGAAAAGAATTACATTGGCTGTTGCCAATCCATGCCCGGAAGATGCGGCCAATAATCTGATAATTCAGAAGTCAATAACGCGACAGGCATTCCGTGAACATTTCCACTTTCACTGGTTTTGTTAGTATTGAGATCTGCGTGAGCATCGACCCATATTACACCTACATCGTTCTTCACCTTCGAACATATAGTAAAACATTAATTTCTGCATTCAAAAATTATATCCTCTACACACTATACCTTCACGTGACCGTCTATAGTTCCAATTCCTACACTGTGGTCGCCTCCAATTGTTAATACTCGGCGACCGTCTTTTAAAATCTTTTGCACTTCTTCGGATAGACAATTAGTACAGCCAGCAACATCACCCAAATGTGACATATTATTCACACCCTGTACGTCTCTCGTCTCGTATAAAACGTTGCCATAATCTTTCACATCCAAACCTAGTTTAAGTGCAGATTTTAACTGGCATTGGTTGAACTAAGAATTGTCGCGATAAAATCATATAATTACCTAAAGATTCTAACTCTTGAATTAATCCAGCTGCTCTAATCGCTTGAGGACCGTCCGCTACACCTTTTTTACGCTGTACAATTAATTTGATAAGTAACAACCATATTCTAAAAATAATATAGCACTGTATTACCTGTCCTTTTTCGAACGGCACACCGATTATTCCAATCTTACCGTAGTAACGAACTCCACATCTAAAAACTACGTGTTGCACTCTAGATAACATATTGGTTTTGTCTCTGTTGTTTCAATTTCTGATCAAAGATGTATAATGCTGCGGTTCTAGTCATTGACCTATACCCTGAATGTTGTAATACAGATAACTTACGAGATTTGGGCTATATAAAAGTACCACAACGATAAACATATATACGAACTTGGGTGTACTTTGAAAATATACAAGAATTCAGGGAACATTCATTTTTAGCAATTTTCTATATTTATAATTTGTAAAATTTGTATAAGTTATTAAATATACAACTATTTACTCCATATAGTAAACCGATACGAAAGACATTTCAAATGTACAATAATAAGTCGAGTGAGTCGTACAACAGAGGTATTAAAGCTTAATTTAAAAATTTCAATGAAACGTGATTTAAAAAGTTCTAACAATTTGTATTACACTATTGCACCATTTATTTTGGACCAATCATGTTCTCGGGTTTGACCCACTCTTTAAACTGTTCTTCGGTCACGCCGTTCTTCAGTGCCGATTCTTTTAGTGTTAAATTTTCTTTGTGAGCTTGCTTGGCAATCGCGGCAGCCTAAAGAAAAATATACATTTTATTGTACACGAATTGATTATACTCGGATACTTTGTGAAATCAAGATGAATACCTTATCGTAACCGATATGCGGATTTAATGCAGTGACAAGCATCAAGCTTTCGTTCAAAAGTTTACTAATCTTGTCAGTATTTGGTTTAATGCCAGCGACGCAGTTCTTTGTAAACGTAGCGGCCGCATCGCCTAGAAGTCTTGCAGATCTCAGTGTGTTTGCAACCATTACTGGCTTAAACACATTCAGTTCAAAGTGGCCGTTGCTTCCAGCAATTGTTGTTGTAACATGATTCCCCATTACTTGACAACAAACCATCGTGATCGCTTCACATTGTGTCGGATTTACCTTACCAGGCATAATTGAACTTCCTGGTTCATTTTCGGGGAGAGACAGTTCTCCCAAACCACAACGTGGTCCGCTTCCCAAAAACCGAATATCATTGGCTATCTGTGAAACATAAAGTTTTAAACTCGTATTGCTCGATAATGTCCTATAGTTGAATTTTATCGAAATGCACCTTCATAATCGAAACTGCAACTGTATTAAGGGCACCAGACACTTCGACAATAGCGTCGTGTGCTGCTAGAGCTTCAAACTTATTCGGAGCAGTCACAAATGGTAAACCAGTGAGTTGTGCAATTTTCTTTGCTGCTTTCTCTGCAAAACCTTTCGGTGTATTCAGTCCAGTACCCACCGCAGTACCGCCGAGTGCCAATTCATACAACCGTGGAAGAGTAGTTTTTACTCTTGCAATTCCATTTGCCACTTGTGTTGCATAACCTGAATATTGTAAATATGTTATTTTCAATTTCGTTATTCAATGTACTGATCTCAATACGTACCTGAAAATTCTTGTCCTAACGTTAAGGGTACCGCATCCTGAGTATGAGTCCTACCAATCTTTATAATATCTTTCCATTCTTCAGCTTTTTCATGCAAAACTTCGCACAGACATTGTAATCCAGGGAGAAGTACCTTATCAATCTCCAATGCAACTGCTATGTGCATGGCAGTGGGAAAGGTGTCATTACTACTTTGAGATTTATTTACATGATCATTCGGATGAACAGGCTCCTTCGATCCCAATTTACCGCCGAGTAATTCAATAGCGCGATTCGAGATTACCTGTATGAAAACGATTAATTTAACTTAAGATGATTCTTTTAAAAATTTTCAAAAAGTACGTATAACTAGGTACCTCGTTGGTATTCATATTGGTTTGCGTACCAGATCCTGTTTGCCAAATTACCAATGGGAAATGATCGTTGTACAGTTTGCCACAAATAACATCGTCCGCGGCTTTGCTAATAGCATCTGCTACTTTTGCATCCATACCAAATTCCTTATTCACTTCCGCTGCTGCTTTTTTTAATATACCCATTGCCACAATAACACCATACTAAAAAACATGTATTATAACAAATGATATTTTGTTTACCAAGGAACCTGTATGGTATCTACTTAGGACTTTTCAGTGTTGAGTAAATAATGTACAATTTAGATATTCTTTCTCAGAAAGCTATTTACAATACTGTGTAGTCTCCTTGCAAGATAGAATAAACTGATTGCATTATCTTACAGGCATGCGTTCGAAAGTATCACCAATGGGAAAATTCATAACCGATCGCATGGTCTGAGCTCCATAGTATTTGTCAGCTGGAACCTTGAGCTCCCCGAAAGTATCTTTCTCGATACGAAATTCCTTGCCTCCATCCTACAATTACATGACAAAAATCTGATTAAAATTAAACAAATTACATTAGTCAAACAACTAATTAAACAATTCACCATAGTGAAAGAATAAATTATATAACCGCAACCAGGCGGCTGTAGTCTGACAACGGATATTAAAGTAGTCTGGACAGGGGAAATTGAAGGTCAGTCAAATGAAGCCAGTTAGTCATGATAACATGTATACAAGAAAGGTGAGTGTATATGTATTTACATACACAAACAACTGTTTAAGCGATTAGAATATTTCAAAGTATCCAAACAAAAATTGAATGGAACGATTTATGTAGAGTTATACTAATGAATGGATGTATCACAATTCCACAAAATAGAATTGCAAAATAACTTTTTCTTATGTTTACGATCGTGTATATCTAACCTTCACGCGAACGAGGAAACTATCTCAGAACGTAATTGGTTTTTTCACAGAAAACGATGATGTCGTTACTTAAATGTTTAAAGAAAATAAAAAAAGATTGTGCATACCATTGTGATTCTTTGTTAAAGTGTCGTTTCAGGAGTTTCTAATTCCATTTAGAATATACTTCCCATACTATTTCTGTTATGCGGCTGATTAACGATTAGATGTCAAATGTATTCAACTGTTAGTATATTGAAAAGTGTGGAATGACATTTCAAATGTAACGAAGAAAATTATTCGTGAGTGATACACATGATTTTTTTGCGGTTATCTTTTAAAAACTATTTTAGGATCGGGCTCCTCAACGATTATGTAAAACTGGCCTGCGGATCACCTTAAAAATCGTGAATAAAAAGAAAGTTTGAAGGTAATCACAACGGTGGACAAGTAGAATATTATCGACGTAATTTTCTTAAATTATTGTCGGCTTTTTCTACTGATAACATGAATTTTATACTACTTATTTCTACCTTACTGCCTTTGGAAACCGCTGATGTGCTCAATGACAGCCGTAACGTTAAAAATCCCGACGATTCCTTAAGTTCCCTTAACCCACGAGTAACGAGGGAACATCTTAATAAATTCAACGTCATTCTAAACTGATCCTTAATGTTTATTTGCTTCAGCGATCCCTTATAATACTAAAAAAATCAAATCAACC
Source organism: Seladonia tumulorum (assembly GCA_913789895.3). Taxonomy (NCBI): domain Eukaryota; kingdom Metazoa; phylum Arthropoda; class Insecta; order Hymenoptera; family Halictidae; genus Seladonia; species Seladonia tumulorum. The sequence goes on from OU565276.1 coordinate 12,274,942, forward strand.
CAAACCGACGATTATCGAATGGATTAGGTGTGCGGCTCGGAAATCATACACGAAACATACAGTTGTTAGATAGAAGCCTACCAATGTAAAACGAAACTGCCAAATTTGTCGCGCCTGCGAATCGAACGGCGACACCGCTCGCGCGAAAACATGCGAACGCGATTGGATCTCTTTTTTAATTAATTTCAAGTAATACGGGTATATTGAACATCTATTCAAATATCTGAATATCAATTTCAGTTAACGTTAAATTATCTAGTCAGCATTTACACCTTTTTAAAATCCTCGATATTATCAAATTTGTTCTCAACATTCTAAGAAATCGGATAACCGAAGAACAATCTTATTTTACTAATTTGACTCTAATCCTCGATAATGTAATTACCTAATAATGTTTGACATTTTCTTGAATTAACAAAATTATAAAACTTTCACCATGCAATGCTATTTTCGTTGTACGCTTTACAATCCATATTTCAGGAATATTGCCAAACTATGTTGTAATAAAGACAGCTACTAAAGTCCAAGACGATTGTTTAATCAGAACTCGAGAAATATCGTAGATTAGAGAATGTTGTTTCGAATAAAATGTGTCCAAAGTCAATATACGCACGCAGGTGTGCGCATACGTTTCCGGTGTTGTATTTCGAAAACTAGCTTGCATCGAAACGTCAGACAATTTGTATTTTATTCTGGAAGGTTTAAGCAAACGCATCTTCGCGAGAAATATTCCAATTAACCCGCTAACAGTCGATAGCTGCCCAATAAGTTTTATTGTTGTGCTATATTTACGTTACGCTCGCTGTAGTGATTTTGCGTTCAGCGGACAGAACAGAACTATATAGCACGAAAATTTTAGATCTTTCGTTTTATTGTTACCGGTTTATTCGAGCATTCGAGCGAGAAAACGAATGTCCGAATCTTTTGAAATTTCCGTCGATAGGATCGATCGCAATACAATTCGAAACAGACCAATAAGTTTCAACGCTGCTCTATATTTACGTTGCGTTCGCTGTAGTGATTTTGCGTATAGCGGACAAAACGGAACTATGGTGTATTTTCGAAAAAAAAACGTCATGCGAACGATTGACGAGGCAATAAATTGATTAACGGCATGGCTTTATCTTGGTAGCGGTGCACGCTGGTCGAAATCGACGATATCGTAGGCTATTATACGGCGATAAAACTGCACGGGGCAGGTCGATTGAAATTTCGCTGCGTGTCGGAATTGTTATCAAGACTCGGAGTCTCATGTAAACAGCACGCGGGATCTTGTGTGTCATCCGATCTAATGATCCTTATTATGTAATTTCTGCACCGGCTGAATGCTATGCTTGAAAAAATCTGGATGAAAATTAACAGAATTCGCGTCACGAGCGGTGTCTGTCGAAAATGACTGACTTTTCTTCCTCTTCTACTTTCGCAAGGTAAGTCGAGCTTGGTCGAGCTCGTGTTCTCCATTGGGACGCGTGTCGCAAAACTTTTCTCCGCATTTACCATCGATCAAACCGCGAAAAAATCCGTTTATGTGTCCGCATGTTTTTTTCACGAGAAACGTACATTTCGCAACCCTATGCGGTATCATAATTGATACGATTTTATCCTTAACCTAGAATCGCTGCAGAGCCGGGTCCTAACACGGTCGGCCAGCACAATATTTTGAAAGTTCCGAACACATTTTATCTCCGTTTGTTTTCGCTTTATTTTTGTCTGCGTTCTTCACTATCTTGAATTCTTTTTGTGAGCGTATGTTAGCGATCGGGTCAATCGGTTAAGCTGATAATATCACCTCGAAACGAGAGTTCCAGTTATCAACATAAGCTGAATCATGCTTGCTTTTTTTTCGTAAACTCGGAACGTCAATATCGTTTTCGATGTACATTTAAAAATATTTGCTACGTTGTAGTTCTATTTACAGTTGCCGAATGTTTGGAATACATTCAGAGTGGTATGTTTAGCTGACATTGGTGATATTTCTAATCAGAGTGGTTTTGTTATGGATAAAAGTGAAACAATTATAATATGTAGGTTGAAATGTGTTTTTTCTATGTACACATTTATGTAAAGAAATATTAAACGGATGTTAGTATTTACTGTTTGATCGCAATAAATAGTTACACATTTGTGGATTAGAAATTCCCAGTACAATCGGTCGCATAATTCATTACTTTGATAGCGAATAATTTAACCGTGTCACATAAGAAATATTGATGCATAATAGTCATAAAGCTTGAAAAGTTCTAATGAATTTTTTTATAACGAGATATACCATAGATCAACATTGTCATTATTTATAAATGGATTGCAGTATGTTTTTCTTGCAGGCTAATCAGTAAAGTATTAACTTTTACAAAATGTATCGCTCGAACTGGCTTTGTGATATTAAACAATGTTTATTGTATACCAACGTACGTAGTATGGATGACGCTATTGTTTCCTGTGAAAGTTTATCAGCCTCAAGTATATTGGCGCATCGAAGGACTATTTTTCCATTGGCTATTAGCAATGGTATCAACGTGGACCTGGTCTGCAGGTTATGACAGTGAGTACCTGGATGCGTGTATAATTGAACGAATGTACAAGTCTGTTATGGTCTACATATTAATAAGTATGATTTGATTTACAGTAATAGAACAAGGTGATGATATACAGAAACTTGTTGGCGACAGGACATTAGTAATAGCGAACCATCAAAGCACCGGCGATGTTCCTATGCTAATGACAACGTTTAATGCGAAACCAAATGTGTTGCCTAATCTGATGTGGATTATGGATAGGATTTTCAAATTTACAAACTTTGGTATAGTTTCTATTTTACATGAGGACTTCTTCATTGTTTCCGTAAGTCTGTGGTTTTATTAATTTAATAACAATGTCTGTATTCTGTGACTTGTAACATGTAGTTGGTAATATTTTCGTTTGAACGTTTGCTAGGGTCGTAAAAAGAGGGAAGAAAGTTTAAAGCAACTGGAGAAACATCTGAAGGAATCGTACATTCCACTGAATAGAGAATGGATGGTTCTGTTTCCAGAAGGAGGTTTTTTATGTAAAAGGAGAGAGACTTCGCAAAAGTTTGCTAAAAAGAATAATCTTCCTATTTTGGAGAATGTAACTCTGCCACGTTTGGGAGCGTTGCAGACTATATTTGATACAGTTGGTCCATCGCAGAATAATAATAGATCAAATCAAGAATTAGATAATAGAGCAAGTAAATAATTTAACAAATTACACATTTCATAACAGAATATTTTGTGTCTTTGTCTTATTAAGTCACTGTGAACTATTTGTCATATAGGTATGACAGTAGCAAAGCCTGAAATCAATTGGGTTCTTGATATAACAATAGCATATCCTCAAGGTAAACCCATTGACTTACCTACGATTATAACTGGTTCCAGACCACCGTGTGAGACAGTACTGTTTTACCGAGTTTTTCCTAGTTCAGTGGTGAGTTTTCAATTGTATATCATTGCTTTGTTGTTTTTCGTTTAATAGTTCAGTGCATATAGTGTATCATCGTCTTTTAGGTTCCTCGGGAACCAGAATTATTATCTAAATGGTTGTATGATAGGTGGGTTGAGAAAGAAGCACTTTTGGATAACTTTTATAAATATGGAACATTTGTTGGCACACGAGCATCGCCGAATGAAGGTTCCAAGATCCATCAGGATCCATTAAGATTCCTAGTCCTTCATTTATTTTTTATAACGTCTAGTTATATTCATTACAATATATTAACATATATGCTCTCTTGCTTCTGGTAAAGCGTTTTATTCTATACGAGAAAGATTACGTTCAGACACGAGTGAAATTACGATGTAGTAGAGTAACAAAAAGAAAAAAATATTCCTGCCTTAAATACTACTCTTGATGTTGACTAATAAAACTAACGAGTGTATGAATTGTCAATTCCAAGTGAATGTTTATAACTAGATATGAAATAGATAGTTAATTGCAACCACCGTTTTTATTGCTATGGGAAAATTATTAAATCACGAAATATCTGTTAACATTAATTACACGAACATAATTATACAGATTTCCATATTTCTGTCATGGGATGCATTCTGATGCAAAGAAACTTTGATGTTAGAACAACAATATTTTTTATTTAAATAACGATGTTCCTTGTGAGAAAATTTTCGCACAGTTGTGTACATCTTTGTTATAGTTAGTCATTCCACAGAATGTTTATTTTAATTTATACAGTGAGACATATGGGATTCTTCATAACACATATAATTGTAACATAACGTTTATGATATAATTGTAAAAACGAAAACGCGTCTTCGGCGAAAGACATTAAAAACGTAAAATTGTCACGATCACAATGGCAATGACATTTTTTAACGACCGGATAACGGATCAGATTCATATTAATGAAAATTCATGAGATATCATTGATACTTTGACAGTTTTAACAACGTACAGATGATTTATCTTATCTTTTTTATATTAAATTAGTTGTACAGAATACAATTCATCATTTTGCTGTTCATGCTTATACAAGTTAAATGAATTAACATCTGTTAATTTAACGTCGCCGCTCACGCAATAGTTTTAAACGCGGTGTAATTATATGGACGTTATCGTTTTGAATATTCTATTTACGGAAAAAAAAGAGTGAAAATGTGTCAACATTTGATTATCTGTCTGGAGGACTTCGCAGAATTTCGGAGGGATTTTCACAGTATTCTGTATGTGTGTTTTTGTAATACAATATTTTAAGTGATTGCAAAATGTTCTATGAAGTGGAATTGCAAAGATATAATAGCAAATTGTTACCGCTTTTACGTAGAAGTGGTGGTCATGAATACTATTTCAAAGAAATCTATCCATTTATTTGTGATACTTGATAGAGAGAAAGAGAGAGAGAGAAAGAGAGTGCGCGGAAGAGAGAGAGAGAGAGAGAGAGAGAGAGAGAGAGAGAGAGAAAGAGAGAGAAAAAGAAAAAGATATTTTTCAATGCGATGTCAATCATACAAAAATAATTTTTTAAATCACATATTAGAAAATCTATATAAGTTCGTAATTCTATGAAGTAGGTGTGGAAATTAGTAACAAAATGTTCAGAAAATTTGGCAGAAATAAAAATGTCGCGTCACGGTAAGGTCTTTCGAAGTAAGTAAGGTGTATACTTTATTGCTAAATTTCAACCAATAATGATGCTGTTCAGTGAAGGAAAACAGCCGTGCCTTGTTCCTACGGACAAAACCTCAGTGTTAATTGTATATAATTGTATATCCATTTAGTGAATCTCTTACGATTGCAATCTTCACGATTGAACCTGCGCCTACTAAATTAATTTTTTTAAGATAATCGGGTTCCATTGAATGAAAATGAAGAAAAAAAAAGAAAGGTACCATAGAAATAAAACAAGCGAGTCGATGGCATATCCTCTGTGCTGCCTAATTGGATATTACGAGGTAAAGGTATATAGCCCAAATTGAAAGCAATTTCTAGACTGATTTATTCGAGGAAGTAAAATAGTTTGAGCGCATAAGAATGAACATCCGTTGTCGTATACTACGCATAGCAAATAGATTTTTTCTATGGTCACTACATCGCAACAAGAAACATTTTTATATAAATGTATCGGTTCCAAATGACAAACTAGAACTTTAAAAATCGAAAGAGTATAAATGTACAACAATTTCAATGAGACCAGTATGACAGTCTTATTGAACGACAGGTGTATGTATCATTTGCCTCTTGTGAACAATTTCAGTTACTTTAATACATGATGATACTAAGGTACGCAAGTTTTGTATACTCGCATACAAGAATACAGTACCGTTGCAGCGTATGAATATTTTGTGCATTTTCTTGCATTTAACAAAAGAGTTTGAAAGAAAAGCGTTTGCAGAGCGTGTATATACGTATATACATATTGTATACATATATGCACATATATATATGTACATGTTATTCACAGGTAGAGCTTAACACGCTGATACAAAGAATGTTTAAATCAAAAACGACTTTCATCTCAGTTGTATTTTCTATTTCGCAGCAATGTAATTTAGTTCTATGACCTCACGTTGAATGAAATATTCAAGGGAATCTGAACCACTGCGATAGAATGTCTCTAGTCTTGGTTGCAAATTTTTGAGATGAACAAATATGAGATTCTAAATGTACCAGTAACTGTACTATAAGAAATTTATAAGTTTACTAATAAAAATTTGTTTTACAATACGAGATGATCATTGTGTATCGCTCGGGAAACTACTCGATGAACGATCGAAAAATCGAGACAGAAACGAAAACTAGACTTTATTGCGGATCAGAAACGAAAACTGTATCGTATACTATGGTCTCATTAATATTTAACTACCGACTAAGGACAAACTGAGAGGAAATCATGTAACATAATAATGCTTGCATAATAGCATATATCCTTCGTTACAAGGGCCAATATTTTTGAGATATTTAGATACATTAGATTTTTAATATAATGTACGGTACAATAAAAGATGGGAACTCAAGTTTCACTGAAACACGAAGCAATGTAATTTAAAGGAACAACTCTACTGATCACAATAAAATCTACTCATATCTTTATAGTTATGGCATAATGCGTTTGGTTTTATATCGATTGTGCATTGTAAATCGCATTAGTAAAGTTAGTGTCACACCTTGTACAGCACACTGCAATCAGATATCAGTGTAGCATATAGTAGATAAAAAAGAAATTAATGATAAGTTATCACGTAAGTCTTGTTGGTTGTGTTTTAATTTTTTCTTATTTTACTCTCGTTACTAAGTTATATACAAAGAGCAGTATTACTCATATGCATTATTTATGAAATAATGATCATTATTATTTTAAATTGTACTGCATATTTTGTACATACGTGAGTGATAGTATCTTTGTGTTATATTGAAACGATATTTAAAATATCTTATTCTTCCGTTTCCGTTGAAGCTTTTGCCACTTGTTACAATTATTCTATGTCATAAGATGCAGTTCGTATTTAGTAGGTATCGAGCTCACAATATTTATGTAACATTGCAGATAAAAATTTTGTGTACTAACAGAATCACTTTTCTGATACTGATATTTATAATGTTCGTGTGCTGTATCACTTGTGATTAAACGCTTTAGTTTCACCTACCAATATTGATGTATTGCGAACGACTCTATAATTAATATACACACATGTAACTAAAAAACCTATTTAAACTATTTTTCCATAAGGAAGTAACACGAACTGTTTTAATTCAATATACACGTGGGAGATTTGTGTCGTTCTACTTCGAAATGAAAATATCAGGTTTTCACGTTCTTTTTTTTTATTGCGAAACTGCACAATTCAACGTGTTTGCGTCGCATGACGAAGCGTGCGTATAATTGTGCAAAATATTCTGACTGGATACTAATGTTCACACAAACAATGTATAAAAATAAATGTACATGCAACCTAACATAAGTTCTCCAGACTTTAACGGAGAATATAACTTGCTTGTATTGTCTTTTCTAATAAGAATTTTAATAAAATTATTGTTTTCAAACTATATGTCGCAACGTTTCTTCCGCTAACTATTTCAACATACTAGAATTGCAATTCATATTTTTAGAGGCGGGCCGCTTATTTATTCAAACGTCTGCCGCGAAAACCACATAGCATCTAGCGGAAAATAAGACAACGACAGAGGAAGCCGCGCTCGTGCCACAAGATAATTGCAGATATATAACATAATGACATCAAATAAAAAAATATAATTTGAACATATAGCACCGACGAGGTATAGGATAGACCTATCATCTTATGGGACTTCGTGTCTCACGTTCTGAAATACCGACTCTTCAAAAAATCAGAGGTTTTGGTATGCCCTCTACGATTTAGAGTGGTGAGTTTAGGAATTATATTGAATTACAGACATCGAAGGCGTAGTTGCCAAATCACATCGGAGAATATTCGTCGCATAGTTGCCAATTTACTGTTACTGACGTGTAATGCACAGCGCGTATTTCAGCTACTTTCCAAGTTACAGTCGCATTCTGGAAAACTAAACCAAACGAGCCATTACATGATTAATTCAACCTGAATATTTCATCTCTGTTTAAATACAATGCTTTTTGTTTCTATACTCATTTTAAAGCTGAATAAGTGCTTTTTCAATTTACATAAATAAATTTTTATTTATCGATAGTAAACATAATAATAATTGTTGTTGAAAATTGAAATACTTGAAATAAATAAATTGAAATAAATAAGAAGATGATGATGATGATGATGAGGATGATGATGATGATGATGATGATGATGATGATGATGATGATGATGATGATGATGATGAGGATGATGATGATGATGATGATGATGAGGATGATGATGATGATGATGATGATGATGATGATGATGATGATGATGATGATGATGATGATGATGATGATGATGATGATGATGATGATGATGATGATGATGATGATGATGATGAGGATGAGGATGATGATGATATATAATAATAGACACGTCGCATCATCATCATCATCATCATCATCATCATCATCATCATCATCATCATCATCATCATCATCATCATCCTCATCATCATCATCATCATCATCATCTTCTTATTTATTTCAATTTATTTATTTCAAGTATTTCAATTTTCAACAACAATTATTATTATGTTTACTATCAATAAATAAAAGCTTATTTATATAAATTGAAAAAGCATTTATTCAAATTTAAATGAGTATAGAAACAGAAAGCATTGTATTTAAACGGAGGAATTTTAATACATTGTATTTAATTCCACAAAATAATACAGTGATTATTAATAATCACATTTTTATTAATTGTCTGCAATTAGAATATCAGTACCTAATATGAAACACAGGATGTAATAAATAGTACCATTTTATGTATTTAATAAATTAATTAAAAAGTCATACGTAATACATGTAGGATTCAGAATGTAGACAGTCTCAAGGAAAGAAATGATATATTGATACACATTATATGTGTACATCGGTCTGTTCGTTCTCACTTGTTCCTCGCAATTATACTTTTCTGATAGGGACTGAAAATGTTCTGCAAATAGCTGTTTCAAACTGTTACATATATAACAGTTCTGACTGAAACAGTTATCGGGGATCTCATTTACATATTTTACCTAAACTGTTGTTAGGGTGTTGTGCACTCCGAGTGTACAGTAAAGGTAATGCAATCCATAGTACAAAGGACATTGGTTCTTCCAAGCCTGCCGGTGAATAGGGGTCGATCAGTCGGTGCACTTGCAATTAGCTACCTGAATCGCCGAACGCCGCATCCTTCGCCGGTCTTACCTGACCGCAATTTTTTAGGCTCCGCAAAATTAAAAAACGAAATTTCGAAGGGGAAGTATCGAAGTAACACTTTTTAACAATTATTGAAAAAACTATTATATATAACTATAACATTCAGAACGAATAACATTCAGTTATTATTCGCTATCCGACTCATTCTCAGTGTTTTCAATGTGATCCCCATTCACGTTCTTGGAAGAACAATCTCGATCTATCTTTACATTCATATTACTTTTCGAATAGGTATAAAACATATAGTAAAAGCAAATTGGGAATAAATAAAAATGATTGACATATAATTATTGCAAAATTGTATTATGCATGGAAATGATTATTATATAATTATTAATAACAATTTCCATCCTCATACGCATTCTATGGAAAAGGAATGTATTTCATATCGTGATATACACGAATATTGAATATTTTCATTAAATTCTGCACCGTGACTGCGTCCGTGTTGGCAGAGATTTCTAACTTTTGTCTGTGGCCTGTTACCTGCCCGTGGCCGACACGCTCCAGCATTGGCATCTTAGGGGTGTAGAGGGGAGTGGACGGTACTGGGGTTCTGTTAGCAAATGAGACGATTTTCGGCACTTGGCCTTTGTTGCGAGCACATCGAGTACCTCTCAAGCGACCAACGGATACGCTCAGCCCTTATGGGTGACGATTTTGGGCACCCAAACAACTTCGGCATCTTGCCTGTCTTGTCTGGGGCGACCCTAAATCTTCGGATAACTTTTGTCAGCTCGACGACACGGCCGACAACACCCGTTGGGTGCCGAACGTCGGAGACACAGAGACTGACAAACAGCCTACAATGTAAACAGATGGAGAATCGAGCATTATTGGCAATTTGAACTTTTATATTTTTAATCAAAATAATATTGTTAATACGAATAAGTTGTAGAACTTATCCGGATGAAAATGAGTCCAAACACGACATCGTTTGGACCGTCTTCAATAAGATAGTAATTTTTATCGTAACATTACGTATCAATGCAAATAATTTTTTATCTAAATAATGCACAGCTCTGTTGGGCCTATCATCAGCGACCCAAAAGAAGGCATCTACGGATGTTTTAAAAATTTCGGATAATCTGGTGGGAAAATGTTTTTAACAACAGTTAATCGATACTCAGTCATCTATAAATTCCAATAGAAAAAAATTACAAAATATTTTGTTTTAATAAAAAATTATGGTCATCTTAATTTTTTAAGTAAATATAGAACTAAGTATTTTTTATTACATATTGTTGTAGTTGATGTTAAGACGAATCTTTTATTTATTGTTAACATATATAGTAATAATTGGTGTTCAAATTTCAAATATAAATATAAAGCTTGGCTTACTTAGTAGTTTTTAGTAAGTTATTAAAACATTCGTTTTCTAATGTTCATGAAAATTTTCATAATAACCACATGCTATATAATGCACATATGATTTATATAACAACACTCTTATTTATTTCTTTTCTTATTGTTCAAAGCAATGAAGATAATTAATAATAGGAACAAAATTATGTCACCCTATAACATGAAATTTATAAAGTACATATTAATATTTGGCTGTTTACAACATTTCGAATTTTGCAGTTAAACATATTCTTTATTGTACGTACAGCTTCATTCATTTGTTATTTATACCCAACATAAAGTTTAGCTAATCATAATCGAAATTAGTATTTGAAATCGTTGAAGCGTTTTAGAAAACAATATTCTATTGTATTCGCGAGACTGTAGTGACTATATATATAGCTATATATATAGCTATTTTTAATTTCAATTTCTACCACTAAGGACGCTGTCAGCAAATTTTAGTTCCAGTTGGTAATACAGGATGTGACACGGAAATGGTAAGGGGGTTACGTGACCCCCGAAAACGTGGCCACGAAAATGCATTGGGTGATAGGTCTATCCTATACCTCGTCGGTGCATATAGTCAGATATATCATATATGCATATAGTCATATACATCAGATACATAACTCGTCAATCAGATTTGATCATTCTTGTAGATCTAGTTCCAGCATTTATCGTTCGCCAACGTAGAGGGCGTAAGAAAACCATTTGTTTACATGTGAGACAAGAAACCCCGTATGGTGATTGGTCTATTCCTATCCCTCGTCTGTGCCCGTAGCAAAAATGAAATATATGGAATATTCAGTTCTTGCTAATACCACAGACGAGGTAAAGTTTATTCCCATGCCTCGTCTGTGATACCTCGTCCGTGATATAAACCGACCTCGTGAATTTTTATCGACAGCCAGTAAAAATTAATGGTGTGCATACGGTGCTGGCCTCTACTGTCAAAGGCCATCTAACTTGACATTCAACGCGAGAGCTTTTTCTACTTAATCGGTTGTGCAACATCAAGTCAGCCTCGTATTTACGATTTTAAACAGAATTTACTAAACATGAATTCACTTTGTTTTCGTTGAAACGAAATTCTCTTTAGCTGTCGTGAACATTAAAGTACCAAAATGAACGCGGGCATATAATAATATAAATTTCCCGACTTGTAAAAGATGTTAACACCAAATTATAATTATATAGAGCTGTGAGAAAAATTCTACACTTTTATTTATATTTATATTCAAGTTGTAAGAAAAATTCTAATATTCTTTCATTTAGATTTTCCAATTAATCACTTCATTTAAATTCCAATCATTCTTTTTACTACTGTTTCTGTTCAGCATGATTCTCGAATATTTAAATAAAGCCACCATCAAATACATTTCAGGATCATTACGGAGTAAAAACATTGGTGTTCTGCATTGAATTAAATTAAATTAAATTAAATTAAATTAAATTAAATTAAAGATAAAAATCTACGTGGGCCTGGTCCACAGAAGAATTTTAATGAAGCTGGTACTTTCAAAGTAGCTGTAAGATATAAAAGTTCAATAGCCAACGAGGCCAACATTTTAATTATTCTCTTTTACGTTGGACAGTGCTGCGCGGTTTTACATATTTATATTAAGCCGTTCCATAGGCAATGCGGGGTTTTTAAATATTTTTCGACGGTGAAATACAAGAAGATCAAAACGATGCGATTATAAAAAACGAGGAAAAATATGTTAAAGAAATTTGCATTATTTGCGTCACTAATTGATTATTTCATATGAAAGCAGATTAGGTAAAGTCCGCTGCATATAGAAACTAAGAACCAACTATTTTCTAACTTAAAATATTGTTGTATCTCACTGTTCTATTTTACCATTTAATAATTCCTTTCAAAATACAGAATCCAGTGCAGATATTGAGATACTCTGAACGATTAGCGCGTGATGTTCTAAATTCCGGTGAACAGGTCCGGGACAGTTTGATTGGTGAATATTGGCCAAATTAACGAAATCGCGTGGCAGAGCGGGCCATTCATAATGTTTAACGCAGAAACGTGTTCATCATCAGTATTTGCCAGGGCTCGTTACTAGGCGGAGACGACCGCGAAATCACGGGGTCGCCGCGCACACGGCCGATATTGATTCGAAAAATAACTGGAACCACTAATTTAAATAATTGCGTGTCGAGCGCCGAAGCTTGTATGGGCCACTCTAATAAATTGCATTTTAATTAAAATCGATTTTTAGCCGTGTACACACGCAAATCGAACTAACCGGAAGCTATTACCCGGCGCACGGCAACGCACTGTTATGGGACGTACTACCGGAAGCGACGCTAATTGTCCCACCACAAGCCAATCCTTTTTCTGGACAAAAATCCATAACTTTTGTCGTTCTCCTGACAAAGCTACGCAATGATCGCGATTCCGATGGACGGAAAGTACGCCACGATCCTTTGACGTAATAACAAAATTGAACAACAATTTCCATTATTATGTACGGTTATTGTGGACAATTTTAAGGATATTTTCAGAAATGTCCAACGAACCGACGGTGTAGATCTAAGTCGTGATAATATGAAGAATCTATCCAGTACTGGTTCAAAAAATATATAGTCTATTCAATATGTAACAATTGTGATTCTAGGATTTGCTGAGTTGTCCTTTTTAATATTCATATCTGAAGGCGAGAAGGAAGGTACTATATAATTTTTGCTAAATTAGCATCTTGAGTATTCGAACTGCGTTTGTGTCTAATAACTTACAGAAAATGTTTAATTCGACGTTAATGATTATGATCGCTTAGATATCACAGCATAATTTGACCGTGTTATCTGATCGAAATTACACTTTTACGACTTTTGCCCATAGGCGGCGGTACCGTGCACCGTAACGAGGATATGGGGAATAATTTATCGAGGCGAATAAAATGCACCCGACACAGCGGCGCGGGCAACGGCCCCCGGGCACGCTCGGGGTTCACTTTTTAAATAGTTCCCGACTAATTTTAAACCGGCCCGGTGTCTCATTGTGTAACTGACCTATACCGAGACCGTTCGCCGTCGATTTTCCTTTCTTTCCTGAGCACCCGACTGTCCTCAATGCTGTTATTAATTGAAGTAGAACAATGGTCCCGTAAACGCTGCAAAAATCGCTGCAATATCCATCCAAAAGAAGATGATTGGTTCTGTGATGCGTATACAGATCGTTCTCTGAACCCTAAATATTTTAATACTATCAATACTAAACCGTGATGACACTGTATATATCTTTTCTGGAGACGTCTTCGAGCTGTTCCGCGCCAATGTGATCGCTTTTTCCTGCGAATGTTGAGGAATTTCTTGCAAATGAAATATGACAGCCTGTAAAACATCTGAAATTAGATGGGGTTTAAGTCATCAGTTTGCCTATTTCCAATTCGTTTATGAAATACAGACTGTTGAACTTTACGATTTTGGTTTCAAAGCAGTCCACACGCTTCTGAATTTTTATCTCGGGAACTACTGGTTGCATCGAGTTGATATTTCTTTCATCTCAATCAGGAATCTATGGACTGTCATAAGAATATTTTCCGACACCGTTGCCTGCCGGGTGTCGGCAATTAACCCCTTCCCGTGCCATTTAGCTCGACGAAACTTGGGCCCAGGCATCGACGCGCGCTAAACAGACCAGACTGATGCTTGTACACAGTCGCAATACGAACCGAAATGTAGAAGCCCGCGATACCTGTGGTATAGAAAAAAAAAAATCAGGGATACCTGTGGTATAGAAAAAAGAAAATCAGGGATACCTGTGGTATAGAAAAAAAAAAACAAATCAGCGATACCTGTGGTATAGAAAAAAAAAATCAGTCCGCGAGCTGGGTTTGTTATGTTTACGTTTGGCCCAAGTATCTGGTCGCGAGTCAGACTCGCTAAAGTACGGGAAGGGGTTAATATATTTCAGTTTTATATTCGTCCACGCATCCACCGAGGGGCCTAACAAAACAAGAAGCGCCCCTGCATTTCGTGCAGCGCAAACATCGAGTCCCAAGGCCATCAACGAGTCCCGGCGGCGGGACAGAAGAACAATATTTAATCGCGTCCCGCGCAAATCGAGTTACGCGTAACGAGCGTAACGACTCCTTGCTAGTTTTATTTCGCAGAGTGCCGGGCGACATTTTTTCTGTTTCACGAGAAACAGAGTTGCACGTGGACGACTGCATCTAGGTGCAAAAAAAAAACATCGTCACCGGTGAAAATGCATTTCATTCGAGGTAAATGCGGCTTCCAGACGGGAGGTGGGGGTGGGGGTAGTGAAAGAGATGCGAAGGAATGGCTGGCTTCTCGTCGTCGGGCCCGCGATAAGACTCATAAAGCGAGGCAATGAGATCTGTTGCCTGTTTATCGTTGTACCTGTACGAGGAACCGTGACGTTCGCCAGAGACACCGGCAAGAACCTTCTGCAGCGACCGTGCTTATCGCACGAGCCTTATCTGTGTTTTTCTCGCGTGTGCATGGCGGGCCACGAAAAACGGGGACACGTGGGTATATTTGAGTCGGGGGAAAAAAATCTCTTCCGAAAGAGATGAGATCTGGGTGGACAAAACTGTGCTGTTACCTCTTTCGTCCCAAATTGAATCTAGAAGAATCAATACTGTTCCCTCTAGTGTAATTGACTTGGAGGAAAACGCAAAATTATAGCAGACAATTGGATGTTTCAACTGATTCTACACAATTCGAAAAATTAACATATGTTGTGAACAGTCAATTGCAAGGTATTGGAGCCAGATAAACATTTCATTCTCATTTGAATAATTTCAATAATCTTAAAATAATAGATTAGCTTCCCTTAAGCTTCCTAAAATATAAAAATAATAGATTAGCTTCCTTAAAATAATATAATATGTCGTGAACAGTCAATTGCAAGGTATTGGAGCCAGATAACCATTTCATTCTCATTTGAATAATTTCAATAATCTTAAAATAATAGATTAGCTTCCCTTATGCTTCCTAAAATATAAAAATAATAGATTAGTCTCCTTAAAATAACACATTAGAAAAATTCGCAGTCTAGTTATGAAATTTTCACACATTATTAAATTTGTCTAGCGTTAAACTACACCTACTCTTCCTGGTGATAAATGCATAAAATCCGGTCATCATGCATGACCGATTGAGAAAGACTGAATCTTCTGCGCACACCTAATAATGCATCTTTAAATCCTTGTAACGTTTACGGTGTTTTAAACGCACGAATTCCTCAGTTTATTTCGAAGCAAACGTTATCAGCTTTTCAATATCGCCGAGCTATCACGTTCGCAGCACCGTGCTCGTTCGCAATGGTTCTCAGGCCACTGAATGATTACAGTTCGTTGCTCGATAACTCGCAACACGTCCCGGGACGCCGTTTTCCTCGAATTTTCCTGCGGGTTCCCCGGCAATGTTCGCATTCCGTTTTCGGAGGAGCGACAACGCCGCGTTTGCCGCCATTAATTTCTGTCGCCGAGGAAAGACGAATCTCTTTCGGGGTTGCGCAACAATCGTTGTCTTTCCTTACTTTAATTACACGTCGTTTGTGGGAAGGGTCCCAGACCGTTTCCGACCATTCTAACCGGAGGAAGGTCTTCTCTTACCCGGCGACGACTATGAGACATTCTCGCGGTCGTCGGTGTACAACGTGGGTATACAACGAACGAACAAACAAATGCGCCGTGTTTTTCGCCCCGGACAGACGGATCTTATCGTTAACTGCGAGTTTCATTACGACTTTCCGGGGGATTTTCGGCCTAGGAGCCGCGGAGAACGATCGAATTTAGCCTTCCATTGTTCTGTAACGGAACGTCTGCCGCGTGCACGGCTCGGATAATCGGAGACGGTTTTATAATGGCTACGTTTATTACGACACATTCTTCCTTCTGACTACAATGACTTATTACGACGGCCCGTGAGACTCTGTGGAACTGCGGATGTTCATAACGTTTGTCATTCGATGGACTTTTCGTTGAGAAATTGGCTAATTCTTAAAGTTCTTAACTGAATGCACAGGTTGCAGCTTTTGAAACAGGTTTTCTCAACATTTTTCTCGCTGTTAATGACAGAGTAAATTAATTCGATTAATCTTCCGTGCGCACACTCATTCAGAAGTAAGTACACTTTACATTAGTATTTTATAATGTAGTTTGTAGTACATTAGTATTATATTTTATTATGCGTATGTAGAATATTGGATGCAAGGTTTTCTTTCTTATTTTGCAACTTCAATTCTAATCCACACCTACTTCGATCACTTTTTGAGATGTTAAAACTTTTTTGCGAATATCTTGGAAATTAAAGTTGAGCGGCGGTAACATGTATAGGAAAAAGTTGTTCAGAATGATGGCCTTGACAACATATTTCAAGGTCATCAAAATCGGTAAATAATTACCAATAACTTGAAAATAGGAGAATAGGATTTTAAAATTCTGTTAATGTCTCGCTGTTTTATATTCTATCTACTAATTTTTGTTATGAATGCACAGAATCCATAGTTCAGGCATAAATGACTCTGCCCTTGTAGAGGACACGCGGAGGTCAACGATGTTTTCTGTAAGGGAATCATGATGCATTTTTACTGGTTTCAAAAGAAATACAATGGCCTAAAATACCATAGATACCCCTTATTAACTTACCAGTTCCGATTTCACTAGTTAAATTACCTTTTAATTTTGTAGGATTTTTGGGTGGTTGTGATTCGACGTTGAACGTGTTAATTTCACATTGTCACGAAGAGCATCTCTTTAAATTTTCTTCCACCTGTTGCCGAACACTCCATACAAATGAGAAAAAGGTCCGGTCTATCTCGGAGTGGAATAACTCATTTCGGACAATGAGGGCCCTTGATAACGAGGTTGGTCGTCGAAAAGTTCCCGGGGAACAATGGCGGAGCCTCTCAAAACCGTGTTTCGGAGGAGAGCACGTAGGTGGATATTCCACGGACGCGGGACCAGCGTTGTTGCAAACAAGACCGAAGTTCGAACCGCTCTTTTCACGCGTCCGTGCGGGAGTTTGTTCGACGCACAGGTAAATAACCGGGAACCGTCCGCTGATTCGATTTATCTTCACCCCTTCCCCGTCAAATCCAATTAACGGCGAATTATCGGGCTTCCCCGGATAATCGGCAGCCACCCGCAATCGAATTCGACGCGTTGCCCCGTCAAACGGTTCTCGATTTCTGCGTCCGATCGTCTTGCGTCAGAACGGCAGAGAGGGGGATGGGGAGGGGGGGGGGGGAGAGAATAAACAATCGTTGATTAACTCTTCGAGTGACCAATCAACCCCTGTATAAACTTCGAACTCGTTCTTGGATAAACCTGTAGCTTGTCACGACGTCGACGTGGTCGACGTCCGTTGGTCGGCCGAGTCCTTGCACTCTTAGACTTCTCTCCTGGGGCTAACCTTAATTAAATTACTCTTGTTCGTTACTTCATTCCTTGTGCACCGGAAGAAGTGTTTAAGGCACTCCGGTATTCAAACAAACCGTTCCGTTAATTGGTCACTTCGATATTCTTGGTACGGGCACTCTGATCGAGCCAAATCCTCATTTTCGTGGATTTTTATGCAAAATAAAAACTAAGGAAAAATCATCCACTCATTTTTCTTCTAAATACATAAAATCAGCAGGCTCTTAATAGTTTCCAGAAGCAACACAACTTCGAATTGAAAATTGGAGTAAATACACTGTATAAAACGTCTGTGGAATTTTTCACGGAAACAAAGGGGACTAGATCTTCGGGGTCATCTTCGCAGACTTCAAGAAACAGGTGAATGGAAAGCTAATCGTTCGGATGGAAAAAGGTGTTCGACACAGGATTATCGCGTTGCTCGCGATAGGTTTCGCGAACCTCCTAGAAGAATATTCCAGAGTCTCTCTTCGGTCGCGGCGACGACGGTAAGTGCTTTTTAAACAGCAACGGGACGACAAGTGCTTTCCTAGCCCCGAGGTCGGTTTCCACGCTTTGTGGAAACTATGCTAGGCGTGAACACTGCTGCTTCCGGGCCACTTGCGCCGCGCTCGTGAATTTACACGCGGATGGCGCTGCAGAAAGATGCGGAAACATGCGCGGAAAGATGCATACTCCTCTCGCGGAACTCGTGTCAGTCGGAGGAGACAGAACCGGGTCAGTATCGCTTCCCGTTCACGTAATAATACGCTTAGGCGTTATGCCGTGTCCCAATCGGAACGTTTCGTCGCGGCTGACCGCGCTTCATTGTTTGCCGGTAAGTCAACGGCGCACCGCAAATCACACTTGCAGCTTGTAGCACGTGTTGCACGGTGCACGGTACGCCGCTGATAGCCGATGCCCCCGATTCCGGAGACGATACTGATTTGCCATGGGCGTATACGTGAGCCGACTCTCGGAATCCCGATCGTCCGTGCTGGCTTTCCTTCCCGAGTCCCGAGGGAACGTATCTCGAGCTGCAAGTGGACCGTGGAACGTCCATTTTATGCATTTGTCACAGATATTATCCCTTTGCAACTCGAAGCTGCTTTCGTTCCGAAACATTTTTTCACTTGCAATATTTCCATTGCACTACTTCCCTTCACGCGTATGAAGTTAATTACTCTATGAAACGCACAACAAGAAATATTTTTTTCGGTTCCGCTTCCCTACTTTCTAAAATTAATATTTGTATAAAGATCTATTTGTCTGGTTCGGTAGGATTTGGAATTAATTAACTCTGCACTCGGAGACTTTTCTCGTATCAGAAACCAACAATTCTTCAACACAAAAAATTCTATAAAATCAATGTAATTTATTTAACCCCTTCCCGTACTTTAGCGAGTCTGACTCGCGATGAAGATTTTGCATCAAACATGAATATCGCGACTCTGACACGCGACCAGATACTTGGGCCAAACGTAAACATAACAAGCCGAGCTCGCGGACTGATTTTTTTTTTCTATACCACAGGTATCGCTGATTTTTTTTTCTATACCACAGGTATCCCTGATTTTTTTTTCTATACCACAGGTATCGCGGGCTTCTACATTTCGGTTCGTATTGCGACTGTTTACAAGCATCAGTTTGGTCTGTTTAGCGCGACCCGCTTGGGCCCAAGTTTGGTCGAGCTAAATGGCAAGGGAAGGGGTTAATGAAATAAATATAGAAGAATTAAGATGTGCGATTCCGAGTGGTCCTCCAATCTTCCTGCACCTTGCAAATGCTAGTTTTTGGTAGATTGATTATACAGTGTGTCTCAAGAGCTCTGTCCCACTTGAATATCTTGGTTGTTTCAAACGAGGAAATGTTACGCACAGAAGTTGTAGGGTTTAAGAAACTACATAATATATATTCTTTGCCACGTCTTTCGGAACTCGGAGAAATACCGTAAGGTTGAACCCGAAGCTAGGAACAAGAAGAATGAGGAAAGATCGTCGAAGTCTCACAACGGTTACGTTTACGTCGCGTTAGTAACAAAGTTAACTTTGCCGAAGAAAGAGCCGACTACCTAAAGAAAATTTGGCGAAACCATGCGCCGTAAAAGCCAGGAGCTTCTCTCTTTCAGGTCCTGCATGCAGCTACTGATTATCCCGAGGCTAAGGGAGCAGGAAGAATGGTGGAAGGAAGAGCGACGAGCATGCACGGCACAAACGTAATATCAGGTTAGTGGCGAAGAGCTAAAGGAAAATACATTATAATTTCCCTCGCGCGGAAATCCCAGGAGAATCGAAACAAACGGCTGCGCAAGCTCTCTTGGTCAACCGAATTTTCTAGTTCCTAACAGAGTAAAGCTAGATGCAGTCACTCGCAATAATATTCGGACACTCTTAAGTAGATAACTTTGTTAGTATTGTACCATACGACTTGGATTAACCCTTTGCACTCGGCGCTGTTTTCATTCTAAAACTAAATCTTTCTTCCGTCTTAGAATATTTTCATTTTATTCATACGAAACTGATTCGATTTCCACATATAACATTTAAATGTTTAGTAATTTATTCAATATAAATTTTGTAATGTACCAAATATATTGTAATATTTTTTGTAATTTCTTTGAAATAATGCCGCAACAATTTCTAGTGGTGCTTCAGAGTCACCACTCGAGTGCTAAGGGTTAATTTAGATATTACTGTTAACAATGTTGAATTAAGGCCTTTAAAGGCTCTAAGCGCTAAGAAGATTTTGCGGTTCCCTAATACAGGATCCCTTCAACGCACTGTAGGATGGACAATTTCTGAGGCATTTTCGATCATTTAACCCTTTGCACTCCGATGTCCCGTCTCAGGCGATATTATTAACCTAGAATCGATGGCTCGGAGTGCAAAGGGTTAAAAAGTGTTTACTATACGTAAAATTCAGAAAATTTCTACGATGTTCCCTTTCTCCTGAGAGCACGTAGTTACTTTGCTTATTAGTCGATCCAGCACTGACTGCGAGTGACTCGAAGGGACGCTTGAGTAACCATTCCACAATCGGCAATTAAAAATCTAAATGACGTCCAAATTCGCCTTTAGCGAGCCGCTCTTTCGGGCCAATTAAAACTGCTTGTTCGAGGTCTCTCGCGCCTGAAAATGCTGTTCGGGAACGGACTGGTTCCGCGTCGGGGAAAAACTAGCGGAAATCTGCTTGAGAAGCGCGTACGGATTAAGAAATCCGTCTCGAATAGAGGGAGTTTATTAAATTCCTCGAATGAAAAGCCTCGACGGCTGCGGAGATTTCTTTCGCGGTGGCTCGCCTCAAAGCCAGACCTTCTGAAAGCATTCTTGTGTGTCGGCCGAATGAAATTTGTGTACCACTCAGCGGGGCCATTCTCGGCGACCGCTTTCAGCTCGTAGACCGCGAAACAACCTCCGGGAAATTTCGTTGAAAACACCTTATGTTCCCGTGTCCGGCACGACCGAGCCCGGGAATCGAAGCGACCGTTTTATCGGTCGACTCGTTACGATCCGCTCGCGACTCCGCGCACCTCTCTGAAACACAATCGTTCGTTACACACCGGGTCTGTCGTCTTCCTGGTTCGTAGGTTCTCGATCGTACGCGGCTCGGCTTCAATCGAGCCAGATTGATTCGCTTTGAAGCAAGCGTGATTCTCGTTCGGGACAAAATAGAGCGCCCTGGAATTTGCATCCGCGTACTCCGTTTTCTCAAGCCAATTTGCAATCGGTTCGTATCGACGTTAACAGCGCACGCGGATTCTAGAGTCTGCGACGGCAAAGTGGGTTTTTTAGCTCGCAGATATCGATTCCGGTTGTTGAGACGACCGGTGCGGCGCCACAGTCGGCAAAAACGGCCTTTTTCGATTAAAAATCAAAGAACTTTCGATAGGAATGAGGTAGAGCGATGAAATTTTTTTTAAATGAAACCTGAAACTTTGTAGAATATGGGAAAAATAGGGAGATTACGGTACGAACGTTTTTTAACCTTGAGAAAATTCGTTAAAGTTGCACAATTTCAAGAAAGTGCCAGTAGTAATGACAGCGATACGTCAAGTGATGACGAGATGTGAAGTGCTTCATGTTTCCTAAAAGTACCTAAAAACGTTCAAATACTTCATTATTATTATTTTTATTGTGTTTTATATATGAGAATACGATATACTTTCAAACTAGTGTGTTATCGAGTCATTTTAACGAAAAAATTTCATTAATTTGTGTCACAAAAATCTATTTTTTTCAAAAACCAGAGGTCGTAGACAAATTTTGAAAACAGATTTGAAATCAGCGTGGAAAAATCTATGGGATACGATATATAGCATTTAAAAAAAAATTTTCCGCGCGTATTAGTGGCAAAAACAAAATTTTCTTTAAATTGTGTAACTTTTACGAAGTTTCTCAAGGTTAAAAAACGTTCGTACCGTAATCTCCCTATTTTTTCCATATTCTACAAAGTTTCAGCTTTCATTTAAAAAAAATTTCATCGCTCTACCTCATTCCTATCGAAAGTTCTTTGATTTTGAATCGAAAAAGGCCGTTTTTGCCCACTGTGCGGCGGATACAGTCATCGACAATACTATAAGACATCACATAAAACGAAATAATTATGTGTTATATGAAAGAACTTCATCGTCTTTCATACAGAGTGTTATTAGTAGACATCGGATGTTTATGCAATTTCCAATTTTTATAGAAACATTTTAAGAAAGTGGAATGAAATAAAATTTTATTTTTAATGGGGACAGCCTTTGTAGATCCAAAGCAAATAAAAATCGTGTTAAATTCTCTCGAATTTTATATTATAGCATTTTTTTAACATTTCCATAAACCATAAATGCATAAAGATCCGATGTCTAGTTATTAGTTACTTCTAAAGACGTCGTTTAACGCAGTGTTTTCGTCAGTATTTCTAAGAATTTGAAAGTAACACCAACTTACCTTCTATTAACTGCGACAAAACTATGAGACAGATAATGTTTTTGTAAAAAATTAACACGTACAGCTTATTTTTATCGGTTATTAATATTTTGTGTTGCCACCTTTATTTTTTCAAGAAGATGACTTTGACAGGTGGATTGCGTTTTGCGAGGAATTAACAAATACGATCAACGTCACTCCTGATCTAATTAAAAACGTTTGTTTCAGCGACGAGTGCACTTTTCTCTTAAACGATGCTGTAAATCGTCATAACTGTCGTTAAATTTATTTCGATTAGCGTTTGGATAAAAATCATTTTGTGCTTCAATCGGATTTCGACGCGTTCTCGTCGATCGGTAAAGAGCTTCGCTCGAATCGTCAGCGACCCGCTCGCAAAGTTAGCTCGGCACAGCGATTTACGCGATACGCGGAAATTCCGCGGATTTTCGGTATCGCGATAACGCGGGGTCCGACAGAAATATCGAGGAAGTATTCAAAAGATGGGTGAACGCCGATCGATGCCGCGTTCCCATCGGCCTGACGATGCTTGAACGCCGCTCGGATGTTTTCTCGTTGGAATTACAGGCCGGAATAAAAGTGCATCGGCGAAATGATATCTGGGATGGCCGAAGGGGGAGGGTAAAAAAAAAAAAAGAAAGGAGCGAGGTCCGTCGATATCGGTAACCATTGGAGATCGGCCCGGCCGGTACCGGACGCGCAGTTACACGCGTCATTCTCTTTCCTCGTTCCCGTTTCGCCGGGTCATGCCGATGCGATGCGACGCGACGCGCGGAATGGAAATTTTCGGGATTGCATCCAACGGCCCCCGGGAATTTTTCCTGGTTTCCTCGCGAGATCGTTTTCAAAGTCAGCAA
Organism: Seladonia tumulorum; assembly: GCA_913789895.3. NCBI lineage: Eukaryota > Metazoa > Arthropoda > Insecta > Hymenoptera > Halictidae > Seladonia > Seladonia tumulorum. The sequence goes on from OU565276.1 coordinate 12,298,772, forward strand.
ACTCCGATGCAAATTCGTCCGCCGAGCGTGCCGGACTCATAATCGATCACTCCACTTAAAACAAACTTTTCGATGTTTGGACGGGACGAGTGGCCGGATTTACTAGACGACCAGTGAAAAGAATTTTGAGAATATTGTAATCGGTCCGAGTCGCGAACAAAATAGCGAAGCTTTTCAATTCGTATTTTCAGATTCTTGGAATATTTTTGGTTACAGTGAATTCCGTCTGCAGGTCCCTGGTTTCCCTCAACTTTCGACGAGAACCACAGATTTCATTTAACCAGTTAACTGTGATTGACGAGTATACTCGTCATGGAGAAGTGGCACGATTTTGTGTATTGACGAGTGTACTCGTCATGCGTAAAATTTTAATTCTGGTGAAAACTAAATTATATTCGTAGAATTTTAATATGTTTAAAATGTTTAGAGGTCAAGACGAAATGAAACAAACAAATGAAAATTATAAATAATTTGAGTTGGATTTATAACTATAAATATGACGACTATACCCGTCATCGTTTGATTATCGCGACACACACTGGTGGGCGCTTTGCAAAGAGATCGCCACAGTTAACTGGTTAAATGAATTCACTATATTTTTATTTTGATCGGCCCATTTGTCTCATAATCGCGTAAAATGAAGAAAATCGCAAGGGACTGAAAGTTTCCGGAAATTTCATCGTGATATCACTTACCAAATCCATATCCGAAAATTACGTTACTCTTACCGGTTCGCTCGGGTCTCTTAACATAATGTTTGCGTGGCACGGGACAGTAATGGGAAAATTACAGTCGTTTCGATCGGAGGGCGACTCGAATCGCCGCCCACGCTTCTCTCTCTCTCTCTCTCCCTCTCTCTTTCTCGCGATTGTTTCAAAGGACGCGGTTGAATTTAATATTCGAGCAATTCGCGTCGTATCCGCGCGAAGAATGCAGTTTATTGGAGCTGCAACGACGCTAATTCCCCTTCGGAATCGAACGATCCCGTGCTCTCGCGTCTCTGAGCAATATTCGTCCCATTCGTTGGCCCTGTCGCGTTTTGCACGCGGAAAATCGATGTCTCGTTTCCCTTTGCTTGCTTCGTTTCCGCGTTGCTGCCTCTGCACTGAGGTCAGAGATTTTTCCCGTCGATGCGATTCCAATCTCGCCGATCGTAAAAAGAATGTTTTTCGGGGTGGAGGGGGGGGGGGGGGAAGCAGTGTATACGCGGCAAATAAACGAGAGAAATAAAACCGGTGGAAAGTGAAGAAGCGAGCGAAGTCGGAAGCCGGTGGGTCTCTATAAACCGAGGCTAGAGTATTATTAATTTCTCGACTACTTTGTAGAAAGTAATATCCGAAAGGGTGAGTCGCGACGGGAGAAGTAACGGCGCCCCGACGTCTTCTAAACGCACTCGGTGTCGCCAAAACGGGATCTCTATTTGTCATTGTCGTCGCTTGAGTGAGATTAACGACGTCACGAGAAAACTATACTCGAGTGTCCACTGCAGTCACCCCCTAACGTCTTCAACGATTTCCGATACCATTTTTTTTTTAATCAGTCTTGTTATATAGAGCCCCTCCGAATATTCCCCGTGCGATTTTCCAACGTTCGTATGTAGGGGTTGAAAATGGCTGTTGACCCTCCGTAGGCAACCTGGGAAATTTCTCCGAAGAGTAGGGAGTTCCATTTTCATCGATTGATTTTTAACGTTTCAACGATGATGATATTGAAATGGGTACTTCAATACGTATTCCAGAATTTTGTTAGATTTTTTGAAAGCGTACAACAGTAAACAAAATTACTCGTGGACATAAACGACTCGGGTTGTTCACGGAAAGTGTAAAAAATATGCCATACCATGGAGGGTTAAAGGTCAGCAAAGAAAACCATTTTATTTACCTTCGAAACTGTGGATTTCAGGAAAACAGTTCAACCATGTATAACACAGAACGCTCTTGTATATCCATTATATTTTTTCTAGTGATTATTGTTTGTGTTTTAGCGGGGAGAGTGGCTGTCGAAGTTGGAAACAATAAACCACATTTTTTTTTCTCCGGGGCTATTGGTTTTAAAGAAAAAATTGAAATCCGCTGTTCTGTTCGAGTTCATACCGAACGCAATTTCACGGTTTTCATTGAATAATAAACGATATTAAATTATACAAACACTATCATGCTCCGGTAGTATTACGTTATTGCGCCCAAGCCAAATTTGTAAAGTGATACAGCGGCAAGATAAAATGCACAGTGCAGAATTGGCGTGTTTTCTCATTTTTAACATTTAGGAGGTGCACGGTTTTGATAATTGTATAAATGGCAATATTTAAATATTGCCATATAAATTTAAATTTAGGCAGTGGTTCAGGAATTTTTTCACAGAAATTCTTGTTGCAATTACACCGCTTCCAATTAGAATTGATTAGAAACTGAATAGCTAGATGATGCTTTTGCGCAAGGGAAAACAGCCCTAACAGTTTGAAGCCAGTTTTTTCTCACTTTTAACAATTTAGAAGGTTTGATGATTGTATAAATGGCAATATTTAATAATTGCCATATAAATTTAAATTTGGGCAGTGGTTCAGGAATTTTTTCACAGAAATTCTTGTTGCAATTATACCGCTTCCAATTAAAATTTATCAGAAACTAAATATCTAGATGATGCCTTTGCGCAAGGGAAAACAAGCCCCAACATTTCGAAACCAGTTTTCACCCTCCCGGTGAAAAGGTGGCTAACAAGCCTCGTGTTGAATATTTTCCTGAACTTTAGGTGTCGTCGCTTGTTTACGAGCGAAATTTGTCACACTCCTCTCGATCGAATTAATCGAGAAACGCAGAGCATGGGCGCGATTACTGTTTCGCAGGTGGCACCTGTTCGAGATTTATGAGAACGATATCGCGCGATCATCGAGTCTGGGGAAACTCCGGGGCGGAAAAGTAATGGGCGAAGTTCTGGCAGCGACCAGTGTTCCCGCGGTTATGGTCGCTCGCGTCCCTTCCCGAGGAGGCAACTTTCAAATCTCCCGGTGAAATTGATTACGAGACCTTTTTTTCTCATTAATAACTAACGAGACGCGACACTGTCTACAATCTATATCGTCCACAATTTACATTATCTACGAGATGAAGAGGAGCTTGCTCGGCAAGTAGATGCACTTTTTGGTGGACTCTATTCCGGCTCGAAAACGCGGCGTTTTAATTGTATCTCGCGATAACGCGGGTTATAAACAGCTGCGTTTTGCATGCGGTGTGCAGCTCGCATTACGCGATACAGGGAATGTTTGCGGGCGGGCGAGACACGGTAACGTTGCCGTAACGAAAGAGAGAAAAGGAGAGCCGTCTCTCTTTCTCTTTCGCTCTCATTGTCTCTATCTCTCTATCCCTTCGTCGTCGTTTAACGCCGGCTTTTCACCGGTGCTCGCGAGCCTCGCTTATATTGTTAGGGAGGCATCTGGAAGCCATATAACGGGTATCCCGTTAAAAGAAAGCCACTCTCCCTTTTACGAGCGGGACTAGCAGCCCGCGAGGGCGAATTACGAGCTGGAAAGACACGCGACCGTCAGCCCCGCGTGTTTTGAATTTTTTGAAATCCTTCGAAACGCTAACTGTGTTATTCCTGAAAGAAGCCTCCCACGGAGAACGACCGCGGAACGTTGAAGCCTGTTTCGATTTCACGCAACACTGTGTAGGAGGAACTCACCTGGCGCCTGGACTCCAGGCTTTCAATAAACAGTTCAAACGAGGCGAGATGTTATCTGGCAAAAGGGCAACGAAATATTACGACAAGAAAGAGAGGAAAATTACGCGTCTCGGAAAATCAATGAAACAAGCACGGAACTTTGAAGCTAACATCAGTCGTATCATGTGAATGTCAAAGAAAGCACTGAATCAACTGAATGTCAAAAAATGCAATCTTGACGAGTATATTCGACATGAGAAAATTCCATCTTGTCGAGTATACTCGTCATGAGAAAATTCCATCTCGGCGAGTATACTCGTTATGAAAAAGTGCGAGCTCGACGAGTATACTCGTCATGAAGAAATGTGATCTTGACGAGTATACTCGTCACGTAGGAAAAAATTTGCACTTGCTATTAAATAAGATTTAAGAGAGTGCACTGTGTGGTATGGAAAACATAATTAGATAAAAGAGTTGACTAAAAGAATTTTCGGCGATGTGCTTGAACCAGAGCTGTTCCAGTGACCTGCGAGTGCGTTGATTGCGTTACAAGTGCATCGACTGGCATAGGTGCAGGGGGGACACGTCCTGCTGTATTATATTGCAGGCATTGTTGCATCGGCAGAATCGTCGACGCTAATGAAAAGCGATTCGCAAACAAGTGTGCAAGCGGGGTTGAACGCCGACAGCTCGGGGGCGAATAAACTCGCGCGAGAGACCGAATTAGTTTCGAACGCTAACTGGATCCGCCATTCCGCGTGCCCGAATGTTGCCAGTGTATCCGGGGCAAACGAGCACGAGCACGAGCACGAGCACGAGCGGGAGCATGATCGCGAGTATAAGCGCACGCGGCCAAACGCGATTTCGAAATCTCTGTGGAAACGGTGTAACGAGGAGCAAGCAAGCCTGGGTCAGGTTTTCAAACAGCCCCTGGCTGAGTGCGCCGACTGCCCTTGCGCAACAATGCGTACACGCCGTGTGTCTGTAATGCCGGTGTGTTTGTAATGCCGGCAATAGCGCAATAAAGACGATGTAATAGTCATGATGTCCTCTGTGCCCCGCATCTGGGTCACCAGGATGTTGGTGCCGCTGTAAAGTTTATACGATTCTACAGCGGTTTCCGTGATTTTTTCCTCGCAGCTTTCAGACGGTTATGGTTTCTGCGAGAGCGTAGGTATTTACTAGGAGTTTATTAACAGTAAAACCACCGAGCCCTAAACGAGACTCGCGTACATTTCTTCGTAATAACAACAGGATTGAATTTATTCAGATTTCATAGGGTTTTATGGCACATAAAATTGAAGAAATATTCTTAAAAAATATCTCGATTGTAAAAGAAGAAATCGGAAATCCATCTGATTTTGACTTTGTGTCTTAAGGGTATTATAGGATTTGTTATGTTATTTTATTATTGTGTCCATGTTTTTGATCAGATGACATTTAAGTGAGTGCGGTCTAGTTATTTTTATACAGTAATTCAAACTGCTTGGTTTTAATGTTCAGTAGCTTTAACGCTAACAACGTAACGAGCAGAGCAATTCAAATTAAAAGCCGTTTCGAAACGGTTAACATGGTGGCCGCGTAGTACCTAGTGATAATTAGAGTGCAGTTTTTTATGGTAAATATGAAAATGAAAAATACAATAGAATACATAGGTCTATGAAATTAAATATTCTTCGTCTACGAAAATATTAAAATTGTTAACACAGTCTCCACAAATAATGGACAGAAAATTTTATGTTAAACGACCAAGGTATCGTGAAAAATTAGGTGAGCACACCATTGTCTCGGTGAATTGAAAGGACGTGGAAACAAGGTGGTCATAACAACAACCGTCATTATGCCAACGATAATAATTACGCAACAAACACTAATACATGCGTAGAACTATTAACACACACATATATTCGTATATGCGTAAAACAATCTGTCGAGGCACAATAGCAATAACAGAGAAATTCGTTCAATAAACAGTACTCGGTTCACATTAATTGAAACTGCGTCAGAACTAGTACTAAAAGATTCATCCCGTATCATAGAAATAGATTCAATATGAAACCGGTAAAACGTTTGCATAAATTCAATCATAATATCGCTCACTGAAACAATGCCACGTTCATCTGTCATGAATCCGACGATTTTAATATGCATCAGACTGTACAGAAAGACAATCATAATCGTGAAAACTTGCAACATTGCCCCCCACATTTTCAATGGCCTATAAACTGAACCTCCAGCACACCGTACATAATAACGCAATTATATTAATTATGAATAGCCTGCAGATTTCATGCATTCATGATCTGCGATTTGTAATGAATAGCCGAATCAGTAGAGAGATTGATAAAATGTTAAAGTAACAATATATTATAACCAATCATTTAAAATTAATTAATAACGAAAGAAAAAAATTCCAACATATGTTCCTAGCAACTAGATAATTTATATTCTGAATAAAGATTCACGATCTAATTGTGTATGAATAAAATCTCAGGTGCATTACATGATTTATCAAATGAATCGCCCTGCTTTAGAAAAGACATTAAAATGCATTGCGAACCACTGACCATTTCATTTATGGGTTAAAGCAATTCGCCCGAGGCTTGATCTGAAAAAGCAAACGAATAATTGCAATACCAATGATAATAAAAATAAACCACGGACAGCAACAATCCCTTCGCTACACACAATGCGTCGATGCACACGATGCCGCGTTTGCCTCGGATTCTGATTGGCTATCGCTGGAGTGCTCACAAGATTTTCTTAAGCGAAATAATTTCGCGAAATTATGCGAAACGAGGAAAAAGCTCGAGCAAACCACCCCCAATAATGGCCGCGCATGCGCGCATCCGAGCTTCAAAGCAAACAGGTGCAACAAAATTAACGGTGCACGGCTGTTGCACGCAACTCGCCGCCATCGAACGTTCACAGGAACAGAAAAAGAGCTGAAACTGGTGCTTAAGCCAACTGGATTAAAAAGACGACTGGCCTGTCTCGAGTCAGCAACAAAATGGAGGGGATAACTGCCTTCGAGTCGCCCACAGCGATCGATCGATTCTGCTCTCGAACTGTAGATCCCCTGCGGCGACACGCTCCTGTATTCTCTTTAAACGCGTGCGCGAGTGTGGGTGCACACGCGTAACATTACCTCCAGCAATAAGTACGATTCTACGCGAGAATGTGCATACTACTTTTGCATTATAAACTTGCCTAATCAATGATTCACACACCGGTCCGATCCATCAACTTTTCCGAGCTGTTTGGCAACTTGCAGCGTGCATCAAATTTTTGTGTTCTTATATAATCATTACCGCTTCGCAATTTTGTTGCCCAACTTACAAATCAATTTTTATTGCGACCTATTAAGTCACTCAAATTTTATTAGAATCTACAATCACAAGAATCATTCAAAGAATTTTTTATACATTTCTTTCTCACGTCGTGAACTAATTCCTCTAAACTCTCAAAAAGAGCCAAGGCGTTTGGTCCATTTTTAAAGAAGGTATTCTATTTTAAAGAATTTACGAATATTCTTAATAGGTCGAGAAATTATAAGTCTCTGAATTATTCAAGTTTTTGTACGTGTTAATTTTTTACGAAAACGTTACCTTTCTTATAGTTTTGTCGCAGTTAATAAAAGGTAAGTTGGTGTTTCTTTCAAATTCTTAGAAATACTAACGAAAACACTGCGTTAAACGACGTCTCCAGAAGTGACTAATAACTAGACATCGGATGTTTATGCAATTTCCAATTTTTATAGAAACATTTTAAGAAAGTGGAATGAAATAAAATTTTATTTTTAATTGGGACAGCCTTTGTGGATCCAAAGCAAATAAAAATCGTGTTAAATTCTCTCGAATTTTATATTATAGCATTTTTTTAACATTTCCATAAGCCATAAATGCATAAAGATCCGATGTCTACTAATAACACTCTGTATGAAAGACGATGAAGTTCTCTTATATAACACGTAATTATTTCGTTTTAAGTGATGTCTTATAGTATTGTCGCGGACTGTAAATCTCCGTGTATAATTTCGAAATAGAGAATAGAAAGATCTTCCGTGTACTTACCGCCGAGACTAATAGATAGTCGAGTTGATTTTGAAAGCGTCGATATCTCGTCTGGCATCGAAGTCGTTGACTCTGCTGGGAGGCTTATCCTTGTTCAGAGCTCTCCGAATCAGTGTGAGAGACGAAGAGGAGGGAGCTGGTAGGCGTATGCTCGGCGCCAATCGTCTTGAGAACGGTATCGGGTTATGCGCGATTGTTGTAATAATTACGTGTCACTCATTCCTGGCTGTGTACGTGTTACGCTATTATTTAGGCCGCGCCCTGGCTCGCAGACACATTGTCTACCGAGCCAAACGGTCGCGACCATAAACGTCGCCGAAAACGGGGGACAGCTGCTTTCACGGGACTTTCGTCTCGGAACAATTTACCAGGTCTGAGAATCTGTCCCATTCGTCCAGGTAATCGTTGAATTAGTACCTCGCTGCAGTATTTGATTTACCATTTATTACCTTTCCTCCGCTCCGAAAGAAATGCTTCGTACACAGCGCACTAAAGTTCCCAACTAGGTAGACTCTTTACTTTATATTCTGCGAGCCGAGGGAATTTTTACCGATATAATAAACAACGTTTATACGTTGCACCGTTCTCCTTTGCCCGCCTCTTCTGTTCTCGATATCTGCGAAATTCCGACGGATACCGCCTTGAAAAGCAGAGTGAAAAATTTACTTGGCTGCAAACTTTGCAATTTCATCTGCCCGCGCAATCATCTTACAGTTTACCCGCGTTTTATTTTTCCTATCCTTCTTTCTGTCTGCGACGGATGTACAATGCGATGAATGCACAATATTAACCGTTTCACTGGGGATGACAAATTCATTCCTCGTTGGAATTGGCTATTACTGGAACTTCATGCGAAATAAAAATTGTCTGCATCGATCGCAAGACACAGCAGTAGTCGTTTGAAAGCTTCTTTCTTTATTAATCTTAGAAAATTGAAAATGGTACATCGACGTTCTTAAATTCTTCTAATACTACTATTGTTTTCACGCTGGAACTACCGAGCCCGTCAAAGTGACGGATTCAGATTTTTTCTTTTATAATTCGTGGTTACAGAAATAAAAAAAGAAAAACATTTTTCAAATTCTTAAATATTAAAAAAATTTTTTTTCATAGAAACTAATCCTGTTATTATCATCATCCACGTTTAGTGTTCAGTAGTCCAGTGTGAACGGGTCACTCCTTCACTTAATCGTGTCATAGCATCCATACTTATACAAGCTGTACATTACATTTACGTTCATTACGGTAACATTTTTGTCATATAAATTGTACTGTTCTTTCATTACGTGTTCGTGCGTGTTCATAATTGCCAGACACCCAATGAAAAGATTAATGTTTCACGAAGTAAATTGTCCAATCAGAGGGAAACGCTGTTAAATGAATCGGAGCGCATAAACCAGCGGTTTCGCAAAATGCGGCGCGCGTAACGAAAAATGTAATTAAAACCGAAAGTTTATTCGATTTCGAATTGACTGGAACGGCACTCGGGAGGATTAAAATCCAGGGAAATAATGGCAAAGTGTTAAATCAACGCCGGCGTGTTAATCTCGAGAGACGTCGGTCCGCCGGTTTTCATTTTGGCATTCGAGTGCGAACGATATTGTTCGCCGAGAACGTAGAGAAACGTCGTTTCGCGCTAATCGCTTGTAAACCGTTAAATCGCTACTGATTTATGGAAGACACACCCGGGGGCCAAACCCCGCGGCCGAGGTCCTCGCCTATTAAACTAATGCTTTTCTTAGAACCTCATTTGCCGTTTACGATCGTCCCGAATTCCGTGACGTCTAGAAATTCCATTGGCTTCCATTGTGCGTCCTGCCCGACCGAAAACAACCAACCCCCGCGTTTACCATTGTTCCGAATGACCCGTTACGTTATATTCGTTTCACACGTCTCCCGTGATTGGACGATACAATCGCCCGCTTCACGGCGTGCGAAGAAAGTCATTTTGCGACGAAGGAAGGCATGATTGCTATCGAATAGCCTCTGTACTCCCCACTACCTTCGATTTCGAGGCAACTCCAGCCAATAGAAAGTGACATCCGCTGCAATGTGACACTCGAGAGGGAAAACAGTACTGAGACGTCACAAAATTAGTAGCCATTACAAAACAGGGTCCACTGGGCTATTCTGATTTTCCATTTTCGAGAAACGATTCTTGAAAGAAAACAGACTGGAAATTTCGAGCCAACATGTTTAAAATCCGTCAATTTTTCTTATTTTTTTTTTATTACGCCAGGCTTCTTGCGCGACGTTAAAGAGGGAAAACAGTACTCCCCTGTGTCTCTAGCTTCCAGCCACTAGAAAATAGCATCCAGTGTGCGATAACGTACAGTATCCCCCGAATTAGTCACGAATGGTTGTCAGAACTATTTGTTTCTACGATGAACGATATCGCGTGCTCCATGCAGCAGCATTCCTGGCGTTGGTGCGGGTGAAATGAATGGTCGTCGAAGCATCAAAAACGAGACCGTTTGACACAAAGTTCCGGTTGCGCTCTCGCAGCTAGCAGTTCGAGTGTGTGTCGCACAAAGGACACAGAGGGACAGATAAACAGAGAGACAGACAGACTGTCTTTGCGGGACTCGGCCGCCTCCGTTTCGTGAATTATCATCGAGCCAGTCCGCGCGAACCGAGCCAGTCCGGAGGGCCCCGCATTAATTACGCCGGCAGGTAAAACTTGAGCCTTCTGCATTGTGCGCCGGGATTACAATGCATTTTATGCAAACCAGCTCGTAGAATAGCAGTTCGTTGAATGCCGTGGCCGAGCCCTCTGCCCTTCCACGTCCCTCCCTCTCCCGTTGGCAAACACTTCTATCTCCCATTGCGCCTCCCTTGCCCTTTCCCTCCGCCCCTAGCCCCACGAAATAATAGTAAACGCCGCCTAATCCGTGATTGTTTTCAACTGCGCACTGGAAAACCGTTGAGTTCAAACGCCGCTTAGCGCCGCTTGCGTATATGGATCTTTTAGTATCAATCTTTGCTAGATGATCTTTTTCAATTTATTATAGCCACCGTTGCCTATCTCTATATATTTTTGTTTCCCCACTTGTTCTTTTGTCATACTCTATCCTTCACCAACGGAAGATACGGATTTTGTGGATTTCTGGAAAATTGGGTGTTAAGTTTAAAAAAAAAGCTTACAAAGATCGCTTGATCGACGACTGCAAAAATTGGGCAAGATCGAAGCAATTTATTTAATAAAATAGAATCTGAAAAGTTAAGATTTATACTGCTGATTAAATCTGTCAATTCTCCTACATTTCGTACACCATAAGCAAATTTACCATAGCCCATCTACTATCGCAGAATTCGAAGATTTACCGATTAAAGAAATAAATTCTTATTTGTTTCTAGATTCTCGCGATTGATGCAAACAATTTTTATTCCCCGTGAAGCGTCGCAGCCTAGCGACAACGATTGTTAGATGCTGCTTGGAATGAAAATAACATGACCCCAGTGGACCGTTCATCTCGAGAAGATAATTGAAACTTAGCGATTCAAGGTACCTTTTGTTACCAGTTGATTAGGATGTATGCTAGTCTCACGGAAAGATTCTTAATCTTTTGAATGCTTAAAACGCCACATATCTCCATTGTTCGAAGACAATGGAAAAAAGTGCGCGTACGATGGGAAGAAAATAATTAAAAACCTTGATAACTACGTAACAGATAAACCACTCGATCTGCTCGTTTATAAGGGAGCGAAACTCTTTCTTCACTACAAAAGTAAAGTAAAAAGTACGAACCTTTAAATATTTAAATACATTGAAATTATTTTAACGGGACGTTTGAATGTATCCGGATGATCCGATACGATATAATAAAGTAGACGGTTACCGTGCGGCAGCGCGAAAAACGCAGATATTTTTAAACCGGTGGAATTTCGTGGACGGCGACGGTGCATACACGTGCACGGGAGTTGTCGAAGTAATTTACGACAGTCGACGCACACCGACGCACACGTGCGGCCGCAAATTGCGTTCGGTCGCGTGGCGAGCGATCGAGAACGCAGCGTGTACTGCATCCGAGCTGCATCGCGCCGCGCAAGTTTTCGAAAGCCGATTACATTCGACGAGCTGCCCGTCTCGAGTTACGATTCCCTCTCTGCCCAATGGATAGCCGATGTACGGCTTCGCGGTTTTCGCCGTGGAATTGCGAAACGAGCTGGCCACGAACACCAGGGGGATGAAACAGAATTCACCGGCGCGATTGCTTACCTCGGAATAATTATGAAACACGGATCCGGGAGAATGCGTGCCTTCACGCGCAATCGCATCCCCGATCAACCCTGTTCCCCAATCACTTTGCTCAGAATCAGGTTCGCGTATCTGCACATCATTTCTCGATTGGAAGTAATCTGACTGTTTCTGCAACGAAATTACTTTTGTCTACTCACAGAACATAGCAGCACGTTTGTCGAAAATACACAAAAAATCTACAATAAAAAATATAGGTTTCCATTCGAAAAAACAAAGTTGTCCTTCAAATGATCTTGAAAACGGCACCCAAATAAAAAACCGACACTGCCTCCCTCTTTCCCCCTCGAAATCCTTGGACGCGTGTTTTACACTTTTTTAAATATCTTTCATGCTTTTCGAGATACTCGGCTGGAAAGTTTACAAATGAACACCCTGTACATGTCGCCAAGGTCTCGATGATAAACGTCGCGGTATTATCCCCACTACGTCTCGAGAGGCCTCGTACGCCAAGGATTGTGAACATAACTACTGCGCGATTATGTCTGCTGGACGTTATATGTGGCTGGTAAGACCCGTGTTGTTGACACGCATAGAGAATATGCTGTATTCTCTATTTCGTTGGCACTGTTCGCGTTCAGAGTCGTCAAATTAAGACTTCTCTCCCACTCTACCCGTGAAGACGAGTCAAAGACATCTGACCGTGATATAATCGCGGCGTCAAAGGGGGAAAAGGAAGGCCGTAGCAAGCGGAATCCCTAGTTCTACGGGTATTTGATTACACGCTCCAATTCGACGGGCATGTGTCGGGTCTGGATGTCTGTCTGTCTATGGAACGTGTCGTTATATTGCGTCGTCGAAACAGTATACGGCTAGGAGAGGCTGCTCGAACGCGATACGTAGAACGAAAAGGGAAAGCCGTCCGGCTATCGAGTATCTACCGTTCTCACAAATCTTCGGTGTCCCTAATCCACGTGGCGGGCTTGCCCGCGAACTGAAAACCCGGGGCGCCACAATAAAATAGGAACCGATGAATGAGCAAATACTACGCTCGAGCGGGGTAGTACGGCCTCCATTCAGCCACTGGGGAGACCATATTGCTCTCCCACCTGTTATGTTTGCCGGCAGTTTATCTCCCCCTTGCTCCATTAACCCCTTATAACGTCGAGCTAGACTCGCGACGAATACTTCGAACCGAACATATTAATACTTTTTGTGGCGCGGAAGTTTTTGCGGATTTATTTTGGTTGAATTTACGTCTATCCGCTTGTTCTCGATATTTAACCATTTGAATAAATAGTTTCCACGTCGAAGTGCAGAGAGATGGTATCAAGAAATCTAAAATTTTGAAACGGCGGATTCTCTGGCTAATGAGTAGCGTTCCTTCTCGAGAATTTCTCGAGAAATTTTATAATCGATTATTACTCATTTCTCGAGAAATTACAGTATCTCTCGAGATATTTAAATCTAACACTAGTAATGAGCGAGCTGTGCGCGAAGTGAATCTCGAATGCAGATTACGTTGTCCTGAGGGTCGCGCGACGGTACGGAACAGTTTCAAGGATTTTAAATAGCATCCTCCGTGAAACGGGGCGTCCCAAACGAACCGAATCGCAGAGCGGGGCGACTGCACCGGTGCAGCGTTGCACCGTGCCCCCGGAGACACGTTGACGCTCGCTGGAACCCCGCCGGTGATGTAGGTGGGCACCTAGGGCAGCGTTCGAGAGAGAGGGAGAGAGAGAGAGAGAGAGAAAGAGAGTGAGGGGATAGGCCGGCTGTTATCTAAATTACTCTATTTTCTCGAGGGACGATCGCGATGGATTTTTTTTCGATCGTCTGGAAAGTACAGTCCGCGACAATACTGTAAGACATCACTTAAAACGAAATAATTATGTATTATATGAAAATAATTCATCGTCTTTATTTATTATAAATTAAATTTATTCTAAAGGAAACCAGTTTAGTACTGTGGAACTATTGAAAAACCGCGTTGAAATGGTACGGAAGAAAAATAAGCAAAAACCGATTAAAAACTTGTATAAATTTATTCCAATAAGAATGTTACACGTCAGAAAAAATAAAGGTGGCAACACAAAATATTAATAACCGATAAAAATAAGCTGTACGTGTTAATTTTTTACAAAAACATTATCTTAGAAATACTAACGAAAACACTGCGTTAAACGACATCTCCAAAAGTAACTAATAACACTCTGTACGAAAGACGATGAAGTTCTTTCATATAACGCATTGTAATTATTTCGTTTTAAGCGATGTCTTATAGTATTGTCGCGGACTGTAGGCATCGAGACGAGGTGGGTGTTCCTGTTGCTCCACAACACGAGCCCCCCTTTTCATCCACGATCCATTCTGTCTCCCTCTTTCTCATCCCCCTTTCTCTTCCTCTCGATCTCGTTCCCGGTCGACGCGCCTTGGAAACGTACAAGTGTCCGATTCGGGGCACCGTGGTACTCTAAACACGAGTCATATTTAATTTCGAGATACCGATCGGTGGGCACGGCCAGCGACGCGTACGGGACCCCGTGCGATCGGCACGAAGAAGAACGCCCATGGGACAGGCCGAAGTCGAGAATAGCTTTCCCGTTTACGATCACGATTATTGCACCCCGTACATTATACCCCGCGCGAGCATAAACATTTGCTGTTTCTCGCGCCGGCGGATCAGGCCAGGGATAATCCTCTTTACTGCGGAAATAATCGTTAACGCCCGTCGCCGGGCGAAGTTAACGGTAACAATAGACCCCCTGTACCGTCACGGGAAACACAGGGGCAGAGGTTCCTTACCTGAGGACACACTGTTTCCCTATGCTAAGGTCGAAGTTCAAAGAAACCAGGTAAATTAGCCTCTGCGATGTATTTTACGGTTACACGGCGATTACCAACTGTTGTCGTTCGAAACCTCCTGCAATTATTTATTTATTATTTATTATCTCCCGGAGACGAATTCTAAAGTCAGGCGGTAGAACCTCTTTCTTGCGAAGGTAGCTGTAGCACGTCGCGAGTGCACCGAAACCTTGGGGATCGGTGCGCGTTGGGTCGCACGGTTGCATGCACGGTTCAGCGAGGTAAACGCGGTGATCGAGGAACAATGCGGCGCCCGTTGGATCGTCAGGACGCATCCTCCGCATGGAAAGAGACTCGTAATAATCTCGTGGTAGGGAATCGGTGGGACGTTCGCCGCGAAAGTGGATCGCGCGAACGTTCGTGAAAACGAAGTCGGCACATAGCATGCGGCGTCGGCGTCGGCGGCGTTGTGCTTACGGCCTGAAAGGCTTACCGTAATTCTCTTCTCTCTCTTTTTCTCTCTCTCTCTCTCTCCCTTCCCCCTATCGGCGTGTAGTGTCTCCCTCTGTCATCCTGTTCCCTCCTGGTAGTAAACTCATGGCTTCTCTATCTCGCGTGAGTCGGTACCCCTTCCTCGCGGTGTTCGGTGTATGCAGGGGTTCCCCCCTCCCGGGACAGACGAGTCGAGCAGGTAACGTGCCAACGCCAGGCAATGGCGCCTTGGCGGCTGCACCTGGGCTAACCGTTCGCCAGGTGAGGCGAGCTTGTCGATTGGCCGAGCCGCGCAAAACCGGCCGTTGATTGGCCGGTGCCACGGTTCCGCCGGCCACGGGAACTTTAATCTCGTTCACCGTAGGCGCGCTGCTGCTCAGTTCAACTTACCTTTGCCGCACGGACGGACGGACGGCTGGGGCTGGCCACGGAACCCGCGCCTGGACATTCCACGAGAAAACGAGTCGTCGTAGCCGTCCTCGTCGTCGTTGTCATTGTCGTTCGTCGTTTGTCGTTCGTCGTCGCCGTTCCGTCTGTACGTTCGCGCGATTCGTCGACCGGGACGCCTACAGCCGCCGCCGTCGCCTGCACTCTGCGCTGGCACCGGAGCTTGTCTTCGCACGGCTACTCTCCTTGGGTGTCTCACTCTATCTCTTTCTCTCTCTCGCGACGCAGTTGAGTGGCGTGCGTGGAAACCGGTGCGTCGCGGTCGTCGATCCATGGATCCCGTCCCCGCGCCGTGGACTCGTTGAAAGATCGACGTCGCTCCGCTTAGGAGATCGCGTCCCCGCGATCGCGTGTATACCTCGCGTGTGTGTATGTGCTCGAGTGAGACAGTGTGCGTGCAAGCCGCGAGACACCAACGAGCAAGCAAGAGAGAGAGAGAGAGCGCGTTTCGCTCTCCTCCCTTCCCCCGGATAGCTGGCAACCTACCTATATACCTGCGGTGCACGTAGATCGTGTACAAGCAGGACCCCTCTTGCTTGCCCTCCCTGCTGCCTCGACCCTCCTCGCTCTCTACCACCGTCTCTACAGCGCGTGTTCGTGATTGGTCGGTGCGTGGCATTTTTAAAAAGTCGTCCGCCTGCTTCTGTTCGCCGTTTCGCCGCACCGTAGAAAGAGAGGAGGAAGACACGGCACGCATCCGGCAGGGGGCGATGTCGCGAAACCGCCAGTGAGAATCATCGATACCCCCGGTGTCCGATGATCCAGGCTCCTCTCGGTAGATCCTTCGCCTGAAAGATCGCAGCGACCCTGCGGACGCTCTACAACACCTGGAATTCCGCGGGGTACTTTGTTCGGCCTCGAACTTTCTCTCTCTTTCTCTCTTTCGCGTCCAGGTATTCCGCGGAGGGCACACGCGCGTGCACCGGCGCTCCCCCCTTTTGTCCTACCCCTCCCCCCGGACAGCGAAAGCACGCGGGGGGACCGGCTTCGCGTTGGCTTGTGTTACCGTTGCCGTCGCGCCGCTGGATCGAGCGAAAGATTCGCCGCACCGGCGGAAAATTCGAACGGGCTTCTTCGCGAAGAGAGGAAAGCTCGGCGCCGGATCCGGAGCCGAGCCGGCAACGCTGCAACACAACGGCTATCAAGCCGCTGACAGGTAGAACGCGGCCGAGTAAAACGAGAGGGAGAGGAAGAAACGGGAGCGTGGTGGAAGGAGAGAGGGAACCGGAGAGGAAAGAGCAGAGGAGAGCCGGCAGCCGCGTGCAGTTTCTTTTTCGTACGAGCAAGACCCCTCTCCGACGGGACCGTTTCCGGAAGTGACACGCCGGAGATATCGACGGATTCGAGGATACCACGGTCGTCGAAGGAAAATCGGGATTTTCATTTTTATTTTTTCGAGTGCTGGAAATCGCACGGGAGTTAAGAATAGAGGAGCGCGAATCGGGAAGAGCCAGAAGAAGAAGAAGAGGCAAACACGCTCGGGAGGAATATAGCCGCGCGGCGTTTGCGGTGATTTTCTGATCTCTGTTCGGAGGCGCGCCTTCGGACGCGGTTCTCTCTCCGTGTCCTCCCTCTCTTTCTCTCTTTCTCTCTCTCTATCTATACGGTGGATGTGTAGTCGTGCTCGTGGTCGTGATCGTGGTGTGCCGGTGTGTGCCGAGGTTTGGTTGGGATCGTGCAGAAGAGAAAGAAACCCGCGTAGAGGGGGGCAGTGGGCAACCAGTGAACTGCGACACCGCGATTAAGTGCAAACGAGACGAGATATAGCCGGGCCCAGGACACCGTTCCAGGGAGAGGAGAGCCGCACACGCGATCGCCGAGAACTGGATTACACGGGCGACCCGAGAATCGCCAAAATTTTGCCGGTTTCTAAAAAAGGTGAACCCCACTATCTTTCTCTCTCTCTCTCTCTCTCTCTCTCTATCGCTTGCTATTTTTCTCCCTTTACGTCTCTCCTCCCGGCGGTTCTCTGTTCGCCGGGTGCTTACGGTCGTTGCCATTTACCGAGCGACAGACGGCTTTATCTACGGGCATGTTCACTCGACTCGATCCCTGACACCCGAATCTATTCTACCCGGTTTTTGTTCGTTATCGTAGCCGACTTTTATTTTCGGAAGAGCTTATCGACTTCGACCGATAAGCCGTGTTTGCCGTTACTCGTCGATACCGGCGACAACGAATGCACCGGACACGATCCGAGCGCGACCTGTTCGACGGACGGGACCGATTTAAGATTCATTTGTTGTATCGTCGACGAACAGGAACGGAAGAACCGTCGAAAGTTGTACTGGTAGTATTTTATTATTAGACCTGTGGATATTCGTGGAAAATGTTCTGTGTCGGAGATAGGAGTCAGATATAGATTGCCATTTTAACGAGATCAAAGGCCTTAGTTAGCATTCGCAGAAATTCGAACTAAAAATGGTTCTTTCATTTCCAGTCGAGAAAACGTTAAACGGTTGCCTTAAATGGTGCTTCTTTGATTCGCTAATTAAAGCTTTGGACGAGGTAGACAGCTTACGGTAGCACTAAATTCAGTTCAGTATAAATTCGGTAAACGGCAACGGCGAACACGCACACCAAGAAAATCCAAATGTAGAGTCTACATGGAGTTCGACTCTATGGGTTGGCAGTTTTAAGCATTGAACGGTTAGAAGCACGCTCGCGCCGCGTGGTACTCAAACGAGTAAAGCACACGATGAAGCTGAAGACTTGCCCGTTTCGACAGGAATTTCTCTTTGACAGTCGCTGAAACGGTGGAGATCATAGTTGGGAACTTGAGAATTGCCGCAGAGGAACAGAAATATTAAAGTAGCCCCGTGTACCTAATTATCTTCGCTAAAACCTCATTGTCACTTCGGAGCCACGAACAAGTGCATTTGATTTCTTATGGGCAAATTAAAGTAGGTCATATGTGGACTGCGGATTTTATGCAATTATGATAAAAATGAGAAAGTACAACTTAAAATAGCAGAAAAGTTAAAATGATTCGCGAGTGCCAATCTACTATTTTCAGCTTGTTTAAATGAATAAAGTAAGACTGAAATGTCTACTTGACTCCGCAGACAATTTTCATTTTGTATAAAGATCCGCAGTCTCGTCATACGTAAGGAAAATATTCTTGATTATAAAAATAAATATTCTTGACATATCCAAATTCTGGGGTCTCATAATAGCTTCGAGTGCAAAGTGGTAATACCGTATCAACGGAAAGCCTCTTAACAGGATTTTCAATAATTGTGCCGTACCAAAAGGAAGCTCAAAAATCTTATTTTATACAACAGTCCTAAGCAAAACTACTAGATTACGTTATACTGTTCACGATCGAAGTTGTTATAGCCGTTGAAGGAGCTATTAACCCCTTGCCCTACAGTCTCGAATCAGACTTTTCATGAGGACTCTGAACAGAGTCTAATAAATATGTATATTATTAATTTACTTTAAACCGAAATAGAATTCTATTTTGTTGTAGTCGGTATATATCCTTCGGAGAAACCACAAGCATAGAATAAATATAAACTGTCTTCTTTTTCTATGGAATTCTGAACGATGAAGAATTTCTAACCATTACAATCACAAAATAAATAGTAGTGCAAGGGGTTAAAAAATCATTAGCTATGGACCATAGACTTTCAAAAATTAGGAAACAATCGCCGCTAGAGTGTTAATAGCCTTGCGGGAAGATAGGTGTCAATCACCGGTGTGTCGGTATCAATCGCAGATTGTCATCTCTCCCGGCGATAGTCTATCATTTGATCGAGGAAAGAATCGTGATCGGTGAGATCGGGGTCGCGCCGGAATCAACGTTTCCGCGCGAAACCGACGGATTTCGCGTCCCGACGCCACAAAACGCTGCCGGCTCGTTCTCCGTTTAGCCTCGGGTGTCTCGGCCCGCCTAACCTTGAAATCCCACTCGTCGGCACTCGTGTGTTTTTAAAACACTCGATCTCTTGGCTCTCGCGAGACGCGCGCATGCGTCCTTCCGTCGACGGTCCTCTCTCCTCTTTTTTTTTCCTTTCCTCCTTCGCCTTCTTCTCTCGTCCGCTCTCCTCTCCGACTGTTCCGTTCCGTTGCCGCGTGTTCTCCGCGTTCGCGGGTTCGACGAAATTTCAATTAAAATCGCTACCGGTGCCGGGCGACACCGGCGAGGCCCGATTTAACTTTCAAATCGAGCCCGAGCACCCGCCGGAATCGATATGTTGCCGCGAAAACTCACCGATCGCGATCCATTTTAATTCGGCGGACGTTCCGGCCGACCATGCGCATCCTTGGACGTACAAGGTGATTCGGTCATTAGGGCAGAATCTGCGATGCATAAAATCCACAGTCAATATATCAGGGGGACCCATAAGTGAACCGTTTATTTTGAAAGTAGCCCAAGTCCAATTGTCAATTATTTCCGGTTGCCCGTGCTTACACGTACAACATCAAGTTATCTATCAATAAAGTATTTGAGGTTACCTATATTCCGAGTAAATACGATAATTCATAAAGTGGCCTAAGTCCATTTTTTATTTATTTTTGTTGTCCGTAATTACGTGTACAACTTCAAGTTAGTTGTCATAAACAACATTTGCGGTTAAGTATATTCAGAGTATATACGACAATTTTGGACCCATAAATTTTCGCAGTTAGTTCAATAATTAAAACCGTCAATTTGAATGTTTAGAATATTTTGAACACAGGCTGCTTTACCGAAAATTGTAAAAGAATGCGTTTCCTCCTCAACGACCGGTACAGAACTAAAGACAAAACAAATTCTTTGCAAATAATTGATTACTCTCAATGAATATCAATAACGTTTATCCTAAAGACATTTTTTCCTTGACCCTTTGCCAGAGGAAACGTCTATGAGCCATCATGCGATTTTCGAAGCCATCCGTCGTGTTTATGTCTTGCATAAATTTCTGTCTGCCTTTCACAGTGCCTATTCCTCTGCGTTTTGCATCTGCTTTGCCGCCTCATCCTCCACGGAGAATATTTTTCAATAACCAAGAAGCTCTCTTGGAGGAGTTGTCGATCGCAAAAGGTCAGCTTCCGAGAAATCTGCGTGTTCCTCGATCCATTTTAATTCCGTCGACGTTGACGAGTTCGCCGGAGTTCGCGGAACTCCCGCAGCACGGAACAAAAGACTTTTCTTGCGACGGTTTGTCGATACACGGCGATCGATCGTTCGCCTGACAACGGCTAATATTCTCTGTAGTTGTACGTGCAATATACACAAACCGACAGAGAGGGAGAGTGAGAAAGAGGGAGAAAAAGAAAGAGAGAGAGAGAGAGCCGACTGCGCTCGATATCCGAGTTTCCTGCATTGTGCGGGTTCTCGGTGTTCTCTGTCGTCGCGTTTATGTCTTCGAGGAATGTCATCCGTTCCAGAAATATAAAAAGCGCATCTCCCGCGGCCGACGACGACGTGTACGAGAGATTCTTACGAACCGGTCATAAAGTACACTTTTATGAGGCGCAGGAATGCTTGTTTCGCGATCGCGACGCGAACGCTGCGCGTTTTTCCGCTCGAACCACTCGAAACAAACAGGCGAACAAACAAATGCTTGCCGAACGAAAGGGCAATTTCGCGCAGCGCGTACCGGCACGACACGGCGTGTTCAACCCCGGCCCCCCCGTAATTAGTTTCATTCTGCGCTGGATATTGTGGAAGCGGCTAATTTCGCGACGCTCCCGCCGCGGTCACCATTTTGTTCGACCCGTTCTACAATATACTTTGCTCGACGGTCGTGCGAGCGTTTCAGGACCGGTAATAACTCTTTTCCGACCGAAATACCGCAAGAATCTTGGGTACCAACAATGTCCCTTGCGAAATTGCCGGCCGTGCCTGCGTCCCGTAGGTGCCCCACACAAAGGGACCACTGATTGCCATTTTTCGGTAAAATTGCCCGCAAATCCATCACTCCGCCGTCCGTCAAATATTTCTGGGCCCGTTAATCATCGGCGATTTAAATCACTCGTTCGACCAAGCTTGGCATTCTTCATTATTTGCGGCAAATTATTTTCTCGCGAATGCAGGCACCGTGGTACAGCGAATTCTCGATATATGCCAACAATACATACCCGAGCCGTGTTACGTTTATACACCTCGGCATCCGAGGCCTCTCACCGGAAACACCCTACGGTACTGGGGATAATTCCGTGACGTTTATCGTCTAGCCCTTGGCGACATGTATAGAGAAATCACTGTACTCCTTACAGTCTGTTGTTCTACCGACTTGTTTGCAGTGTATTTGGAATGCTTACCGGGAGAGTGCTTACATTTTAATGTTGGAAGTTCTGAACCGTGCAGAATAACTGGTTTCGGGTCACTTGTTTCGCAATGAAAGCGTTCGGTGAAGTTAACGAAAATGGCTTCTACCACTTGTGTTAAAATTAGTGAGGAAGTTATCGAATGAAGCGAGGCATCTGGTCTTATTATTTCACCGTTCAAACTAGTTCATTTCAGTATCCGGTAGTTGATAATTGAAGTTGTACGAGGAAGAGAAATAATCCTCTATTAAGGAATAACCTATGCCATTTGTGAAAAATTTTCTGCGGAGGATATCGATTAAATTGAGGAACCCGGTCCTATTGCTTTCACATTTCAACTAGTTAATTTCAGTACTGTGTAGTTGAAAATTGAAGTTATAGAACAAAGAGAACAGAATCATCTATTAACGAATAGCTTGCGCCTTTTCTAAGGAGGTTATGGAATAAATTGACGAATCCGGTAATTTGCTCTGACATTCCAACCAGTCAATTTCGGTGGTCGAAGATCGAGGCGGTAGCATAAAGGGGAAAGAAGTCCGGTTCGAATTTGGCGCGCATAGTGACGGGAACGGAATGCCTGCGAGAGTTTTGTCAAAGTCAAAGTTCTGCAATTATCGGTCCCGTCGTTGGGTTTCTCGCGATCGGCGAATTTCACTCGAAGGTAAAAGTTCCGCAGTTGCTGGAGACCTTCGGTCAGTCGTTTCGTAGTTATTCGGAACTGCGGATCGATCGTGCTTCGAACAAGAATCACGCGTCCCCTAATTAAATCTTCGCGAGCATTGCGCGGTCCGATGGACGCGCGCCGCGTGTTCCGAGCTAATTTCCAGCGCGCGGGTTCAATTTTTCATTAATTAACAGCCGGTCACGGTGAATTTTAACCGTGCCGCGTTTCCGCGCTTGGTCGTCGACCCCGTTGTTCCCGATCGTTTCCGCTCTCTCGCGTTTCATCGTCGACGTGTTTTCCTTTGTTGGTTTTGATAACATTAATTCGCTTATCTACGATCGGAAACGCGACTCGATCCGTGAGAAGGAAACAATCACGTGTGTTTCCTCGAAGCTGGTTGCGCACCCAGACGTTCATTCACGCGTTTTCTCGCAACGGTTGCGCAACCCTTTCCGTTGCGAAACTTTTACTACTCCGAGAGACACCGTGTCTCTGAATTATTCATCGGGAAATATGCCTGGCCGATCGGGAACGGTTCTCTGACCGGCGAAACGGCAATTACTCCGCCGATCTAGCCGCTGGAAATTGTTCCCGGTACTCGATTTGTTCGAAACGTGCCTGGCCACTAATTTGTACCGCATTCTTAAGCGGGACAGTTTCTGGAATACATTTTTATTTCTTTCTTAATTTTTCACCGCCGCGAAACTATGTCTAATTACTTTATTCTGCCGCTCTCGCCAATCCTTGCAATTCTACACGAAATTGTCAACGATTTTCAATTTTTACGAAGGTACACTCTTTGGAAAACATTTTTATTTCTCTCTTAATTTTTCACCGATGCGGAAGTACATTTAATTACTTTATTCAGCTCCTATGCACAATCCTTGCAATTCTACGCGCAACTGTTAACAATTTTCAATTTTTAAAGCGGCACAGTTTTTGGAAAACATTTTTATTTCTTTTTGAATCTTTCGCCGTAGCGAAACTATGTCAAATTACTTTGTTCTGCCCCTCTGAGCAATCCTTGCGATTCTACACGCAATTGTCAACAATTCTCCATTTTTGAAGCGGTACACTTTTCGAAAAAACATTTTTATTTCTTTCTTAATTTTTCACCGGCGCGAAACTATGTCTAATTACTTTATTCTGCCGCTCTCGGCAACCCTTGCAATTCTACACGAAATTCTCAACGATTTTCAATTTTTAAGAAGGTACACTCTTTGGAAAACATTTTTATTTCTCTCTTAATTTTTCATCGATGCGGAAGTACATTTAATTACTTTATTCAGCTCCTATGCACAATCCTTGCAATTCTACGCGCAACTGTTAACAATTTTCAATTTTTAAAGCGGCACAGTTTTTGCAAAACATTTTTATTTCTTTTTGAATCTTTCGCCGTAGCGAAACTATGTCAAATTACTTTGTTCTGCCCCTCTGAGCAATCCTTGCGATTCTACACGCAATTGTCAAGAATTCTCCATTTTTGAAGCGGTACACTTTTCGAAAAAACATGTTTATTTCTTTCTTAATGCTTCACCGGCGCCGAACTATGTCTGTAGTTTGTTTCTCTGAATAAACCTTGCAGCTCAGCCATGTAATTGTCAAGAGTTTCTGAATTGTCTACAGAGGCACACGATTGTATGTTAAATCGATACGTTCGCGATCAGCATTTATGTCAGCAATAGCCTTCGTAGTTAGACCATTCAATTAAATGCTGTGTATGCTTGTAAAACACGAGAAAATTTTCCGAATACATTGCTATGCGTTAGAATTGTACACGATACGGACACACGCAAGATTAATTTGATTTTCTCCGTGCGATATAGAACATTGCACAGTGGTCCAGAAGCCCGGTTTTTGTGGGCAAAATTCAAAATGTTGTCATAATTTTCTGAAAGTTGGTAATTAGGAGTTTTTGGAGTCGCTGATAACGAATCTGGCATTAAAAATTAAAAGTTTTTTACGGCAGGATTATTATGGCGATCTAGAGGGCGGTATTTCGTGGCCCGATTAAAAAATGTTGTAAATCGATGTTTTTCATCATTTTCATAGAACAATATCATTGAGATACTTAATGCCATGTTTTAAATTAGTATAACCTAATACAATAATACCTTTTTAGTTTTCAGTTATTCGATGGCCCTCGAGGCGTCAAGAACGCGTGAATAAAAGAGACCTTCCTACCGTAACCTTTATTTCATAATCCCGCTATTTTGTAGTTCTATTTGAACATAAGATTCCCTTTAAGAAAACATCACAGTTATGGTCCACAGACGCCGAAAGGCGGGTTCAGGTCCCGAACGCGTCAAAATACCTCGGACGCCTTTATTAAAATTAATACAGAGTTAAAAGTTGCAAGAGGGAGCAGCTAAACTTTGCATATTCTTTTTAACAAATGTTTAAACTTTCGTACAAAATAAGTCCAAAGATTAGCACTTTTAAGCATTTTTTTAAAACCCTTCTTAAAGCTTAAACTGTTTCAAACTTGGAATATTTGTTTATGGATTAATAAATGTTTATGATGGCATTTAGAACTTAAAGTACATCTACTAACATATAAAAAATCATAATTATAACTTGTTTTCTGATATCCTATAAGTGGTATTTAAAACGTTTAATAGAATGTTCAATTTTACGATTTTGTTTTTAGAACGCCGTATCTTATTATACAATTACCTAAAATCAATAATATTTTGGATTTAGGAGCTTTGAAGAGTTATCAGTTTATAGCAAAAACAAATTTTTTAATCTATTAACCTTGAAAAATTGAATTTTGGCCACAAAAACCGGGCTTCTGGACCACTGTGCATTGGCGAGAAACCTTTGGACGATCTGGATCAAATGAGCGTTGCTCCGTGGAGTGTTAATGCTAATTAGAACGGTTCATCGTGGATCCACGAGGAAAATCGGTCGACGTAACGGACGGTCGACGGATTCCTCGGGAAAGTGGGGGGTCGGGTGAATGATACTCGCGAGACCATTCGTTCGCCATTCCAGTTACCCTCGCCGGCACTTCCGTCTATCGTTGTCCACTAGAGTGTAACGATCGGCCTGGATCCTAGCGATCAACCAGAACTGAAACACGCCCGTGAAACGCGTCCGCGCCCCCCCTTCCCCGTCCCCTATATTCCCCATCGTATTCCCCTCCTTTCCTTTCTCGTTCCTATGGCCAGTTTTACGACGGTTCGCGGAAGCTTCTCGGGTCCTTCCCGGTGGATGACGATGATGTAACCCGGTGAATGATTTTTCTTCTCTTTTTCGCAGGGGGACGCACCGACAGAGATGGCATGAGGGACGGCTCCGGCAACGTTGCCGAGGTGGTGAGTGTTATTCTATTGTTACTGGCGGGTTACAATGGCTAGACAATGCCGGCGATGCCGAGCGTTACATTGCCTTTAATTGGGATATTATTAGACCTGATGATGCTCGAACGGGTGTGCGAGACTTTCACCAAACGGGAATATTAAATTTCGCGTGCGACTCTTAATAGTTTCCCCGTTCGATGACACTTATGTGCTGCTGAAACGACGGTCGTCGCAGTCATTGTGTTTACATCGCGTGTATTTATGCTCTCACTGGTTCAAGAAGACTTGAATATTTTTTATTTTTGTACCTTTGTATCGAGTGTGATTTTACGTCACATTTTATTCGGGTTCCATGTCCGAACGTGACTCGACTTCACACGTGGAAAACGAATACTTTCCTCAGTGCTACGACGAAGAAAGCGTCTACCAGCTGGTAAAACGTTGCGGAAACGATCGCACAACAATCGATTAGTAAAACTGTTAGCGTTGAAATGCAATCGCTCGTGCTTTATTTCCAAATCGAGCAGAAATTTCTGCAATCGTATATAATTGCACACGGCTAACGTCATCCGCGTGGCTGAAAAACTGAAATTGCGAGTATATTGCGGAAATGGTTAATGTACTGTGTAATGTACGTTTCCACCGATACTAAATACATATAGAGATGAATTGTAACGTGCCTCTGGGGCTTGTAAAATTGAAATATACACGAACGTAGAGAATAAAACGGAGATGCATCGAACAAAGTGATCTCGGAATACCATTTCTGATCCCACACGCGAATGGGGAAACAAATTGGAAACATGTCCATCTTTTAGGAATCTTTAGATCTGAAGGTTTTATCCCTGCTTTTGAAAGGGGGGAGGGGGCGGCCAGATTTTCGTCGGACCTGTTTCCCATCGGTCTTTGCGCCTCCAAGACGCTGCTCCACCGAGTTTGCTTGGCAGCCAGCTCCACGGAGCTTTGAGACACGAATATAGAAGCTTCTTACCAGTTGCCGCGAGAAACTGCGGGTAGCTACGCAAAGTATTTTCGAAAGGCCCGAGGCTGTTGGCGCCAGGAAGTAGGCTACCGGGTTAATACATCGCGGCGAGAGCCGGGGAAAACCGACGAGCCTCGGAAGGACACAGAAAAACCGAGAAAGATTTCACGGATCTGCCTTTTCGAGTCGCTAACGATCCGGGGGGATTGCTATCGATCACAACGACACACCAAGAGAGGTCCTTCTCTTCCGCCACATTGTTGTTGCCGATCGCCTTGCTTCTTTCACGCTGGGTTCACGGAGACCGTCAATTTGATAAATTTCATACTCGACCGAAGAAATCCATCTGCACAGACCCGCGAAAGTATTCGAAAGCCCTTTAAGACGGTATAACTTTTTTTTTTAAATTGGACCACACGACCTGACTCTTTTTGAGCAGTTAGAAGAATTGGTTCACCGAATGACTGTCAAATAAAGAAGGCACTTTCCAAAACTCTTTTATTTGTAATGAAAATTTAAAATACATGCGTTTTGTAGGTCTATGTTAGTTATACACATGCTAAAAATTTCGTTAAAATCGATTGATATACACGATAGCTACGAACTGTTAAAAATTGTGAAAATCGTAGTTTTTCACGACTTTTGGTCAGTTTCTACTTAAAATCTGATCCGGTCTGCGTCAACCGATTTCGATGAAATTTTCAGTATGTATACAACTAATATACATCTACAAAACACGTATTTGAAATTTTCCTAACAAGCTCAAACAAAGAACTTTCGGAAAGGGCCTTTTCTATTTGGTCATATAATTCCCAGCAATTAACGAAGCAACTCGAATTTTTTTTTGTGAAGCAATTCTTCTAATTGCTCGAGAAAAGTCAGGACGTTTGGTACCATTGGAAAAAAGTTATGCTGTTTCAGAGGCCGTTCGAATACTTTCGTGAGCCAGTGTATGTTGGATCTACGTTTACCTAATGGCTAGACTGCGGATCTATATGCAAAATGACAATTTTTCCGTCAATTGAACGAAATTGATGAAACATTAAAGTGAACGCGGCCACACAACACGTATAAATCGTTCTTCTCCTTCTATGAAATGATCGAGGACAAAGAATGTTAAATGTGTTGATGGCATCGCGTGTATTTCTGTAGACACGTGGTACTCGAAACTAGGCTACTCTTCCTTATTATTCTGTGGCCACTTCTGGACATTGATCGACGCAATCTCGCGGATCTAGGGTGCCCGCTAATACATAACAATTATCCCGCGAATCGGCGCATGCATCGACAGAAAAAGCATCGATCCCGACCGGTGAAACCGAACGAAAGACACTCGACCAAGCAAGAACCGCCTCTCGATCGAGGCCACCGTGGATATCGTCGAAACAAAAACACATAATTCAGTTAAACGATAGACAGGGAACCGTGGAATCGATGAAAGCGAGGTACAAACAAGTACCTGTTCCCCGTTTGGCCGACCTTGACGGGCTCCAGTGAAAAGTAAACCGAGAAATATGGAAGGGGATATAGAGGTTCGGGTTCAACACACTTGCTGGATGAGTGTCACCCAGATTCGAGGCCTGCCGATCGTGCTCGGAATCGCAGACGCCGATTTACTATGAATCGTCGCGTCGCGTCGTGTGGGCGATTTCGAACGCGTCTACCTCTCGGAGCCTCGGTTCAAATTCCGAGAAGAGCAACAAAGAATCTTGTAGATCCTTGGTTACGCCTCGATTTCGGCGACCTTCGTCCCCGGAATCGTCGAGGCGGCCTAAAACGCGCGAAACCTATTTCCTCGGCGAGCTTGTAGCCGTTTCGTCACACCTGTGATTCTCCGCCACGCGATTCCGGGTATCACGGGGTTTACTAAGCGTGGGAGGAAGAAGAAGAAGAGGATCATCGGAAAGAGAGGAGGAAAAGCTCGGCAGTGACCCGAGCTGAAACCCGCCGCCCGAAAGTTTCCCGAACAATCGTAACTCGGGCGGCCCTGATCTATTTAATCGGCGGAAGAGAAGCGCCCCGGCATTGTTGAATCAGGCTATTTGAAGACGGCTCCGCACCACACGTCGCGTCGGTTAGTTTCCCTTCCATCTTCGAGTCTGACGCGGTAGTCAGCATTGATCTTGCTCGGGACGGGCACTCTCTATTCTAATTTTAATTAAAACCAGATCGCGTGCCGACTCGGTCTTGATTCGCCGGTAATTAGCGAGCTCCTCGACGCGCGCCGATAATCCCTGATAACGAAATCAAGCCTCCGTGACGCGAAACCGATACCAAGCTGATCCAACGCTCCTCGAGAAACCCTTCCAGCCCTTTCTTCGATGTTCGAGCACGGAATTACGGAATATTGTGAAATACGGCACGGTCTAATGCTGGGAATTGAGATATAGTTGTGGGAGAGTACTTCCACTTGGAGGTTTCGATTATCAGGTTACTCTGATAACGTTGTTAATTGAATGTTATTGTACTGCTATTGTACTGCTCAATATTATTGTATCTCGAACCTGCTCTATTTGTCTACACGGGGCGTGTCTTAAGAGGGCGTGGCTTCGTGGCCCTCGATTTCAAAGAAGCTAAGACAATCTTTATCTATCCTTCTCTTGAACTATCTCAGGATTTTCTATGTTTCCGCGCAACGAAATATTACCTACTCCGCTTGATGTACAGTGCTCCGAGTAGGCGTGGCTTAGTGGCTCACAATTTCAAAGGAGCCAGAGATGACGTGTCTGTTCTCCCAGACGTTCGCTCCAGTTCTACCCATTCTTCAGACACTTCTTTGATGTAGAAAACGTATTCCCCTCGCCGCTGACGAGAGAGTCGGTGATTTGCAAGAAGGTCCGGACGATGGAACGCAAGATTCGCAGCGGTGGGCTTTGCGAGTTCAACAATCGAATCGATCGCGTCGCCGTGGCTTGTTTAATCGGGACTGCAACGACGGACGGGACAAACGCGAAAAATAAATAGAGAGCCGGCGCGAGATAAATACGGGATCCGGAAACGTCCGGGCCCGAACTGTAGTCTCGTAGAGTGGCGGGGTGTCGGATTGTTTGCCAGCAACAATTGTTGCAAATCCCGATCGGACTGCACGATAATTCGACGCGGCCTCCTCGTTTTAATCGTTCGACAAATTTCCAGCCGGGTACAAGCCGCCGTCGCGTTCCAATTAATTTTCCCTCGATGGAGAACAATGAGCGGGTCCCCGAGCCTTTCTCTATTAAAGCGAAGTCTCGATAATCCGCGGTACATGGAACCGAAACGCTCACGAGCCGAGAGGGAAAGAGAGAGAGAAAGAGAGAGGAGAGAGTGCAGGGGTTGGTCGATTTTAATCCGAGCGGCGAATCAACGTGGAAAATAGGTGATCGCGTAGGAAACACTCGACGCGATAAAACCGGGCGCACGCGTGCTCGGCCCGACGCGTTTTAAGGCAGAGCGCATTCGTCGCTCGATAGACCAGCGATTACCGCCGCTAAATTAATTATCGGAGCCGTTCGCTGCGGCGGTGTACAACCAGCTAACGGCCCTGTAAACGCAGAGCCCTCGGCTCCGCTGCGAAACCCCGTTTCTGGGACCGATCCGGCCCGCGGAATTCCGCGTCGATCAAGGTCGAACAGATTCGGATCCCGATTTCTCCGCCGCTGCGTTTCGAACCGTACCGTCTGCGAGCCCCGTCGCGATTAATATAGTCGAATGGTATTCGCAGCCGTAGCCGTAGCCGAGCAATTAATCGGACGATATTCTCGAAATCAATTTGCTTCAAATCAACTTGTTGGAATACATTAGTCTAGAAATATTATATTATATTAATATGTCCTTGCGAAAACGTTTGCCAACATGCCAACAAGCAACCGACAAGCAACCTGCACTATAACATATTAACACTATATTAACGTAGTAATTAATTTTTACTGAAATAATTCCGTCACCGATATAGTGGTGACACCGCAGTCAACGTGTTAACACTAAACCTATTAAGCAGAAAAGTGTAATAAGTATTGGGGAGGTATTGCGAAAGTTGTAGAAGCAATAGACTGATTTAGAAAAATTAACAAAATGAGAAACGTTGAAGTGGAAACCAAAGAATACACCGAGTGAATGCAGTAGGATTAGCATAGGTAAGATAATAGTATAGATAATCAATATATTATTAATATTAAAAGATAGGAAACAGGAACTGGTGGATACGAAATTGAATAAATATAATATACATAATCTGGTTTTTCGTGGAAGATGTTATCGTTCAGGAGATAACCGTGTTATGTTTACACTCCTCGGCGTTCGAGACTTCTCGAGTTTCCCCCCCCCCCATGGGATATACCCTGCGGTAGTGGGGATAATTCCACGACGTTTATCATCCAGGCCTAGGCGACATATATACAGAAATCACTGTACATATTTTAAAAAGTCCGCGGATGGTTAGGATTTCGCGTAGTCGATTCGTGATTCTTGGGTGTCCTCGCGGAAAGTGTGCCGATCCGTGCAGAGCATTCCGTCCGGATGTCGGACAAGGAGACAGCGGTGCGTTGAAACAATCTGCGAACCGAGGAGAGACGGATACATAATCGGCGCGATGCGGCGCAGCGTGCGCGCGCGCGGGGGAGTCAAATAACGCAATTACAGCGGAGCCGGTTGGACAATGAGGGCTTTAATTAACCCCCATATAAATTCTTCATCCTGCAGCCTCGTATTGTTTGCGTCGGGCAAATAGCACACGCGCGAGAATCCGCAATGACAGGGCACGTCGCGGCGAACGATGCAAATGATATATGACTATGCGACGACGCGTATCCACCGTGTGTCGGTTCGACGCTTGACCCAATGCCTCGCCGTCGATCCTGACAAATGACGTCTGGCCAGACGGTGGACGCTTCACGCCATCCTACGGGTGGTTCGGCTCTTTAACCTAACAGGATACGCGTCATTCGCGGAAACAAGCTCGGACAGAAAATTATTCCGTTACCGGGAACATCGAATTTCGAGACTCGTTTAGAAGACTTCGATTTACTGAACGCTGACAGCAACTATTTCACAGTGCTTTATAAAAATTTGTTGAATAACTGCTCACGGATGCGGTTTCACAATTTTAATAGCGGTAAATTAATAAACACTCGCACTGCCAGTTCTAAACTTAACTAATATACCTGAAACGACAGGAATGAATTTATTTAAATTTCGTAGGGTTTTAATGCCAACGTGTACTGGAATAAAGAAGTACCTACAGTGAATTCTCGATATATGTCAACAACACTGGTCTTGCCAGCGTCGTGTATCGTTCAGGAGACATACCCATGACATGCCGTGTTATGTTTACACTCCTCGGTGTCCAAAGCCTCTCGAGCTTCGTGACCCCTCAGTAGTGGGGATAATTCCGCCACGTTTACCATCCAGGCTTTGGCGACATATACATATATAGAGAAATCACTGTATATACTAAAAAATTTCTCACGATAGTATTTCTATAACTTCACGAATTTATTATGAATTGACAGCACCTCTTTATAAAATGCTTACTAACACTTACTAATGGTCATAAAAATTCTACAAAGTCAGAACAATTTATTTCTTGGAAAGCGAATCGAAAAGTATATTTTTTGCACCCTGTGTGCTCCAAAGCGTACACCCGATCGAAGCGTTCACGACTTTATTCGAGTTTCATCGCAAGCCACTTTTGTCACGAGCGAATTCTGTTCTTCAATTTTTGTTAAATTTTAATTGGCAGACTGGTTGTAGCATGACCCTCGTACGATCGCGCACAAGTCGATGGAAACTCGGAAGATTTATGAACTCCTCGAAGGAGGTTATTCTTCAGGGAAAGATATCGCGGTGGATGGAATTATTGCTCGGAGATCGAGCGTAAAACGCCGGTACTAAACGGTTTTAGTGTCTGTTCGATGCATTGTACGTACAAAGGTACGTATATGACGGAATATTCCTCCGAGGTTCCGTTTTGCCATTGAAAAACGATGGAAGAGTCGTATATAGGGGACAACGAGCAGTTCTGCGACGACCTGAGCGCAATGCCGGTACCGTTTTACAACGCGGTTCCAGTTAGAAGAACTAGATTAACAGCCCTTGGACAAATTCCAGTCGCTTGATCCTCGGCGGGACGGGTTTCTGTTCACGGAGGAAAACAGTTGTTTCGGTCGAGCTACGCTGTTTTGCGCGCGGATCGGTTGCGCTACCTTCCCGGGAGGTTTCGTGCCTTTTAGAGCCGAACGGTATGACGGCGACTTCAACTTGCACCAATTAACCAGGCTCTAAAGTCAATTAGAAACGGCTACGGGCTTTTTAATTGCTCTGCCGATCCGTGACGATTAACATTGTCACGTGACCAACCCGGTACTGGCAGAGAGGGGGTAGCTTTTTCCCCTCGATTCGAGTCAATTCCCCTGATATGGCGACTCTGGGCCAGTGGTGAGATATCGGTCAACTTTTCTCGCGCATGCGCGCCCAAAACCCTGACGTATCTATATTATGAGGAAAAGCTAATGGGACCCTACATTTACGATAGGTTATTGTTAGTATTTTATTATACAATGGTGGCTAATATTGGAGAAGAAGCTACAAGCAGGCGTAGAGTTCGCTATTTTCCAAATCAAATCATAACAATTTTCAAAAATTTTTCAGGGTGATCGAGTTACCCTATTTTATCCAGAATTTTACTTTACCGAGGCTTAACATTGTAATTTAATTGAACGAAGATCTGAATTATAAATTAGAATATGATTTAATTGGACGAAGATCTGAATTATAAATTACGATATGATTTAATTACAACATAATTCCTGGAGTAATTCAATTGTAATTCTGCACAACTCTGTGTGAAGTATAGAATTTTTGTTTGAAAGGCGTGTCGTAGTAAAAACACTTTTCCAACGTTCCTCAACTATCTCAGCTATCTTCCTCAGGGGGGGGGGTTCGAATGATTGATCAATATCAGTGTGTCTTTAACTCTCTGATGAAGCTAACTGCAATTAGCTCACTCTCGGAAGTCTTGAACAGTACGATGCCGGGCCATGAAATCCTTGGATTTCTCCGATTGAGGTTCAGTAGTGTATCTTCTATACAGTAAATAAGATCGGAGGTTTTGTAGTTCATCTTCCGTACCTCCGAAGACGTAAGACCTTGAAGAATCGTCCCAAAATAAGCTAGACAAAGAGGCTGCACCATCTTCGATCGATTCAGCCAGCTCGGATGATTCAAGGATTCGCAGGGACCTCTTCCAAGATTGTTGTCTGTTAGGCATTTCTTGGTCGAATGGGCTGTACGAAGTGACTAGTCGGTTCCCAGGCCGGAGGCCCAGAGCAGCGGCAGACGTCACGCGTTTTTCATTTTTCATCGGGAACGAGAACCGTGTCGTTGGAAGCCGTTCCTCCGGTTGGCAATCACGGCAGAGCTGGAAGCCAGAGTATGTTCGGCACAGCTCTGCTCGGGGATGTATGTATGTTCGTCGCAGCCGGCCGATAGACATCGGCAAAACCTCGGCCCGACAGCCGATGAACTTTCGCCGGAGCTGACAGCAGCCGAGGAAAATGTTTTTCTCCGAGCATTATAAATTCTCATTGATTAGAGAGGCCGTAAACGGGTTTATGACGTACAAACGACCGGATGCGACCTGAGGGGAACAAGGATTTACGAGCGAGCGCGTAACAGGCCGGCGATTGATGCGCGCGAGAAAACCGCGACCGGTCGCGTTTGTGTACCGGACCGCGTTCTAGCCGATCGGCGCGGTTTTCTTTCGACGGAAGTCGAGCACGTTCCGCGAAAGCAGCCGTACGTTGCCACGGAGAGAGAGAGAGAGAGAGAGAGAGAGAGAGAGAGAGAGAGAGAGAGAGAAAGAGGGAGAAACGGCCCCCGGGACACGCGTTTCCTACGACCGAGGAGTGTAGCAGCACACGTGAACGCTCGCCTAGCTCGCGCATCGCTGGCCTCGCTAACGGTATAGCGCGAAATCGACGTTGCTTTTCTTTCGCTGCTCGTTCCGTTCGCGGTTTCGTTGCTGTTCGCACAGCGACTTCGTGCCTTGACTCGGTAAACCGCGAAATTCGATCAATGGAGAGACACGCGCTGCCTATGGTCTGACAACCACGCTGCGCGTTGCTTGAACGTGGTGTTTTGAGATTAGTGATTTCGAGAGAGCTTTTTGGAAAGGGATCGAGAACGGGGGAAGACATCGGGGTGGTTTTTCAGATGGTGGGAGTGTCCAGGGATAAGAGAGGGGATGGAGTTTGTGGGGGGAAGGGTTTACAGAGAGGAGAAGGTTATTGGAAGAGTAAGCAGAGGGAGGATGCGACGTCGGAAGGAAAGAGAGAGAGAGAGAGAGAGAGAGAGAGAGAGAGAGAGAGAGAGAGATGGAGGAAGGGACTCCTGCAGAGTTCATCAGGGTCCGGCGGGGATCCGCACAGGTCCCCTTCGAGCTCCAAGGACGGACTGGCAATTTTCGGCAGCACACCTGTATTCATGAGCTCGGTTCACCCGCCCGTAGATCACGCCGTCAACTTGACAGATGAATCTATCGAGCACTTGTAGACGATCCATATCGATTCTATACATACGCTGAAGATCAAAATTCGTTTGCCTGAACTCCCAACGGAAAATCTGATTCCCCAGAGCGAATCGGTTCGTATCTCCGAAGAGGGATGCGCTGTTTCGAATACCCGCTACGCTTCGTTCAATCACTGTTCAATTCACTGTTTCTCGTCCGCGAGCCTCTTCAAGGTGGTGTCCGACGATTTAAATGCGAGCGTCGAAGCTGCTTCATCTTCTCCCTCGTGTCTCGTGTCGCTTCACAGCGGTCGTTCGATCGGTCTCGCTCGCTCGGTTTTCGCTGGGGGCACTTTTAAGGCGTCCTCCCTTAAGTACCTTTTATTCGACGTCAGAAAGTTTCAGACGCGTATCCCCTCCTCTTCCGCGCGCACCGAGGAGAAACGTTGCCGACGACGGTGAAAATTCCGCGTCTTTCCTTCAGACCGAAACGCCTCCCCGGGGGGTTCTCTTGTTATTTACGAATCGCAAATAACAGAGCAGACAAAGGAGACGTTCTTCGAACGCTCCAGATCAAGACTTGTTCCCGCACTCTACCATACTCCTACGATTCCATTCTTCAACAATCTGTGCTAAGTATACACGAGGAAATTGAGGGGAATACAGTTACCCTCTCTCTGTCATTATCGGACTAGTTATGTGCAGAATTGTGCTAATTCGGTTGCGTTGTAGTTCAATTGCATATTTGAATTATATTGTATTTCGGATATATTTTAATTCAACTA
The DNA here is from genome assembly GCA_913789895.3 of Seladonia tumulorum. Classification (NCBI taxonomy): domain Eukaryota; kingdom Metazoa; phylum Arthropoda; class Insecta; order Hymenoptera; family Halictidae; genus Seladonia; species Seladonia tumulorum. The sequence continues at coordinate 12,334,919 of OU565276.1, forward strand.
CTTCATAATTGAATTAAATAATTCAAACCTTTCAATTCATTCAATTACTAATTACTTTAATCGGATGTGTAATTGAAATACAATATAGTTGAAATACAGCTCTTCTACAGGGGCGAAACGCGTCACGTGACCGACCCGTGACGATAGCGGAGGTTGTTAGGGGATAGTCGCCGTAGTAGGAGTAGGGTAGAGTGGGGGAAAAGTCTTGATTTGTTTTCACTGGCCCAGCTTCGGGCACGGACAGGCCGCATGACGCGTTTCGTCTGTGTCGCGCGACTAATCCGGTAATGGAGGAGAGAGGGTAACTCTACTCCCCTTAATTTCTCCTATCTGGCCACACTAGTTCCACGTTCCAACCGGCAACGTGGCTGACGAAGCCTCGCGAAAGAAATATGCTAGAATCAGCCTCTCTGAACGCGATACGCTCAACGCTATGCCACGCGGCTTGCCTCTCGTCATCGGCCGCCCCCATGAATCATAATTATCTATCCACGAGCTCGTAATTCAATTCCACTGTGCGTCCGTGCGATGAATGATATCGGACGGGCGACAAGGTGAGGACGGGGAACGCGCGAGCGCGAGACGCATTATCGTCGTTCAATTAGGCGCACACCGAGGAGCCCAGGCACCTAAAGGCCTGTATCGTGGCGGCACGTACCGCGCCAGCGTCAACCTACATACTTTCCCGCACCTTTGACCCACCGGCTTCCCTCTCGCCTCCTCCTCGATCGCTCTCTCCTAATCGGCTTTCTCGAACCACCTGGGGAATTCGGTGCGAATTCTGCGCGAATTCTGCGCCAGCTCCCCGACGTCTCTTCCGAATTCCGCGTGTGTCGTCGTTCCGCAGATCCTCGAGACATTTCGCTGATCCCATCTACGCGGACCAGGCTGCATAATGCTCGAATTAAATCCCGGTATCTCCCAGCCTCGGAAAAAGGTACACACGTCGGAGCGACGAGATAATCCTCTACACCGGCCGGCAATCCGTTTAATTAAACAGCTACTAAAAAGTCGAGATTCGTCAACGCGATTACTGTCTCGCGCACACCTCTCGCGTCTGCTGCGAACTCCTCAAATGTGGAACCTTATTCCGAAATTAATTTCGTTCGTTTAATGTTTAAATCTACAGCAATAACTGCGCTAGCTCTGCGTAGAAATAAATGAGTCGACACCTCGGACCCGACACCGGAATCCACACCGTGGAATATTTCAAAATTGATTACTAGACAAATTTACTTCTCCCTTTAATGGCTTTATGAAGTTATAAGAAGTGTACCGATATCTTTAAATTCCTTTTGTTGTTCCGCTCAACCCACTCGTTTTTCGAATAAACGCTTAAAATTCCCAGTCCATTGATTGCAGAAGGTCAGGTTGTTAACTGCGAGGTACTCTGATGCATTGTTCGTTGAAGTTAAAGGTAGTTAGGGAGAATACTAAAAGGTCTGAGCCGTCAAGAGATTACTGTAACGTCTGTAACATCGTGTAACGTCGACCATACAGAAGCAAACTAACGACTCACCGTCGTCCCCGAAGGGTTAACAGATCGATTTAACCGCAATTAGTGAACTCCATCGTCTGCAACAATCCGCAGGCTTCGACCTAGAGTCCGTTCGCGAGATTTCGTCGTCGGATATCCGTTGCTCCAGCGTTGATCCTCCATCTGGGAACTGGAGTAATGCGATTGTAATTGTGCCCCGGATGAAAAGCTTTCGGAACGTTTATCGGACAGAGAAAGAGAGAGAGAGAGAGAGAGAGAGAGAGAGAGAAACTGAATTTACGGGAGTGGGCCAGGCCACGGGCCGGAGAGTGGCTTCTTTTAATTAAAGAGAGGACGGCAGTTTTCAAGCATCCCTCTCCGGACGATAATCCGGACCCCTATATTTCCGCGTAGCTCTGGTTGTCGTCGCAGGGTTGCACCGTTGCAGTCTCTCTGCACCGTGCCTCGCTTTATTTACCGATCTCGGAGCCGGCCGAGTTAAGATTACTCTGAAACCCGGTTTCCACATTGATGGCGCGCGCCTTCCACGCATGCGGACCACGTCGAAATCGAGCTAGGAAATTGTTGTTTGCCCTGGCAATTTCGGTTCGGTCTGCCCATGTGCGTTTCATCATTCTCCGGTGCATCGGTATAGTGTGTGCCCTACATGCTGCACCAATTTCTGATTTTGTATTTAGAAGGTACAAAATCAATCTCGTTGAATCCTGGGAAGCTTCAGGGAGTTCCACAGACACGCAACTACAAAGACGGAAGATTCTTTCTTTGAGAATTATGGATCTCTGCTTTTGATGGTGATTCGAGAACAATTTATTTCGTGGAATCAAACATCCCTTGTGTCCGTAATGAATTAGGGTCTTGATCACCCGCGCCCGTAGCTGTTCCAAGGCATTTCTTCTGATCTAGAATATTTCCATGATGCGTTTCCTTTCATGCTGTTACAACCAGATTTCGAATTTTATGCTTTCATAGCAAAATTGGGTACATGAAATTTTAAATTATATATTGAATAAAATTTTTATTGTATTAAATTTTATATATGTACATTATTCTTTATCTAGTAAATTTGTTAAAAGAAGAAATAATATTTTATTTGCCTTCTATCTCCTAGATACAATCATAGTAATATACAAATTGTCTTAAACAATCATAGTACAATTCCTAGTGTCGCTTCAAAGTTTCCATTCGAGGATTAATCTTCACATCGATCTCTATATTTATTCGTGAATATTTTATAAATCGACGTATTTCCTCGACTGTCCGTTTCCATTTTCGAAAAGAATGACTCCGATATCAAACTATTTATTCATTTCCCAAGCGATCGTACGATATTTTATACTGTCGGCGCAGAGCTGAAATTCGAGAACGAGCAAAACGACAACGTAGAAAACGGTATTTGCACCGAGCAGGGTCATGAAATTGCAACAGGAACACCCGGTAGGAAGTCGACATAGTGCACCGAAAATGTCCCGCGTCAGAAACCAGAGAGAGAGAGAGAGTAAAGTACAAAGTGCATACCGCATGGGTCTCGGTCACGGGTGGGGGTACAGTCGGAGGGCAAAGAGAAAGAAAAGGGTTGAACGGGAACATCGCAAAGGGAGAAGTTGAACTGTCATTGACTCCCTCTCCTCTCTTCCCGCGCTGCTTCATCGTTCGCGTTCCACTCTGAAAGCGTTCCTTGTGCTCTCGAAAGGCTACGGTGCCTTTCAGGGCGCGATGACGTTGTCCAGAAGCCGGGGCTATCGGTTGAAAAAGCCACGGGCATAAAGAAGGAGAGAGAGAGAGAGAGAGAGAGAGAGAGAGAGAACACGCCAACGATTTTCTATCTGTGGTCACGTTAATAATCGCTCGTGAGCAGACCGGGCTCTCTAATGGTTCGAAGAAAGGGTCCGATTCACCCGGGTCCCGTGATGCTTTTCCTTTCGGTCCGTCGTGACTTCGTTTATTGGGCCCCGTTCGTGCTGCATTTTTAGACTATTTGCGTTGTTAACGCGTTCCCTTTCAGGCCATACAATTTCGTGCTTGTGAGAAAGTAATTTGGCTTGTGCCCGCTGCTCAGTGTTGATCAAAAGAACAACGTTTCTACCCTTTTTCTATACATTTAACTGATGTGAAACGATAGACCAGGAGCTGTTGAATTAATACGAACACTATTGTAATTCTATACGTTCAGAAATATCGCTGATTATGTACAATATGTGATATTTTTGCATCAATTGCAAAATCTAGGAGCTATATAGACATTTTATTTAGATGCTATAAGCTAAAGCATCCATGAATTCTAATGATCTCATAACATTTTCAAATGAAATGCTACATAATATTCATACGGTGTTCCTAATAATTAATTCAATTGTTTCTTTGCCAATAGTTCCCGCAGTCTCACAAAGAAGAAATAATCTCCCGCATAAAAATCGTTTGAGGTTCCCGTGGTTAATGAAAATGGGAGTGGACAATTTACTCGGAGCACAAGAGCGAGCTGATAGCGATCCGTCTCCGAAACTCTCGAGGGAGACGGCGTGCGTAAAATATTATCGCTCAACTCTCGCGCAATACCTGATTGCTCGGGGTAGTTCGGAAGATTCAGTTCCGCGTTAGGAAGACGTGCGATAGTTTCGCCGGAAGTTTCCGGTGGATCCGGAGGCGACATCGAGGAAGCCACTCTAATTCCCCCGACGTACATAGTTGGGGTCTGATATAGTTCCATGTCAACGATAACGCGAGTAAACAGAAATAGACGCGACGTATAGTTCCGCCGGTTTCCGCGGCGAACCGCGCGCGGATATCCGCGGATACATGCACAGGTCCTATTTGTGCGCGCGTGTGTCTGTCGATGCATTCGGTTTTGAGCGCAGCCACACGTGGTATAATGCGCGCCGTATGCCGATACCCGGTCGAGATAAAGTACTAGGAAACGAGCCTGCATAGGCAGGGAACCGACGCGCAACAACCGCCGCCGCGCCGTCGTCGTGCATCGCGATCGCCATAACGTATCGGCTGTTTCAAAGTTACCCGTACACGGCATTGCCATACTCGTTCCCCGGACCTCGGGCTTCGACGACCGGCCCGTCTCGCCTTCTGGGAAAGAACGTCCTCCGTGGACGCCTCGCGGACGCGTTATCGCGACGTCCTCGTGACAACGTTTCTACCAGGACACTAGGAAAATTCCACGAGTCCCGTATTCAAGTTTTCGGACAAAGTAATCTAACGATCTCTATTTAATCCTCGTTGTACCGTATCGAGTTCGCTTCCTATCCTGGCTTAAAGGGACCTGGCGTAAGGTCCAAGGAAAATGTCAAAATTTTGCAGTCCCGAGACAACGAAAAACGAGTTTTCGATTCATCGTTTCACAAGCGAACTGACCGTTCAGAACTGAAACTGATCTCGAACTTAACCCTTTGCACTATTACCTAAGCTTTATCGTTCAAATGAAAAATAGATAAACAGATGCAGATCAGGACACTACAATGTCGTGATCCACAATGTCAGTGCGGTTATGAGAATCAGGATATCGATCACGTGCTATGGCAGTGTCCCACGTTTGATGAACCGAGGTTGGAGTTTATCAGACAACTACGGAAACTGCATCTTTTTCTTCCGCTCTCATGCAATGTTCTCCTATCCAGACCTACGGTTGAAATATGTAAAATAACCTACTCGTTTTTGAATGCCTGTGAGCTAAATATCTGGGAAAATTGTACAGTTTATAATAATGTATAATGTATAGGAAAATAATGTATGGCAAAATAATCTCTACTTTGAGATTCATACTTGCATTAAATAAAAAATGAAAAATAGGTCGAAAATCATCAGGTTTTATATAAAACTAGCAAAGTGTGTTTACACTTTTGCTCGTCACTGTAGATCACCCAACGGTCTACAGGCCACGATTTCCAGTAATTCGGGACAGTTTAATTTTGGCACGAACGGGAACTAAGAACCGGCATTTTTGCCCCGTTAACAGATTGATGGGGATGATTTTCGGGCAGCGGTTGATAGAACGATGCTCTTAGCGTATGAGCCGGGCTTCCATTCGTTGGCAGAGCTTTTCTAGCCAGGCAGCAGCGGCACGGTTAACCGAAGCGTTGCGCGTGTAGCGGGTCCGCGGTTACCCGGTTCTATTCTCCTCCCACGCGGGTATCGGTGGTTTTGTTGTGTGCGTGCGTTGCGTTGCGTTGCGTATATGCGTGAGCGAGTGCGTGGTGGGCCACGTGCGTGCGATACGAGGCTCGCACCCGCCCACCGGGTACGTGACACGGATCACCGGGCGGTTCTCATACATATTCATCCGCATATGTGTTCCCTGTAATCTACTTAACGTAGCTGCGACCCGTAACCGCCGTACGCTTACGCGTACAATATCTATGGTACGCGCGTACACGCCTGCGCTCGCGCCCGCGGTCGGCTCAATCCGTAACGTAGACGGTATATTTGTATTATCGGCGAGAGCCGGTAGGTGTGCGCTTCGTATCGGGGACGACACCGTCGATCGACGTGGCCCAGACATAATTTCATTTCGTTCGATTTCCTCGAGCGTGAAAGCCCTTTTACCAGCCGTGGATCTTGCGACAACCGGCAAACACGGGCCAAAGAAAACGCGTTTTACTCCTCGTTGCTCGGGCGGGGTCGTGGGGCTAAGACCCGCCAGATAGAGGATCCGAGTATGAGATAGTGATTTTATTTTTTAATTTAGAAACTCTCAGAATAGAATATCGTATCATGTGGAAATATCACACGTGGAAATTTAAGGAATTTTATATGGAACGTGCTGTGCGAACAGAGATATTACAGAGTCTTGCAGAGCTTTTGATTTTCTTGCCTTTTTAAATGAAAAAAGGCCTAGTTGTATAGTAATATGACTCTAGTATTATGAGACAGTGTTAGTTTTCAGGGAAATAGAGTTATACAATTGAGTTTAGTAGAGCGTTAATAATGTATATGCGTAACAAAGTAATAAGACAATTGGCCTGTTTATAAACGCAACCGCGAACGTTAGGGTTTACCGGAAATTGAGTAACGATGGGATTATTTCTCACCTGAGTACACAGTTAAATCCGAGGTGGAACCGCGAACGGTTAAACAGGGCGAGCGGTCTCGAGCGCAGACTAGGCCGCGATGATGCAATCGCGGTTTCGGGGAAAAACAAGAGTGAAATATTTTTGAAAACTCCCCCCGCCACGCGTCCGCCGCACGGCAATTATAAATGGGGCTAATATAAATAACCGACCACTCGGAGCTGCATGGCGGGACGGATTCGAAATGGGTTAAAATGTCGCGTCTCGAAACAGACTTAGAGCGACGCTCTCTTGTTTGAAAGAGAAGATGTCGGAGACCTGTGTGCATGTCTTTCTCTTAGACGGGTTTAGAAGAGTGTGCAGAATGCTCTTTTAGTTCGTGAATCCCTAGAAATTGTCCATTGTTCTGTGCAACTTGCTGACAATCCGTTTCTGTGACACCGATTCGATTCCGAGAACTTGCGATCTAATAGTCTTTGTACTCGACTTACTTTTCCGGAGCTCTGCCGCACACATCTCTGTTTTATTTTAAATCGTTCAAACGTGAAGGATAGTCATTCTTTTCTGAGGCGAAGGTACATTTCCGGTGGATAAGTGGAAGCAACAAGATTTATCCGAGTAACGAGAAATTAGCGATCTTGCGTGTCAAAGTTAATGGGACACAATTTTATTAGACATTAGCGAGTGGTTCCAAATCTTGGCCAGAGGTGTCAAAGAAATTCAAAAGCGAAATTTCTCTCTGGCAATTTACATAGACGACCTAGGTTGGCCACGGAGAGTTAAAGCAATAAATTGCCATGTAGCTTTTGTGTTGACAATTTTTATTTTTATTTTTTTTTTGTATCCCCAATCGAACCGTCAAATACTCCGAATGAGAAATCGAGGTGAACGGCAGACAACGTGTTAATAAATTCCTCGGATGAAATCGACGAGAATCGCGTTAATCGCGGATCGGCTTAGGCGGCGCCCACGTCACAGGGGATCGTGACAGAAGGCTCGAGACTCTTAGTAACGAAGAGACTCTTAGATCAAAGGAAGGATCGAGCAGCGGGGTAGGGAAGGAGGAAAAGGAGGAAGAAGAGGACGGATGGGATAGAGTCGTAAGGATTAGCTGTTGAAGCCGGGCAACGCGTTGCATCGCGTTGCAACGTGGGTGGAACGCGGCGATAGCAGTCGCGGTGGGCTTGTTAGCGCGAACGCACCCTAGGGAGCGAAGCGTGTCGCGTGTACGTCTAAATATAAAGCCGACGAAGTCGGTGGAAGAGGCGCGAGAGCGCGAATCCTCGACCACCTAGTCAAAACACTCCGTCGTGCCGCGAGAGAGAGAGAGAGAGTCGTATCGCGTCGAGTAGAGTCGAGTCGAGTCGAGTCGCGAGTGCAGCTGCAGTTGCAGTTACGAGCCGATTCCGCCGGTCTCCCCAATCTCTCGTACGGCGCTCCAGTTTCTCGACGGAGTTGCCCCGGTGGCTTTCACCCAAAGGATCGTCCTTCACTTCCGGTGAGAATCGTTCGCGTTCGCGGTACAAGTGAAGATCGGTCGAAGATCGCGATCGGGATCTTCGGCAACAAGTGTGATTCGTGTTTGACACCTCGGGAACGGCGTGGACAGGTCACATTGAGACAAGAATAGCCTCGAGATTGGGAAGTGGCGAATTAACCCTTTAGGGACGACGCGAGTGCACTGTGACCCTTGCACAGTTTGAGTACCGTGCCTTGTTAACCCCTTGTGCTACGATTTATTTTATGGTTACGGTAACAAAATTAGTATTCTGTACCACAGGTCTGCTCATTAATGACACTCGACCGATATTTCAAAATTTCTAATCGACTGTATGTATCGGCTCTATGACCGATTCTGTCAGGCTTCAGAACTTCGATTCCGTCACGCTCGACCTGTTTTACCGATTGGCATCACCGGGATACCGATCTATAGAGATCTTTCATTCCCGAGGTGTCGCCGAATCAAATTGCGGACAAACGGGCCGCGACCTTGGTGGTCGGGAATCGTAAAACGACGCGGAGGCTGGAGGATGCTATTTTCGAGTGGAAATCCAGAGACACGGTTCTAGTTTCTGGCTCGCGTGATTGCTTGGTTCGCGCCGCCAGTCGATCGGGGGTGAAATCGATTCGAGCACGGTTGACTGGACAAGCGACCCCGCTCAAAGAGATATTTTATAAACGAGTCCCGGTGTTCGACGTCTCCTCGTCCCCGTCGGCGTGTTAATTAACTTGATAGGTGCAACGGGGGTTGGTCACTGGGATTCCGACCACGAATCTTCAGTATGTATTCGGTGGCTGCTGCTTGATACCCGGTGGCTTAATACTCGGTTAATATACCGAGTCCGCTTCTTGAAGCAGTTGCTCCTGCATTTGCAATATTCATTCGAGAGACTAGCTTAACCTGGATCTGCGCTTACGTTGAACCGCCGTGTACCTTGGGGTGAAAATATAGTGTCAGCATTATTGTCAGTAGTATTCGTCGATTAATATATACGATGATTAATATGTTCAATAGGTTGAAAGTAATATACCAGTATATAGTACCAGTATAGTATAGTAATAAAAATTGCTGTATCATTATTCAAAGTATTCTTTACACTATTAAAATTTGTTTGTATTTAATAAATAACTAAACACTTCAGTATTATATGAGTAAACTTTACCATTTTCGTATGTACAACATGAAAAAAAAATATATATATATAGAAGGGAAATATTCTAGGTCGGAAGAAATGTTTCGTTTTGGAGTTAAAATAGCTTCAAGTGAAAAGGGTTAAAGCATTAATAGGAAAAAGAAAAATATTGGAAAGAAAGAGATTGAAGAGTGAAATTTTGCTCCGCACATGATCGGCCCAGGTAGCACACGGAGGGTTAATATTACGAACGGTGAGCAGTTTCCAAAGGTGCTCAGAAGTTCTACCAATCATCCCCGATCGTCATTAGTGTCCACCATCCCAGTCGAACAATTAGGAAAAACGTTCTGCAGCGATCTGGAGCGTCGTGTGTCCGACAAAGCCTCGATCTCGCGTGTTCCCGGGCAATTATCGTTCGCCGCGGGTAATTAGAGGGGCGGCGCGATAAAAATCGACGCCGGGTCTCTCGATCGAGATTCCTCGCGTCTAACCAGTCCGGTAACGGTGTTTCGCGTAAACGGATAGCCGGCTCCGGCTCTCTCTCTCCTCCCTCGGTTAGGGTTTCCACCAAGCGGCGTTTCGCTACGCAGAACCATGATCGCGTCGCCGGAGAGATGGGTCTTCCGACGCACTCGACCCGACCTACTTATCGTCCTTGCTCGCTTCATGCTCCGGCGAGATTTAACGACGGTTCGACGATGTGCCGCGCCGGTTGTTGGTCAGTGGGTGGAGCCGGTGATGCCGGTTTCCCGGTTAAGCTCTCGTGAAAGGGGACGTCTGTTCGCGAAGGGCGCGCAACCAACTCGCCGGCTATTAGCCTCCGATCGCCTCTGTCCCTGTGATCCTACAAGTTCGAGGAATCCCCTGAATACAACCGTGCAGAAACCGTCCCCGCGGCTCTCCTGTAATTAATGATTCCCCGGGACCCGCGTCGAATTAACGAGACCGTCGCGACCACCGACCCATTCTCCTCCCCGATCGCTTGAAAATCTCTCAGACCATCTGCCGGCGAGGCACAAAGCGAACAATAGCCCCCTTGGTCCAAGATCAAGCGGCCGTTGTTCTGTCCAGTGTTGAGCAATAGTTGGCCGAAATACAGATCCGATTCTGTTGCTTTTCGGTGCATAGAGAATGCTAGTGTAGTTCTGTTCGCGAGCAGTCGAAAGATTGAAATGCTTCGATAATACTGTACATGGTATACATTTTCATGGTATACATGGTGTACGATGCGCATGGATTGTCGAAATTGTTTGTCTATGTATAAATTCTTACATTAAACCTTTGACGGTGGTCATTCGAGCTCCTAGCAATTAAATTAAGCTGTTACGTTAGTTATAACTAGACTGCAGATTTTCTGCAGATATCTTGACAACATATTTCAAGGACATCAAAATCGGTGAGGAAGCCCCAAATGTAATTAATTACCAATAGTTTTATTAAGTTGTAAGAAATGTATTGGCAGTCTTAAATTCTTCTAATCTTTTTATTGTTGAAATGACGCCCACCCATTTTTGCTATAAATGCATAAAATCCGCAGTCTAGTTGTAACGCAAAGACTAATGCGTCCACAAAAAGCAACACCAAGGACATGGTTGAAAAATTGACAAATAAAACAGTCCTGAACGTCATGAATTATAAAATTGTGAGAATTGTCCATCTTCCGAAGGTTAATATATTCAGTGTACAAGAAGATCGAAGGATTTCTTATATACCTCAGAAATTTGTACTTCGTTAAATAAATTACTTTCATTCTGTGAAATTTATGAGGTTGGTTTGCCAGTCAAAGCGTAGGGATCAGAAAAATGCACAGTTCAGCTAAACGCAGTTTACTCACAGACGACAGAGCGAAGCATAGCTGCAGAATGGAATAAGAAAATGACGTCACTTTATTGTCGACCGCAACAAGACGTAACCGCGGGTAAGAAATGATGAAATTAGAGTTTCGATAAACAACGGAGGGAGGGAGAACTGGTAGAATAAATAACGGAATAATGAACAATTTTTTACTCGATCGATGCTCAACACTGGTTCACGGAACCATGAGAGGAAACTCGTATCGCGGTTGTTACGAATTAAAATCGGCTAATTCGGGCCACGAGAAAACGGCCGATCCGGAGACTATTTTCGGCTCGTAACGCGGCGCTTCATTCATAATCCGACGGCTTGTAAGCTGTGCCCGGAGACACCCAATTAAACCCGAGGATCCGACACCTTCGCGAACACCTCGGGGACCCCAGAGATTCATGGATCTTGTATGATTCTAGACGTTAAACCCCCTGCATGTCTTGCGGAGTTTACTTGGAACCTGTCAAACAAGAGTAAATAAATTTCTGCCTTCCTGTATCCGCACTGATAGAACTTTGACCGACCTGAGTAGGTACTTTGAGGCTACAATTTGTCAACAAACATGGAGCCAGCTAAAACCTCTATTACACTCTGGCCGCATTCATATTCTTGACAGCTGTGCATTTACCGAGAAAAATGAGTAAAAGAAATTTCATACTGTAGAAAGATCAAAAGAATTAGAGGATGTCGATATGTAATTTTAAATTTTTTTTTTAATTCTTAGAGAACGAATAAAATTCCTAAGTGACGCATGTGTCTTGCAATTGATAGAGACAATTTTTATTGTTATTACATCGTGTCTATCATGTTAGATGTGTTCAAAACATATTAATACATTGGGCAGCGATATAATAACGAAGCGATACAAGAAGTATGTGTAGAAATGTTAATGATAATAAAGGAAAATAGTAGGTGTGGATAAGTGTAGTAATAAAATTGTAGCGGCATTGGTTAACTGTAATTACTGTCCAGGAAACTACCATGAAATTCGCAAAACATCACTGTTCTTTCATCAACACCTACCGCGGTCAAATAACCGGTTTATTATTTCACAATTAGTGGAATTATAAAGACTTTCATGGGGAATTATGGAAGGTTTTCTTCGTCAAGGTATATACGTCAATAAAAATCGGAATAAATTCAATCTTGCTATTTTAGAAATACTTTTTCATGCTTAACAAGATCAGGGTTAAAAGAAATTTCCGCTTCGACGAACTCCGTTCTTCTCTTGCAGCGTTAAACGTGCCTCGTGCGTGTGAAAAACGTGGTCGGACCGTAGGAATGGTATCTTTGTCATCGGGTAAAGCGTCGAGCCGAGAACCGGTACCGTTTTTCTGCGATTCCGGTGTGAAACCGAGCGAGTCGAGGCTCGATTAGCCGCGTAATTAGCCTCGCAGCGGGATCCAGTAAGTATAGTCGAGACGCGTCGAAGGAGCCCATCGGGGCTCCGGTGATCGATGCTCAACGGCCGGAAAGGGTTCCGCGAGCGCCGATTAGGGGACAGAGGCCTAAGTGCAAACGCGTGTTTCCGGGCCTGGTCGACCACCCTTTCCGGCCTTAATCCTCCCGGGCAGTTTCCATGGCGCGATGCGCGATTCGGTCGGTAAATCAGACCGGGTCTTGATCCTGCGAGCGAGCCGCGTGGCGCACGTTCGTTCAGGAAATCGCTGGATCAAGGGAGCGCGGGACGATTAGGGGATCAAGCCGCTGGAACGTGCGTGGCCGGCAACTCCCCGGTTCTCTTTCGCTCGCCTCGAGCATTTAAATCAACTAAAGTTAAACCGTAACTTCGCTTCTTCTCTTCGAAATTCCAGCTACCGGAAAATAAACTTGCAAATTCTTCCGAGCTCTTCCATAGTCGTTGCGGAAAGAATTCCGACTGTTGAACACCTCGCACCTGGCAATTCGGCAACCTCGAAAGCTCCTCCGATGGAATTTATTTTAGATCGGCGATACAGACCTCAAAAATCACATAAAATCAAGAACACTTCTTTATCGTCTGAATAGTTTCCACGAAGAAATAATTCGATCGAAAACGATATTCATGTATCCTATAATTCGGTAAGGAAATGATAGAAGTCTTGTTTCAGTACGGATAATCGAGATTCTACCATCTTTTTCCTTAGCAGTGTTTTTATTTCGTTTTAATCCTTTTCGTTCTTGCAAGTAACAGCATCAGAAAATGGAAAGAAAAATGCAAAGACTGTATGGCCAGCCTACATAAAGTACTGTTAAAACTCCTGACATTTTTCAAACTCACCTCCTCCGAGAAATAGGGACAATGCCAAGCAGTAGCCATCAGAATTATCAAGGAAGAAAGCATCGAATAACAACTACATTGCGGATCTGTATGTAGAATAAAAATTCTCTACCTCGATTGCGTCAAAAAGGAGTTGAATAGAAATTGATTTCTTTTTTTTTTTTTTTAATAGGATCAACAGGTTAAAAATATGACAGTATCCTGAAATTCTCCTGACGTATTTCCTGTCGATAAATGCATAAACTCCGCAATCTAATAAAAGCAAATTATTTAGTAACGAGACGGCGCGTCTCAGGACCAATCACAGCTCTATAAAACCTGGAAAAATTGAATTTCAGGCCCGGACGTAACCGGGAGTAGATAAATCGAGCCGAGGGGCTAAACCGCAAAGCTTTGACGGCGGAATCGCACTCGGAGCATTAAATATTATTAATCGTGATTTCCGGGGACGATTCGCGGAATTATTCAGGGAACGCGGTCGAGCGGAGGAAAACGGTGCGAGCTCGTCCGCGAATCGGGTCGAATCGGGCTCATCGAATCGACGACGACGACGACGACGACGGGAGAGACGTCGAACTCTCGCCGAGTCTCCACGTCCCGTGCTCGATCAGCTATTCCTTGGCTAGGTCTCGCGGCACTCGCGCCGAAACCGCTCCGATTCGAACGAGATCTTCCATGAGAGGAGGATGGAGAAGCGGTCGAGGAGCGACGGTCGCGCGAAGAGGCTGTCGACGATCGCCGAGTACTCGGAACCCGCGATCGACAACAATAGCGATCCGTCGGAGAGCCGCGGGGACGAGTCCGCCCCGAGAGATCTCGAGGAGGAGGCGCCCGTCAAGTACTTCCTCGTCGACGACTCGCCGATGGCGAAATTCAGTCGCAGCATCAAATGGATCTACAAGAAAGTGAGTCCCGAAAACGTTTTACCATCGATTCCGCGATTTTGCCCGCCGAGTTTGCTCGGCGTCTGGTGCGCCGCGTCTCTCGAAAATGGGAGACAGAATTGTAGGGATTTTGGGTGCATAGGGAGTTTTCTTTCAAAAACAAAAATGAAAAAGCAATAATATTAAATATGTAAAAGAAACATCTTGCGCTATCATGTATACACACATGTAAAAAGTGTCGTTCATGAAACAGTATTATGACGCGCGGTCGTCGCCCCCTATTTCGACACAATAACTGATCGACGACGACTCGCGCTATAAGGACAAACATATAAAAACCACAGACACTAGTCTTCGTTTTGAATAATCCGTTCGGCAAGGAACAGTTAACGTTTAGACTTTGTAGAGAGCAGTCAATAAAGCATTTTTATAGATTACACGAGTCAATCTCCTGAGAAGACCCTTCCACTCTACAAATAAAATAAGATAGAAGATTAAGAAAATAAAATCACGCAACATAGACTCGCTCGACTGTTTTGTCACTCTTAACCAACTGTCTCTCTCTAAACCCGTCACTCGACCTCTCGCACGACTCTTCACGCTCTCAAGACTCACAACGCTCTGCCCTGCATCTCAGTCCCCGAAAATGATCTCGCCACACACACACACACACACTCATTCATAGCGATAACACAAGCCTTGAACAGCCGGAACGAAATTGCAAAACGCGGTGCTCAAAGCTCGAGCTTGAAGCGGTCCGGATAAATTGCTCGTAAATTCTTCTAATCCGAGAAAGGCAACGATAGCGAACTTTCGAGAGCAAATCGGAGGGCTGTCGGATGAAAAGCGGCGCCGGATCAATGACTCCGTCGAACACGATGATTCCTCCGGGTCCCGCGCCGCGCGGGTTGAAAAGCGAAGCGGTGTAGGTTGCGGGTTGCGGGTTGCGGGTTGCGAGTTGCGAGTGTACGGGGCCGGGGAAGAGCGCACGAATGCCGTCACGACTTTCGTGCAGCTCGTCTCGACACGTTCCCTTCGTCGAGGCCCGAGCACAGACACGGCTCGAAGAGTTAGAAAGTAAAACAGAGCAAAAGAACGAACTGCGCGCGCGGTGCGCCGTCTACTGCGTGCGGCTAATGGCTTCTTTCACCGATCTAGGTAGACGAGGAGAACAGAACGGTGCGGAACAGAATCGAGCAGAGGTCAACCCTCCTGCGACGCGATTAATTTGCACTGCGTTACACGAAACTCAGAATTAGTGCGAATCAGATTAAAGACTGATTTGTCTTCGTGCGAGACACGCGGAGTATCTGTCACTTGATACGACGTACGCAACGTACACCGCTGTTGGTAGGGTTGTCGCATTTTAGGCGGATTTTTAATTGTAAATAACTAATAAATGAAGTCGAAATCACGATTTTTTTACCCTGTAAATTTTCTCCTACCTGTAGTCGAACACCCTGTGTATGTAAGATTACCACGTCGTAGGAGAGCTGTCGCAATTTTCGCTCCGCGTTTAGTGGAAACCACGTTACAGTGAATTCTCGATATATGTCAACAACACGGGTCTTACCAGCGTCGTGTATCTTCCAAGAGGCTTGCTTAGGCCTCTCGAGCTTCGCGGCCCCTCACGAGGTATACCCTGCGGTAGTGGGGATAATTCCGCGTCATTTATCATCGAGATATTCGCGACATATACAGAGTATTAGAGTACCGCGTTTACGGTTTGCTTTAGAGCGTCGCGGAACGTTCGTAGACAGAACGTATACCCGGGCAGATGTTGCCAGACGATGGAAACGTCGATGTCGGTGCCGAGACTATGATAATCCAGAGGTCCCGGGAAAGTGTGCGCAATGCCGCGAGTATGCATGCATATTAGGCCCGGCAGACTCAATCGGCCACTCATAAGGCGACTTTGACGTGCAAATTCCCGGCTCGCTTGAATTACAGATCAGTCGGGGCGGGTAGTCGCGAGGCCTCTCAGACCGAGTTGCGCGGCGCCCGACGCATTTCTGCATCTATATACGGCCAGATTTCCGATAGATTGATCCGGAGACTCGGCTTTCGCCTTTTATAGGCTGCGAATTACCCGACGAGCCGATCCGGCACGCCGCGACGCGACCGGTGCTTCCTTGTCGATGATGAAGCCGAGTTACGAAAGCGCGACTGACAATTTTCACACGCTCGTAATCCCATGTCCCTTACCGAAATCGTGATAATCTTTAATTGGCAGAGCGAACAAGTCGCACACGCGATTCAGAATAATCGGCACCACGTGCGAAGTCAACCTGGAAGCTCGTTGGGAATGGCAGGAGAACACAGTGCATTTTTCTCGTTCGCAGTTTCATTTCTGTTATTCGATACTGGTACGATTTTGTAATTTTTCTTCGCTGAACCAAAGGCAAAACAAATTCTTTGCAAATAATTGATTACTCATGGCTACCCTTAATATTCAAAAATATCTGCATAATCCCGTCAGCTCATGACCAGGGCGGGCCGCATCGAACCGTCCTCTTTCGAATGAGCCCTTTCCCAGCGAAAAATATTCTCATACACAGGATGTTCGATCACGGTGGGAGAAAATATGAGTGGTTCTCCATGACAATATAAGACGAAATTGAAGAGTAAAATAATTGCAATTTCGTCTTCATTTTTTAGTTGTTATCAATTTAAAATCCGCCCGAAATGCGGCAACCCGACCAGCAGTGGTGGTACGTTGCTTACGCCATTCAGGCGTGTGACAATTACGTATCAAAGGGAATCTTCGCTCGCGCACAATGGTTAGGCTTTTACGTCACTTTAGCCAATAATCCGGCTAGAATCGAAAATGCGTGTGAATTCTTGCCTGTCGCGCGCCTTTATGACGTAAGCAACGTACACCTCTGTAGGTCGGGTTGCCGCATTCTAGGCGGATTTTGAATCGATAATAACTAAGAAATTAATTTTTTTACTCTTTATTTTCGTCTTGTATCGTCCTTATATTTTCTTCCACCTGTACACTCAGTATAGACGAAAAGTTGAGACTCGTGAAACCGTTTCTCGCCTAATTTTGCCGGCAGCTTGCTCGCTCTATCTTGTAAGGAATGATCGGGATTAAAGCTGACAGTATGTAATTTATTAATATGTCCTTCTCCGATGTCGGACCTGACGAGACTGCTGGTGCTTTTTTCATCCCGTTCGGTTTTCTTTTTTCGACACGTTCGCTTGTCGTTGGCGATGAATCGCTTATCAATAACATGAACATATTTGTCATTTATATGAACAATGTATACGGTGGCGGATCCGTTACAGCTTAACTTACAATCTAGAGTCTTGGCCCTTGAGAAGAAATTCAATGCGAAGCAAACGTTTAGAGCGCGTAGGGAGAGGGTCAGTCTCGAAAAATTGTAGAAGCTCGAGACTAGGGGGATTTGTTCTCGACTATGTCCAGGCGTGCGACGTCATCGACCTCGTCGGATCGTTAACGAAGTTGCTGACAGCGTTCTCATCGTCTGGCTGCTGCGGGCATCGCGAGGCCCGTGGTCTGGTCCGCGCGGTTCAAAGGGAATCTACAAGAATTAGAAGTAAAGGTCGGATTTTACTAGACCGGTTCACCGTGGCCGGGATGGGCACGGGTTTTGGCTAGGCCATACTGAGTTCACCGTGTTCTAGAGGCGCTCAAGTGCTCGCAACGAAGGCTAATGCCACGCACCACGGGGGTTAGCTAGCAGAGCCCCAAAACCGTATACTTTCCTCTTACCTCTTGGGGTCCTAGGTTAGAGTCCACCGGGCCATCTGGAAATGGTCAGACGCTCGAGGTAATGACCCAACCGGGGCGAGCAAAAATATAGTCGGGAACACTGATGCCCCATCGGTTTTAAACCCTAGACCCTGTTTTCGAATCTAGCGACCTTGACGGCCGTTTTCCCGGTCTAGTAAAATCCGACCTTAACGCGTCCCCCTCGGAGCCACTCGTTCTTCATCTCGCTTGTCGTGGCGACCCTTTTCCTCCCGGGTTCTTCGTCATGTCGGAAAGGCACCTTGTCTCCTCGAATCTCTTCTAGTCGCGTTCTCGTCGGGGAATGCGGAGGATCCGTTTTGCTTCTGCTCTGTTTCGTACGTTGCGGTTGACTTCTTCTTCTTCTTCTTCGCGTTCTTAGCTACCTGTCGACCCGGCCTGGATAAAGAGAGCTACCTGTCGCGGAGGAGGAGGAGGAGGTGGCCGAGAAACACAAAAGGAAATGGCTCGGGATGATGAACGGGGATCGCTGGGAGGGGAGAGGGAAGAGATGGTGGGAAGAATGAGGGATCACGCGTGTCGAGGGTCTCGGACCTAGAAACTCTTCCAGCCTCCGTCACTCGAGTCACGAGGCCCGCTCGAGAGGGTCTTAGGGGATGAAATGACCTATTTCGCATTGTGGTTAGCTTTTTGGTGTCTCGACGATGCGGGGGGACCACTCGCCTAACTTCGAACGGTTGCCGAACGGCCCCTGAATGCCTCCGCGGGATTCGCGAGACGTCTACCCGCCACTTGACAACCGTTTCCACCCCTTGCAACGCGACACATCGAGTTTCGAATAGCTCGGATCGCTTCTCGATACCGCCGTTCACTCCGACTCGAGAGGCTCTTCGGGGAAATCGTCTAAGGGAGACGTCTTTAGGTCTTATCCCCGCTAAAGGTTACGTAGCGACTTAGAGCAATGATGGCCTTAGGTGGAGAAGTGCAGGAAGTGCGTCGGAGGGTGCAGTCGAGGAAGCTCTTTTTCCTGTCGACATAATTGTTCCGCTCATTTTACTACAATAATCTCAACCATCACTGCGGATGGGCAAAATAAAAATTGTCCAAGCCAGTTGTACGAAACAGAACTTACACCCCATGTCTGCCGATATTCTTCAGACAGATATTGAGACGTCTCTCCAGCAAACGCTGACGCGGAGGAATATCGACAAGCCCCGAATTCTGCTGTTTGCCAACCTGCTGGCACGTGTCCGATACTCCGAATGCATAACGACTGCCACCGAATCGTGTATTCGACGTTCGAGAGACGCGAACCGAGAGGACCGGTGCGAATCCCAGTTCCTCGTAACGTTCCCGAAGGTATCAAGCGTATTTCTTCCCCTTCTTATCGGTTTAATTGTTTCGTGGGATATTGACAGTTATCTAGAAACGACGAGAGCTAAAGAACGACGATCGTGGTAAAATAAATTGCCCGGGAGGTATCAGACCGTTTTCAAAGGAATTACTTTGTCAGGGGTCGGACACGATGTAGCTCGGTCTTCCGCCAAAATGGTAGACCTCTCTTCGCCCCCGGGTCGGTTAATCGGGACCTTAATTTTTGGCCAATTTGGTTCTCCGTTCCGTGCACGTTCGATTGCCCCGGGCATCTCGGCTGATTCCTCGCGCCAGATGGTTCGAATAGCTTGGACCGATGTGAATTCTGGTACGGTCCATGGACGAGCTCCATGTGTCCACAGGACCTACTTTTTCCATCGCACCGATCGTCGATACTTTGGACTCGCTGTTCTTTTTGGTACTTTTATATTCCTCTCTGTTTTGCCTCGATTGCCTCGACCATTTTCAGGATCAAGGCTGATGGCCCCAGTTAAGTGGATGTGGTTCACTGTATTAAAAATGTTAAATCAGATTTGCAGGGTTTAGTGTCCCCCTAAAAATTTGTTAAATTATTTCAGACTTTTGATTTTCTCTCTGTTTTATCACGGCTTACAATTAGTATTCGTCTCTCTTTCAGGTGACCATTGTCAGGGTCAAGGCTAATGGCCCCAGTTAAGTGGATGTGGTTCACTGTATTAAAAATGTTAAATCAGATTTGCAGGGTTTAGTGTCCCCCTCAAATTTCCTAAATTATTTGAGGATTTGATTTTCTCTCTGTTTTACCACGGCTTACAATTAGTATTCGTCTCTCTTTCAGGTGACCATTGTCAGGGTAAAGGCTAATGGCCCCAGTTAAGTGGATGTGGTTCACTGTATTAAAAACGTTAAATCAGATTTGTAGGGTTTAGTGTCCCCCTCAAATTTGCTAAATTATTTGAGGCTCTTTTGATTTTCTCTCTGTTTTACCACGGCTTACAATTAGTATTCGTCTCTCTTTCAGGTGACCATTGTCAGGGTCAAGGCTAATGGCCCCAGTTAAGTAGATGTGGTTCACTGTATTAAAAACGTTAAATCAGATATGTAGGGTTTAGTGTTCCCCTCAAATTTGCTAAATTATTTGAGGTTCTTTTGATTTTCTCTCTGTTTTATCACGGCTTACAATTAGTATTCGTCTCTCTTTCAGGTGACCATTGTCAGGGTCAAGGCTAATGGCCCCAGTTAAGTGGATGTGGTTCACTGTATTAAAAATGTAAAATCAGATTTGCAGGGTTTAGTGTCCCCCTCAAATTTGCTAAATTATTTGAGGCTCTTTTGATTTTCTCTCTGTTTTACCACGACTTAGTATTCGTCTCTCTTTCAGGTGACCATTGTCAGGGTCAAGGCTAATGGCCCCAGTTAATTGGATGTGGTTCACTGTATTAAAAACGTTAAATCAGATTTGCAGGGTTTAGCGTCCCCCTAAAAATTTGCTAAATTATTTCAGACTTTTGATTTTCTTTCCCTTTTATCTCGACTTAGTATTCGTCGCTCTTCCAACATACCATTGTCAGGATCAAGGCCGATGGCCGCAGTTAAGTGGACGCGGTTTGCTCTATTGAAAATTTTAAACCGTATTCGTATGGTCCGCGTACAGATTCGTTAAATTATATTCGACGCTTTTGATTTTCTCTCTGATTTAGCCCGATTTGGCGCTCCCCTCCCTTCGAGGTGAAGTTTGCCAGGACCAAGCCCGATGGTCCGAGTTAAGTGGACACGGTTCACTCGATTAAAAACGTTAAATCGCATTCGCACGGTTTAGTATCCCCCATAGTGGAAGGGGTCGACGATCTCGAGGTCCACGACCCAAGTAATTTGCTCCCGGAAACGCGCGTAATCGCGAAATCAGCCGCAGCCTGGACGTCGTTGCCGAAAGTACCGAAGCAATTTCCATCGACTCGCTGTTTGTCCACCGTCTGCGGATCGGCGAACCGATTAGAGTCCCGATTGAAACGCTATATTGACGTTAGCAAGTTAACAGCCGCGATGCCTGGCTCGAGCACTATTCCATGTCAGACTTGCCACCTTTATTTAGCCCCCGATCGGAACCAAACCTGTCCTAAAGTGGCAACATTTAAAGAATCTCCGATGATGAAAATAAGCAATCGATACTTTCGGCAATTTTTGTAGCAACAAAACAGAGATTTGTCAACGCAAAGAAAGACTTTTCGGCTGAACAATAAATAAATTACAATATGATTGAATTACTATGTAATTAAATTACAAAGTATTTTGTAATTGTACTCCATTGCAATGACGAATTACATTGTAATTCGATTGAATGAATATCTCAATTATAAATTACAATATCATTGAATTACAATGTAATTACTAGACAGCTAGGAAATGTTCAAAAAACGCTACAATATAAAATTCGAAAGAATTTAACACGATTTTTATTTGCTTTGGACCTAGAAAGGCTGTTCCTATTAAAAATAGGATTTTATTCCATTCCACATTTCTTAAAATGTTTCTATAAAAATTGTAAATTGCATAAACCTCCGATGTCTAGTAATTACTTTGTAATTGTAATTCCTGGAGTAATGCAATTGTAATTCTGCAGAACTCTGGTCCAGCAGATGTTAGGCCCGTCGCGGCGACATATCCAAAAAGACCCGAACCATGATCGTTCTCGTGTTACCAGCCAACGAACCAGCCCGTTCTCGGCAACACAATCGAAGACACACACACACACACACACACAGTTCCTTTCCCGTCGTCCTCGAGGAAAGTTGCCTACGGCGGCGTCGCGCTAATTCGGCCGATCGTTGTCACTGTCATCGAATCTGCCGTGGCAATTCGACACCAGGGTTGGAACGGAGATCTCGATCTGGATCGAGAATTCGGTTGACGGGTCCTCGCGGATAGGCGCGGGTCATTCGATCCCGGGTGACAGTGCTCGTCTAGTCGTTTCGTTTCGCGGGTCGACCGCAGAATCCTGGTCGACAGTGCAAGTCGAAGCGTCGAAGCGAATCGATTTCGCGGCGGACGACGCGCCAAGTGTCGCGTTAATTGCGAGCGCCGATAATCACCGCGCCATTAACAGATCCGCGTACAATAACGACAATCAAACGGCGCGGCGCGTCCGGAAATTGTCATCGTTTCCCCGGTTTCGCCGTCCGAAAAACGGAATTAAATATTCGCGCCGATCTCGCTGCGCTTTTAATTGGACCGAGCTCTCGTTTGTTCTGCTTATTCGTTATCCGGGGGGGGGGGGGGCTCCTTTAATTTGCGCGACAAAGCGGACGGCAGATTAACGGGCTTGGTTTCTTCGGCTCGAAACAATTCGAAGCAAGGCGCCTCGATATCCCGGAAAAACCGACGGCAATTCTGCCGAGTCGATCCAGAGAGGGAGCTCGCGTATCGACTTTTTGCCGGTAACGACCGATAAATTGGATCTCCCGTTGACGATGCCCGGTCAGAATGATGCCGAGAGGATCATCTTGACGGGAAGTTAACGCGCGTAAATGCACGGTTATCTGCCGATCGTTCCGACGATGAGAGCACGATTATAGTCGGTCGTACCTGATAGCGAAGTGTTATTAATTCCCTCAATGAGGAAAGCATTTCTTGTGAAACGTTTGCCTGCTAGTTTTGGAATATCGAGACTCGTAACACGTTAATCCCTTGTACTATAATAGCGAGTCAGATTCGTGACGAAGACGTCGAACAGAATTTTTCTAAATTTTTATATTATTGGAATGAAATTCTATTTCATCGTAGTCAATACCTAGCCATTACAGAAAACGCGGTTATACAATAAAGATAAATTTTCTATTTTTCCTAGTAGATTATAGGCATCATTCGAATCATTGTAATCGTAAAATAAATTGTAGTGCAAGGGGTTAAATAATACTTACTGTTCCACAGGTTTTTAGTATATAATTTATACGTTGGCAGTGGATCTTTTCGGCAAAACAAGTATTTTCTACCTGAATTGCAAGAAACTGGTGTGAAATAGAAACTTATTTTCTTTCTTCACGCGTTTAATAGATTGAAGATACTAAGACAATATTTTTCAATTCTTCTAATGTTTTATAAACATACGGAATCCGCTAGTTGCAATTTGAAACAGTTAAGCTTAACAGAATTGAAAACTGTCGATGAAGTTTCCGGTCTAATTATTGGCGAAAGAGAAATAATTCTTAACCGATTCCCGTTTCTCGGGACAGATACAAAGCATTTTTATTTTGCATAAAGATCCGCGGTCTTATTATAATAGAACGTAGTATTTCTTCCGAATGGACGGTAGATCTGATAGTCGAGTTATTAATGGCTTCACCGCACATAAAAGCTCGTCGAACGATTTAATCGACGTTCTCACGAAATTGGGGAATCTATCTTCATATTTCTTGGTGTCGTTAGGAGATCGTAAATAGTTCTTTTCATTCATTTTCCTTTTGCGAATACGTAACAATCTCTTCGACCTGTACAGTGATTTCTCTATACATGTCGCCAAGGCCTGGAAGGCCTCTCTCTCTCTGATTGGTCCGCGCTTTTTCCTCGATAACTGCTAAACAACGTTGTGGAGAACATTTTCGCGAAGGAAAAAGTTACTTGAAATTGCTTGAGGAAGCGCCTTTTTCAGGGAAGTATTTTTGGGACACCCTGCAGACACACAATAAACACGAACTTGTTGCTTCTTCTAAGAAACGACGAACTAAAGAAACTCGAGTGACCGTAACCGTACAATAAATAATGCAAGGGGTTAATCAGACGGTCTTAGCGCGACAACGTTCACTATAGGTCCTTTTGTTGCTCCTCACGCGGCGGATCGATATAGCGATCCCATTCGCGGCCGAACGACCTTCCATTATCGAAGTTACAGGAGCGAGAGAGCCGCGATCCCGTTCCCGCTGGCCTCTCCGTGTAATCCTTTAACCCGTTTAATTCTAATACCCATTCCCGGAATAACGGATTGCCTTTTCATCGGGCCTAGAATCCCGGTGAAAAAAGAAAAATAGAAAGAAAAGTCGATACCGGTCGTGGTCGACTGCGAACATATGCACCGTGTATGGTAGACTGTCCACCGGGCATCTCGATTTTCTCACGGAATTACTTTCCTCGGGAAAGGAATGCCGCGAACAGCGCGTCGGCGAGTCGAATCGTTGCGCGGGGTCGTGGTCGAGTTCAACGACTCGCGAACCTTGGCTAGAAAGAGAATGGATCGAAGGGATCGGACGGCGAGATAGCCTGGCCACATTTTCGACCGGCCTCGCTCGCCTGCTCGAGCTAATTATTCGGTTACTGCGCTCTGTTCGTTACCCTGGCCACGCGGAGTTAATTCTCCGACTCCGGAGATCCTCTTGCCTCCAATGATACGAAAAAAAAAACTGGTCTACGAAATGCTTGCACGGCTTCGAAGAGACCGAAATGCGATACAAATTAGTTGGCCCCTTTCGTTTGTTGCTCTGACTCGGCAAAGTTGATTGCTCCATGTGGACGAGACTCTCGTTGCTTCCAGTACGGAAAACTGTTGTGAGCTTGCACGGTATCGAGGAGGAGACCATCTTTGGTCTATGACTAAGGATTCTTTAATAAATCTTTTCACAGCGACAGCAACTACAAGTATAAACAAAAAAGTCACCTACGCGATCTAATCACTTCGTTTGATGTTATTCTCCACAAGAAGATTTTTAAGTTCTATTAACTGGAGTAATTGTCCATCTTAAAATTTCCTTTGCTTGCAGAGAGATCATATAATCACCAACAGTAAACCCTTATGAACCAACGTCGACGCCTGTTGACCTCCAATACATCTCCGTAAACATCGCAAATTTTCTTTGTTGTTACCGTTGCATTAAGTTTCGCATGAAAATGAAAAAGTATGCAATGACAAATATAAAAAGATGTTACACTTTTTAGAATGTTTTGAACACAGACTGCTTTACCGAAAACTGTACAAGAATACGTGTTTCCTTTTCGACGACAGGTACAAAACTAAAGACAAAACAAATTCTTTGCAAACAGTGTCTCTAATATTCTTTCTGTTTCAATAAAACCTATCCCGTCGGATCAGCAAAGAGAGAGAGAGAGAGAGATTGATGGTCGGAACGGTGGCTTCGTGTACGAAAAGAATTAACGCAAGGGCAAAAACAGCGTCGGCGAATGGCTGCTCTTATTAACACGTTTTATCGAACATTTTATCCGGGGTTGGGGGGGGGGGGAGATATTGGCACGATCGAGGTCGTAAGCCCTTCGACAGATTATGACGTATCGGCCGTTTATCCTGGCAGGTTGAGAACGGCGTGAAAGGGTCCGTGTTTCGCTGGTCGGAATAATTCGGCTCCGCTCGACGCCACGCTGATAGAGATCGATACGCTCTCGAATTAGAGGATGCCGGCCGCATTATTCGCGAAAGGAATCGCGTTCGATTTCACGTGGACGGCGCAATCTCGTCGAGCTAGTCTACGCTCGTGCTGGAATTGCGATGGGAACTGCGAGAGCCCCTATAAACGTTGCTCAAAAGGGTTTTTTTCTTTGGACTGTTTGCCGCATAGTTGCAATAATTGTACGATTTCATTCGTTTCTTTATTTTCTCCACATAATAGCGAAGGGAAATACGCAGGCTCGCGAAAGTACTCGGACGCCCCTTAAAACAGTGTAATTTCTTAAAAATTGGAATTCTTTTTAGCAATTAGAAGAATTGGTTAACTAGTGTTCAAAATGAGGTTTACCAGTGGAAAATGTCAATTTTCTCCCACTATTTTTTACTGTCTCCATCACAAATTTCACATCCCTTAACCCCTTGTACTACTATTTATTTTGTGATTATAATGATTAGAAATTCTTCATCGTTCAGAATTTCATAGAAAAAGAAAAATAGTTTATGTTTATTGTATGTCTACATTTTCCTCAAAGGATATATATCAACTACAGTAAAATAGATTTTTATTTCGATTTAAAGGAAATTAATAACGTTCACATTTATTAGACTCTATTCAGAATCTTCATGACGAGTCTGGCTCGTTATTGTAGGTCAAGGGGTTAAAAGCATCTTTCCGTTCTAGTCTTTATGTAGTCTCCAGCCAGTTCTCGCATAAGCTACATCGTAGCACAGACGTTCTAATTAAAATACAAGTTATTGTTACCAACAAGTTCATCAAAACACCTCACCCTTTAGTAATTACCTGGCGCAGTATTATATAACTAAGCAGGAGAGACAGATGCGAGAAAAATCTCAAAGTCTACAAGTGTCTTTCTTTGAACTGTTTGGTTATTAATTTTTCTAGACCATAGAGATTGAAAAAATAATCGTCACTCGCTATCCATAAACGTTCCCACTATAAAAAGACGTGCCAGTTTTCTAAGACCATCGCCACTCTGATCATTTCTCGCAGAATGAACATATACGGCTAACTCGGCTAGCGTTTTTCTAAAACGAAGACTTTTTCGCGCCCTCGAAACGAGCTGCAGCCCGCGTCACGGGGCTTTTCATTAAAAGCGAACTCAAACAGGATTGTGGAAGAAACTGTAAGGGGAGATTGAGGGTAGACGAGCAGACCAGGACCGAATTGAGCCAGTCGAGAACTGGAAGTAAACACAGTCGACGAATTGGTCGTGCTCCTCCAGGATCGGGAAGACTCCGCGGCAGCATAGTTCTCCGCGAACAATCGGAGAAAAAGTCTCCGGCTCCTCCAATATCCTGCTACGTTCTGTCCGCCAATAATTGCGAACCGATAGACCGACGTTTTCTTTCGGTTAGGAACTCGCGTCGGAGGATGCGAAACCGTGCCGGTCGTTTTGCGAGACAGACCAACACTGGCTTCTTCTGCCACCGTCGACTTCGTTCCGATTCACGGGCCAATTACACGTTTCGCGCTTACCGCGTCCGTCGCTTTCCCAGCCCCGAGAAACATTTTGCTCGGGTCCGTTTTTGCGGGCCTGGGAGGTCGAAACAACTCCGACAGTGTTCGATCGGTCCGAGATCATTTCTCGAAGGTGCTTGCAGTGTGATCTTGCGCTGCCATGCTATTCCGACTGACTATTCTAGCATTAACACGTTGAGCCTGGCGCCGATATTTCTGTCCTTTCCTAACGGCTATATTTAAGCCTGCTGGAATGGACAGAGATAAACAAATAAATAAATTACTACGTTTATTTTTTAATTTGACGCTGTTCAAACGAAAAGTTCATTGTCGGTCCCCAAGGACCGACGACGGGCTCAACGTGTTAATTAAAGTTGCTTTTCTCAACCGAGTATGAAGATTGTGTGGAAGGTTGTGAGTGATTAGCTCATTAACCTCTTAAGCACTGTACGCCACTATAGTGGCTTCCGTGGAAAGCATCGGTTTGAACGGTACGAACCACTATAGTGGCTTTTGTACCGTTCGTGGCCAAGTGTCAAGTCCCTGGGAGACAGAGTTGCCCTCGAGACACTTGAGACTTAGGGATATGGGATCTTTACAAACATGTTAGTGGCATTTTTCTAATGACTAGACATCGGATCTTTATGCATTTATGGCTTATGGAAATGTTAGAAGAATGCTATAATATAAAATTCGAGAGAATTTAACACGATTTTTATTTGCTTTGGATCTACAAGGGCTGTCCCCATTAAAAATAAAATTTTATTTCATTCCACTTTCTTAAAATGTTTCTATAAAAATTGGAAATTGCATAAACATCCGATGTCTACTAATGACAATAAAATATCAGCGGCGAGCATTAGGTCCTTTTCTATGTTCGGCGTGGATCAAAGAACGACTCGAGACCCGCGTTGTTGACATACATCGAGAATTCATTGTATTTATTTTGACGAGAGAGGGCAGTGAAAGGTGGTGGATTCCAGTTCGATCCGAGTGGTCAACGCAGCGAATCACGCCACGCCCTGCACACCGTACGAGAATCGGACACCCAACAAGACAGCGTATGTGCAACGGTAACTGGATACGACTTTGTTTTACGACGTCGACGACACGGGAAGCGTCGACGATGGTGCAGCCATGAAAGACGTCGTTAAAAGAGCGTGCCCCGCGTGTGCATGATTACGCACCAGAGCTTGCTATACAAGGTGAACCGTAAACAGAACTTTCTCTCGAAATACTACGACTGTTTCCATTGCACATCGTAAAAACATTCTGTACATTTCCGTGGTGACTCTGATGATCTTGGTCGTTCAAGGTTGCTCAATGTCATGAAACATGCAGTGGGATAAAAGTTAATTATGAACGTGTCTATATTCGGTACGCATACAGAGAAGTGGTTCTTCAGGTTACAGAAACTATTAAAGTCTGTTCTAGGTGCTATTAGACAACAGATCTTTATGCGTTTATGCGCTGATTTCTAAAATACAAGAAAACGTGTGTATAAATAAAAATTACCTTCCGCTTCATTTTTATCAGAAAGAAATTCTTCCTTTACTTTAGTTTTCATAAAATTCTATATGAAAATTGCGAGCAACGGCCTGGTCTTCGTGGATTTGCGATAAGGTAGAATGACTACATTACCATCAAAAAATGGTTTTACGTGCCTCAAGTTTTCGTCCTTGTATAAGAATATTTTGTCGTTGGTGAAGGGCTCATTCGAAAGAGGAAGGTTCAATCTAGCGCGCGCTGGTCATGAGCTCACGACATTATGCAGGTATTTGGTGATATTAAGCGTTAGAAGTAGGCCAAAAATTGACGATGCGCACACGCCGTGGAATCCAAGCATTTTTATGCCATTGGATGAGTTTTCTGGATGAAATAAAAAAAACTAGTGTGCGCTAGAAAATATCTCTAACTACAAATTAAGCTATATTTTGTCTTGATTTTCTGCGAAATAAAGCCAAAAACTTGAAGCACGTTTCTGGTGTCAGAATTCATAATATCGATAATACAGGGCAAAAAATGTGACAAAAGTTTAATCATACATTTAGGACCTGTCGGATCAAGACCAAGACAGATCTTAAGTCTGAAGGCTGTGAACGGAAATACAGCAGTTACCGACATGCTGACTCAGCAAAAGTCACGCGACTACCCTTAAGCCTACAGTTTTGGAAGCGACAATCGTTGCACACCAGAATATCTCGTTTTCTAAAACTGCTAGAAAATGTATTGTAAGGATATGCCGAAATGAACTTAAACAAGGTTCTGCGTAAGGTATGTTTATTTCGTATCTTAAACCGTTCGCGCTATTCGTACAACCTTCTTACTTCTGCTCGTTATATCTATTTTCTCTGATGTGGGCGGTCGCTTTTAGTGACCAATCACAATTTGGCTTTGGGCCTCATGTACGCCCTCGAAGAGGCGGCAAGGTAAGGGTAACTCGCAACTTTTATTGCACCCTCTTCGTCGCCTACGTAGGACCCTTAACGGTCCGCGTTTGGTTTGCAGATGTCTTACGGTACGTCACGGCTATTGACACCTTTAGCTAAAATACGACATCTCTAATAAATTATCACAAAACGGAAAGTTCCGCTAAATCTCAAAAATAGCCTAAAGTCACGTCCGCACCGTAATCATAAACTGCGCCCGTGGCTGGTCCGCGATACTCAGCTGCGGGCCTCATGGGCCGCAATCCCTCGAATCCCTTACAGTATGTAGAGGATCCGCGGGGAAAATGTCTAGCAAATTCTCCCGTCTCGCTGTCCTGTACGAATCTGATCGGCAGACATGCAAAATCGACAACGTTCAGTTTCGGACGGGGAGAGGAAAAGAAGAAAGTATGCAGACAGTGTTCGCGTTGCAGGGCCACCCGGTGCACCGCGAGGATCGCGTTATCGATAAAACGTAACTTCCTGTTGGCAATCGAACCGCCCCGGTCTTGTCGCACGTCCGTCTTAATCCTCGCGCCGGTGAAATACAGCTAGCAGGCTAACGGGAACGCCGGGGATTTCGCGGGTAAGCCGCGTCCGTTGTTCCCGATTCTTTCGTTTCTTTTCCCTCGGGATGAAAAAGGGCTGCGAAAGGAAACCGGGGCTCTCGCGCGTCCGTGTTCAAGGTCCGGGTTAGACCCGGTTGAAATACAACGCCGACCGTCCCGGTCTCTCGCGATGCTCTCTCGCGCGGAGAGACTGTTTATCGTGGCTCGAGTTCGCGCGATAAATAACTCGATCCGTCCGGAGGAAATCCTACGGTACGTTTATTGGGTAATTGCACTTCGATCCGTTCGCGCTGCATCGATATCCAAGCGAAAGAGCACGACGCGGCCGGGCCGATAAATAACGATCAAGAACGATCCACCGACTGTAAGAAACGGGAATGGCGGAGGGAGAATGTATCTTGGTCTCGAATCGTGGCCGGTTGCCGTTCTTTCAGTGCCCGCCCTTCGAAAAATGTTACAGAACAACTTCGATTTAACAGTTTCAGCACCGCACATCTCGGAAATTAGGGGAGCCCATGAGAAATCACTTATTTTGAAATCTAAAACAAACTTTGTGGTAAATTCAAGTTTTTATTTCTTAATTTATTACATAATCTCTATCATTATCAAGGACAGTTTGCTGTCTTTCCTGCAAATTTTCAATCCCCCTCTTATAGAGATCCAGGGTTCGTGAAGCAAAATATGACTCAGGGTGCCTCCTTACATCTTCTATAGAAGCGAATGTTTTATTTCTTAAATAATGCTCCAAAGATCAGCAAAATAATTTTGATTCCTTATGGGTACCCCTAATATTTGTCCAGATTCGTAAAACCTTATTAGGACGCCGGATTTCCGCGTCTATAAAATGCAAAAAGTTTCAACGAGTACTTTCAGTATCACGCATCTTTTGTTCTAATTCGAAGCTTTTAACCCCACCTAGAAATTGCTCGTTCGTTCCCGACAACTCTCGGAAAAATTCTCGTAAGAATTCGTCGATGCTCACTGGAAATTAGGCGAGCACTCGTGCACAGTTTCCACGAGCACGCCTCGTTGCCGTATATGTCGTGTTCGAAGTCCGAATACGTATAGTTACGGTCCTTTGATCTAAACGCACTATTAGAGGGGGGGGGGATACGCGAAGGGTCCTCAGGAAGGATCCTGGTTGCAATTACTTATGACTCAATAGTTTGGGGGTTCGGATTAGCAAGGACCTCAAGCGGTGTGTCGGTATCCCGGAACTGGCCGAGATCACCGGCAGCCAAACCACGAACTTCAACGCGTTAATTCCTCCTTGAGAAGCTGTCCGACTACAGTTCGACTCGGTCCTCGTAGTCCTTTCCCGACTATAACTGTCTCACTGATTTCCTCGTACTGTTAGATGACCGCAAACGTCCTCCGATAGAACGGACTGCACCTGTAGCCAGTTGCGAGTCGTCTTTATATGGCGCATCTCTATCCCTATCCCATCATGCACCGTAATCCGTTCGACTGGAAGAGGTCTTTATCCGTCTTCGACGTTCAAGGAAAACGCACAGACATTAGACAATTCCACGAGTCCCCTCGATTTTCCGCGCTTATAGCGTGCGATAATCATGTTTACGGTTATGGTACAGTTTTGATCATTGCGAAATTCGCCGTTCTTTTCAACGAGGATTTTCGTTTCATCGATCAGCTGTTTCATTACGTTTAGACAGCGTATCTATATGCAAAATGAAAACTTGTTAACTGGTTCCTGCAAAATGGGAATATGGATGGAACGTTTACGATCCCGGGTCAAATTCGACCCAATTCCTGTCTCGAGTCGAATTTCAAGATTCATTAACGGACTGCGGATTTTATGCATTCATAGGAAAAATGAGCAGATCGAATGCAAAACGGTGAAAAAAGTGGAAGCATTTCAAAATATCGTTGTATTATTTCCGGTAGCTCGAAACTAATGCAGCCAATTTTTATTTTGCATAAAAATTCAGCATATCTATTAATTAAGCACGCGTGCTATTGAGTAGGAATTGGCTTCCGCGTCCGGCCATGGCCAACCAATTCTACTTATTGTGTATACTCACCCTTCAGGGACGTTGCACTATGCCTGTGATACAGGTTAATCAATTGATCAAACGAGGTCTAATTACGAGTACGATACACTTCCATCAATTATTGCTTACTGTCTAGAATTTACCCTTTGATCTGGCAGCTATTTCATTTCCAAAATCAAACACTGCTTCTGATCTCGAATGTTTGCATTCCTACAGGATTTTTTCAATGTTACATGTAAATATAATGTCCATATTAAATGTTTAGTAATTGATTCAGCACAAACAAATTTAATAGCGTGAAGAATATTTTGAATAATAGTACGACAATTTTTAGTGGCGCCTCAAAATCGATCGGCAAATTTTCAAAGCAGATTTTCTCTGAAATAGAGTGATCAAGCAATTTTGTTAGGTTCTTTCAACTTACACCGTCCCTTCTGTAGAATCATCCCCTTTCTATCAGCTCGAAAACACCCCGTAAATGAACGAGAGTAACATTTCGCCGATTTTCTGTTAATTTCTCGGGACTCGTTCCGGACGGAATCGATCGTCGCGCGTAACGAGGGATTAAAAAGTCGTGGAGCGGAATCTCGGGTGCAGACGTGGCCCGAGTCGATCGAAAGGAAGTGCATTATTCCGTGCCGGCGTGCACGTTCGAATAATCCGCGGGAAATTCGTCACGGTTGAGAGCGGCCGCATCGTTCGACGATAGTTTTAGCCCGACGACGAACGTGCCTCGTCACTGTCGCGCCATTCCCGTAGCATCGTTCTCCTTCTTTTCTTTTCTTTTTTTTTTCTTTTTGTCCCGGCAGCGCAATTTCCGCGCTATCCGCTCGTCGATATTCGTTCTCCTTTCTTCGGTCCGTACGCAGCCGACGAGATCGTCCGACGGAAAATTGATTCGCCCCGTCCAAGGCGGAAAAGCAGATACAGATTCAGGCTCTCTGCCTGGGGGACGCCTAACGACGATCAGGGGCGAGGGGCATGCCGGAGAAATCGCTGATTTTTCGCTCGGCGGTTCTCGCAAACCACCTCCCCCCCCCTCTATCTCTCTCTTTAGCCATAGCATCGCGAAATACGGATACCCGCGCACAACTCGATCCGAGCTGGCTCGAGATTTTAACAAGCGTTTTCCGAGTGGCCCCTCCCCCACTTTTCGTGAATCTAGTATATAATGCGCAGCTCGAAAGAGTGCTCCTCTATACTCCATCTCCAACCGTCATTATTCCCCTCTTACCGCTTGATAACCTAACACTAGGTTTACGGACTATTAAAACTATTGGGTTGGCAACTAAGTAAGTGCCGATTTGTTCAATGAAATAAAAGAGTTTTTTTTTTTACTTGGAATGAACTTTAATCTATGATGTATTTTTCATTTTGTTCGATGACCTTTGGCCATCTTTCTGCCAACTTGAAAATTCCACGCTCGTAGAAAGTCTGATGTTTTTCGGCCAAAAACTGAGTTAAGTGAGATTTTACATCGTCATCATTATTGAAAGTTTTACCACGAAGGGAGTTGTCCAGGGATCGAAATAAGTGGTAATACTTTTTGGCAGCTTGCACTGCGTTCTTTCCTTTACGGAAATAATAAAGCAATATATGGCGAAAATGTTCGTTTTTGCACTCCATATTAATATTGAGGTAAAAAAAAAAACTAAGAAAATATCTACGCAATGAACTTGTAAAGCTAGGTTAGGATGCCAGCTAACATATATAAGGAGAAGAAGATCATAACGTTTACGGATATTATAAAAATGGGAGTGAGAAACATATATAACTGAAATCGGCAATTACTTAGTTGCCAACCCAATATTTTACATTACCTTATCAAAACTAACGAGAATGTGTCTGATCAAATGTTTAGCCATTTCTTAAACAATATATTCCGAAAGAAATAAATTCAGTGTACAATGTCAACCTTGCAATCTCATAATCGTAAATTAAAAATATTAGCATGCGTCGTAATTCATAATACAATGTATTATCGTTAGAAGCCAGTTGCGCCGTTCTGGTGACTGACTCTTTTAGACGAAATCTGAGGTTGTCGCCGAGCGTCGGATTTGAAATACACAGGGCACGCTGGAAATCTAAGAGTCATAACCGTCTACAAGTCATAAAAACCTATGACTACTAAACGATAGTGACAAGAAGACTGAGAAAACGTCTTTCTCTATATATGTTGCTCTACATCGAAAGACGGCTCTCGATATGGAGCAACATATATAGAGAAATCACTGTAATAACAGAATTGCATTTACTCAGATTCCATAGGCTTTTTAGGGTAGTAGTCGAATAAAAAAGTACACTAGAAAATATTTCCATAGCCTCGAGAATCGTGAAAGAATAAATCTAATTCCTAGTAATTTCTAGTGTTAAAAATTAATTTTTCTCGTAACACAGTTCCTTGAAATTTTACTTTGATTTGGGGGGGATGATTGTTCAGTCATCGGATTTAATGCTAGGGGGGCGAGTATCAACGTTCGGAGCCGAGTTGGACATTGCAAAAAGGTTGAGCGAAGGGCTTGAAGTTCGAGCGACGTCCTCCGGGGCGAATTCTTGATCCAAGCTTGTCCCATCGCCGCGAACACGTGTTTAAAATTGCGCTCGCTGATATCGCTTAAGCCTGTCGACGCGGGAGGGGATGAATTTGCAAGTTAAATTAGAAGGGGGGTAAAAAACTGACAGGAATATGCGCGTCGCACGGACGAGAAACGGGGATTTTATCAAACTCGGTGTCGCGCGCGACCCGGGGCTGAAACTTTAAATTCTCGGAGAGAGGGTGCGCTTTTCAGCGCGTCCTTTTGTCGCTCTGGGGGGTGGCCACGTAATCTTTTTTCCTCGCGTTTGCCTGCTATTCCGACAGTGATGACCGGCTGAGAGCCTCGGCGATAGTTTGTTCATCGATAGTCATCGATTGTTATTTAACACGTTAACTGCCACGTCAGTCACCTACGACTGACGGTGATTTCTGACTGGGTTTCGGAATTCATTTTTATTACAAAATATCCAGATAAATCGAATTTTATTGTTGAGTTTTTCGAATTCAAAAGGGTTAAGGCAGCATCCCCTGTGATACATTTTTCTAGTTGTGGTTTCATTAATTAAATTACTCTGATTTTGTAAGAATCGCTGTGGTTGATATTTGGCGCTTAACGTGTTAACCCTTAACGATCCGGAAGTATTTCGAGTTTACTTCCCACCAGGTTCAAGCTATTTTTCATACCAGAGAAACTGTGGACTCAACATTTTTATATCAAGCATAGAAAGGAAAATATTTATATTATTAATTAATTTGATTTTTGCGGCCGTATACGCGGCATTGGACCCGGTAAGTAAATTGGTCCGTTAAGGGTTAAATATGTTCTAGAGCTGCTGATAAAGCTTGGTAACTGGAAAGAACACCATTATTGTTTTACCAAGCGTTCCATCATTATTATTACATTAGCGTTGCATTCGTAGAAGCAAGCAACCGCAAATGCGTTCGATTCCTGACACAGAATGATAGTGTGTAGTTAGTGAAATGTATCGCACGCTATCTCCGTCGATGACTATCGGCAACTATCAATGGGGTGCTTCAGCTATAGGGGACTATCAGTGGCGGCGGCTATCGATATTTCTCCATCAGTAGCCGAGGCAAACACGTGCGGTGGTCCTGAATCGATCCTCGCAACCCTCGATCGACTTTTTCTCGGTTTCAATTCCGCGGGTTCGATCGATGGTGGCCGGAGACGAGACCGGAAGCTGTCCGGCCGCAGGAAGACGACCTCGTTTCTGCTCGTCGGTGTTCCGGGTAGATCCGTAACGAGTCTTAATTTTCAGGCTGGTACCCGGGCAAACGAGCCGGGCACCCAGAGAGAGAGAGGGCCTCGTCTCTTTAACGTTCCTCGAAATTATTTAACGGGGACGGAACGATACACCCTGCAGCTTATTAAAGCGCCTTGATTCTCCTCAGGGGAAACACGAGCCGACGAGCACGGAGAAGAGACGACGGTGTACTCGAAAAATCACACTTCGCAAGGGAAGATTCGATGAAAGCGTAATGCTAAATGAATTATGGAAGGGAATGAAAATGAGAGACAAAGGGGCGGCGTTGGTTTAGCCCTCCCGCTAAAGTACCCGTTTCCTAAAGAGAAAATAATGCGTTTTACGCTGCGGCGAGCATAAAATAATTCAAAGAAACAAATGTGACGGGAAAATGATCGTGTACATGTGTTCAGGAAATACGATGGTAGACGATGGTTCGCGAAAATAACGAAATGATACAGGATCTCGTACTTTCTACGGAATAATGTAGGGGAGAGTTGCCGAATGCGTACCACTTAATTTCGAAGGCAGTTTATATATTCTTTAGTAGGAATTTGAGCAAAAATTATGTTTTGCATCTATGTATCAACTATCGAAGTTGCAATTTAATATGATTTTTTAAATATTTATTGATAGATCATTGTGATATGAACACTTTTATAAGATCATGCAAACAGTACGATTTAGGCAACCGGTATCCTAAATGGTACCAGCCGGTTTCCAAAATCGTACCTCATGTGTTGGATTAAAAAGATACAAAAAAATCATAAGAGAAACTGTATTTTGCGTTTAATTTCAGTTTAATATACAATACAACATAAAAATAAAATGAAATATTACATTACTTAACTGAAATACAACTAGGACAATAATAAATATTGTCTTCTTTCAAAACTCCTCCAACCTTTTTTAATGCAGAAGTAGGTCTTTTTATCAATCCAAGGAGGTGTCCTCTTAACGTTGGGGCTTTGGAATTTTATACCGCCAAGAACATTCGTTGAATCCGTATTTTTTATTTCTGTAAGCCTCTATTGCTAATTTCATCTGTTCTTTTGTCCATTCACAATATTTTCGCTTTCCCATGATAAAAAAATTTGAAGTATTGTAAATCGTTTATTTTCGCGGTAAAATTTGAATAACAGTATCTTAAATCGTACTGGTACGATTTAGGAAACCACAGTGTGGTACGATTTAGGAAAAAGACGTCCCGCTAAATAATTGAAGCTAACCTTTGAAACATTATCAGCATGTTTTATAAACTAAATAGAAATAAATAATATAACATAGCTAGTTTTCAAAAATATATAAGACTACCTCAGAAACTGTAGATTTATATTTAATTCAGCCGATTAAAATCGTTTAAAATTAACATCAGACTTGCCTGATTTCTTTGTGCTTCTGTCATTCACAAAACAACACTTCTAGCGAATGACTTTCTGGTCCTACTTTATCGACATAAATAAAAGTTCACATCTTTACCATCAAGAGACATCAAAGTGCATTAATTTTTAAATAAAAGAGGTGGTACGATTTAGGTGACCAGTACGCATTTGGCAACTCTCCCCTACATTTCATCGCTGCGTGAAAGCCACGAAACAATTTAAGTAGCGTGACGAAGCGTCGAAACGATCCTTTAATGTCTCGAACGATTAAGATTTACTACAGAGATTACCAAGGTAATGTGTTCAATGTTTGCACACGATTGAACACTTTATTCCTCTGTATTAACAAACATCTACTCTTCCTACCGCATCTAATCTTCCAGTGGACAGAGGACATCTTCTCTGCAACGACTCGCGAAAATGGGAGCTCGCGCGAATAATGAAACTCGGCGGAGACTATCACGCAAATTCTCATCTTCGCGGATTATCTTTCAAATAACGGAATCAAAAGAGAATTTACTTCGCAGCCTACACTCCTCGTCAAAAATATAGCCCGGGTGTGCTATCTTTAATTTCTCACTGACGCATGTAAAGTTTTACGTTTGCGAGGTATAATATCAAAAGATTATGAGATCAGAATATGCAGTTCGTTGAAAATAATTAAAACTATTATAAGGTTTAGTGTGTAACAAAAAAATTGTGTAACTACACCCAAAATTGCTCGCTTATCACGATCGGATAACGATGACGGCCGACCAGTACTTTTCTTTTTGACATAATTTTAAACATTTTTCAAGAAATTGTCTATTGCTCTACGACTTCTTTTTATTACTTTCGATATTTCCGCTACTGATTAACTGTTGCTGTTTTAGTTCAAGAATTTGCTTTTTTTCAGACTCGTTTAATTTTTTTCCGCGTCCCATATTTACAAATTTATATAATATTGTACTGTAATCTTTACTCGTTGATAGATCATGAAATACCGAGCAATTTTTAAACGTATTAACGGAGTGTGCTATCATTTCGACCTTAGTATGGAACAGTTTTTCTTTGTTGTATAGAAACATCTACGATATTGTGACTTATTTCCAGCAAGCCGCATATTCTGAGCTCATAATGTTATGATATTATACGTTACAGACGAAAAATTTTACATGCGTCATTGAGAAATTAAAGATAGCACACCTGGGCTATCTTTTTGACGAGGAGTGTACGAGAACCCCTGTCGCGAGAACTGGGTAGAAGAGTTATCAAAGTTCGTTAATTCCTATGTTTCTTTCCACAAAGTTGCGGGTCTATTATTCATAAATGCATAAAAGTCCGCGGTCCGATAATACTAACTTTTTTTACCGGAATTCAAACTTTCCAGAAAGATCGCGAGAAAGAGTGGATTCCCGGCGGAAATGGAGTTCCCTGACAGTGTGGGTGGTCGAACACTGCCGTATCTCTGTAGCCTCGATCGCATTGTTTGTCGCGCTGTTGCACCGTAAACAATGCGGCAGACGACGTCTCCGTTGCTTCTTTGGGATTACCGTTGCAATTACCGGTTCCTTTGAGCAGCGTTTTTCGGCCCGCAAATATGATTTCCGCGCGGCGCAATATTCTCGCGTTTTTTTTTTCTCCTCCGCATCTCTCTTCCGCCGGTGCAACGATGCAAGCTCTGCGGGTCAGGCAGGTTAGGTCTTGTTCCGATGCACCACGGTTCTTCTATTTGCGATACTCTATCTCGTTGACGGGCTGCACTCACTTTAATCAGAAGTTCCCGTTCGGCCGATCCTGCTCTTCTGCGCCATGCTCGGCTATCCTAAATGCAACGCGGATTTTCGTCTGCCGCGGAGACGGAAACTCGCCGAGGAAAATCGGATCGTCGATAGATCCTTTCATGTCCGCGGAGATCGATGGCCGAAACTAAATGTCCCGCTAATCATGAAAGTGTTTCATTTCATGTCACTTAGACCTCGTGCCCGTTTAAATTAGTATTCGCGAATCATTATTTCATTTCCCGAGTGATGTAATTAAGTATTAGTGTTATGAGTACAGTGATTTCTCTATATATGTCGCCAAGGTCTGGATGATAAACGTCGCGGAATTATCCCCACTACTCGAGAGGCCTCGGAAACCGAGGACTGTAAACATGTATGTCTCCTGGACGATATATGTCGCTGACAAATCCCCTGTTGCTGACATATATCGAGAATTCACCGTATAATTTTGGTTCTGATTATAACTTTGTGCAAGATTTTATTGTTTCTAAGAGGCAGAAGTTAAATGAGAAATTATTTTCTGTATTAATTGCTTTACAAAATTGAAATTAGTAGAAGAATGTTCTGAAGTTTCTATTATTTTGTTTTCGACTTCTACATTTTTGTCATAAATGCATAAAATCCGTGGTCTGATTATAAATAAACTTATCGTAGGACCATAGAATGGTAATTCTGAAACGATTTTAATAAATACTTAGTATTTCATTAGACCAGTGTCTAAAATATAGACGAACGTAGGCCACTTCGATGATGGTTAAAAACATAAATATTTTTCGCGTTATAGGCAGAATGTTTTCTCGGATTCATATTTCGGACGATAGAGATCGTCGTGGAATTTATTTTTTGTCCAGCATATTGGTTACACTTTTCTGGAACCGTTTATTTATTGAGCGTTGCACCGTGCATTGTGCAATAAATGCATACGAATCTCCGGTATATTTTTAACCGAACTATGGGCTTTTATGCAAATTCGTCGTGTCGCACGGCCATTTTTTAGATTTATTGGAATGTTTATTTTACTGAATTTTATGGAACAAAAACACTATAAATGTATAAACGTCCACAGTCTGTTTCTGACTTGAAAGTATATATATTTTTTTTTATACCCGGAATTGTTCGTTTTAAATTGATATTTAAAATGACTTTTTCAGTGGGGGACTGTGGGATAAATATTTAAACATCTCTAGGCATTTATGCAAATTTTATGTTTCGGGTGTTTGTTTTTAAACAACGAAAGTAAGCGCCGGTTTTATTGCTTGTTTCATTTAATTCATTTTATTGCTTGTATGGTTGCAACTTCTCAGTGTATTTTTCTTTAATTACAATTGTTGGTTTATTCTGAATGAAATGTTTTCTTGCCTTTATAGCGGCCTGACTATTTTTACTTTCGTTCATTTTCATGCATTCCCGTACTATTATTTTTTACACGAGTTCCTAACAGACACGATGCGTTTAATAAATTACTAATAGTAACGATACATTCGAGAGGTGCATTATCCACTGGATTTACCGTACCATTAAGCGGATATAATATTAAACAAGCGCATATCGAGTACTAGAACATCAGTCTTGATTT
Organism: Seladonia tumulorum; assembly: GCA_913789895.3. NCBI lineage: Eukaryota > Metazoa > Arthropoda > Insecta > Hymenoptera > Halictidae > Seladonia > Seladonia tumulorum. The sequence continues at coordinate 12,375,519 of OU565276.1, forward strand.
CACTCCACTTGCAATTAAATCGTGAATTATCATAATAATCATTATTCATTAACCTACCTATCGGAAGATTATTAGACAGCTACTCGACAATTGTGCTACATCAGAATCCACGTTAATAATCCCTGTCGAAATAATAATCAAAAGAATCGATTAAACTTCGTTGCTGCAAATTGTGTTCGAAAACACTTAGACTATATTAATTGAGCCGTTCGCAGGCAAAAACGATTAAGCAATTAATCGGGTGATTGATGGCAAACGTTTCTCATTTAAAATAAATTGCCTCAACATGTAACCTATCAACACGTACTGCCTCTACGGTAACATGTGAGTGACACTGTTATTTGGCCAGGTGTGGAAAAGAATCTTCATTGCGGTGTGTTGCATCACAGCTCATTTTATTAAGATCTTCATAATGCGAATGGGATCGGTTATAAATTTCAACTTTCCCTTATCGATTTTATTAATGATTTTACTGGAGATCCATTAATTACTTTTTTTTTTTTTTTTTGCAAGATCGAGTAAATGTTACGAGTTAATTTTTAGGTAGTAAATGAACTGCGGATTTTATGGATTTATACAGTGAGGAGCAAAACTGTGTCCACACTATTTGAAACAACATAACTTTTTTTTAAATTAACAGGCTACTTTACCGAAAAGTGTTTCCTCTTGAACGATCGGTACAGAACTAAAGGCAAAACAAATTCTTTGCAAATAATTGATTACTTATGGGATAGCCCTAATAGTATCAGGTTCGACATCAGGAAGAGTGAGAGAGAGAGGGAGAGCGAGAGAGAGAGAGAGAGAGAGAGAGAGAGAGAGAGAGAGAGGACCGAATTGACGAGGGTCAGGGATGGTCTGGGTGCGGTATACTGACCGCGCTATACTGTACGCAGACCGCAGCATCGCCACCCCCGAACAACGCCCCGGGAACACTGCTCCCTAGAGCGGGTATAGCATCTTGGTCTGTTTGCGAGGAAACCCAGCCGGACGTATCGAACGTTATCGGACACCCAGCCCGACGAGATACCATCTGATTTCTGAGCGTGCCTATTGCACTTAACCTACCACCCCTTCACCGAGCTGGCCGGATTCGCTGATAGCGGTCACTCGAGAGGGCAACTCGTGGACTAATGGAAGACGGTTCCGTATTCTAGTTTACACTTTGAGCACCCAAGTCCATCTCCACCTAAATGGAATTACTCGTCCAGGCTTAAAAATTAATCTCCGATACGACTGCGACGATGAAAAATTCAACACGAACGAACCATTCAAATTTGCCACTCTTCCCTAGTAGCACAAAAATATTAGATAGATATTTTTTTCAAATATTGGAAAAATATTTTTTAAGCCACATTTTTTCATATGAGAAAAATATTGGATCTAAATATTGTATACATGTACAAGAAATATAAATTGAATGTTTAAAAAATATAAGCTAAATATTCAGAGGATATAAACTAGATATTTAAAAAATATAAAGTAAATATTTAAAAAATGTGAATTCAATATTTAAAAAACATTCAATAATCAAATTTAAGAAAATATTATAACAAAAATTAGAAACTATGAATATGTATTACTTTCTGCGCACTGTTTGTTGAGGGAATATTTTCTGTATTATCTGTATTTGGAAAAAATATTCTATTTCTAGTATTAAATAAAGATTTGTTTTATAATGAGAAAAAATATTTTTCTCGTAACATGAAATAGATATTTCCTGAATATTTAAAACGAAATATTTGTTACTTAATATAAAATAAATATTCTATGTATATTTGAATATTAAAAAAGGATTGTATCTCTTTTTAATATTATATGAATGTGTATACAATATTTTGTGCTACTAGGGTTGATTTTATGCATTTATGACAAAACTGAGTAGACGCAATTTGGAAAACAAGATTAAAACAAATTAAAAGAAGGAAACAATTTTTCTCGCTTTCCCTGCTTCCAGTAGCTGATGTGGACAATTTTTATTTTGCATAAAGACCCGCAGTCCAGTAATAATAAAGGCTCGAGTTTAGCGTAGGCATGCGCTTAATCAGTCTTATCTCACTGCTGAAGCATTACGGTATTTCCTTTTAACCAATTTTCGCCAACAGTTTTATCAGCGTGTATAAATTCCGGCGAAACGGTGGGCCAAGATGGCGGCAGCAAAGGGGTCGTGGTTCCGAGAGCGCCTCGTCGGCGCGTCGAATATTGCTCAAATAAATTCCAGCCAAGAGGGTAATAATAAAGGTCGAGTTTCACAGAGGCGGGTCGAAGTGTCGCGTCCTTCGATTAGAATTCGGCGCTCGCTCGACGCGTTAACCGATAACCGTGTCGAAGGGTAACGGCTGGGAAAAGGATTCAGCCGGAGCCACAGGTTCGTTACAAACACTGCCGTTACGGGATCCGTTTTTATCGCGGCCGGTGCGAGCGCTCTTTGCTCGCTAAATAAACGGCGCGCGCCGTGTTCCACCGCAAGTCCCTGGAAAATACGGCGCGGCGTTATTACGTGTTCACCCTTTAATGGGAAATTGAATCACTTTCCGCGTTGTGTACCGGCCTGCCCGGCGTGGTTGAGCGTTCGACAATTTTCAAATAAAAATCCCTCCTGCAGGTATCAGGATCATTCGACGTCGCGCGAAAGAAAGAGACAACGATTCCACGAATTTCTACTTTTTTTTTTTTTTTTTGCCGAACCTCTCTGATTTCATTACTCTCCCCGGTTACCTGGTTTGCGTGAACTTGAGGGAGGATTCTTTGTACTGCAAAGGATTCATTTTCTTATTACTCCGGGTCCCTTTTGTACCGAGTGAAACCAACATCGACGGGGGCCAAGTCAAAGAGACTAAGCTAAACAGAGATTTGTTTCTTCTGTTGGGAATTTGCGCGAGCTGGAAATTGGATAATATTCTTAAATTGCGAGGGGAGTGTTCTTTGCGCTGTCGCTGAATGTCGGGGGTGATTATTTTTATTAAGGTGCGAGACCGTCTCCTGCAAGAACGCAACCAGAGTAGGGCAATGTTTAAAAATTTAAATAACATGTTATTTGTGATATTTAAATAAAAAGGAAAAATAATTATTTATTATTTGAGAAAGTCTAAATAATAAAGTGAATTGTTATTTACAAATACAATTTTAATTATTATTTGTATTGACAAATAACACGCACGGATCTGCTCCGAATCGGCTGATTATTTACAACCACAGTTGGGAATTTTCTTTCCACTTGTCCTCGGCAACGATATTATCATTAACGTACGTATTGCGTTACGCAACAACAGATTTTTATTGCCGAATTTCGTCGGTATTCATCGCCGAACATATCGTGGCGGATCGATAGCGGAATGTCGAAAAAATTAACGGAAAAGGCCGCAACGCGTGGAAGTCGACAGTTTCCAATTTTCAATTAGTATTCCCGTTCCATGGGGTCGAGTGACTGTACACTGTTGGATGTCGCGCGACGAGATGCGACGCAACGGGTCCACCACCGGTTTCGGGGTGCTCTATTCATGTTTCGGATCAATAGTCGACAACGAGAAATTTTAATTGGTCCGCTGAACAATCAAGGGAAAGAGACTTTTCGAAAATGTCGCACGGCTGCGCCGACCGATAAAGCTGCTATAGTACCACGACCGGAAAAAGGCCTCGGAGATCTGTGGAAAGTTGTGTTGTCCTTTTATCGGTTAGCCTTTAAGAACTAAAGAAATTTCCTTCCCAACAGAAAGAAATTGAGATTGCATAAACTGTCGTAATCCTCAATTTTAACACATTATCTACCCGCGAACATTCCAGAATTCTTGGAAGTCATAAACCAACAACTCACCATCAATTCGTAATTTAATCATTTCGTTCGGGATATGTGAACAAAAACAAAAATGAAAGAAAAGTCTAAAACAAAATAGTAGAAACATCAGAACATTCTTCTACTAATTTCAATTTTGAGATATGGGAAACCTACCTTGGCGAATGTAGTGTTCTCTGATTAGAAATAAAAAATATTTAAGAAATAATAAATACGAAAAATTCGGTTCTGGCTCATTTATTTAGTTCCGGCTTCAATTAGGTTCTTAAATACTCAAATCACAAAGAGCTCTAGAACAAACGTCGGAGTTCGACAGTAATTATCGGCAGGCTGTATAAACTGTCACTAGACTGCGGATCTGTGTACAAAATAAAAATTTTTGTGTATCGATGGCAGGAAATGGAGCGCATATCAAAAGTTCTATTCTCCACCATTGATCTGAATGGGGATTTGAATCCTTTATCCCTTTCACGATATGAAATTTCAATTGTCCAATAAAAAATGCATAAAATCCGCAATCTATTTATCACCAAGGCATTCGGATGACTATCACGGTTGAAATAGCGGGAAAACGCGTAAGATTTGTGAAAAGCAGCTTTATTCCCGGATCGGGCGACGCCGCACAGTGGGCAAAAACGGCCTTTTTCGATTCAAAATCAAAGAACTTTCGACAGGAATGAGGTAGAGCGATGAAATTTTTTTTAAATCAAAGCTGAAACTTTGTAGAATATGGGAAAAATAGGGGGATTACGGTACGAACGTTTTTTAACCTTGAGAAAATTCGTTAAAGTTGCACAATTTCAGGAAAGTGCCAGTTACTACTGGCATTACTATGACAGTGATACGTCAAGTGATGACGAGATGTGAAGTGCTCCATGTTTCGTAAGTAACTCAAAACGTTGAAATACTTCATTATTATTATTTTTATTGTGTTTTATATATGAGAATACGATATACTTTCAAACTAGTGTGTTATCAAGTCATTTTAACGAAAAAATTTCATTAATTTGTGTCACAAAAATCTATTTTTTTCAAAAACCAGAGGTCGTAGACAAATTTTGAAAACAGATTTGAAATCAGCGTGAAAAAATCTATGGGAAACGATATATAGCATGTTAAAAAAAAATTTTCCGCGCGTATTAGCGGCAAAAACAAAATTTTCTTGAAATTGTGCAACTTTAACGAATTTTCTCAAGGTTAAAAAACGTTCGTACCGTAATCTCCCTATTTTTCCCATATTCTACAAAGTTTGAGCTTTCATTTAAAAAAAATTTCATCGCTCAACCTCATTCCTATAGAAAGTTCTTTGATTTTGAATCGAAAAAGGCCGTTTTTGCCCACTGTGCGCCGGACAGGTTCGGATAGGTTCGGACAAGTTCGCTTGGTCGACGAAGAACGCTGTGAACGCGCCGACCGAGCTTTTTATCTGTATTTGCCCGGTAAAGGGCGAATAATTGCCGTTCCGCATCTATCTCGCCGCGCCTCCCGCGTTTCCATGAAACTCCCCCGCTAATATCGTCAACCAACGTATACGATAAAACGAAAAGCATTCGGACTGCTCCCCTATCTTTTCGAAACGGAATACACTCGATATAAATCCTAGCGGTAATCCATTTGCCGGGTAATTCGACCTCTCGGCTTGCTGCTCGTCCTCGCTCGTCCTCGCTTTAGCAGCTTTCCCTATCCGCCGCGCAGCGGATATCAGGCCGCGTTTCGAACCTATTGCGCCACGCTGATTTTATTCGTCTCGATCCGCTTCTTCGTCACGGACAACTGCATCTCTCTCTCTCTCTCTCTCTCTCTCTCTCTGTCTATCTATCTATCTTTGCGGTCGATCCGCGTCCCTTATTCGTCTTCCCATTATTTCTTTTAACCTTCGTTCAATTACGCTCTTTCTGGTTTTTTGGTTGTGTGCCAAAGGGTTACCGCGTTTTCACGCTTTGCCCGCTCGGTGGACATGCGAGACGGTCATTTACCAATCTGATTCACGCTGGAAATTCGGTAAAAAGAATCGATGAAATAAATCCGTGTTTAAAAGTTCCTTCAATTCTCGTTGTATTATTAGGAGTATAAGTACTCAATTATTTTGAGATTATATAATAAATTAAGAAATAAAAACTTGAATTTACTACAAAGTTTGTTTTAGATTTCAAGATAATTGATTACTAGACATCGGATCTTTATGCAAAATCAGTATGCAAAATATGCAAAAATATATGCAAAATATATGCAAAGTATATACGAAATATATGCATGGCATATGCAAAAACATATGCAAAATATATGCAAAATAATGATACCAATTGTACACTGTATACATATTTTCATTTATTGTTTGTTGTAATTTGTATTACAATATGTAACTATGATTTTTTGCATATTATCAACGGTAAGTTGATGTCTTTTCAACATCACAGGACGTAATTGGTGCATATTTGTACTTTTTCCAATATCTTGCATCAATTTCGTCTGGTCCTTCAGTAGTGGATACATATAGAGTATTATGAAGTTTTAATAAAGGATCAAATCCTGAATTTTTTTTAAGATCTTCCATTTATTTCGAATTATTTCTCCACTAGCACCGGATACTCGTTCCAGCTCTTCAGTAATATCAGTAATTAATTTTACTGATTCGTGCAATAGGAGTCCTTTTGTTTCTAATTTTGTTATGGTAACTGGCAATCTCCAGAAATTAGTTGCAATATACTTTAAGTCATCAAATAATGTTTCATTTTTCATCACCTTTGGACTAATTTAACGCAACTTACATTTCTGTCATCGAATGACTCAATAACCTGGAAATAAATGACAACCTGAATGTCTTATTTTGTTTAATTATTACAAAACAATACTGACTTCTCTTATACTGTGCACATGCTCTGCATAAAATATTGCCGCTTCTAGTCATGTCCCCCATCTTGTTAGAATAGGTAACAATGGCAATGGAACATTTGGTAGCTTTTCTTTATAGCATGCAATACGATGCGGTGCCTTCAACAATACTTGTTTTATGGAAGCTATTAATTGGTTAAATTAATGGAAAGTGCAATCGTATTTCCTCTGCTACCCTGTGCAAGTCATGTGCTAAACATGCTATATGTAATTCATATCCCGTAACGGTTCTTTACCATTATATATATATACACACGCACACATATACAATATGTTGCATATGTATATGCAATATGCAGAATGTGCAAAATAAAAACTCTATTTTTAAAATCCTCTATAAACAACGTAAATTTCTGTCCGGGTCCAGTAACTTTACTTACTTTCTATCGAAATATGCATTTGCATAAAGATCCGATGTCTATTGTGATTACTTATGGGTCCCCCTAATATTAATATCGGCGATAAACCAGACTCTACCATGAGCACCAGACTCGTTTCTTATTCCCCTCGAGTTCCGAATTAGATCGGGACGATGCGGTTTTTATTAGGCAGTGCCATTTCTGGTGGAAATGGACCCGCAGGTGTTGCGAGAGAATTCCGAGAGCTGATGCAAATATTCGAGCCGCGTAGTGGAACGCCTATTTTCTTGGACCACGGAAAGATATTTTGTTCGAAAAAGTGACCTACAACGGTCCTGGGATCGCATGAAAGAAGTTGAAAGAAAATTCTTCGGCGCCGAAATAGCGTGATTTTGTTCTAAAACAATTTTGCTGTTATTTTTCTCGTTTGTTCCACTGTGCGACATACCAACGTACCCTATTCTTTCTTTCAAGCGCGAAAACACAAAACACAGTTCATTTGTACTTGTTCATTTCCATTTTGCACCTTTAATTTATTGGTTAATTTGGCACAGTTCATTTTTATTTTATAGAACGCCAGTTTCATTTCATTTTGGAATATACAAATTTTATTTCATGAAGAAACAGAATACATGAAATACGAACGTTCCATTATGGTATTGAATTTACTAATTGGAACACTCGGGTCAGGGTAATTGATGTCAGAAGATTCAAATTTTTCGATTATACTAAACTATGGTGGTTTATCTGTGTACCTTCTTTTGAGAAGAAAAATTGTCATCTTCCTCTAAAAGAAAAACACGAGACGAGCTGATTTATTATCGGTAGAACAGGTGCGGTTACAAGGCACCTATCAATTTTATTTTCTATATTATTGAAGCTCATACGAGATCTATCATCCTGTCGACGTAAATAGCTGGTAATTTGAAATGTCTGGGCAGAAAATTATAATTGCTAAGAATAGCGTTTCACTTGTTGGATAACTTGCTGATGCATTGTGGAAGAAACTTGCTATTCTTCCTGTGCGGGAAAAGAAGCTTGGGAAAATATGGGAATACCTTTCGGTTAGCCCGTTACATTGAAATTATGTGCGCAAACATAAAGAGAGCCGGAAAGTAGGTATACAAAAGGGAAAAGATCGATAATGGACGCAGAGCGCGTTGATTTACAGATATGAGATTGCGGGTTGCACGTATGTACATCGCTCGTGCATCGTATGCAGAAGCCGTTTAAATATTGTCCATTCACAGGGAACGAAAGGAACAACGAAATCGTTTGGTTCAATAATATGTATATTTTTTTTAATACATATTTGAATACGACCGCGCGCTGACGGGAGGCGGACTGAAATTAAACGGAGCGAGAGAGGCAGATTGTCAAATACGGGTTTAATTGTATTAAACGAAAATATCGTACGCTTCCGTCCGATTTCCTAAAATTTCGTTCCGTCGGAATTATTCGTCGCACCGAGATAATCGTTGATTGTCGCCCATCCATCACGGAAATTACATTTTCACTGAAAACAATGGCGTACGAGCGCGAGGATCGGTGACGCGATGCGAATCCCACCGGGTACGTTTTTAATTCTACTCAAAATAACACGTTTCCGATTTTATGCACCACGCTCGCTGGAATCATAAAGCTGCGATATTTGTTCGATAAACCGAGCGGAATTAGTCGATGAATTCTACAACGAAACTCTGATAAACGTCGCATCGAATTTGTCGACAAATGCGCACAAGATTGAACGCACTAACACCGGTAAGATATTTTAGAATAGTCGCTCCGACCGGTGGGAATTTATTAAATAAATTCGGTGGCACATACTGCAATAACGTTCACTCTAAATTTCAACAAATGAGAATTACAGAGCGGACTGTTCGATTATTCCGGAATATTTTTCCGAATGAAATCTCTCGAGGATGGTCCAATCAGGAATGGCGGGAATAGTTGAATAAATTCTACGAAAAATACTGCGATAAACTTCACGTTAACTATATTCAACTCGCAACACTACGCTGTGCGTTATTTGTAATAGACTGCTATAACTTCTTAAACAATTAAAAAGCAACGTAAAGCTCTATTTAGGCGGATTTTAAATTGATAATAACTAAAAAAAGGAAGACGTAATCGCAATTTTCTATTCTTCATTTTTGTCTTATATTGTCTTGGAGAACCACCCCTTAAATTTTCTCCCACCTGTAGTCGAACACCCTGTATAGAGAAATCACTGTATGTATTTATTTTTAGAACAGACTCCGTAATTCACGATAAGGTAGAGTGACTACGTTACCGACAGAATTAGACGAAGAATGGTTTTACGTGCCTCAATTTTTCGTGCTTATATAAAAGAATATTTTTCGCAGGGAAAGGGCTCATTCGAAAGAGGAAGGTTCAATCTAGCGCGCGCTGGTCATGAGCTGACGAGATTATGCAGATATTTCGTAATATAAGCGTTAGAAGTAGGTCAAAAACGTGCATGCCACAGAATTCAAGCATTTTTATGCCATTGGATGAGTTTTCTGGATGAAATCGGAAGCAGCGCGCTAGAAAATACCTCCGGCTACAAATTGAGTTATATTTTGTATTGCTTCTCTGCGAAATAAAGCGAAAAACAAGAAGAGCACGTTTCATACAGTGCAAAAAGTGTGACAATTTTCGTCACAGACTTAGGACCCGTCGGATCAAGATCAAAACGGATCTTAAGTCCGAAGGCTGTGAATGGAAATTATTAATTAAAAAGTCACGTGACTACCCTTGGCCCTTAAGGCTGAAGTTCGAAGAATCTGAAGACGCATGTACACGTGATCCGGATGTGAATGTGTTCGTAGGAGGAATAATCGGTGATTTTAATGAAAAGTTAAAGAGCAGTCGCACCGAAAGCTCAAAAATGACGGTGTCAAACATTTTTTCCGAGGGAAAGTTTCGCCGGAAAAGCGAGCGATTGTCGGCGTGAAAATCGACGGCGTGGAGTGGGCAAAAACGGCCTTTTTCGATTTAAAATCAAAGAACTTTCGATAGGAATGAGATAGAGCGATGAAATTTTTTTTAAATGAAAGCTGAAACTTTGTAGAATATGGGAAAAATGGGGAGATTACGGTACGAACGTTTTTTAACCTTGAGAAAATTCGTTAAAGTTGCACAATTTCAAGAAAATTTTGTTGTTGTGGTTAATACACGCGGAAAATTTTTTTTTTAACATGCTATATATCGTTCCCCATAGATTCTTTCACGCTGATTTTAAATCTGTTTTCAAAATTTGTCTGCGACCTCTGGTTTTTGAAAAAAATAGATTTTTGTGACACAAATTAATGAAATTTTTTCGTTAAAATGACTTGATAACACACTAGTTTGAAAGTATATCGTATTCTCATATATAAAACATAATAAAAATAATAATAATGAAGTATTTTAACATTTTGAGTTACTAACGAAACATGAAGAACTTCACATCAACTTCGTGCAACTTTAACGAATTTTCTCGAGGTTGAAAAACGTTCGTACCGTAATCTCCCTATTTTTCCCATATTCTACAAAGTTTCGCTTTCATTTAAAAAAAATTTCATCGCTCTACCTCATTCCTATCGAAAGTTCTTTGATTTTGAATCGAAAAAGGCCGTTTTTGCTCACTGTGCGGCGTGGAGTGCGGCTCTCCCGGGGCGATTCCGGAAATGAGTGCACAGTGGCGGAAGGATTTCCTGTCCGTGGGCCAAGCCAAAATGTATTCGAAACGCGTGCTCGGCAACCCTGACCCTACTCAAGCCCGGAAACTAATCGAAGCCAGGACAAAAGGACGGGACCGGGGCGAGCGTAAAGAAACGCGTCGCGTCGGTTAACCGTCCAGAAATAAACGACCCGATGAAAAAAAGTTCGTCGCGGAACGGTCGTAACAGAGACGTTTCTTTGCCGACGGCATTTTTCTCGCGTTGTTCAGCTGCCTCGGGAACGGAGGAAACTCGAGCGAAAAACGGACAGTAAAAATATTATCCTTGCAATTACCGTTCTGGCTTCCTTCTTCCGTTCGAATATCAATGTCCGCCTAGAAATAACAACGACAAGATCTCGTGGCTTCCATACGATCTTTCCGCGAAATCCAGATGTCGAAACATTTTTCCTGGATACCGCTGCTTCCGAAATTTGTTTGCGGTAGAAATAGCAATTCGAATCCTCCTGCTACGATGCCAGCGGATCTTCCAGATTCAATTTTTGCTCTCTCGCGGAAGCAAGAAATCTCAATCTCGTTCGAGGAAATCTGCAGATTTTTCAATTGCGGAACACTTTTTGCCGCTGCCGTCGTGCAGGAGTCCGGCCAATGAGTTTATGAACACGGAAGAGCAGACGCGACCATATTCGGGACAGACTTGTGCAATATGCAGGGCGACGCAAAGCACGGGCTTTTCGAGCCGGTTATTAATTTTTCACACCCGCTCTCGGAAAGTTCTCGACACTCTCCTTATTGTGATAATCACGACAGTGATACTTTGCAAGTTGACCGCGGATCTTTATGCTAAATAAAAATTGTCTGCGTAGATTTCAGGATCCGGATACCCTTTGCGTTCCTAATTAATCATTTTATCAAGTTAAAAACAATATGTTGCACCTGCTCGTGTTTCCCACGAAAGCATAGAGAATCAGTAGTCTATTTGTAAGAAATAATTATCTCTCGCTTGTTGTACGAATGGCTGAACCCGCGTTGTCCGACGTGAAAATTCTGCGAGAATAATGAAACTTATTTAATAAACCAGACGGTGAAAAGTTGAAGTTTATCGCACCGAGTGCCTTGTTAACCTAGTTGCATCTCATAAATCTTAACAAAATGTGGCTCGCTCGATGTGTCGCCGTGTATATTCATTTTTAAATATGTAGAAAGAATTGTGTTATCTACGAGTGCCGCTGGATTCGCCGCCTTAAATAATTGAAAGACTCAACAGGCTTTTTTCGCGAAATTCCCTGTTTCTCGTTTCACGTTTCAGATCGTACGAAACTTTTTATTTTTTACCATCGTGTCGTGAAGTGAAATGCGAGCCAGGAGATGAAAAGAATGAACTGTCTGTTGTGTTTATCCATTTTTCGGGATCGCGCGAAGGTGAAAAAGCCGGATGAAAAATAAAGCAGCCGGAGAGAGAGACTAAAATTTCGCCGCGCCCTAAACCCGACACGTGTCCGATAAAATGGCGGTTTTTCCTGTAAGCAATGGACGTCAAAACTCAGCGAGCTGCGCTCCCGAAGACAAATAGATATCCGCTTCTTTTGTACCTGGGCGAAATTTATCACGTTGTCGGGTCTCTTCCACCTCAGGAAATTCCTGGCTGCGACGTTCGCAGGAGATTGAAAAAAAATGGTGTTGGTAAGCGAGGAGCCATACTTTCGATTGCTTTTAAAGTCGGCCAGGTGTCGCAGGATTTACGGAGCCGGGCGACTTCTCGTGATCGTGGTCTTCAGTGACTCTCGTAAAAGATTGTCCTCCCCGCAATTCTGAAGTTAACCGTTCGGAAACGCAGGAGCCTCTCTGTTATATCGTTTCTGTACGTTCTCCATTTCAATCTCGATGAAAACAATCATCTTCCGTTTCAGTGGAAGATCGATCGTTTGGTCCTGAGAAAATACACTTTGCGTGAAAGAGGTGCTCGAACTAAACCTACCCAAGTTACTATTAACTGTAGGATACAGAAGCTATTTATCTCTATTCTTAATAGTTTTATAGAGTTGGAATGAACAGTAGAGGGAGAAATAAATTCCTACTTGGTTCCTGTGATCTGAAATTGATGCAACTTTTCATAATTATCTAGTAACGACTAGCACCCTAAGGTGCTGCTGCAATAACCAACAAGAAGTGAACAAACTGTCAGTAACTTCGTAATTTTACGATTTCTTGATTCTGTAAATTTCCTTAAAAACAACGTTGGAAGGAACACAACAGTAGAGAGAGAGAGAGAGAGAGAGAGAGAAATAAACTCCTACTTGGTTCCTGTGATCTGAAACTGATGCAACTTTTCATAATTATCTAATAACGACTTTGTTAGGGTACTGGTGCAATAACCAACAAGGAGTGAACAAACTGTCGGTAACTCCGTAATTTTACAATTTCGTGAATTCCCTTGGAAACAACGGTGTAGTTTCGCGTGTCTGGTCGGAGGCACCCGTAAATTCTGCGAAACAAGCGAGTGAAATGTCACGTTCGCGACAATTTTGCGTCTCGGCAGGAAAGTTCAGTGCGCAGAAAACTTCCCCGAGGCTGTAGGGGTTGTAGTGTGCCACTGCACGGCTAAGAACCGCTCGTTTCGAGCGTTTGTTTCGAGAGAAACACCTCAGCTGTCCCCGGAATCCGACTTTGACGCAGCCCGCGTCAAAGGGAAGAAGGCTCAGAAGAGAGAGAGAGAGAGAGAGAGAGAGAGAGAGAGAGAGGGAGAAAGAGGGTCTGTTAGGGCAACGCGTAATCGTGCATCGTCGGCCACTTCAGAACGCAGGCGGACTTCGAGTTTAGTGGCCGTGGGAAGAAATTCCGGGGGTGCAACTGCCGAAAGGCATTCCAGCGTACCTGCTTCGAAGCCCGACCTTCCTTCTGCTTCCTGTCCCGTGGAAGAAAGAGATACTTTTTCGGAGACTATTCAGTTGCCCTGTCTGGCAGGTTCTTTCCAGTGACGTAACAGTGATCCCCCGAGTCCCGAGGGAGGAAAAACGAGGCGCGAACCTGTGGCCGCAAACGAAAATAATGTTTACGCTAGGCTCGGGCCCCACGCTTCTCGCCTCTTTCTGTTCGTGAAGGGGCTCTCTTATTCAACTCACGGTCTCGCGGCTTGCGTTCGAATAAGGATCACAGTCTGCTGCTTTTGCCCGAGAGATTCTATTACGGACCTAGCCGGCTGGATTTCCGTTTCGGTTTGCGGTGTCCGACCGTTTCCAGCTTATGAAACGCTCGTCCGCGAGACTCGAGCCGGCGCCATTTTTCTCGGCCCGTTCGCTCGCTCGGACTCGTCTTTATGCGAGCCTTACTTCCAACTTGATCTTGGCCAAATGCGTTGTAGACTTTTAGCTGTTTGGGAGTGTTAATAAAAATGTGCATCTCATTGAAACTATTAAGCGAAAAATGTCTCGCATATCTTGCAATCTTTACTCACTAATTTTATGTTGCATACCTTTCCACCAATCCATTTAAGATCAACGTTGATCTTGCATCGTTGGACTGCAGATCTTCATGCAAGATAAAAGTTTTCTCTGCCGACTGTATGAAATAGAATATCTTCCATTCTTTAGAAATCGTGTACAGTCGTAAATAATATTTCAACATCCTCAAATTTTTGTAATCTCTTCACTGTTTCAAATTGTACGCATTTTTTCCTCAGAAATGCATAAAACTCGCGGTCTAGTAATGACGGAGTGTAAAAAGAAGCTTTAGACGTTCGGTTATCCAGAAAATTGCTCGAAGCTCGCAATTCCTTTTGGGCGAGAGAAAACAGCAAGCCTAAAGGTAGATAACAGCCAGCAATTCCCAGAACACTTGCCTGGGTCGATAAAAAGCTCGACGAGGTATCTGGGTCTATCAAGCGAGGATTACTGTTTTTATTGTTGCTTTTACCGTCAACATTCCCGCTCGAAGATTCAGACCTGATTGGTTACAGGTTTCGATAGATTCGAATCGAGCCGCCTCGAATAGGCATTCTGCTTAGGTAAATTGTATTAACACGTCTACAGTCTCCGATATGTGGGTCACGATAATGTTATACTAGGCGGAGTATGTCTACACGGATACCATTGTGCGAGAACAACGCGTGGAGGTGTAAAGATAAGAACGTGATTAATACTGTAAAGCAAGTCCACTTCCTCGACTGCGAAGTTTATATCTGCGGTTGATCCTCGGAGTGTATTAATTAAATGGATGTCTATAATTTACTGCTAGAGAGCGTATATAAAAGGCTACAATAGTTAACGTCCTATCTAGATGCCATGAACAGCCAAGCAAAGTCCACTTCCCCGAAGTTTATATTTGGAGTTGATCCTCGGAATACATTAATTAAATAAATGTCTACGATTTACTGTTAGAGAGTGTATATAACAAGGCTAAAATATTTTATGTCCTATCTCGATGGCACGGACAATTGATACAGTGAAAGTTTCTTCGAAAGTTTCTTAGCAAGTAATCTGCAGACCATTATTTTTCAGAACAAGAGTACGGTAGTTGAAGTTCTTTTGTCTTGAAGCCACGGACAATTGATATAGTGAAAGCTGATTGGAAAATGGCCGAGGTCCTATCATCTCGATGCCACGGCCAATTGGTTCAATGAAAGTTGATGGGAAAACGCTATCATTTTCGCAAACATGGTTGCAACACTGCTGCTATCTTATTGCCACGGGCGATTGATCCAGGGAAAGTATGTTAGAAAATACTCTCGGAATCGGAACTAATGACCAGCTTCGGTTTAGCATTATATGTATGGATCAACCCTTTTGTTACCGTTGGGGAAGTTTTGCTTCCGATGTTGGATGTAGGAACCCGGCAATTTTATTGTCAATGATTACAACGAACTTTAAGTTAACATTTAAGTTACATTAGTATATGCATTTATGACAAGAGTGAATAGAATGCAAGACATTTCGAGAATTTAAAAACACATTACAGTGAATTCTGGATATTTGTCAACAACACGGGTCTTGCCAGTGTCGTGTATCATCCAGGAGACATACCCGTGTTATGTTTACTTCACGGCCCTTCGCGAAATATAGCCCGCGATAGTGGGGATAATTACGCGACGTTTATCATCCAGGCCTTGGCGACGTATACAGAGAAATCACTGCATTCACAACTTCTCAAAATTATTTAACCCTTTGCACTCCGAACCATTCTGGCAGAAATTTACAAATCCTCGTATTATTTAGTATAATTTTGGAACCAAGTAACGTATTATAATGATATTGGACATATATGAATTGGTTGACATCGAGGAATATATATTTGCAAAAAAATCAATAAACTTTAAAAATAATAAACTTTAATGTCCCCTGAGAGGGGACAGCGGAGTGCAAAGGGTTAAAAGAGAGCCAAATATCTACGTGGTTCCTGTACCTTGTGACAGATTCAAGCAATTTTTATTTCCCATAAAACTCAGTGGTCTACTATTAAGATTCAGTTTTGAAAATTGTACTGTTCGCAGCGTACCTCGCGATTGAATTTCGATATTGCGAGTTTCTATTTCTGGTCGCGAGCGGTATCAAACTCTGCCGTACGGAAAGAAGTGTCCAATAGCTCATTTGTCCCACCTTGTTTGCCCCGGAGAGGAAGCATTGTTGCCCCAGCAGGTGACACAGTTTATTAGGCTATTCAACGCGGTTGCATAGGTGTCTCTCGCTAGTATCGATCGAGGGGAATCGGAGGACACGGGACCTTGCTGATTCGGGAGCCATGCGAAATTTCTGCACAGGCCTGACCGCCTCGTGTAACGATCCTCACTTCCGGCTCGGGCCGCTTCTGCGTCGTTTGCGACGATTCCAGCTGTTGCACGGATTTACCGGGGGCTGCACGCCGCCGCACCGCCGCGTCGCCCTAAAAGGTTCCCCCAGCCATTGTCCCCGAGCACAATGAACGTGTTGTCGCTGGTAAATTTCGGCGCAGGCTATGTAATCGCGGATCCCAACGAATAACACCAACTACACTCTCTGTCTCTCTTTGAACGGTTCCCCGAGAAGAGCACGCCGCCGCGCGGGACACTAAAAATGCCTATTTTACATTACTTTGTACGAAAATTTGTAGCCCCATTTTTATTTGAATATATACCCAAAGAAATCAATTTGTTAAATAATGTAAATTAAACATATTAGAATCCATCATTTTTTATGGGTCCCCTAAATCTAGCGTCAAAGAAACAATTAACATTTTCTTTCAATCGGTATACTTAATGCGATCGATATAAAAAAAAGTATCTTACGGAAGTTGGAGCTGGTCTTTTTACGTACAATAAGGTCCCATAATAGAAAATATAGGTTTCCATTAAAAAAAAACAAAGTTGACCTTCGTATGACCTTGAAAACGCCACCGAAATAAAGAACCGATTTAATTTTTTTAATATCTTTCATACTTTTCGCGCTATTCGGCTGGTAAGTTTTCAAATGAACACCCTGGCATAATAAATTACAGTACAGGACAAGAGTCAAGTAAAAATTAATTTTTGAAAACAGTATATCGACATTTCTCGATTCTTGTAATCAGTTTGCTATTTTTACTTTCGCCCATTCGTTTTTGTTATGAATCCGTAAAATCCGCTAATCAGAGGCGGGAACAAGAAATCAGGAAAAATTGAATTATCGAAAGAAGCGATACGGAATCGAGAGTATCGATTTTCGAACGGTCTCGGTCGAGGGGCAAACGAAAAGTTTGTGGAACGCGAGGAACGTTGTTATTAGCTCTTGTCAGATGGAATCGGGGTCATGGTTTTCAGCGGTCGCAGATCTCCGTGTTCACGTGCATATTACGCGGGCTCGCGTGACACGAACAACGGATTAACACGGGTTTCGCGGTAGTGAAACGAGACCGCGTGCCGTGCCGAGCTGTGCAAGCCCATTGCTGTCCCGTGCATATTTTTTCTTTTTTTAAGATAAAATAAATGATTTTATTTTCTTCTAATTCATATACTGTCAGATTTTTCTAATGTGAAGTTTAATTGTATCACCCAAACGTATTATATCTTAATGCTTACAGAAACTTGTAAGAGCAAGGCAATGAAACCTTATTTTGATTAATAAGTCAATTGAATTTGTAACTTTACGAAGGAAGGAAAGAAGTTTCCAGCTTACAATAAATTATATATCGCACTTTGATTAAAATGTATGAACTTATTTTTCCCTGTTTTGTATTTCTTTGATACGCCCAATTAGTTGTTCTTTCCATTGATCTTCGGTTATAGTGTTTGCCCATTCTGGGATTGCTGTGGTCGGTAGAGTAAAAGATGCCATCGTAGATTCTACTTGGTTGATTTTATCTGCATCCATATCTATATTCGATCGATTATGAGGAGAGAGTGCATATTTTTTTTATCGCGAAACGGTTCGCAACTCGCGACCGGCTGGGATCGATTATGTCGCCGGAGTGCCAATAATAACGTTCGAGTCGGGTCACGAGGCGGCACGTACACACTTTTCAGACCACCTTCGAGTTCCGTCTTTTCGCGATCGATATTGCGCACGGCTCGCCTCTCTCGTCCCTTCGATTCGCTTCGCTTTCCATTTCCATTCTCTTCGATCCCTGTTCTCTCTCGGCGAAAACTGGAAACGCTTCGGAACCCACCGAGATTCTCTGCTGTAACGGTAAATGCACTTTTTACCATTTTTACCGTTTCTTTTTCGGTCTTGCTGTACTCTTCTGTGCGCGTTTGCCGCAGATTGCGTAATTACTAGACCGCGGATCTTTGGGCAAAGTAATTCTAAGCTGATCGTGAGAAGCACAAGTTAAATTGCAACGTGTGTGGCAGTCGCGACATTGGCTTTTGCATTCAACTATAATGTCATAATTGCATGGTACGCAAGAAAAATTCTAGAACCTTGAAAAAAGAATTTAAAACTTCGTCATAAATAATAGAACTACCAACAGGAATATAATTGAACGATACAATTTCGTAGAACGTATTCTGAATATGTTTTAATTCACCTTAATCCCGTGTTTAACGAACACTTTTTCTCCCAGAATTTATGCTTCAGAATCGCGTTCAGTATATAATAGCGGCGACAGCTGGACTGCGCCTTCGCACATTTTTATTTCGTGCACGATGCTGCAATACTTTTAGCATTATTATAAGTAGGCGAATGGGGTGCGATCCAAGTGTAACGTCCCCAGGTTCGATGTTCTTCCGAAGTATCGCGGGAACAAGTAAGAATTGCAAATGCACTTCTTGCTGACCAGGAATATTAACGGAAAAATGGCAGACGTGTGGGAGAATATTAGCCAAAAGAGTGTTAGAAAAATGGATAAATCTTTACCAAACAGAATGATTGAGGACATTAGATGTAAAGGGGGTTCTAAAAAATATTGAGGTTTGACTTTTATCAATTAATTGTCTTGTATTTGACATATTAAAATATTCGTTTCCTTCAGTTTATGGTATCAAACGAGAAAGAATATACGATTGGCTATCTTTTTGTCCCGAAGTGTATCGTAGTTAGTGCAGCAGAAATAGATCTCAGTTGAGATTTGAAATGCTTAACCCTTAGCACTCGAATGGCAACTGTAATCAGGCTCCACTAAAAATTCGTGTATCATTATTCAAAATATTTTTTACTGAACATTTCAGTATTAAACGATTAAATTGCACCATTTTCGTATGTATAACATGAAAAAATATATATAGAAGGGAAATATTCTAGGTCGAGAGAAATGTTTCGTTTTAGAGTTCAAATGGCTTCGAGTGCAAAGGGTTAAATAAAAAAGAAAAAATCCTGGTAGCGAACGGTACAAAGACCCGAGTTTCACTTTCACCTGGATCCGAACAGAACAACGAGCCGCAGACGTTCGTCGTTTATCCGACCGCGTGCGATCGTAACGCGATCGATCGATCGCGATACCGGAGAGTGCGGTTCGCGACGAGGTTGCACGCGCGACACCGTTCCGGTGTGTATCGGATCCCCGATCGTCGAAACTTCTGTAATTAATGGAAGTTGTCCGCCACGGAAATCCCGGGTCCCGTCAGAATTTCGACCGCGAGCATAATCCGGTTTTGTCGGAAGTTCCGGGTAACCGACGCAACGCGCGGCACGGCGCGGATCCGTTGCAGAAAAGATGATGCATCGATCGCTGGCAACCGAACAGGACCCACCCCAACGAGAAAATAATTGACAGCGTTAACACCGGGGGTCTGTCCCGCGATCGCTTCGGCTAATTTAAATAATCCACGGGGTCCCGCGCGAGAAACGAACACGCTTGTTTTCACTGAAAACAGAACGGCCCCCCGCGCCGTTCTGTACAAACAGGGAAAATCTCGTTATCCGCTTTAATCCCCGCGCTTCGAACTCGATTTCCGACACGTATTCGATCAGGCCACCGTCAGAGGTTACAACGGAGGCGTCGCCGTCTATCCGACGCGCCGACGACGTCGCGTCGCGTGGCGTCGCGTCGCGACCGCTTCCTTGGATCTTCCTTCCGGCGTCGGGTCACGAAAAATCGAGTCGGTCACTATCGACGCCCCGCAACATATTGCAGAAACTGCAGCCTGCAGGCTGTCGCCGATGCCTACACGTGTATGTCTCGGGCTATCGCCGATACAAAGGGGCGCATCTGGCCCGTAAGTGATAGGAGCTGACGCGGGTTCTGGCTCTACACAGAAATACAGGCCGACCTATAAATCGAGAACCTAGAAAATTCAGCTTCTCTATGCTGGAACTGGAGCTCATTTCCTTGTTCGCCGAATGGATTATCGGAGAATTCTTATCCCACGGGAGTGCTGAATAAATCTTCGCCTCATCCCCCTCCTGGAATCATTTTAATCGAATAATGTCATTGTCACGTTCACGAATAACATTTTTTAATTCCCCTCGGTAGATTTATGAAATTAGTCTGAGTGCTTCTATTCGAAGCAAACATTACAATATGTGGACAGTATTTTCTCTCGGAAGTATTTTCAGTTAAGGTTCGGAGCAAACTAGACCACGCCTACTTGGTGGACCAGACCACGCCTCCTTTGAACAGAAATAGCTAGAGTTGCACTTGAGGGCAATGCAAGGCACTGATAGAGTCTCGTTTGGTCTCAAGAGTACAATTTTTTTGCTAAGTAATAATTAGGAAAACGATGAGATCACGCCTACTCTACATATTTGCTTCTTTTTCTTAGTTTATTACAAAGTGATGCCATCGAGGGCCGTCCCAGGTACTTACAGGTTGTAATTTGCTCTCAGGGGCTCGATAAGAAGCTGGGAAAACGATAAAGCAACGCCTATTAAAACTAGGCCACGCCCACTCCATACAAATACAGCAAGGTAGGCGTCGTTTTTACCTTCTACTGTTACTGGATTACAAAATGTTGCTATTAAGAGCAGTCCAGGTTGCTCGCAGGTCTCAATTTGCCCTCGGAGGGGGGCGGGGAGGTATATACAAGCCCGCTAAAAATTGGAACAACGCCGAAACCACGCCTAGTGGAACCGCTATACAAAAACAGAGCAAAATAAGAAAGTGGTCGAAAAAGCGTTTTGATTGGACGAAAGTCGAACAGAAATTCATTTTTCCATCATGCCGTTTGGAATTCGACTTTTCCGGCGCACCTAAAGGGGTTAGGTCGATCTCGGAGCAACTAGCATTCTCCTCGCAACGTCTCGACCCGGTGTATACAAATTGACCAGCTCGGCGGAGCCAGGCGTCGATGGCCACAGCTCCGGGCTATCGTGGCAGCGATTGCGTGCCGTTGTTGTCGTTTCGTGGTCACGTTCCTATAGTAACCGCGGCCCATTGTTCAATAAACGCTGAATTATGAGTCAGTCCCCGCGGCCGGTAGCTGCCGCCGTTCTCGCAACCCTCGTCACGCTCGTATCCCCGACGAAACGATGATTAACTCTTCCCCTGGCACCGGTTTGCAAAAGAGGCTACCGATACGGTCACCCATTCGATCCGAGGCATCGCGAGCAAAACGGTCGTTAGGAACGGGTTACGCTAAAACCGACGGTATACAGGTTCCACCAACCAGGGGTTCATCGATGCCGGTCGTGCTCGACAACAGTTGCGCCGGACAATGATCGTGATCGGTAACAGCTTCGATCGAGAGTGTCCTGAGTGGGGTCTGATCTTCTGAACAAATTGACCAGCTCAAAATTTGAAAATATTCAACATTGGAACGATATACGTTCTTCTTAATCTCTGTCGATGAAGTGCTTGGACAATATACAATGAATTCTCGATATAAGTCAACAACACGCCTCTCACGGGGTACAGTAGTGGGGATAATTCCGCGACGTTTATCATGCAGGCCTCGGCGACATTTATAGAGAAATCACTGTATACGTTATTCGGCCCGTGAACGGCTCGTACGTACAAAGAAAGAAATAGAAACTAGACCTAACCTAAAGAGTCGTCGATTGGAATCTTTGTGGGTCAAAGTTGTTGTCGATCAAGCCCGGTGAATTTTCAGTGAAATCTGTGTCAGCGATGTTAATGGCTACAAGGTTCAATTGTTTCGATACTCTGCCCAGCAGGAACGTTCCTACGCTTTTTTTTTCTCGAAAGTGCTGCAAATTAAAACGTCTCTAAAAAACGTTTACTATTTTATGAAACAAAAGCGAGAAACGAGTTCTACAACTGTACAGAAGGCTCGTAAAAGTTAGGTGGCACAATGCTGAGTCCGGGAGCCGACGATCCATGGCACCCGGACGCCTAGATCGGACGGTGTTTATTTTCGCAAGGGTTGCGCGGATGTTTCGAAGACGGCGAATCGAATCGATCGCGACCGCGATCCGTTTCCATTGAAAACCACTCGAGTGGGCGTCCGGGGCCGGGCTTTGTTCCGCGAAAAGACGTCGGGAAATCGGGCTGCGATTCAAGGAGCTGAAATAAAGGGCCCCGGGGTTACGGGGGTACGAATTTTTTTTTCCTCTCTCTCTCTCTCTCTCTCTCTTTCTCTCTCTTTTTCTTTCCTCCAGCCAGCCAGCGCGCGGCGTGTATTTAAATATCAAACGGCCGGTCTGGAATATAGGTCGAGGGAATATCCGCGTCCCCATTGTGCCGCGGCATTGTCGGCCCGCTCAAGAATCAGGCATTCGGCTCGCGAAGACCATCACGGAACGGATCAAGTCGGAGACAATGGCGCGACGTATGCGCTCCGCTGCCACGGTAATTGAATTTTTGATCCCCGACAGAGAGAGAGAGAGAGAGAGAGAGAGAGAGAGAGAGAGAGAGAGAGAGAGAGACACGAGGATTCTCTTCGACGACAAACGTTACGCGCCGATTTCCCGCTAGTTTCCAAACGTAAACACCGTTTTCATTTCTCTCGCTCATTGGTCTTCTTCCAAGCTCGTTCCTAATTTCACAATGACGTACACCGGCGCGGAGGTACCGTGCCGGTGGATTTCTCAGTCATTTAGGAGGAGAGGAATTTTTTAGCTCGTCTGGTTACCGAGGACAAGATAATTAAGCCGCGGAAATACGTAAAGGTCATTTAAATTCCCCGCCGCGGCGCTACTAATTTCTGCCAAGAGAAAGCCATCGCGCGCGTGCATGAAAAATGTTCAACCCTATCAAAGCGAGCTTTATAATCGTCAAACGAAATGTTAATCCTCTTCCGTCGTCGAGCAGAATATTTATAAAATGATCTTGCGTCTGTACGGACCACCGAATGTGGTTCTTGATTTTTTACCGCGGTTCGTATTTTACGTTTAAATATATACTGCGTCTTTTGCGTATTTGACTGCTTCATGGTTCTTTCAGTGAGCGTTTGTAGAAGAAATATTTATGCCAGTGGTACAGATTTCATGGTACAGTACAGTTAGTAACAAGATATTGATGCACGAAGGAAAATAGTGAAAATAGATCAATCAGCCATTCATGGACAACTGTAGTGAGTCTGACGAATATTTCAAAATGACACAAGGGCTGATTATTAAGAAGATAGCTATGAAATGTATGATATCAATCACCATCGTTAGACTGCGAATTTTATTTACTGGAAAAACGAGTAGGAGGAAATTGTAAGAAGGACTAGAAGAATTAGAGACGAGAAGAATTAGAGTTTCATGTCGTTAGAAAGAGAAGAGAATTTCCACTTGGTTCTCATGTCTAGCAATTAATGGTGACAATTTTTATTTCGCACAGAAAGTTTTTAATTCGAGTTTTAATTTTATTTCGCCGTCCCCGAAGAGTCGTGAGAAGTATGTTCCCTATCAAATTTTACTAGATGTTTTAAATAACAAAGAAACCACACATCTTCCGAGCCGGAAACCAGAATTTTATTAGAGTAAGTAACACAGGAGTAGAAATATTACCGTAAAGCTCTGCAGCTCTCGACGTGCCATCGTCACGAGATGTAGCCATTCGGAAACTTTTCCCGCGACTGAATTTCTTCGTCGTTCTCTTCGTCGGGGGATCGTAAACTCGCGGACATCCAGCGAGGCCACTGTTCCCGAAGGAAGTGTCACCGAGAGCCACGATATCATCCTACCGCTCGTTTAATTTTCACGGTTAAACGAACCTGTACAGGCCCCCTCTTCATCGAGTCATACTCCTCTCGTTCCGACCTTTCTTTTCGCCGAGGAAGGCGAGGAAACATTCGTCGCGATCGTTGTTTCGCGTCGCGAGACTACGGACTCGAGTGCGCTTCCTCCATAGATAAAACACAAACATAACACCTGCCGCGAGTAACGAGCATTCGACGTGTGCACCGGAGAGAAACCGAGACAAGCGTCGATTTCCTCGGGCGTCGCGACGCGATTAAAATACGGCTGTCGCGCTCCAGATGTTTAACAAGCGAGAGGTCCTCGCTCCTAATCGGGTGGCTGGAAAATTATCTCGCGTGTCCTACGTACGCGCACCCTCGAATTTCCATTTAAATGCGCTGCTATTGGGTGTATGAACATTTTGTTTAATTACATGTTCTCCATTTTGGTACCGAATTACCCAATTTTGTCTTTATCAGCTTCAACTGGCCTTCCAGAACGTGGTGCATCTTCAACATCAAAATTACCGGAACGAAATTTTGCAAACCAGTTTTGGCACCGGCGTTCTACCAACGCGTCTCCATTTTTTCCTGCTTGAACAGCTGATGCAGAAAAAGCTGCTTTCCATATTTGATAGGGCACCGAACAAGAACTGTTAACCAGAATCAAAAAAACTTTTGTCACAAACAAGCCTTGCAATATCAGCTATCAAAATACAATAACGACAATGTGGCTTAAGCGTGAAATTGACTGAGAAAAAATACAATTACTTTACGAACAACCCAATACTTCCATGGAAACAAGAAACTCTAAAATAATACTTGTTCACGGAAGACGCAAATGTTACTTCTTCGAGGGAACCCGTTCCGCGAGCGGTTAATTAAGAATTTCGCCCGAAAATGTTCAGCGGCGTCTCGCGCCGCGGTTATTTATTTACGCCGCATCGCTCGTACAAAAAGCAGGTAATTTCAGCTGAAAAATGAAACTCGACGGTGCTATCTCCGAAACTAATAATTCAGAACAAAATTCGCTACGTGCTCCGTTCTACGGAATTCGTTTCCGTGGTTGTAACGTACGAGGATACTAACATGCACGGTAGAACCGGAGTGCGTACCAGCGGTGGCCCGTTTCTCCGGTGTCTCTCCGAAGTCCGACGTCTGAATAATTTTCGAAGGAACCGCCGCGGGAAAGTTTAATTTGTCACGTGACAATGAAACGCACGCCGAATATCACGGCCCCGGGGTCGGCGGCGGCGATCAATCTCGGAGATAGGTCCTGTGGAAACGGTGATGCAGCGCGGGAACGGCAGCGTGTCCGTACCCGGCGCAATTATCTTAATGATTTCAGCCGGTTTAATTAACCGACTCGTTTGGCTCGGCCCGTGCAGCGGCCGCGGATTTCGGAATTACGTGTGGGTTCGTGGACGCTCCCCGCTATCTTCCCGGTGGCATCTCGCAGGCATGCCGAGTTTTGCCAGCTCGCGGCCTAGAAATTCCCCTAATGAAACCATTTAGCGACTCCGGGGGGCGTTAAAGGGGACACTCGATCGCGGCCGGTTCAACGCGATCGAAAGAGCCGGCTGATTAATTACCGAGATCGCTCGAGAGCGTCCCGCGTTTTTGCCAGGGGTGCGAAAGTTGCACGAGCAAAGTCCTCGCGTCGCGACGCGGAGAATGGCTTTCTGCCGGAGCAGAGTCCCTCTTCCCTCGAAAATTACTCCGAAGCGACCGACCAGACGTAATTCGTTCTTTGACTCTTAGCCCTTCGCCCCTCAAAGCGAGCTCGTATCGCGCGCAGACCTTCAACGAATCCACCAACCTGTGAACTCTACATTCCGTCGCGCTGTCGCGTGCGAGCGTAAGCTCGTTACCAGCTGAACCCCACCTTTGTTTTCTTTCTTCCCTCATTCTGGCTTATTCCGCGCTATCTGCGCTCTTAATCTTCAATTCGCGGCAGTATTTAGACTGCCGAGCTTCGCTCGTGCAAAGGTCAAGTTTCAAGGTATTTTTAACGTGAGGAATTTTTCCCGCGCGCGTGTTGCTACAATTGTAAAAGTGACTATTTTATATTACTCTGTAAAAATAAGAAGAATGTGCTGTCCAAATAGATTTAGTTACTTTTTTGTATTAACATACACCCGTCCCTCAGTTTACGCGAATATCCGTGTAAATTAAATCTGTCGGTATACAAGGAAAAATATTGGAAATAAAAGCTAGTAAAAGTTTTAGAAATACATGCTTACATATTTACATTTCAGTCGAGGTCACGCGATGGTCATAATATTACAAATTTCGATGACCTCGAAATCTCAAAAAATATGACCTTGAACGAATTTTTTTACCTACCATAATACTTGTTCCTCCGAACCAACTAATGTTTTACCCTGACATTTCTTTCTATCACAAAAAACAAGCGAAATATTTTAGACGCTAGAGTTAGACACCCTGTATATAACCGAAACAAAAATTGGTAATAAATTACGTTTCTTCCTTACGATGCATGTGGATTAATGGAAGCATGTGCGGCTAGATGACCCGGATTCTGTCGAGAATGATTATCGTGGAAGCGCGTCAACCTGTTCGAACGAAGTTTCTTTTCCTTTGTTTCCCTTTACCGTCGGTTTTTCATCGAGGCTCTGCCGCGCTCGCGTTTCGTGTTCCGCGATTTTAGAAGCACTCGGCCGAGTCGGCGAGCTATGTAGTGCTCGTTTACTTAGCCGCGTTACATAAGGAGCCATTTCTGTCGAAAGTAACGGCCAGTGGTCTGGTTAATAAGCGAACCGCCGCGCCGCGGCTCGCATTAACCGACCGGCGATATTTCGAGTTTGTTTCGACGCCGGTAATGTTCTCGTTCCGACGCGAGGACAACCTGCTGTATCGTTGCTATCGGATTACCCGGCGAAACGATCCTGGAAATGACTTCTCGCGATCATCGCGTTTATGGCTATCGGTGACCAGCCCCGCGGCTGTGTTTCTGCGAATTAACACGTTCGCGAGCAATACGGTGCACACGGTGCACACGGATCTCGCGTACGCACGCGAGTTTCTCGATTCTTCGCACTTTCGTCTTCGAGCGAATACCGGCAAAACCCTACGAATGCTGCAATTTCACTTTAGATATATTGCAACGGATGCTTCAACAGCTGGATACGGTAGTTTGTTAGAAAGTTATAGTATGTTTAACGCTGCATTTGTAACAGCTGAGTCAGATTTCCTGCGAAATGATCCATCTGGATCGTGCGGAATCAAACGCGCGCTGCTGACACAACCAAAACCGAGTGTTAATCTACGAAAATTACAGCTCTCGGTATACACAGTCGTGGACAATATTAAGGGGTCGCTCTTGAAAATCGCATAACTTTCTTTAACCCTTTGCGGTCGTATGTCTACTCTCAGCCACCAAAACTTATTTACCGTTCCAGTCGTATATCTGCTCTCAGCCACCACAGTAAAGAATAATGCTGATCTTACATTACTCCCATAAACATATACAAAGAATCCATATAAAGAAGATTAAATGATGAAGAACTATAAAATATAATTTTCACATATTCTTGTTATTCTAACATGTTCTTGTGTTACATATATCTAAAGGTTAAAAAAGAATTAATAAATTGTGTTTTTCTTTTGTATCACTGTTCGTTCAACAAAAATTTATTCCGACCAGCACGAAACCTATGCATAAACTTAATCCGACCGCAAAGAGTTAAATTGGTCCGAATGACTTGAATTTTTTTTTAGATGATAGACCTACCAATTTACCAGACAACGAGTGAACAAAAATTTCTTTAGGTTACAGTTGGTTGGAATGATAAAAAAATGAACAAATGATTTTTCAACTTTGTTATCTGAGCCTATAATGCATACTGAATGCATACTGAAAATGCAACGTTGCTGCTTTAACTAGTTCACTGCAACGTTGTAGGCTTTTGTTTACTTATTGTCGAGCAAACAAGTCAGTCTAACATCTAAAAAAAAATTCAAGTCATTCGGAGCAATTTTAAAAAAGTGTTGTGATTTTTAACAGTGTACTTCGATTAAGTACTTGGATTAAGATGTCTGTAATTACATTTGCAATATTTACTGAAGTAAGAACCTCCGTAGATTATTGCATACTTCCTAAATGAGAATGTTATCAATGCGGATTTTTGTGCAAAATAAAAATTGTCTGTATTAACTGCAAGACACATTTCATTTCTTCTTCTAATACTGTAAATCAGATGGACATGGTACAATAGTATTTATAAGTTCCTCAAATGTTTTTTTCGGTTTTGCATCGGATCTGCTAATTTTTACCATAAACGTATGAAATCCGCAGTCAACTTATCACCAACAAGAATATCCTCTTTCCCGCTAAAATAATCTCTCATGTAATCGCTATTCAGCTCTCTTTTCCAACGTTCCGGGATGAATTCCGAGATACGACCGTTTGATACGTTCCCTCTAATTGCTTAATACGTCCGTATCAATTTCCTGGCGCTCATGCTGTAAAAACGAACTGCAAACGAATCAGGAATCCGTTTCCCTCGTCGGCAGGATCAAAATAGAATAAAAATTCCATCTGAACGGCGGCGGTTAGCGTCGTCTCCAGCACGCTAATTTCCGCTAACTGCATGCAATCTATTAATGCGCCGCGGATCGAACAGGAGGAGACAACGATTCACGCGACGTCGTCGTTCGAAACCGTGGGAAATCGAGATTTCCCCGTGGCGGGGAACAGACGCCGATGGAAACGCCGCGCGGCGTCCCATTTCGAGCGTAATTAAATTTGCAGTTTTTTTTCCCGACGAGTTTCCGCGCGAAAACGGAACACGGCCGCTATAGCATTCGCTCGCGAGGAAGTTTCGTTAATCGGCTCGCGAGAACTTGGAGGCGCAACCTAATTCGCCGGCGAGAACTTGCACGCCTCTGTATCGCGTTCACGGACCACCGAATCGACGGCCCGACCCGGCCCGGCCCGTCTCGCTTTCGAAACGAAACGAAACGATCGCGTTTCCAACCGGCGCGGAATTCGCCGCGGGAAAGAAACCCGAATCGCTCGGGCTCGCGCGCAATTACGCGCTTCCATCTTCCCACGTCAATCGGGACTGGACGAGCACGCACGCACGCACACGCGTGCACGCGTCGAGGAATAAGAGAACAAGCGCGCACCTTCGGCTCAAGGCCCGGTGCACACAATTAGTATGGAATAATGTTGATTTAGAACGAAACAATACTGATTAGATCTTTATGCGAAATATAAATTGTCTGCATCGATTGTCAGACACGGAAACCAATTACAGTCTGTATATGTTGCCAAGACCTGGATGGTAAATGTCGAGATTCCTCAGACATCTACAAAGAAAAATTAATATTGTCCGAATATTTTTGTGAGCCACAAATGGTCCATTGTTTCGTTTAATAATTCTTATCGTGAAACGTATGTATATTTTTCAAATCAATTATACATATTTATCAACATTAATAAATGTTTTATTGCTAGAAACAATTCCCAGGGCGATTGCTTTATCAACAAACGAATTATTAAATCTTAAAGTTACCTAATGTCACTGTACGTCGAGAATTCACTGTACTGTGTTCAAATTCGTCTACTCACTTTAGCCACAATCGCGTAAAATCTGCAGTCGACCGATAAGTATACGTTGGAATTAAAATCCTGAATCGCGTTCTACATAATGTTCATGGTGCAAATTTTGATGAAAATCGTGGGATAACGCTTAAAGTCCCAACGGACTAACAAACTAAATCGGAGGTACGTGTTTGCAGAGCTATCCATTTATCTTCTTTTCGAGTTCCGAGATATCGCCCGCGATACCGGGACTCTCGACGGTCCACGCACCGGGAACACCTATGCAAATAGCTTGCTACGTTGACGGTGAGCTGCAATGTCAGCTGGGTTGACATTTGCGCGCGATTCATTATCTGGACAAGCCGGCCAGAGCGAAGCTCGTGCTTATCCGTCGCCGGAACTGGGTCAGCCGAAAGAAAATTCGCGTAAATTCTCCAGCTGGGAACAGCGTTGCCCGAGTTTCGCGGGGAAATTGATTCTTGGGCGCGCCGTTCGGTAATCGAATAAACAAATTGACCAACAGCCTGCACAAATCGAAGAGAGAGAGAGGGAGAAAGAGAGAGAGAGAGAGAATTGCGTGGACCATGCGAGTTCATCAGACTGTTTTAAAAATGCTGGTTCGTGTCCGCCGCCCGGAACTTATCAGCACTGAAAATTGTGCTCGTTTCGCAGTGAAATTAATTTTCCAGTCCTCTCTTTCTCCCCTCCTCCCCCTCTCTCTCTCTCTCTTTCTCTCTGCTTTCTCTCTGTCGCAGCCTCCGGGATTGCGCTCTTTACGCGTTTCCGCGTGTTTTCATTATTCTGTGGTGTGCGTGCGCAATCCGCACAGCGAACAAATTATTACTTCTCGGCTTTAGAATCGATTTTCGGAAAGCATTCGACGATAAACGGTCGGCAATAAGCTGCTCCGAATATTCCGTGGATTATCGAGTTTTGCACGCGTTTGGATAAACGAGTTCTCTGTTAATACGGTGCGTCGGGATGGAAAGGGTACCGGATGAAACATGGACGCAATTGTTCGTCGCGTTGCGGAACAACTCTGCGGATTATGACACATTTATTTTATCAATTCCTCGAACTGTACTATCTTCCGCGGCTCTGGAAAATTATTTAGCGATTCAGAATTTGCCGAGAATCGACAAGTTTGTCGTCGGAAAGCTGCGAGAATCTATACATTTCCGGTTTCAGTTGAAAATCGGAAAATCGATGCGAGTTTCTAGAAAAATAGTACTGCGTTACAAAGAAGCAAAAAGCATACCCGCGCAGCTAATTCAGTTCAGCTCGATATCGTTACCATGTATGCGCCACGGTATCATAAGGTCAGGGGTTAATTATCTATTAGCGGCGATAGCGCGGTGAAATACAATTACGAATCGGAAGCTTGCCGAACGACTGAATAGAATCGTCGAAGACGTTGATTTATTTAATCAATTATGGTGTCGAATGGTCCGCGAGATAATGATTGACGAAGTTTGCACGGAGAAGATTGATACGCTATCCATTTTAAGACATCATGGTACATGTCTGTCAGTAATTAAATGTTCTGTTACATGTACGAGGAAAAGCGTTCTTTCGCCTACGAACTGGATATATAAAAAAATGCTTTCTGGTCAAACTGCAACTTTACATTTGTTCGTAGCGTTGCTCGCTGCGTTGCAAATAAACGAGTGAAAATTCATAAAGAGAACCTTGACGAATTAACCAGTTAACTGTGGCGATCTCTTTGCAAAGCGCCCACCAGTGTGTGTAGCGATAATCAAGCGATGTCGGGTATAGTCGTCATATTTATAGTTATAAATCCAACTCAAATTATTTATAATTTTCATTTGTTTGTTTCATTTCGTCTTGACCTCTAAACATTTTAAACATACTAAAATTCTACGAATATAATTTAGTTTTCAACAGAATTAAAATTTTACGCATGACGAGTATACTCGTCAATACACAAAATCGTGCCACTTCTCCATGACGAGTATACTCGTCAATCACAGTTAACTGGTTAAGGGCCCAGAAAACTCTAGAAAATTCATCCAGAAACTTCATCCAATGGCATAAAAATGCTTGGATTCGACGGCGTGCAGATCGTCGATTTTTGGCCTACTTCTAACGCTTATATTACCAAATATCTATATTTAATATTTCAATATCTGAAACGATTCAATGGTTATACACAAATGTCCCAAAATTCTTGGATTCGGACCACTGTGGCGGCTCGTCTTCCTGTTCAGGTGCGATTCTGCGAGTCTTCGAGCATGGGCTCGATCCGAGGGAGAAGTCGGTTGCGTTAAAACCGGAAGCTCCGTAATTGGAGAGGACTAACGCGAGCGTCGGCCTCGAAGGCGTCGTTGAAACTCCATGACGGGGTTCTAGACACGGAGACTATCACGCGTTGGCGCGGGGGAGTTCCTTAATCGGCCGAACGCGACAATACGAAGAACGGTCTCTCGCGCAGTTAACGAACCACTGTGTGCCCGGCGTCAGCCTCTTCTCCCACGAGCTTGCCGGCTGTGCGTTCGTCGCCGATTAAATTACACTCCTCGTCAAAAAGATAGCCCAACTGTGCTATCTTTAATTTCTCAATGACGCATATAAAGCTTTACGTTTGTGACGTATAATCTCAAAACATTATGAGCTCAGAATATGCGGTTGGTTGAAAATAATTAAAAATATTATAAGGTTTAGTGTGTAACAAAAAACGTTGTTTTATTTTAAGAGTGAAATGATAGCACACGTACAATAAAAAAATAATAATGAACATAAATTTTAACTAACAATAATTACTTATCAAACATATATACTTATTTAATAGTGGGTACATCCCCCTTTATTTTCTATTACTTCTATTGTACGATTTGGTATCGATTTATACAGGGTGGTCCACCTAAGTAAGGCCACCTAAACGTATTTTAACATCAGCTACACGATGCAATAAAAATAATTATACAATTATACACAAAAAAACATCGATAATATTGTAAACTCCGAAAAAAATTATCCTAGAAAAAAAATATTTTTTGCAATAGAATGGTTTTTTCAAGCCATTCAAATAGCATACAAAATATTTTTTGTACCCCCACAATTAGAGAAGATATTTAGGTGGCCTTACTTAGGGGGACCACCCTGTATAGTTTTTGGATGTAACTTTGACTTAACGTATCCCGTTCGCGTACAATTGCATTTTTTAATTCTTGTACGCGTTGATACTGCTTTCCATTCGCGTATACGCCGCGAACAAGTTCTGCCCAGCAATTTTCAATAATATTAATAGTTTTATACGAAGATAGTTTTGATAAATATTTTACATGCGTCATTGAGAAATTAAAGATAGCACACCTGGGCTATCGCGTCGCGTCGTGTCGTTCCGAAGCCTCGAAGATGGAAGAGCTACTGCCTGGCCCCTTTGTCACGGTGGATGGTTACGACCAGCTCCCTCGCGAACCACTTCCCTCGAACGTCGTCGTTTCCCGAACGAGATTAAGGCCGATGGCCAATTTTCGTATATGAAATTAACCGGGCAAGATCCTGCCCACGATCGCGGCAGCTCGTCGGACAGCTGGCCCGGCTGAAACGGGGATCGGAAATGAGATACGTGCGTACGCTTTGCACGGAATTTCAGAGGCTCCGGCTCTGCCTACCTTTGTTCTGCGGCGTACATAGACTGTTACGCGAGACTGCGAGTAACATTCTATTTATTCTGTGTCACAAGCTTTCTCATCGATTTGACAAAAACAAATTACTCATCGGCATACAGATTTCAGATTCAAGTCTAATCCTGTAAAAACTCCGACTTCCACGTCATCCCTTATCTCTAAGGGCTAGCGACATCCATTCCCCACCAAACCTCCATAGTCAAATGTAACCTTATATAAGGCCCTGCGAAAGGGCGCGCACCTAGAGAGAAAGAAGTAACAAGTAGCCAGTCAGTCGATCAGTGAGCTATTGATTCGTTTTGTACAAAATTGCTTTGTATCTTTGCTTGGCAAACTATTACAAAAAAAACCCAAGTTATTACTACATAATGCTTAGTACAGAGTATTACAAAGTATATTGTATGGTATAACGAGAACGTTAGTAACAATATAAAACGAAACGAAGATTCTTAAGGCACGTAGGTTACATGTATTTAGAAAGGCTATCATATATACGCAAGCATTAATATTAGGATCAGCTATTAAGCAACCTATGTCCAATGGCAATTGAAATCCTGGTCTAGAAAACCGTTTTTAATTGAATTTAATTGAAATTTTTGATTGAATTGAAGTTGGAGAGTAGAATTTTCTAATTTTAGCAAAAATGAAAATTAAAATTCTTCGCAAATGTTTTGATTCAATAATTGCGACACAAACAGTATCTAATATTACTGATAGTTGTATCACAAAGCCTCCGGCATCCACTGCGGCTGTTCGGGACGCGTGAGCGGGCACAACGGTCGGGTGCATCGTTGGATGATTATGCAGCACAACGCGTCTAGCCGGCGCGATTGAAGTTCGAACCGCGAGGGGAGGGGGTAGGGTCTGATTAGCTCAGATCTATCAGGACACGGTGCTGTGACGCATGGTCGGCAAACGACGAACCTGACACGCTTATTAGCATGGCGGCGCTTCCGTTCGCATCGGTGTCAAGGCGGACACAAGGTCGTCTTTCGACGTTAAGGCGACGGAACTTCCTTAGAGGCGTATCGGACGACACACAGGATTACGCCATGCCGCCGAGCCAACGAAGGCTAAGTCTAATTAACCGTGGCGTGCGCGGATTAATCGCCAAATTCTCTCTCATTCGGCGCGATTTTCCCACGGGGGCGTCTCCAACTTCATTTACCGTCTAAGATAGACACATTAGATACCTGCCTCCTGTTTGCCGTACAGATCAATCACGAAATTAGCCGAAAATCTTTCATCCTGATCCCCGTTGCTCAAGTTACGAGCTCAAAGTGACTCGCATACAATCGGTGATTAATAGACTGCGGGTCATTATGCGAAATAAAAATTGAAGCTAACACCCTGAAAATCGGCTTCGTATTTTCAAATGGTATACAGTGAATTCTCGATAATATGTCAACAACACGGGTCTTGTCAGCGTCAGGTACCACACCTGTAGTAGGCATACCCGAGCCGTGTTATGTTTATCTTCGTGGCCCGTAGTGGGGATAATTCAGCGACGTTTATCATCCAGGCCTTGGCGACATACATAGAGAAATCACTGTATAATAAACCTGCAAGCTACGATAGTATTTCTTGTTCGAAACACTCCATAATATTTGCATTCTAAAATCGGGCATTTCGTGTGCAACAACCTAATACATTTTTATTGTATACCATATCTTTAGACACTATCTTTCTAGAAACAAACTATTTTGCGTTACTTTACAAAAATAGGGTACTTATTTACATTAAGTACTTCCTTTAACACTAGATTTACAAAGCACTAAAACTGACTACTTAACATTATTTTACAAAAATAACAAGAACGTGTCTATCCACATTTGTATCAATTTTTTAAATAATATATACCCACAAAAATAATTTTGTTGAATAATTCCCCATGGATACGTCTTCTCTAATGTAGAAACCTCTAATGTAAATATTTACCTTCAAATCTAACCCACACCTACTCCGATCACTTTTTGAGATGTTGAAACTTTTTTGCGAATATCTCGGAAACTAAAGCTGAGCGGCGGTAACATGTATAGGAAAAAGTTGTTCAGAATGATGAACTTAACAACATACTTCAAGGTCATCAAAATCGGTGAAGAAGCCCCTAATGTAAATAATTACCAAAAATAGCAAGAACGTGCTATCCACATTTTTAGCAGTATTTTAAAAACAAATATATACCCAAGGAAGTAAATTTGCTAAATAATTTCTCACGTGTGCATCCTTGGAATCTTAGTAATTTCAAATTAAAAATATTAGAACCTGACGGGTCCTGCAAGCCTAGTGTTAAATTCCACCTCCCCCGCGTATTGCCTTGAGCAATAAGGGGCTAGTTAACAGAATAGAGCCGGATGTTTTTCTCGGGTGGTATCGCGATCACTTTCTTAGGCGGTGTTTTTGCCGGGCGTCGTCGGTATTTTACGAGGGGAAGAAACTTTCGCTCGGTCCCTGATAATCGAGCGAACCAGTCGGGCAACGCTTCCTCCGATTAGCCGCAAGAAAACGCTGGCTGGAGCATAAAAATCTCGTAAAGCCTCGTTAATCCCCGGCAACCTGTAAGAAACGGGCTAGGATATTCTTCCTGGAATGCCGCGAGTTGAATAGAAGAGCTTTCGGAATTATTCATCCAGGATATTATTAGGCTGCCGCATATATTTCGCCCGTCCTCCTTTATCTTCATTCTTTTTCATATCAGCTCTCTCTCTCTCTCTCTCCCTCTCTCTCTCTCTCTTCGTCTCTTTCTTCATCATTTCTCTCGTATAAAGAGAAGTATCGAAGTCGACTGATTCGAACGCGACCATCTCTGCTGACTTAATATCTCTAACAAGCCAACAAGAAGCAAGAACTGCGAATTAATGCATCACTCCGAACCGGTATTCATAAGGATAACATTCATGCCACCGCGGTTATAGTACGCTGGTTTTTGTTCGAATTTGATGGCATTTAACATTCCGCACGATGTCGGAACGTTATTATCATCGACAGGAGGAACGAACTTCATTCCAGCCTTCTTAAATTATGCCTAGGCATTACTATTTCCGCGTCCTTGCGTTTTATAGGTCATCGCATTTAGCGCGCTCGTTATGCCAGCACAAAAAGCCGTACTTCGATCCGGTAAACCTCAATGAAAAGTTATTCCCGGTTCGGATAAATATCTCGAGTCGAGCCTCGGCGGATTTTCACCCTATTCGATCGCCACAAAACAGTTCGCTCGTAAAAAAAAAAACTTCAATCATTTCGAGCCCGTAAAAAGTGTGGCGGCCTCTTTGTTTAATGATCATCAGGTTCATAGATTTTTACGGGACTTGTTTAACGCGACTTTCGGATGGGAGACTCGGGGAAGTAGCTCTGGAGAGGATGTGGCTTCTGAAAATTGAATGCCTTCTATGGATCAACAGAAATAGCTCAGCTTGCGAGGCAACGAGGTTAACGAAGTTAAAATAGTTGAAGGAATTAAACCCTTGCACTCGTAGCTATTCTAATTCCAAAACCAAACATTTCTTCCTACCTAGAATGTTTCAATTTCTTTTTTCATTTTATTTTTATTTATTATACACATCAATTCTTAGTGGCGCCCCAGAGTCGCCGTTCGGATCGCTAAGGGTTCATTGAAATAT
Source organism: Seladonia tumulorum (assembly GCA_913789895.3). Lineage (NCBI taxonomy): Eukaryota > Metazoa > Arthropoda > Insecta > Hymenoptera > Halictidae > Seladonia > Seladonia tumulorum. The sequence goes on from OU565276.1 coordinate 12,412,510, forward strand.
TTAGAATAACCAATTCAATACTTAGGGTTACCGCTAGGTTTACAGATCTTTAAACGCGAGTATTGTACATTACTCTTTTGAGTTTTCAGCCACTTTTTAAATAATATATACCTAAAGAAAATAAATTTTTTGAGTAATTCCACGTATGTAGATGGATCTTCACAGTCTCAATAATCGTAAATTAAAAATATTAGAACCCATCATTTTGACAAGTAAACCTAGTGTTAAAAGAGGACTACGAGGCAATTTTCGACGCAGTATCAACGCCGATAAATTGTTAAACAAAGACCGGACCACGCAGGGGATGGCCCAAGACTTTCACGACTGACACACGGTATAATGCCGCCCCGGACACATTGTCGATCATGCTGTCGCGGTGATGGGAATCCGGTGGTCGCGCGAAATCGCCGCGTAAACCGAATTACGCGGGGATCGTGCCCCGGTACAAAGGATCGATGGTTGGGTCCTAGAGTATCGATCATATAATATGGATCTCGTGGGTGGCCGAGCAGCCCCGAATGGCGATCCTAATCTACTTAATTCGGCTCCGGGGTCGACGCAGGACGTGGGACGCATCCCTGCGGAAAGTAGTCGCGGCCCGGTACTTGTCGAGCACGGAGCTCTCGGGCTCGGCTCGGTTCGGTTCGGCTCGGCTCGGTTCTCGAGCGGGGTCGAGAGGACGCGAACGGATCCGATCGCGGCCGAGCCGGAGAGCGCGCCGCGCGCTTCGAGAACCCACGCACCAGTTCGTCGACGAGCGCGGCACTGTTTGCCAGAGGATCTGTCTCTCCGTCGCTCACTCTCTCCTCTTTCTCTCTCTCTCGCTCTCTCGTTTGCTACGTCGTCGCCGCGATCTGTCCTACTCGCACGAAACTTCCTCGTGCGACAGCTGTTCCGCCGGCTCCGATGATCATCCGCGAGGCGATCCACGGCATCCGAGGCAACTGCGCTCTGCAATGGTTCACAGTAAGACTACCCCTAATTAGCCCCCAATCACAATCTTCACCCCCGCACGATTCCGCTTTGGGAATCTTTTATATCGAGTCTGAGGGACGAGGCTCTCGAAAACGCGCCGAGTCGATTTTATGTTAATCGCATCCAATTTACAGTAATTGAGGATATTGCGTCTCGAGGCTGACACTGACAGCTCGAGCCTACAGATTAAAAATTGAACTTTGTTGTTTCGAAAGTCAAACTTTGGTGACAACGCGCGTTGGCTTTCATTCCGTCACGTTTGACGTTTTTATTACCGCCCCGAGAATCCGCCGATTGATCGACACAAACCTACCGCCACGTTGCACCTTCCGTACCCGGAGTGCTAATTTACACGACAATCCGTTTTCGAATAGACAGCTTGTTTTATCCTCGTGTCGTTTTATTTAGTCTCGCGTAGACAGTTGAAATGCCATGGCACGTTTCAAGCCTTGATATTTCAGGTAGGCACTGTCCGTGGCTGAACAGAAGGCGCGCGGACGACAAGAGACCCCTACCTGTTCACAATTTCATTCTTTGACATTGTCGCTTTTCGCAAACTTGTGCTTATACCTGTCAGATACTAATCTCTTCCAACAGCCTTCTTTACAACCACAGACAGTATTTTGACAATATAAAAAAAAAGGGACTACACGCATACAAATTTTGATATTAACACTTAGGCACTCCGGAGACATTTAACAGGTGTTTACAAAATTCCGGAGTGCAAAGGGTTAATTCTTAACGGTCCAGAAGTACTTCAACTTACTGCTGGGTCCAAGCTATATGTGTTACTAAAGATTTTTATATGAAGTATAGTATGAAATGATTTTTGCCGCAATATACGCGACCTAAAAATGACAAGATTTAATTTACTTAGACTTTGCACGGTTCTTATTGCAATGCGTGCTCTACTAAAGATATTTATTGAATCATTGCTCGTGAAAGCATTTGTATAATTTCAAAAATTGTCAAATGAAAAATCTAGAACCGGTGGTGGTACGTATTAAGGGTTGATACAAGGTGGAATATCGTTGGCAGCTCAAACCGCCCCGTTCAATATGAAAGTAAAAGAACAGCGCGAATAAAAATGATTCGATAGAAATGTAGTAATTCGTGAAAATTTAGAGGGCGTCTGATTAAAAGCTCAGTATATAAGTAAAATCGTAAACTAAAAATTGAACGGCCGATTTGCTGGTCCACGCGGGCCCACGGATCGGTGCGCAGAGCGTTAACTAACACGCGTGAACGGTGTGGAGTTCGCATTTTCGTGTCGTTTCGCGAACTTTCGGCTAGGGTGACCGTATGTGTTTGCGCGATTCCTGGAGGCGCGCGTCAGTTTCCCCGAAAGTTTCCAGCGGAAACCACCCCTTTCGTGTTTAGACAGTCGCTCGACTGCTCGCAAACACTTGTTACTCGGGCCGTGGTCTCGCGAGCGGTTCGCGAGAGCCTCGAATTATAGGGACGGTAGAGAACGCGCCACGATGTAATTGGACGACGTGAAAAGCGCCGGGGAAAGCCTCCGCGAGGGGGTGGGTTTACGGTAAACAATTACGCGCGGCCCGACCCGACCCGACCCGACGCGGCCCGGCTCGTCCGGTTCGGTCATGGCCATCCGCCACCGCGAAAAACCTTTCTCCTTTCGTGTTTTTTTTTTTTTTTGCTCGGGCGAGCTAACGATGAGCTTTTCCTCTCGGACAAAAAAAAAACTAGTCGATTGATGCCGCCGAGAGAGCTCGTTGGAAAAATTATTCGCGTTTCGGAACACGGCTGTTTAGATCGTAATGCGAATAAAACGAAACGGTTGTCTCTCTACAAGTGACATATTAATCTAAAAACAGGTCGCATTGTTCGCGGACGGAGCGCTGAACAATAATGTACTATTTGTATCGGCCATTGTTGCGTACAAAGCGCTGAGGAATTATTGAAAATAATACAGCGCCCTGTTGCTATCGCAACTTTGTATTTATTTATTACCTTATATTTCTTTCGTGTGTCGGAAAGCGTATATATTGCTTTCATCCGAAATCCTTTTCAGTGGTAGCTGAGACTTCAACTAGTTGTTATTGATCACTTACCGATAAGGGCAGTATTTCTTCTCACCCCGAATAATAAAAAGCATTATTAACAATGATAAACTGCTGTATTCTGCTCGTGAAAAATAGTCGAACAATTCCTTGAGTAATTACCCGAACTGTCGGGGGTAGTATTTCTTCTCACCCCTGAAGATAAAGAGCATTATTAACAACGATAAGTTGCTACATTCTCCCTTTGAATAGACGGACAATTTGTCAAGTAATCACTCCAACCGCTGGTGTAATACTTCTTCTCAATCGCAAGTAATAAAAAGCATTGTTAACGACAATGAATTACTATATTCTGCTTTTGAAAAGTATTCGCACAATTTCTCAAGTAATCACCCCCCCCCCAACTGTTGTAGTATTTTTCACCCTTCACGACCGCGGATAAAAAACAATACTCGAAAAATCCAGCGACCAAACTAAACGATCTTTAAACCCTTTCGAAAATGGGGTGGTTTTTCTCACCCCTGACATTTCTCGACGAAAATGAAGGGCGCCCGAATAATTTCTATTCAGCATGCTTTCTCTCTTTCTCTCCCCCTGGGCAAGTGCCCGAAAAATTCTCGTATAATCGCGTTATGACGCCGAGGGGGTAGTTTTCGCGCTCGGATGACGGACCAGACAAAGAACGGGGTTAGCAACGGGGGCGACCGAGATTCCGCGACTAAATTCGCCGCGGCCCGTTCCGTCGGCGGCTGACATTTAATTCCAAGGTTTTTACGATTCCCAGGCGTTTCGGGATCGATCAGGAAAGCCTTTTACCTCGCGCGATAATAAAGGCCGCCCCGCGATAGCGCGGCCGGGAGGAGACCTTTAATAGATGAGCTACGAGCCTCGAATAGGAACGTACAGTCTTCGGGGAATCAAGGTTAGGAGGGTGACCGGGGTGGCGACGTTGTGAGGCGTCCGGCCGTTATTTAGATTCCGACGTCTAACGGCGTGGAATCGTACCCGATTCCCACGTTCCTCTCCGCACCTACGTACACGATATTCCCGAGGAATTTTCCTAATCTTTTCCCGGCTCTCTTGACAGATACGATCGCGTTTTATGGGCCCCCTAAACACGGCCACGCTTCCAACCAAAAAAGTCCGAAAGACCAGTCACCGAAAGTTACCGAAACCGCCGGCGATCAAAGCCAGATGCAGCGCCTTATCATAAATAGGTATACTAACTCACCAACATTTCAATTTCTTGGCTCGGTATCTTAATTGACACAGATTCAAGGGTCCGTTAATAGCCACGAATATTTCTAATTAATCTAAGAAGAATTATGATGGAATTTTGAAGGGTTGGTATACTTGCGATGTACGGCGCTATACCGACGATATTGACCCCGATGGTTTAGAGATCGCGAGCTGTCCAGACGATCTCTCCGAGCATTGTTCGCGGCTCTAGCCAAACATAGAAACGCGAGGCCGCTCTAGAAAGCGTCGCCGACGCGTTTACCGCCGGTTTTTCCGCAACCTTTTCTCTCTGGATACCTCGGAGCGATTCCCATCTTTGCCCCGTGTCCCGTTGATTAAAATCTCCGCTGCTGCGTGGCGGACACACAGCCATTTAGTAATTACCTGATATTCCCCAGGAGCATTTAGAACACTCCGAAAAATTCCCAGGACCCCGGATATGCTCTTCTTCCGCGAGCCTTCGGTCTCTTAAGACGCGCATTACCCACCTTTTTCGCCCGGAGCGATTACCCAGATTTTCCGCTTTTCTTCGAACCGGATCGCGAAATTTCTGCATGAAAGCTTTTCGAATAGTATATGCCCTGAACTCTTATTACGTTGCATAGGAATGCACTGTCTCGATTTCTCCGTTTCGAGTACGTGGAAAAATGCATTGTGTCTACACGCTAGACTACCGTTTCTAGAACTATTTTTTATCGTAGAATCGTAAGTATCCATTGCAATCTTGGCCTTTTGCATTCCCAAGATCTCTCTTGGAATCCGACGTTTCTTTAAATTCTCAAGACCTTTGATATTGTGCGCCCTTTGTGCATTCTCCATGGACCTTGAAAGTTGCGGTGGTCCTTATACATTGGCATTGTTTACCCTTGGAATGGCCCTTTATATTCCTCAGGATCTGAGTATTGTTAAACTGTTTACCCTTCGCATTCCTAACAACCCTTTTCGGTTGTGTGGCCCTTTGTGTATTCCCAAAGACTTTTGACATACTCCCAAGACATTCGACATTGTGGTAAGAACTCTGTATGCTTTATACACTCTCTATGGTCCGTGGGAAATTGTGGTCTTTCTTGCATACTTATGCCCTTTATATTCCTACAAAATCCTAGGAAAGTACCCTACGCGAAGAAGTACACAGCTTTATTACATCATTTGTAGCCCTTTGAATTCCTAACACCCATTTTTGGAAATATTGCTCTTTGCATTCCTAATAGCCCTTTGAGGTTTGTATAAACCCTCTGAAGTAACACACTCCTCAGATGTCGTGCATTCCACCGACCACGCTAAAAAATCCCATTATAAATGTGGTAGAATTCGGAATTAGGTCATCATTGAGAAAAACCTGCGGTTACCCATCCGAGTTGTTACCGCGACGATCGTTGCTTAACCTGGAAATGGGTAACCGCATCTCAAGCTACCCACGAACAATTGCGACTATTGCAGGACAATTTTTCGTATACCCAGAACTCATTAAGACTCATAAGGACTCATTAAGATACCTAAATTGTTCTAAGTTGTTCAGAATTATTCTTCAACATTTTGATTCGTCTGTACAATCGAACTGACTCCACTTTCGGATTTTATCAACGGCTTTACTCTCACCGCTTCTAAAATTTATATTAAACCGAATAAACTTTCGTAGCTTATTCTGACCGTGAAGCAATTAATTACAGAAACACTTTCGTATCACCTGGCATTTTTCCGCCGAAAAGACTTTCACACTTATTAACCCTGCGCGTGCAACCATATTTTTATGGACGCTGCATACTTTTTTTACTGTTCCAAAAAATCGGGAATACGCATCGGAGTCTCTATTTCAATATATAATCGTTGGAACGTCAAATGTGTGAAGGATTAATAGGAAAAAATAAATATCGAAGAGAGAGAAATGCAACAGTGAAATTTCGCTCCGGACATAAACGAGCCGGGTGGCCCCGCGGAGGGTTGAACATCAAAATGATGACGATTGCCCGGGGCGCGAGTAATCCGCGGACGGTTTTTCGATTGGCTCGCGCGAGAACTTTCTACCGGAATTACTGTGACGCGGGGACTTACGATCTCGTCGAAAACACGTAATAAGTTTCCGAAGTTCCGCCCTTTTCGGTACGTTGTGTATCGGGGAAGTTTAATGGAACGAGGGAATAGGGACGCCGGGGTATCGTTCTCGAATCTGGAATCGAACTGCCTCTCGTCGTTAAACGCGCGCGTCCCTTTTCCCTAACCAGTAAATCGCTTAAGGTTTTCCGTTCCTGGAACCGGTTCGAGCGGTCCCGTCGAGCAATTACGCTTCGATCCGAGCGAGAAGCCAGTCGCCGCTCCGTGTTTCATCCTGCCTCCGAAAGCGCATTGAGATTCGAGGCAACAAGTGCTCCCGGCCAGCCACGAGAAGCGAGAAGGATTTCTTAGAAACCACCCCCTGCTAATTCGGACCGCCGCGAAACTGTTGAACGTCGACAGTTCTATTCGATTAACGTCTTCTATCTCCTCGCTCCCGGAAAAGTCGCGAAACAGAGAACCGAGACCGTAAACCCCTTACGCTATCTTTTCCTCGCTGATACAGCCAGTATTTGTTCTGGATAATTGCCAGAAAGGAGAGAAAGTTCGTCGTCATTGTACCGAGTAGAATTTTGTTGACCTAGAATAAAAAGAAAAGTGTTCGTCACAGTGAGCCGAACCTCGTTGTCGAAAAGCAAAATTCGTACGTTGTATGCTTCAACCGATTTTAACCTCTTAAGCACGGCGCGTTTGTCCGCAACTCTGCTTCCCAGGGACGGCGAGCCTAGCCGCGTAAGGCAGAAAAGCCACTATAGTGGTTCGTGCTGTTCGCAATGATGCTTTCCACGGAAAGCCACTATAGTGGCGTACAGGGCTTAAGAGGTTAACACTCCCAAGCCTCGAGTCCCAGGCGTGACCCTTCTAAAAAAAATAGTTTTCTGAAGAAAGTTTTGTGGTATTTAAGCGCGTGATACTTTATGAACATTTTACATTGCATTTACTGTTGTCTCAGAATGATTACAATGAAGTCTCGTTACGAGTCAGTCTCGCCGTTCTTTTTACTGACTCCTGTACGAAATCAAAAGCTATGCACTGTAATTTTTTTCCTACAGCAACGAGACAATTAAACTTAAATGTACAAACGATAATAAATAATTTTTTGAGAATTTTTCGCCCAAAAAATAGTCCTAATTTAAAGTTTGCCAACCTGTGGGTTCGACGAGAGTGTGGTAGTGCTAGGTTTAATGGTCAAATATCGATAACGGTGAAATAGTATTTCAATTCAAAAGGAACGAATAACATTGATGTTGTTATTTCTGTCTAGTTCTGTCGAGAATCTTCATCGCGAGGGTGACTCGATATTATATTGCACGGGGGTTCAGAAAACATTGGGTAATTTTCTGTCTCGAGACCGTTTTTCCTTCTGCCGGACCGTATCGCTCTTATTACTCGTTTCGTTATATCGTCGGTCTCTCGTTTCAGTAATTGCCGCATAGCGAGTCTTGTAGAAAATGATAGAAACACCGGAGAAAATTGCGCGTCTAAAAGTTTGATAAATGGCACTTGAAAGGCTAGAGTATAATCGTTTCTGTGCCATCGCAGTTTTCGATATTTCTAGAAATCTTCTTCAAGTAAAACCTTCCTTGGCTATATTAACCCTTAGCATTCGAATGGCGACTATAAGGCGCCACTAAAATTTCCAATATCATTATTTAAAATACTTTTTACATTATTAAATTTGTTTGTATTTAATAAATTACTAAACACTTCAGTATTGTACCAGTAAATTCCACCATTTTCGTATGTATAACTTGAAAAAAATAATATATAGAGAGGAAATATTCTAGGTCGTAAGGAATGTTTCGTTTTCGAGTCGAAATAGCTTCGAGTGCAAAGGGTTAAACGGTGTTCTGTGAATACACGAAGAATCGTCACGCTACATACATACTACGACAGACTACAAAGCCAAGCAAGCATTTGGCTCGTACAATCGAAGGAACAATTCCCTGGGACATCTGAATCACCGAAAGGCAAATCAACATGCTCGCGAAATCAGCATTCCAAATTTTCTAAGACAATCTAGGTCCACGGGAATTTGCATAGGGATCCCGGGCGACTGCTTGTCGCGTCCGGAAACAGGATAACAATTATCCTCGCGGCGGGATATCCGGAATTGAATATCCTCGACGCGTTAAGCCACCTCAGCCGGCTCCTTATCGAATCTTCGGAGGCGGAGCACTCGTTTCCCTCGTGGATTCGACTTTCGGACCAGCCGGTTTAACTCCTGGACGCTTTAAAGGGATTAAGCCCCGCTTCGAGAGAAGACCAACTCTCTCTGTCTCTCTCTCTCTCTCTCTCTCTCTCTCTCTCTCTCTCTGCCTCGCATACACACACACACACAGGTTCTTCCGGCGTGTATCCGAGCGCCTCGGACTCTCGAAGGAGAGTCTTTCGCCGCCGGAAAACTATTCGGAACATCCGTCCAGAAAGTTGAACGTCGCTGACGGGAACAGCCCGACAATTGGCCCGACCGTTTAATGAATTCCCGATCTCCAGGGAACCGCTTGTTTCCAGCCCCCGTTCTGTAAACGATCGAGAAGTCCTGGTTCCGCCGTGAAAACCAGCCCACCACCGCTTTTCCCCGCTTTTCCCCGGCTAGCCGCGACTTCAATGGGGCGCAATTACCACCCGAGATAATTAACCGAGTAATTACCAAGTCTTTCCAGCCAGGCTCCGTCGATCCACCGACCTCTTTCCGATCCGAAACTGCGACTCAGCCCCGTCGCGACGTATATTTCGCGGCTTGATTGCCGCGACTTCGAGAGGGCGGAGAATGGTGGGAGGAGGTTGGTTTCGACGCGTGGGAAACTATACTGTTCGAGGGACAGATGCAACCGAGTCAACCCGTGGAAATCGAGCTGCCAGGTGCACGTCGAAATTTCCCAGAAACACGCGGGCGCGATGTTGCACCGGCTTGTCGAGACACTTGTTATTTCCGGGTCGTGGTGTTTGACCCTTTCTGCCGAGAGAATGTCCTACAGTACATTGCGGTGAACGTAGAATATATTAACCTTGTAGATGGCAGGACTTGGGTCCAGTTTGACCCAGCAATCCTAGCTACTCAGCTCCCGAGGATTCATTCTAATTGCTAATTAAACAAAGCCGCGATTGGTCCTGAACTTTTTTTTTTTTATTGAGCCACTGAAACCGTTTTTGGTTTATTTCAGCTTTGACAATTATACGGTAGGCTTACAGTTAGTGTACAATCGTCAAAAGCATACCGTGGATTAATTTTTTTAGACACTAAAAACGTCCCTAGTAGCAGAAAAATATTAGATAGATATTTTTTTCGAATATTGGAAAAATATTTTTTGAGCCACACTTTTTCATATTAGATAAATATTAGATCTAATATTGTATACATGTTCAAGAAATATAAATTGAATGTTTAGAACGTATAAGCTAAATATTCAGAGAATATAAAATAGATATTTAAAAAATATTTTACTTCGCATTATATTCTGGAACAATTATTTTTCCATGATAAACATAAAATATTTCCTGCATACTTAAAAAAAATATTCTATTTCTAATATTACATAAAGATTCACTTTATAATGAGAAAAAATATTTTTTTCATGATATTAAATAAATATTATCTGCATATTAGGATAAAATATTCTATTTCTAATATTAAATAAACATTTGTTTTATAATGAGAAAAAAATGTTTTTTTCATGATATTAAATAAATATTATTTGTATATTACGAAAAAATATTCTACTTCTAATATGAAATAAAGATTTATTTAATATTTAGAAAAAAATATATTTCTCGTAACATGAAATACATATTTCCTGAATATTTAAAAAGAAATATTTTTTACTTAATATAAAATAAATATTGTATGTGTATTCGAATATTAAAAAAAGATTGAATCTCTTTTTAATATTATATGAATGTGTATACAATATTTTGTGCTACTAGGGGTCTAGCTACCCTTAAAAATAACAGGATCGCATTTATCGCGACACGCGTCCAATAAAAGAAATTTGCTCAACAATATCCCTGCAGCGGAAACGTTTTTCCACAATTGTACAATAAAAATCGGGAACTCGGCATTTCGATCTAGAATCAATTTTCAAGCACGTCCCCAATCGATTGTCAAGCTAAAATTGACGTCATTCGGATCGCCGTTGGTAAAATTCTTGTCGTCTATAAAATGTGCACTTCAGTTTAAAAAAAAAATGTAAAAAAAAAAGATTCGGTGGTGTTTTCAATCCAGCGTGCTCGCGCGACACAGGTGCCAGTGTCGAGGGGTTAACATTGTATTTATTGGATGGGAGTCCGTAAGAATCGCGAAGAACGGGGGTAGACGGTCCCCGGGGAGAATCTCGGCCCTGATTCGCAGAAAGTCGGTCGTGAAGGGCGGTGGTTGTAGGTGTCGGTGTGTGTGTATGTGTGTGTGTGGTTTATTCGAGGCTTTTCAGTCGCGAATTTAACGTCGCGACGCCCCGGCGACCAACAAACATTTCACCATGGGGGATGGATGGCCGCGATGGGCTGCCTTCAGTCGCGGCTTTATCTGCCTATTGTCCTGCTCGCTCGTTCGCAGATAACCGCGTTCGCGCACGCACACGCGGATAGAAACGTGTGCACAGAGAAACGCAACGAGACACTGGCGCACGCATCTGCTCGACGAGTAAATAGACAGGAACACGCGTGTCGAGGTGGCCGGGCCTCGGCACCGGCAACAATAACCGGCGGATTTATCGGCCCGTGAATTCATAAGCCGCGTTCAAGCCGTTGCGGATAAAAACCTGTTGAGTTCCATTGAATTCCGCGAGAAGATCCTCCCCCGACATTGTTCCCGGTGTGTTTCGAACGCGGCCCGAATATCGCCATTGTGCGCCTCGCGCTTCCGACCACCCGGAAGTTGATGGAAATGCACCGCAGAACGGAAGCTCCTTTTTTTTTTTGTCGCCGTTTGAGTTTTAGGGTTGGCGTGGTCGTGTCAGCAACGCGCGACGGGGGGAAATATTGTTCGGCGAGTTTGCACTGGATGTGCTTGGCTAATGGATTACCTCCGGAAATGTTCGCGTATTTCCGTTAGTGTCGCGGGAAAATCTCAATTCTGAGAGTGTCTACGGATCAGGAATCGATAAACGAACTCGTTTCTAGGCGTACAATGTTCTGTGGGGTAGTACTTTGGCGAGGACGAGCTCCGGAGCTGCGAAACCACGCCTACTCGAGACAGCGCACGCCTATACACGGCAGGCCACGCCTAGCCTGCTCTGGGACACCAAAATAGACGGTTGTCCAACACTTATTTCGCTATCGCTTACCTTGAAATATTATTTTGGAGCAGATATTAGTCTTTGGAACGTTATCGTAGCATTGACGAACTTGAGAGCCATGAAGCCACGCCTATTCGAAACAGGCCACGCTTACTCTATCTACAGAGAGCAAAATAGATGGTATTCTATGTCCTTCTTTCTTCTCCATTTTCCAAATCATCTAGTTTGTATAGTACAATAACAATAAGGACACCAGCTTGTAACCGTGCCCGGACATTCGCAGCACGAACGTCCTTTTCCAACGATATCATCCGCATTACGGAACGCAAGCGGAAAATAACAACAAGAACCAACATCTGAGCGAGACGTAGACGCTGAAACGTAGAATCCAAATGAACACGGGCTCTCGCGCGACCGAGTGTTAATTGCTCAAGGCATCCAGGCTCCAATTAACGCAGCGCGATCCGTTTCCAAAGTGGCGACGCAACTGGAGCGTCCTTTTACGCACACCGTTCGCGCCTAACGACCAATGTCCTCTTTCTTGTGGCCGACACCGATCGAGCTTGCCGTTTATTATTATAAAAGAAACGGTGGTTCTGCGTCCACGGAATTGTTTCGAGATCGAGCACGCCGTGTCTTCCAGTTCACGGAATTTCCTCCGGAGTTTTCGTGCTCGATGGCCGTCGGCCCGGAAACAATGAATTCCGTTATGGTTCTAAAAGCCCGTCGCAACGGTATTCCACCGCGTTGTTTCCATGGCCGCGCGCGAGCCGAACCGTGACGACGCGATTTTCGTATCACCTTTTAACAACCGCTTCCTTCCAATCTTTTTCTCATAATTGTGCGTCGTCGTAACCCTCCTACCCCCCACTCCCACCCCGCCCTTCTCCGTCCACGCTCTGCTAATTAGCCAGCGACAACTTTCTTAATTCGCTCGCGCACCCCATTAAGCGAAAATGCGCCGGATTAATTCGGTCGCATCCTCCTGCTCCCTTCCACTCGTCTTTTCCCCGTAGCCCCCCCCCTTTTCAGACGATCCTTTTTTTTCCATCCAGAAGTCCCGGCGGAACGTCTGAGAAACTTCGCGCGCGACAATAAAATCTTATTAGATCCAATTGCCGGGCCCCGGGAAATTTTTAATCACCGCGGACCAGCGCGCAGGATAATTGAACCGAACGCGGAGAATGTAACAGCTTCGAACATTTCCCGTAGGACTGTTTTTTTTTTTTTTTTGCGTGTTTAATGTCACAGGAACCTAACTACGGTTATTAGTGACCCCTGTGGATATGTCGAAGATTTAGGACTGTTTTTGTTCGCGGACCACTATTTTTGTTTCGGTTTGAAAAGGCCAATGAGAATTCTGTTCTCATTACCGCCACAGGTGTAATTCGTGCACGATAAAGGACGCCTGTGTTCGGAGAGATTTCCAAATGGATCTAGGTTCCATCGTTCGTAAAAACGCCGGGTTTGAAATCGTAATTGTTGCATCGATGCGTGGTGCCTCCCATTTAACCCGTTTCCGGATAACGAGCATGAACATTTCGGTCTGAATTCATTGAATATGCATGTTATTCTTTTCCTTCGAATCGAATTCATTTACTATTCTTTCTTTCGTGTAGTCATTGGAATATGTATTGTAGTTCGTCCAAGTATTTTATAATTGTACTCCATTGCGGTTACGAATTACATTGTAATTTAATTGAACGAAGATCTGAATTATAAATTACAATGTGATTCGATTACTTTATAATTATAATTCCTGGAGCAATTCAATTGCAATTCTACACAATTCTGTAGCGGGGGACGTTCGAGCGTGCTCATGGTGGTGGAATGGGATAGTGGAAGGGGAAAAGGAGGAGAGAAAACAGACACCCAAATGAGCATCTTCTGGCAACACTGGAAGACATAGGAACAATGCTCTGTTTCTTGGAGATGCAATCAAACGAATATCTGTATGAAAAAATATTGTGGGATTGGAAGGTTTAGGTGGAAATCAAGTTCGTATGTAACAAGAAACAAGTTCGTATGAACAAAGAAAACTATAGTTTATTAAGAACTAAAGGTACTAAGCTAAACTAAGCTAAACTAAACTAAACTATATCAAACAAGCCTACTCAGTGCCACGCTGTTCTACTCTGTACCACGCTGTTCTACACTGTGCAGTTCGATCTGCTCGCTTTGGCTTTCGGAACCACTCTATGCGTTTTCCCTTCATCAAGGGTCTCGGTGCCCGTCGTTCTTTTCTTTCTCTCCCGCGATATACCTGAGTAATAAACGCAACGGTTTTTCCGCGACGGTTTGGGACACGGTTCTGCAGGCCATCGCCGCTCGCCTGCGAACCATCTGTGTCCCAAATGATCAGGCTATAAAGTACTTAAACCTAGACGCTCGTATCCTAATGCTAACGTATTTATTTACACCCCACAATATTACAAACTTTCGGGAATGAACTTCTGGACTGTGATAAAACGAGATCTCGACTCGGGGAGTAGATCTGCGGAACGCACTTCTCCAAAAATTGCAATGATTAAGCGCCGCTTCCGAGTTGGTCACGTTCCATGCTACGTAGACACGAGCCTCGTCGGTCTTCCCCCAGCAGAAATTGGCTCACAGAGCCGCACAGCACCTGCCGGGCTTCCGTTTAGCCATAGCGGAATAGTTTGGTGATTGGTCGCGTTGTAACCGGGACCGTCGACCGGTGTATTCAATTTGGCGTCGCGACGTGACGGCCGCTCGTCAACGCGTCCCGTCAAAACTGACGTCGGCGAGAGGATCGACGAAACGGGGGCGTGCTCGCGTGTAGGATTCTCCAATTTCCATAAATCGCCGTGCCCGGTCTTCGGACATTCTCTCTCTCTCTCTCTCTCTCTCTCTTGTGTCCTCTCTTTCTCTGTCCCTATCTCTCTGCCCCTGGTGGCATAGGCACGCCGTCGGGAGAGCAATTTGCGTAACTGTCTCGAAAAGTTACGAGTCAGCTTGCACCCTGTCACCCTGTCCAGCCGAGCGAGCGTCGCTCACGGACTCGTTCGCCTCCCTCGGCTCTCCTTGTCTTGCCATACCATACCCTATCCCGTCGTACCATGCCATGCCGCGTCCATTTGTCAACGGGCAGCCCAGCAGAGCGCATCGACCCCCATATTGCCCGGCTAACTCTTCCCGCGAGATTTTTCTCGCCGATCCGACGTGCACCCTGCCCTCGGACAATATTACACTCTCCCGCAACTTTGCGACCATCGTCCGTGTTCGATCCGAGGGGAATTGATTCCGACAGATGATGGATCAACGGGAATGCTTTCGGACACCGCCGTGTGTCCATTCTTTTCTTCTCTGGTTCTGCTTTTTTTTTCCTCTTCTCTCGTCATTTCTTCCGATACCTGAGAGACACTTTGTCACGAATGTATCAGTAGGGTTAGACAGGATTGGGTTTATCGTGGAGCTATCTTTATGGTAAAAGTCTGATATGCAGCAATTGTAACTTGAAATTGTTGATTGTGGTACTCTATAAAAGGCTGACACGTCTCTAATCGTTAGCATCCTCTTTTAATTGAATCGTGCATTTACGTACACATGTATTACAGAACGTCTTCTCGTCTTCTTGCCATTGACAATTGTTTGATTATTTTTCAACCCCCAGAAAGCAAATTGACTCTTTTCGTTTTTTAACACTTAGCACTCGAGCGGTGACTCTGAAGCACCACTAGAAATTGTTGCGGCATTATTTCAGAGAAGTTGGACAAAATATTACAAAATATTTGTTACGTTACAAAAAATTTGTATTTAATAGATCACTAAACATTAAAATATTACATGTGGAAATCGGATCAGTCGCGTATGAATAAAATGAAAATATTCTAAGATGGAAGAAAAATTTCGTTTCAGAATGAAAATAGCGCCGAGTGTAAGGGGTTAATAAATTAATAACGGTAGAACAATGACCGTATGACTCTTTCGAAGGTGCTATGGGAATTTTCGAGCAGAACGGTGCCCGTATCGCTTCAATTTTGAAACTTCAAAGCGAAAATGATTGCTGGTTAGCGTGGCTAGCTTGCGGAGTCGTTTGTTGCCATTTGCCAGACGCGACCGGGTCGGGAAACCGGCGAGGAAAATATAGTGAGGTGTTTCAGCTGTGATCGAGCTAGACAAAGCGTGTTCGCCCCGTGGAAGAATACCAGCTCCGGATTTCTGTAACGGTATCCGCGTCTTCGCCGATGTAGGCCTGTAAATGGCTGCTCGTTAATCGGAGCTTCCGCGGGGGATCGGTTTACAACGGTGTCTCTCTCTCCCCCTCTCTCTCTCTCTCTTTCCCTCTCTCTCTCTCTCTCTTTCTTTCTCTCTTGTCCGCCCACGCGAAACATCGTCCTAGAACGGAATCTACGCAATCCCTACGAACTGTTTCACCGGTGTCAGACCGTGTTCAACTCCCGTCTGCGATTCAGGTCATTGCGAATCGCTGGTATCGTTACACGACACGGATTCCTGTTCAGAGAACCGTCGCAGAACACGTTCGCTCTTTCTATAAATTCGACATTCTTTTCGACGAATATCTACCGGCATATTGCGCCTCAGAGCTTCTGGTACCGAGCCTACAACACAATCAAACGACCGGTTTCATTATTTTACAATTAATGAAATTCTAAAGACCCTTTCTTTGTTGAAGCATATAATCTTCAATAGAAATTGCGCAGAATTGGAATAAATTCAATCTTGTTGTTCTCAGAAAGCAATACACATATACCACTCGCTTTTCTGCTTAATAGTTTTAGCGTTAACACGTCGACTGCAGTGTCACCACTATATCGGTGACGGAATTATTAATGGCATTTTTAATTGCTTTTTAATTGCTCCGAAAGTATAATTTCTTGTTGTATCCGGACAGAAAATATTGTTCGAAATGCCTCGAATGCTCATTTTACACTGACCAAAGAAACGATATTACTTACGAGATGACCTAATACATACTACTTCACCGATTTTATTACGGATATTAGTAACAGTTGATATTAGCTCGCATCAACTTCTTACAAGAACCGCGTAGCGCTGTGTACAATCATCTGTAAATCAGTATAGTGTGTAATCACAGGTCGGGTCTGGTTTTAAACCGAGCGGAACGCCGCAAGAAAAGATGAGCGTAAGAAAAGAGTGCTCGATACATCACGACACGATACACACCCACTTTCGTCATCCTGAGTTGTATTAAATAACCTTTGCACTCTGTGGAACCTCCTGTTGTAATCACTAGACTGTGGATCTTTATGCAAAATAAAAATTGACAGTGCCAATTGCAAGAAGCCGTATTAAAGTTTCTTTCCACGATGATCTTAACAAGTTCAAAATGATATACAGTGATTTTTCTATATGTGTATGTCGCCAAGGCCTAGATAATGAACGTCGCGGAATAATACACGGCCCGGGTATGTCTCCTGGACGATACATGACGCTGGCCAAGACCAGTGTTGTTGACATATATCGAGAATTCACTGTATCGACAATCTCAAATAATTTTTTAATCTTTCCACTATTTTAAATTGCATTAAATCAAATTACCGTCCTACAAGCTTCACGCCAAGAACGCAAAACAAATATGGCGGCAGAAGGCGGACCATCGTCAACGGAAAAAGATTCCCCGAAAAATTGGAGCGATGCTCGGACAGTACGCGTGGAAAACGATGGCGGACCGTGTAGGACACTCGACTCGGTGAAAATCGATGAAAATCACGGACACGTCCGATTTCGACGATCCCTTTGATCAATTTTGCAATCGAAAGATACGAATAACGTGCATGCTAGCTCTCTCTACGGCTCTCCTTTCGCGACCGATGCATTGTAGAACATTTTGAGAGGAAACGACGGCGCGCGGCTGCCAATCAGAGTGAAATTCATGGTCTGCTTCCATGGCGACCTAAATTTTTGATGACCCGTGGTGCTCGGGACGGCATTGGCGTCGCAACGCGAATTCGCGTCAGTCACGGACAATCGGGTTTCGCGGGACTTCGGATATATTTTCCCGACGCATATTTTACGCGATTGGGAGATTCCGCCGCAGATTTACCGCGCAAACGGCCCCTGCACGCTAACAACCGCAGACGAGGTAATCCCACTCATCGATCAATCGATTCTCATTCGCAATATTTCCTTCGTCCGTTAATCCCCGGCACACGCATCATAGCGTTAATTCCACGGCGATTCGTTTCGGGTGCTTTCAGACGCTTTTATGACATTTTTACGGTACCTACATAATTTTATCGGGGAAGACATTTTTCTAATTTTTTAGAAATTTTTTATTTTTTAGAATTTTTTAGATTATTGTACCGTTCTTGTTCTGTCCTTTTTCACAATTCATGAACACCTGACAGTGGATTGTCATATTCTGCTAGGCTTCTTTTCACAATTGACCACAACTTTTCGATTGAATTCATATCTGGACTTTGCGCTGGCCACTTCATCACAGAAAACAAAAAAAAAAAAATACCCAAATATAAAAAGAGGTTTTTACTATCTTTGCAGTATGCTTGAGGTTCCCGTCTTGTTGAAATACTACTTCATCTTCAGCAAATTCAATAGAATTAACAAACGGAAGATAAATTATTTTGCAAAATATTTAGATAATGCTCTTTGCACATGATACCTTCTATCCGAACTAAGGGATCAACACCTTTATGCGTAAAACAACCCCAACACATAATTGAGCCACCCCCGAACATCATAGTTTGTTTTATGCTACTTGCTTGATTACTATTTTCGGATGAAGTCCAGTACCATGAACTTTCTGGTGATCCGTGCAAAACTGTAAACATTGCTTCAAATATTTATTTTTGTAAAATATTATATATATATATTAACAATATACAGGGTCATCCGCTTTTAAACGGCCAAACGTCAACCAACTATAGAGGGCCCCAAATGGAACAACTTTCACCCCTAACACTTTTCTTGATTCGGCCTTGATTTCTTGAAAATATTTTAAACAATACGTACCCAAAAGATGTATTTAAAACCAAGATTCGCGAAGGTCATACAAAAAAGTTGACTGAATAAAAAAGATGCCCCTATTTATTTTAAACCAAACAAAGGAAAAATCATCAAGATACATAATTGCAGTCCTAATATATTTAATCTTAAGTAAACGCAAAAAATGACGGGTTTTTGCAATTATCTAAAAATCAAGACCGAATCACAAAAAGTGTTAGGGGTAAAAGTTGTTCCATTTGGGGCCCTCTATAGCTGGTTGACGTTTGGCCGTTTAAAAACGGATGACCCTGTATACACATACGGTATATATACCGGTATATATATACACATGCGGTATATATATTGTTAATACTATCTAACATAAACTGTTATGTTTTGTTTATCACATTCAAACAAATAGGCTCCATTATCACGTTTTATGTAAAATTAGCGAAGCGTATTTACACTGTTATGCTTTGTTTACCATATTCAAAAAAATATGCTCCATTATCACGTTTTATGTAAAACTATCGAAGCGTGTTTACACTTTTGCTCGTCAGTGTAGTTAGTTCGCCGAGGTTGAAAGTTTCGACGAGCCCGTCATTGATCTAGCGTCGGGGAACGACGTCGGACAGGTTCGTTTCCTAAATGTCGTCGTTGGAAGAAGGAAGGAAGAAAGGCTCGGAAGGGACCGTCAGCCGTGCTGAAACTCAATCTCGCCGGTCCCGGGGTTTTGCGTGCGCGACGTCGGCCCGTTTATTTACGGCGGCGCGGATCGACGTGTGTCCCGAACAATCGATCCCCGGTCTCGATTATTACCGGCGGAAAATACGCTTGGCGCTTTGTATCCGGTTCGACGGTGTTCGCGAAACGGTTTTCCGCGGACGAATATCGATCGCGTCTAGCTTTCTAACGAGGTTCAACCGTTTCGCTACGAAACAACCGTGCACACGCACGTCCCTGGGGAGAGAGTGCTCGTTCCGACGGGTTCCCGAAGGGCGCGGGTGCGCGGCCTGTCGATCAAAGGCACGCGATCGGCCGAGCCCGTGATTTGCGGGCCAAGATAATATTCCATAACGCGCAATAAAACTCGGCGAATCAATTCGTTCGATACGCGCGGCACCGGTTTACTGTCGGCGAGAGGGCGAAGAAAATATTAGAGATGGGCGTGCGAGCCACCAGGGATTCATATTACATACAGTGTGTACTCTATACATACTGAATGTAAAAAGTATTCGTACACCTCTTATAGTTTTAGAAAACCATATATTTCTTTATATAATTCTACATTTTTTTATAAAACAAAAACACAATTATCCCTTAGCACTCGAATGGCGACTATAAGGCGCCACTAAAAATTGCTGTATCATTACTCAAAATACTTTTTATATTATTAAATTTGTTTGGATTTAACGAATTACTAAAAATGTCAGTATTGTACGAGTAAATTCTACCATTCTCGAAGGTACAACATGAAAAAGAATATATAGAAGGAAAATATTCTAGGTCGGAAGAAATGTTTCGTTTTGGAGTTGAAGTAACTTCGAGTGCAAAGGGTTATTACATGGTTTCAACTACAAGATGAGACATAAATAAATTAACGAAAAGTTAACGTTAACGAGGTATATTAAAAACAGTCTGCAGTCTCTGAAAATTAGCACGCAAAAAGTATTCGTGCACGTAACAAATTTAGCAATAAACTAAAATTTAATTAATCAAACTAAAATGAGCAAGCTCTATAAATCTATAGCAAAGTCCAAGGAGGCAATTAATCCTCGTTTATGTACGGAGCGAAATTTTCTCATTGAATTTCCTTCTTTCCAACTTTTTAAGGCTTTAAACGTTCCGACGATTAGAATAACGACTTCCATAACGTATCCCAGAATTTTTTTCGAAAGCCCGGAACAGTAAAAGGATTCGTCGTGGACATAAACGGCCGAGGCTGCCCACGGAAGGTGCAAAAACATGCTTGCCTACGGAGGGTTAAGTATAAAAATGAACGGTATTTTTATGTCATTCTCACGAGCCTGCGAGTCTCTGTGAACTGATAGGAGAGTCCAAAGAAAAGATTCAGCGAGCACAACGAATTTCCTTCCTCGCGAGAGAAGCTTTTTCCCGGTTCTAATCTTGGTTACGAAATATCCGCGCATTTAGCAGAAAACGCTGTATGCAAATTCTGTTGCATTCATTTGTTTCCGTGGTCGGGTTCTCAAGCACTAAAAACCAGGATTTTCTATATGGAAATTTTTTTCGTGGCGAAGAAGGTCGTATCGATTCATTTTTGCAGGATTTTGAGGGTGCCGTTTGAATATTTGCATCGGCACAAATATTCACAACCTCGAGGACCTCCGGGTACCTTCGAGGATCAACCACCCTGATGATCGTGCTCCAAGCTATTATTCTTGTTATTCAGGTCCTATTAAACTATAAGCTACGATGGTCCCTTCTCGATCATCGTATTATATTTAACGCTGTTCCCCGTCGAATAATGGAACCGAGGCGACGTTTCCCGAAGGCGCGTCCTTTGACTGAGGACGATCGCCTCGTTATTGGAATTCTGTTATACGCCTCAGTTTCAACTTCCCTTGGAAAACAAAGGACGAAGCCTCGGAGCGTCGCGTTACCTTTTCGGAACACGGTTCTTTTGTCGCCGGAGGGACAGGGCGGAAGATAAACGCCCGGGAAAAGCGCGAGGGGGTACGGAATAAGGAGGGGCAGGTCTACCACCGAGGAGGAGGGAAAACAATTCGCTCAAGGAGGGGAGGGAGCCCGGTAATTTTGCTCTGCCGTCTGTCAGACGCAGCGACATTTACGCGAATCGTTGGCGAACGTCACGGCCCGTGGAACGTGGAGTGGAGTATCCGGTCGATGCAGGACGAGGATCGATAGTTGACTGTCGCCACCGGTCGAATTTCCTCGTCGAACCACCCCCCGTGCCCTTTCTGCGAGCCCTTCGGCGATTGTACGGCCTCCTGGGCCTTCGACGCAACTCGCTTCTGCAAGAAAGTCGCTGTCGTGGTCATCAAATTGTTACTCGATTGTCGTGCGGTTTGTTCGATTAAGTGAGTGGTTCGGAAATGGGAATGTTTTTGGCATCATCCGGAAAAAAATCGGTAATAAGACAATAGGTATTAACCACTTGCGTTACAATATCGAGTCAGACTGGTCAGATTTAAGATTGCTACTATTGGGTTGGCAACTAAGTAATTGCCGATTTGTTCAATGAAATAAAAGAGTTTTTTTCTACTTGGAATGAACTTTAATCTATGATGTATTTTCCATTTTGTTCGATGACCTTTTGCCATCTTTCTGACAACTTGAAAATTCCACGCTCGTAGAAAGTCTGATCCTTTTTGGCCAAAAACTGAGTCAAGTTATAGTTTCATCTATAAAACTGAAGTCGGCAATTACTTAGTTCCCAGTCCAATATTTTTAGCTTGTTTTAAATTATCCGCGGTCTAATAAGTACTGTTCATTTGAGTCAGAACGATTATACAGGGTCATCCGTTTTTAAACGGCCAAACGTCAACCAGCTATAGAGGGCCCCAAATGGAACAACTTTCACCCCTGACACTTTTTTTGATTCGGTCTTGATTTTTAGATAATTGCAAAAACCCGTCAAGGAAAAAAAAGGAAAAATCATCAAGATACATAATTTCAGTCCTAATATATTTAATCTTAAGTGAACCTAAAAAATGACGGGTTTTTGCAATTATCTAAAAATCAAGGCCGAATAAAAAAAAAGTGTTAGGGGTGAAAGTTGTTCCATTTGGGGCCCTCTATAGCTGGTTGACGTTTGGCCGTTTAAAAACGGATGACCCTGTATAAAATCGGTTGCTTGGAAATGACTGAAGGAACGTCCATTGTAAACTGTCTAGATGCCAAAGAAACCGAGTTTGCGGTCTGGGACGGTGTTTGAAACGAAAAATGTCCCCGCTAAAGCCGAGAAAAGCTTCGGATAACTCAACCGCCACGTCCCCGCGCGACGTCTGACGCGAATTCCGTCGCGGAAAATGCATCCGCACGCGTGCATCCATGCTCAAATGCGTGTCTTTTCCTCTTAGCCGACACGTACACGCTTTATTTTAGTCATGTTAACAAGAACGCACGATCTCGCCATGAGAAATGCGATTCCGGGGGGGGGGGGTGCGGTAACCCGTTCGGGACGCGTCTCTCGCAAAACTTCTTGCCATATTTCCGGTGATAAAACGCGGAAGATACATCCCCACAGGCGTTTCCTCCCTCTCGAACAATATGGAACGGCTATTACGGCTTAGTCGAGAAAGACCTCGGCTCTCTGGAACTTATCTGCGTACATAACCATCCATTTCCGATGCTCTTTCCTGGACTCTTAGCTTTATGAATTAAATTTGTAATCTTCATGGCCGGAGCAAACGAAAGACGCGAGTCTTCAATACCTATCTCGTGGACGACTCCACAGCGAGACGTAATTTTTCTGAGACTTTTTCCTGACGAAATGTGATGCAACAGCCGAGACTCTTTTCATCTGCGATGCTCCTTCCGAGAAGCCCTATCTTAGGAAATTATATTTGCCTTCTTTAGAATTTTTATTGGCTTTGCTGGAAACTTCAGTTTCCATACCGAGCTTGAAAACGTTAGTTGCAAGAAACAATTTTTTTTTTAAGTGATCTAAGATGTGGTAGCAAAATATTTTAATCTCCAACGTTTCTGTCGAGACTCCTTGTGACCGTAAATTACCGTCCCCGTAATTTTCTACAAACGAAAAACAAGCCGTCAATCTTAAAGACCTTAGCTACGAGAAATAATTTCTTAAAATGTTCCTGGCGAAGGACGATGTTCCAGAAAATAATTTTTAATTTCCGTCGTCGTTAAGAGTTATCTCCACGCGTCGTTATGAATTAAATTTGTAACCTCGGATGCGAGAAATACTTTTTTCCGAACGTTTCGGGCAAAAGGATATTTTTGGATAAAACCGTGTCGGACTTGATGGGGGTCGATAAGCCGCCACTTAGGCCAGCCCCTCTCCGAGGGTTAAAACGCTCGAAATAATGGACGCCCGTCAAACATTTTCTCTGTACCGTTGCTATCTCTATTTCTTGCTGACTCGCTCCGCGGCGATTCATCTCCGGTCTCTTTCTCCTATTTCGACCTCGACTCTATTCTTTATCTCGGCTATACGGCGATAAGCTGCACAGAGGAAATGCATTTTGATAGGATTCTTTTCGATCGTTGCGTTTCCTCGGCCATTGTTCGGCACGGATTCGATGCTCGCAATGGGATTTCTATGGCGTACCTGTTCGACTGCACAAAAGTGTACTAGATAAACAATGCTGATCCAGTGATCGTTCACCTGCCAGCCACTTCATTCCCCTAATCTGATCCCCCATTATTCACCTCCGAATTTGTATGGCGCTTGTCTACCGTGCCGTTCATTTTCGGATGGACAAAAATGCTTACTATCTACGAAATGCAAGAGTGACCGAAAGGGATTTTTAGGAGGTCGATAGTAATTAATATTTATTTACAAGCATTACACACACTTAAAGTGTTGGTAATTATATAGAAGTTGGACGTCCTCATTGATATCGATGACCCTGAAATATATTGTCAAGGAGAATTCACTGTACTGGCACAAATGAAAGACGTTGATACAAGAATCAATCGAGATATAGAAAATTGTCTAATCAACAATATATGAAAGTTCGTGAAACGTCGACTGTATAAGTTTATTAAAAACTGGATTGCAAATTGTGGCCTCGCACCAAGGTGTACAACTGCACCTTTTTGTCACAAATGTGTAAAAATCCGCAGATAAGTAATTAATCAATTAAAAATGCACACCACCGTGTTTGTATATGTCTTTGCTATGTCTGTGCAGAGCCCTTTTTTCGATATAAACTCTAAATCTCTCGAAATTAAGAGAAACTGTCAGCGGCAGCCATCTTGTGACGTCATACTTTCTTCAGAAAGCAAATTTTCTGCAGAATGTTACAAATTACTTCACGATGAGGTAGAAATTCGCAATTTGGGCTCTGCACAGACATAGATTGGGCTTTTAGGAATCACAATTGACCACTTTTATACTGCTCATTGCTATATTGAAGCGTCAGTTTGTCGAGATTTTGACCCGTACACGTTATATGGATTTCAAATCGTGCCGGCCGCCTTAATATCATAAATCTGAGCATCTCGGTTGTTTTTTTACAAAATAAATTCGATTTTAGCCAACTTTCGAGGTTGTCGAGTGACAAACTGTGTGCACGTCAGTTGTCTCTCGCATCGACTCGCGAGAGCACGATCCGCTCTCCCGTCTGCTTAGAGATGCAGCGCGGAACCTTGAACCTGACGCGTCTCGTCGCCTGTTCCTGATTGCGTCGCCGTCGCGGAAGATAAAAAGAGGCGGAGCAGCGCGAAACCTCGATCGTTTTACACACAAAGGCAGCGTCGCCCCCGTGGCATTGTCCTGGAGGCGCAGCTCGTCTCCACCTTCGAGCGTGCGTCCTCTATTTTTTCCTGCGCCGCGTCTCCGCCACAATCGGTGACACTCTGAACTTCACTCCTCTCTCTCTCTCTCTCTCTCTCTCTCTCTCTCTCCACGCACACCCCGATTTTTCCTCTTTTCAATGGCCGGGCGGGCCGAACAATGGCCTCCGACTCTGCTGTCCCATTTTTCTGTATTACCGGCTCGATTTGCGGTCACGGATACGTATAAACAATCATCAACCGTGATAGTCTCCCTCGATACCATGCTAAAAGGTTCCTGGAAAATAAAACCCTTCGTCTTCGACTATTATTAGCTTGACACTGATAATCTGTTAATGTCTGCACTTTTTTGTGTAATAACTTGATTAACCCCTTGGCTTACAATATCGAGTCATACTCGCGATGAAGATTCTGGACAGAGTCTAATAAATATGTACATATGTCACTAATTTCCTTTAAACCGAAATAAAATTCTATTTTGGCGTTGTTAATGTACAGCTATTGAAGAACATATAGGCATAATTGTATGCCTCATATATTTGTACATTGTATCGTATCTGTTGAGATGTAAATTTTCAGCTTGTGCTTAATTTTTCCTGTGGACGTAATTGTGTATTTGTTTTATAAAAAATGTACAATTACATAAAGAAATGTATGGTTTTCTAAAACTATAAGAGGGGTACGAATACTTTTTAAACTTATTGTAATATATTATATTAATATAATACATTAATTTATATATTATTCTTCTTTTTATTATTGTTCCCCTCAGGGTTACAATCCTCGCTATAGGTTCACACCTAACCTATGCGTTCACCCATCTTTCGACGGGCCCCAAAACCAACGTCGCTTAACCTCCACGATCACCGTCCCACAACACCACCGGACGAGCCACCACTCGCCGGCTAATTTATATATTATATTATTATTGTATTTAAAAAAATATATATGGCTGCACAGAGCTTGAACAATCGCGGCGCGATGAACAGAGTCTACGAAGAACGGTGTATTTCGAGCTAGTCCTTTACAAAATCAGACTATAGATGGTGGTGTTCCTTAAAGCAACGACGTCTCGCAGAATTATTGAAATCCGGGCTCCAGGAGAGCCAGCAGGTGAATCTTTAACCACGTTTACGGTAAACGCGAGCTGGAGCGGGTTTCGATATAATTCATGGACGGCTATAAATTGTCCGTGGCTATAAATCGCCGTTTTACCCTTTATAGCGTCGCGGGCGAGTAACAGGTAGCGTAGTCGTAGCCAACTTCCCATTTCCTCTGGCACCCTCCATTCACCGTTGCCGAGGAGAACGCCGACTTCCGTTACGACTCTTAATCCCCGAGCTTCGAGACACACCGGCAACCGATTAATGAAACACGACGCTGCTCTCGGACTTCCCGGATGAAACAAGAGACGAACGAACGAACGCCAAATCGCGTCTTAACAGATTCGTGTCGCAGCGGATCAGCCGGCGATCTCTTCGTAATACAAGAGAAATCGATTAACCGCGAATGCTTCGGTGAAAATCGAGGATGATGGACGTTCCATTCCGGGTACGGATTTTTCTCCGAAGAATTTCTCGAGGGTTCGGCGAAGTCGAACGCATTCTCGACGAAAGCTGTTCTTGTACCATCCGGCTGATGCTCCCGGAACAATGTCTTCATTGTCGAAAGACAGAGCACGGTGTACTTTGCGTCTGTTCGACGTTTTGATGACTGTGCTTTCCTGTGCGTTTATGGCACCGGTGGCTCCTGAAGCGTAGCATCCGAAGATTTTTATCTTCTTCGGAACAGGGTAGAATCTTCGTAGCGAATGTCACGTTTAAATGTCACGAGATCGTTAGAAATGTTTTTAGCATCGTGAAACAAAATGACAGAGAATCGAATCTCTTCTTTCTGTATTTGCGCAAAGATCCAATTTCCAATCTGTGGATCTACACGCAAGATGAAATCCTTCTTCTGTGTCGATAGGAACAAATCCAGAGGAAATAAAAAGTGCTTCCGCTATTCAATAATTTTAATGGACTGAAAATAATATGTTCTGCCTATTACTTTTAATTGCGCCTCATTTATGTGGTAAACGCATGAAATCCACGGTCTAATGGTGGTCGTTGGTATATCCGGGGTTTCTTTTGAAAAGCAGTGCATAGTTGAGAGAGAAGTGGAGATTGAAAGAGCCGACGCCTTCGCGAGCCGAGGCTGTTATGAATTTAAATCGTCCAGACCGAAGACTCGTTTCGGGACCCGACGGTTCATAGCATCGAGAAAAATCCACGCATCATCGATCCCCGTCTGCGCGAGCATTCATCATCCGGCACTCGCTTAAACAGCGCTCGCTGAGAAAGCTTGAGGCAGTCTCTGCTCGAAGTCCTTGATATCCTGGTCTGACTGTGGGATGCTGTTCGTTTAGGGGCTTTTCCTCGGAACTCCAACTGCGAGCTGTTTCTCACATCATGACATTCAGAAGAATAACTGAAATTGGGTTTTTGCAGGCTGGAGAATTCATTAGATGAAAGCACTTTGTACTGACCTTGCGTCAGTATACAAATCTACTCAAATACAAATCTACGATAATTTTGATATTGATCAACGAGAGCGTTAAAAAGGTTCCCAAAAGGAAATTATTTGAGCAGGTTTTACATCGTTACGAGGTTCAACAAAGCGTAATTTTCTACTTGTTGTGTTATAGTTGTGACACGAGTGACACATACAATTGCAATTGCATCGGTGTCGCGTATTGCGTTCTGGATTGTTTAGTAACAATTTCCATTCGAATGACGAAACATCGCCGACGTCATTTCTTCAACGATGTGTCTCGGGTTTCCTTCGGAAGCGCACCGCGGGTCGATTATGCTCGCCTTTGAGACAAATTCTCGCGGGAGACGCACCTCGACTCGGGATTACTTATTTAAGCGGCGACCTCTTCCTTTAATGTCCGGCGTCAATCGACAAGCCGATTGATCTCTCTCAACATCCTCTGTATATCCCACGGTGTACGTGCCTATGTGTATTTTCTGTTGCGAATTGGTTCCTTCCTCTCATTAGCTGCGCGGCATACGTGTACACTCGAGCCAGTAATTAGTAGACTGTGATCTTTACTTGAATAGAAGCGTCCAGGATCTATCAATCGTTCAGACTAATTGGCAATCTATACCAGTGATAGAGAATTTTCGGTTGCAAATTCAATGAAAAATTTATTAGAAACTTCAAAGTTCTAATATTCGTTGAGTTTGACAGCCTTGTGTGTGGTACGTGATTTTATATATGCAAACACAGTTCAAAGTGGTGCGAAAATTATTAACCCTTTGCACTCGGCGCTATTTTCATTCTAAAACTAAATTTTTCTTCCGTCTTAGAATATTTTCATTTATTCATATGAAACTGATCCAATTTCCACATATAATATTTAAACGTTTAGTAATCCTTAAAATACAAATTTTCTAATGTAACAAATATTCTGTAATATTTTTTGTAATTTCTTTCAAATAATGCCATAATAATTTCTAGTGGTGCTTCAGAGTCACCACTCGAGTGCTAAGGGTTAATAAATTTTCGCTTTCTTTTCCAACATTGTTCTACATATCCTTCGATTGAAACCTGAAAAATATAACCTTACGAAAATATTTAGAAAATTATGAAACACGAGCTAGATCTGCTACCACCATGAGTAACTAGACACTGTGCAAACCGCCTCTAATTGCAATTTCAACAGTTTCTCCGGCAAAGCAGTTCTAAACGACAGAGTTGGTGCCCCGAGCCGTTCGAAACCGGCGAAAAGAACTTTGGACGTATTTTCTCGGAAGATTTGCGTATCTGCAGGTAAACTTTGTACACGCGAATGGGGTGGACCGGTGACAGAGAGCGCGACGGACCGTATACACGGCGAATCATGTCGCCGATGGAATATTTGAGGACAAACAAGGTCGCGTTCGACGATTAACGCGTTGACATCGAGAGGAGCGGAGGAGGGTGCACGGCGGTTGCCGGTTTCCGTAGCCTGATTTACAATCCACGTATAACGAATTACGAGACCTCGTAATAATTCCAATAGACCGCTCGGTAATTGCCATGCGGTATCCAAGAGACAGAAAGAGAGAGAGAAACAGAAAGATCGTGGAAGTATTTTCGAGAGCGCTTCGTCGTGAATGGTCCAATTAGAGTCGTTTTCGTTGCGGTCGCGGAAAACCCGATTCAAGAGTGGATCCTAGGAAGCTAATACAATTGTTTCGAGATGTCCGGACAAAGCTACGACTTCGAAAGATCCCCGACCATCCTTGGACAGCGGTAACTCGGTTCCGAGGATCTATTTATCCGTGAACGGCGATCCCTCGGCTCCGTTCAAGGTCGCTTCCGGTCGATTTTGCGCTCGCAAATCTTCTGTAGTCGCTGCGTAAAACGTGACCCGAGTATTTTCTCTCTCTTTCTCTCTTCGTCGAGTCCTGTCGTCGACTGCTTTTTACGCGAGGGCCGGCCTTTTTCGTTATTTCGACGAATGGATTTTCTCCCCCTCGTTTTTTCCGCCAGCGCGAATTTATGGCAGCGCGGCTCCATTACCCGAATTAATGGGGAGCCGCGAAGCCGCGGATAACGGAGCCCTCCCCCGGATTAAAACACCGGTAATTTTTCGCAGAACGTTAATGCTCGTATTTCGCCGCGAACGTTTCCGTATCGCCACGCACGCCACGCACGCCGCACGTGCTCGTTCGTTATGGGGTTTTGGTTTCCCAGGCGCGTCGCGCGTTTGATTGTTCGGCCCGTGGACAATAATTCCCGCGCGCAATATCATCGTCGAATTATCATCTGTATAGCGGCGAATTACGTGCGCGCCATCCGAGAACCGAACGGAATATTAATTTCTCCTGGCTCCTCTGCAGATGAAACGATAGCGGGTCTCCGTGATTCAGAGATAGTCTTGGTTCCCATCGATCGGCAAGCAGGAAGCTTGAAGTGGACTATGAGACAATTCTGATTAAAAGGGAACCTCGCTTATTTCAACCTCAGTTTTATAAAAATTAATACTAAACCTCATATGATTAACACGTTGACTGCCGTGGGGGTCACCGGTGACCGGCACTCGACTTTGCTACAGCGCCGTGGGGGCCACCGGTGACCGGCGCATCGCATAATGAAAAGTTCATGTTGGCGCCTCGGACAAACCATGGAAAATCCGTCCGGCAGTCAACGTGTTAATATTTTTCAGGTTTCATTTAACCCCTTGCACTACTATTTATTTTGTGATTATAATGATTAGAACATCTTCATCGTTCAGAATTTCGTAGATAAAAAAAGATAATTTATATTTATTGTATGTCTACATTTTCCTCAAAGGATATATACATCAACTACAAAAAAATCGATTTTTATTTCGATTTGAAGGAAATTAATAACGTTCACATTTATTAGACTCTATTCAGAATCTTCACGACGAGTCTGGCTCGTTATTGTAGGGCAAGGGGTTAAATTACTTACTTCAATTACTGACACTTTAGAAGAATATTTCATTGACGATCTTTTCGCTTTCACTGTTTGCGAGCAATTGTCATGTAGATTTGTCGCGGCCAACAGGAGGTCAAGCTTGTGTAGCTTTCAAGTTCATAGAAAGTCTAACGAAAACAGTGCGTGGAACGACGTCCCTAGAAGTAAATAATAACACCCTGCATGAAAGACGATGAAATTCTTTCATTTAATACATAATTATTTCGTTTTAAGTGTTGTATTATAGTATTGTCGCGGTGTGTACACGAGGATTGCAAGGGTCAGGGAGTCCACAAACCATTTCTCAATAACGCAAACATGCGGCTTATCCTTGGTCGAAAGTGTCAGATAAAAGATAAATCTAGAGTTGCGATGCGGACTACTAGCGGCCGTTCATGATCCGACGATCTCCTTGACTCCTACATTCTGCCGAGTATAGCAAATTAGAAAACGTAAAAGATCAGACAGAAAGTTTTACACCGACCCGATAAATCTTGAACTATGAAGGAACGCGGTTCGTAGAATATTTGTAGCGTCCCGAGAACGTAACGTCATTCGGAATAACGGGTGGCAGCGAGATCCGTCGATGAATATGCAAGGGACGTCCCGGAAAGTACGTCTGTCATCACGGGCGACAATGTGTACGGAGCTTAAGCTCGGTCGCTCGTGTCGAACGGAATAGTACGCGCCGATGTAGACAGCAGAGGTGCTCGGGAACGAAACGGTGGGCTCAACGGTGCGTAAATTGACTTCGACGTGGTCGGGTAAGAGGCAGCTGGCTCTTCGAGGATCCAACATCCGACGTGTATCGCGCTCCGTTTCATTCTTCGGGGCTTGTTTCGCGAGGATCCTCGTGGAAACGGTTACAAGGTAGCGATCCTCGAACGAACGAGAATCGAACCCGGCAGCGTGCTTCTCGATTTTTCTTCCGACGATTCTCGAGGGTTAGGGGGGTCCTGATCCCGCGCCGTTTATCGCCGATGCTGGGGCTTCGTCGAGGCTCAACCTCTCTTAGATTAGGTCCCTCGCAAATGAATCCTTCTGCTGGTACTTGGCCAGTTGCTGCCTACAGCAAACATAACTACGTACTGCTCTCTTTCGGTGCTCCTGCTGTAGTCTCTGTAATTTAGTTCTTTCGTTTAGACTCTGTTGAGAATTGTTGGAATATGAGCTTTTCATACTCTATGCCATGACAATAGCCAATGAGAAGGCGTCCACCGATTTGATTAATCGGCTGTGCTCTCTTAGTTACAGTTTTGTTGTTGCCTTGCCACCGATGTTCAGTTTAAACTCTGACCAGGCAACCGACACGACGTGTTCGTTTTGCTTCTCTATTTAACACCTTTTTTGTAAAGCGGAAAACAAACTATATTATTAAAATATAGACGCGGTATTTTCAATAAGAATGTACTGAAAATCTCATTTGAATACATAAGACGCGCGCGCTTCTTCCTTCATCGATGTAATGAGTGGGGATGCGTCACGCCTATTGGTTCTAGGCGATTCGCGAGGAACCGTTTCACCTCAGTCCGGTGTAAATATGTATATGTACGTGATAAACGTATTGCGACGAACGTCTCCCTTCTGTATTTCCTTTCTTATATTAATTAGTATTATATTAGACTATTTTCGATACTGACTCTGTGCTACTACTTCTACAAAACCTCAACAGACTCCGGTCTTCCGACACGAACTTTGAATTCGAGCAAAGAGTAGATCTGTAGTACTTTGTTGTTTATAATTGGATCGATCAGAAATTAAAGCTGAGAATCAACTTTCTCAACAGCGTCGGATCAAAAAATCACCGGCAATTCGGTTCTTTTGGTAATCCTTTGCCAGTCTCTCTCTCTCTCTCTTCGGTTCCAGAAGAAGGAACTACCCACATCAGCGACAGTCTGTAATTTAGTTCTTCTGCGTGCACTTCGACAGTCTTCCCATCGGATGAACGAACTGTGAACCCAGGATCCCGTGGTTCTTCTCTAGCCAATCACACTTTGTCAATCCCAGTCTCCCAGCGCTTCTCAAAGGATCCGAAGGTTTCCCACAAGAGACTATGATAAGAAGTAGCAGGACCAGGCGATGAATCAGAGAACTTTATGGGAAGAGCTCTCTGCCGCCTAGGTCGGCCCATTCAAGAGGTGCTCATTGAATACCGGTAGCTATTTATTCAGTTACGCGTGCTGTCTAATATACCGTGAATGATAGCGCGCGGCAGAAGCTCTCGGAACAAAAATCATTCTAAATCTAAGGCTGCTAGTTTAATCCTCTACGATCCCATAGTCCGCTTGGACGAGGATTTTACTTGAGCTAATCTTTTTAATCATCCGTTTTCCTCCTGGAATTACAGACATCTCATTTCGATTCTAATTGTCTAGTCGCTATCTCAAACTGTTGCCCATTTAGACTTGTTCCGATAAAAAGACTGACGATGGTCTCGAAAAAGTAGGCTCAAAAATAGCTACACAAATACATTGATGCGTAAAGCTATGTCTACAACCGAAGCAACAACGAACAATTTTTTCGTCGTCTCTCGTTGCCTTCTATTTTACCGAATAAAAGCAAAATATTAATTTAAATAAAATCTAGCTATCAACGAATCCCCAACCAACGATGTACTTATCAGTGAGAGTCTTTTTGCTTGAAAACAGTGTAGAACAGTGTAAAAGCAAAAGTTTGAAGACATTTGCAACAAAGGAGCAATTCATGTTTTCTGTTTCGGACCCGCATCGCCTATTCGCTTCTGCACCTGTTAGATGCGCCTCCTCAGAGTCGCCCAGTTAGGCTAACGCTCGGCAGAGTTGTACGAACAGTTGTTTAGTCTCGACTAAACGGGTCTTTTGATCAGGATCCTGCGATTCGAATCTGAGAGCGTCCCCGGTCTCTGGAACAGAAGGGGCGGCAAAGAGACGAAGATTATGGTCGTCCCGGAAATCCGACGCGGTCAAACTAACGAGATCAACGGAAATTGCGCACTTTTGCCAGCCGTCCCGGGTCGCAATTATGCGCGGCTTCATTGAATCGACGCGGAGCTTTCAGGGGGATGAAGCTCCGTGTTTGTTTTGAACCGCGAGCTGAGCTTTCGTTCCGCCGGGGCAGAGATGAAAAATGTACGGGGACGGAGTTTGTTCGTCGTCGGAGAAACGATATTCGGCAAAACGTTCCACTCGACGATGACGACAGTCAAACCCTCTCGCAGCTTACCGCCGTCAGCTATGCATAATTTTATCTCGAATGCGAGCTGCGTTGACCCTCCCCGCTCGACGAGGATCCTCCGCGATACGACGACATCGAAATTATCGCTAACGATCCAGATTTCTCGGTGAAAATTAGCGGAAGCCGTTAGCAACCACTCTCGCTCCGAATTTTCACCTCAACTCTTGGCTCGCGATTTATTTTATGGGTACACTGATTCCGTTGTTGTTCTCCTTTGTTCCGTTTCAAGGTAAAACACAAGAGGTTAGACTTTAAACGAACAATTTTGTTAACCCCTTGCACTACTGTTTATTTTGTGATCCTAATGATTAGAAATTCTTCATCGTTCAG
Source organism: Seladonia tumulorum (assembly GCA_913789895.3). Lineage (NCBI taxonomy): Eukaryota > Metazoa > Arthropoda > Insecta > Hymenoptera > Halictidae > Seladonia > Seladonia tumulorum. Next base: position 12,446,465 of record OU565276.1, read on the forward strand.
AATTAAGATATCAACCACAACAAAATAGAAATTTATTTCGTTTTCAAGGCAATTAATACCATTCATATTTGTTACTCTGTTCAGAATCTTCATCACGAGTCTGACTCGAGATTGCAGGGCAAGGGGTTTAAACAATTACACATGTGGTCACCATAATTTTCTACGATTATCTCGAATAATTCTATCATAAAAATTAGTGGTTTCCTGTCTCGTAAACACCGTGTGGTTTCACCTTCAAGAAAGTCGCGGACTCTGTGAAAATCGAACAGGAACTTTTACAATCATCCCGTATTTATTTTCCATGTGGTAGAAAACATTCCGCAATCTATATTATCAATCCTCCGATACAAGCATTTCCTAAAAAAAAAGTAAGAAACATTCGTTGTAGCCGGATGCGTTCGTCGATTGTACTTAAATATTGATTATTTTTAGTCTAAACTGGTCGATTCGATTTAAAAGTGGCTTCGACTTGATCTTCCGCTGCATTTAACCCTTTGCACTCCGCTGTCCCCTCTCAGGGGACATTAAAGTTTATTAGCGATTACGGGGAATTAATTTATTCCAGCGCAACTTTAAAGAAAATATTGATTTTTTTGCAAATATATATTCCTCGATGTCAACCAATTCATATAAGTCCAATATCATTATAACACGTTACTTGGTTCCAAAATTATACTAAATAATACGAGGATTTGTAAATTTCTGCCAGAATGGTTCGGAGTGCAAAGGGTTAATAGATCCCGTTCGAGATGTTCGTTCGGAGTCCGGCCGGATATAACAAGGCTAGGGGTTAATAGGGTAATCGGTATCGTTTTCGATGTCGCAGCGATTTCCAAGCGGATTTGAAATTCCGATCGTGGAACGAAACGCGAGAACCGCTGCCGGTCGACTTTTAATGGGAGAGTCTTAGCGGCACGTAAGCATCGTTTATTAAGCGAGTATATCCGAAATCGATAGAGGGGCGGGGTGTGTGCGGGAGGGCGTGGACGTACTCTCCGCCAACGGAAACAACGGGAACCAGGACGCCAATTAAGCGAACAGGATCCGCGAACGCCTATCAGTTCCGACGTGCTCTCCTCT